>OU860791.1:18031865-18726855 GCA_917862395.2 Heliconius sara
AAGTAATTTGAAGTACTCAAATATAGTATATATTTTTATTTGAACAATAGTAAACAGTAGTAATAAAATCTAAGAAAATTAATTTGTCTCACTTGGAATTATTGTATCATCCTGAAACTTGGTAGTTATACATACTGTGACCAGACATCCTGTCTTGTACCTTTCATGTGTCAGTGTGCTGAAACATGTGACTGTCATCTTTGGTAATGGCACTAAATTTGGTTAATTGAAATAAATTTGTTCCTGCTAATAATTAGGGATTCTTCTCTGTCCATATTTCAATAGTAGTATGGAAAAAGTAACTAAATAATGGATTTTTTTTTTGATGAATGATAATATGGCATCATCAAGTTGTTTTGATGAACTGAGATATAAATAATGAAACTCTTCATAGGTTATTAGCCACTCGAGTTTAGGCCCACATAATATAAGTAAAATGCTTATTTTGTATGTTATATATTTATTTTAGGATGAGCACTCCAAGTTAGCAGCTCAAATTAATACAACAAAGAAACTTTTGGAAGAACTCAAACTCGAGGAAGGAGAACAAATTGATCCTAAAGCAGAAAAACTGAAGTAAGTTTTAATTTTAAATATTTAGAAATGTATACAAAATTTATAGTAATAAGAGTAGAGAATTTGTCTTACAGAAACTATTAAAAAACTAGCTAATTAAGATTTATGTTCCTATCAAGGTACATTGAGCTGTAAAGAATTTTGGAGTATTACATAATTTTTATTTTTGTAACTAGCAACCCGTTCGCGGCTTCATCCGCTTGTACTACTACATTTATTAATTTTTTTTTATTTGAAATTTCTGACTAAATCTGACTTTTGTAATGACATTATCATGTTAAAGATAACACTTTTTGCATACGGCAATGAATTACAATTTTATTTTATGTATAAATTAAAATTAAATTAGCTTCACGCTATATCCCGCACACAGCAGGGTAAGCAGAGGGAACCTAGTGTTAAGACGCTCCGTTCCGCAGTTTTCGCCGAATTTTGGAGGCATTGCATGTTGAGTGGCAGAACTCAACGCCGCCCTTTGCCTCGAAACCAGAAGAACCCAAAACCAGTCGGTTTTACAGTCACACTTTGTGCCACTGCGCCACAACTGGCCTCATTTTATGTATAGATAATATATTTTCTTATAGTTATTAATTGATTTAATAAATTGAGCCTAAACATACTGTCACTTTAAATAAATTTAAAAATATTACAGATCTACTGCGAATAATACTTTTTTAGAAAACAAACATTTTACATTTTTTTTGAGGCCAGGCGCGGTGCTAGGGCAAAAAATTTGTCAGTAAATGCATCTGGTTGTGGGTTCGATCCACACTCGAGGAAATGAAATATTTATTTAAATTTATATTTCCACTTCTTTGCTCTGGTGTAGACGCAAAACGCGACGTTGAGTTCCGCCACTCAATGCGTAATGCCTCCAAGATTCGGCGGAAGGTGACTGTCTTAACACTAGGTTTCCTCTGCCTACCCTGCTGTGTGCGGGTACAGCGTGAAGCTGATTTGATTTGATTTTTAAATAAATTTGAACTCCTGCGTCTCGGAAAATGTTATATTTTTATATATTTTCTAGGAACTTATTTTTGTTTCCTAATGCGGTAACATTTCAAAAATATTAATAATACATAAAATAACGCTTATTTAAAATATGTATGTTTCCAGGGAGTACCTCAGTATCAATGGGAAAAAGAAACAAGGTGAAATTGTAACAGCACACTTGAAACTTAAACCAGAAGTTAATCTGGCACAGACTACAAGGATAGCACAGTTAGAGCACAGGTATTGAAAATTTATATATATATATATATATTTGGTTTGTCTTTTTAGATATTTCTTTTAAAAGTACTATAACGGATAATATAAAATGAGACTTAACTTAGTTTTACGCTCTTCCCTGGCAGGGTAGTCAGAGAGAGGTAACGCTAAACGCTACGCCCATTGTAGTATACTAGGACACCGCGGCCATCATTGTCATTGGAGTTGTTGTCATGTGATGGCTGTGGTTTTGATTCCACTTGGAGAAATTTTGTTTTTTTTTTTTATTTCTTTACTCTGGTAAGACAAAGCAAGACATTGAGTTTAGTCAGTCAACACTGTCTCGAATTTGCACTGTAAGTAAACAATGGAGTATCTTGTCACTAGATTTCCTCTGACTTACTTTGTGCGGGATATATTGAAGGTGAAAAAACTTAACAGAACTATATTCCAAACAAGTGGTAGCTTTCTGTAGAAATTACAAAATTCTTTATAGTGTTTTAATTTATCTATCTCGATAGATATTAAAAATTTATTAAAATTAATTATAAAATGATATATTTTCATCCCCACTTCGGATAACATAGCGCGGTGTTGAGTTCCGCCACTCAACATGCAATTTCTCCAAAGTTGTGTGGTTTGTGTGAAGAAAAGTTTATTAACACTAGATCTTGTCAGGGTAGGCGGTGGGCCTACCCTGACATGATAAAGAATGTGAATTATGAAGTATACAATATATGTATTTTTGGTACAGACTACACAAATTGGAGCAAGCAGCTGGTGTAAGAGATGAGGAAGCATTCAGAAGACTACAAGCTGCTACTGGAGAGGTGATATTTAATATTTAAGTTTAAGTTTATACTCGTTATTTAAGGGAATTCTCCTCTCAACCCGCGGCGTGCAGTCCTTCCTGACATTACGTGTTAAAACACGATTAAAGTGTATTAAAACTAGGTAAACTCAGCCTACCAATATAAAAAAATGAAATTGACAGACCCCTCCTAATCATTCAACAATGACTTAAAATTCATAAAATATAAATTTATGACTTGCACCCCATATAATCTTTAGTTTTATGTACTGTATAATTATTAAAATAAAGGAATTTCTTTTGCTTTGTTAAGTGTGGAATAACACTTTTATTCCCAACAGGCAACACTATGCGGTGCAGCGGCATCACTAGCGAATCAAGCAACCTTACTACGTCCTGCTGATTTAGCAGCGGCTGAAGCGCGTATCACATCACTACTGAGTAACGTTGACGCGTTGAAAACGGCTGTCAAACCCGCCGAGCCTGAGGTTGAGGCAAAGGTAAGTTGTTATACAACTTTGGCATTCCATCGAGTGGAAATGGAACCCACAACAGTTGCGTTTAGTCACACGTTTGTACCGCTGTGCCATAACTTTACATTCAGCTGAGTTGAATCGAATGCGCTAATTTCAGGAAATACAGATTCAAATTGAAAAGTTTTATTTGTTTTTGATAATCCATTTGTCGAGAATAATTCATTTATCGAGAATAGTCCATTTATTAAAAATATTCCATTAATTAATAATAATCCATTTATTAATAATGGTATTTTTTGTAGTAATATTTATGATTGGGACATCACTTACAGGTGAAGGAATTACACAAACTTTTGGCCCAAATAGATGGTGTATCACATTCCGAAATATTGGAGAGAATGGAGGCGTTAGAGGCACTGCACAATCAAGGTAATAATGTAATGAAATGGAAATCATTTAAATTTATTAATATTTATAGAAATAGAAAGCAGACTCTTGCTTCGCACGTAAAACTTGAGCGGATGTAGTACTTCGGATAAACGGTTGTTCGACATTCGGATAATCGATGTGTACTGTTACTAAATTTATATTATAATATATGTTTATTTAACGCTAAAAAGTAACTAATATTTTTTTTATTATATTTTAGCAAGTAACTTCGGCAAATCACTAACCGAACTAGAAACGTTACAAAGCACTATATCTAGCGGAGTACAAAACAACAAGGAACTGTTGCAAGGCGTTCAAGAAGTATTCGCACACAATATAGACAGCTTACAAAAGGAAATCAAGAAGTTAGATGAAAGAATCTCAAAAATGGCCACTGCGTGATGTTGATATTAACTTGGAAATGCTAAATTTTTATTTGGGGTTGCTATTTAAAAAAAATATTGGCAAGTGATTTGTATAAGGCAATTATACATTTAAATTTGTTTGTATGATTTTCGTAATTGTTTTAATCATATATTGCTTTTGAAAATGTTTTTATTTTAAGACTGGTGTGCTGTTATAAGTGGAATTTTTTTATACCATAAGTTAATAATTTATTTATTGAATTTACCACTCATCACACAATGCGTCCAGAATTCGGCGGACGAATGGAACGGAGTGTCTTTACTCTAGGTTCCCTCTGCCTACCCTGTTGCTTGCAGGATACAGCGTGAAGCTTAGTTATTTTTTTTCTTTATTGAATAATATAGAAAAAAATTGGCATAAAAAATTGAATCTTAGTAAGCTACGTTTATACTCAATTAAGTTGAATTCACCTTTAATAATTGTAATATATGTTTATTATATAAGGTGCTGCTTTAAATAATATAAAAAATAAGAATATATACAAAGTTATTAGCAATTATATGATTTTAATAAATAAAATACAACCCCTGTATAAGAGACCTGACCATCATTCAAGTTATCGCCATATCTTCATTTCTCGTTTAAATTGTCATAAAAAGTTGCAAATATTCATTTATTTAACATTCACAAGAAATATAACATATATCATATCACATTATAAACTTGTTAACCGCAATTCACTTTATACAAATGTATGCCCAAGAGCATGTCGAAGGGCGCTAGGTAGACTGCTTAAATAATTTATTTAAAATAAAGCAATTCTTAAAGAAATTTTGCGTTTTTATTTTATCTAATCCCCCACAGGTATAGCGCGTTTACAATCACACGCTTTTACCCCTGCGCCATGACTGGCCTCAATTTTTATTAATGCTTTTTGGATTATTAGTGAGATATCTTGTTATTATTATTCCGATACTTAAGCTTGGCTTACAAGTAAAACAATTAGGGGAGAATTGGGTCTTAGGAATTCCATTTCGACTGTACTCATCCTTACTAAAATTTTATCTCCCTACAAAAATTAAAAAAAGATCTGAAAAATTATAATAGAAACGGACATTCGACTTTGTGATTGTGAGTTCGACTCTCACTCGAAGTAGGTTTTTTTATTTCCCGCACAAGTATGATGATGGTTTCTGAGGATCTAGTATTACAATTCTTGGTGTTAGTGGACTGACGACTCGTCTGAACGCTATATTCTCTGTTACCGCTTACGCTACGCGTTATACTACTAACCTAACCTAAGAGCATCCCACATTATAAAATTTAACATATATATTTAGTATACACTAAATTAATATGATCTACCTATTTGAATTAATTACGACCATATTATGTGAAAACCAATGATTAATATAATAAATAAAATTAAATATTTTTAACGTTTTTAAAGTGTTAATCCACGCTTAGGAAAGAAAAATACTTATTTAGAAAACGTAAAAATTTCAACGTAGCGGGACTCGAACCCGCGCCTCCTAGAAACCGACCAGGCGCTCTGGCTATAACAACAAATAAATTGTAACAAGCGTATAAAAGTTTCGACGTAGCTTGATGCTTTGATTGCTTGATGAGAGAACGTATGGCTTAGTGGTCAGAGCGCCTGGTCGGTTTCCAGGTTTCCGGTTTTAAGGCATGTATAAATAATAAACTATATTTATGTTTAGTTTGTTTTAAAATGAACATTTTTTTTAGCAAATTATTTTTTCGCAATAAAATTGTAAACCCATTTCAAACATTAACTTATTGAGATTTCAGACTGGGTGTATCATCTTAATACATGCATGTCTTCCTTCAATTTAAATAATTAAATAGATAGGCATTTAATATACCAAATCATCAAAAATATTTTTAGTTAAGTTTTAAATAAAATTTACGCTGTATCCCACACACAGCAGGGTAGGGGGAGGGAACCTAGTGTTGACACCCCGCTCCCCACTTTCTGCCAAATTCTGGAGGCATTGAGTGTTGAGTGTCAGAACTCAACGCCGCGCCTTGCCTCGACACCAGAGCGAAGAAAAGGAAACATAATTTTTTAAGCATTTTTAAAGTGTTAATCCACACTTAAGAAAGATAAATACTTAATTAGAAAACATATAAAAATTTGAACGTAGCGGGACCCGAACCCGCGCCTCCTGGAAACCGACCAGGCGCTCTGACCACGTATGGCTCAGTGGTCAGAGCGCCTGGTCGGTTCCCAGGACGCGCGGGTTCGAGTCCCGCTACGTTAAAATTTTTATGTTTTCTAATTAAGTAAGGAAACATAAATTTTAATAAATATTTCATCTCCTCCAGTGGGGATCGAACCTACAACCAGTCAGTTTTAGTCACACTTTGTGCCGCTCCGCCACTACTGGCTTCGTCTGACTGTTTTCCATATATTAGAAATTAATTAATAAAAGATATCATAGCTTTTTTTAGGTGTTTATTTTTAAAAGTATTTAGAACCTAAGTTTCTGGAAGAACCACTTGTTCTTTCCACTCTTGTATCTCTCTTCAAAACGCACTCTGGTGTTGAAACGGAGCTTCTTGCGTTTCGCGGGATCTTTGAGGTCCTTTGCACTGAATTTTTCAAAGCTGAAGTCAACTGAGTAGCGAGTTGGCATAAGGTGATTGTAGTTTACAACCTAAAAGAAATATACACAGATTTATTAAAAAAATGGATCAATACATGAGTAATCAAAATTAAATTATGTATTTAAATAACACTATCACAACTATTACACTTTTGTATCATTATTATATATAAATGTCAGAATAGCTTCATAGAGCTACCATTAACTAACGATGAAGACAGTTCTGCCAAGCAGAGCTGTCAACAAGCAGATGAACTCTTAAAATATAATTTAACCTTAAAACCATATTTATCTATTATTAACTAAAAATATTTAAATCAAGCAAATTCTACATATATAAAAATATTTTATAAAAGCTATTCTTGACTGAAATAGTTAACAATTTATTACTGAGGAGAGAGCAAGTCTATAAATGGGACAGTTATGAGCAAAGTATAGTATGTGGTGGTGTGGTGCTCTTCATCCAGAATGAGTTTTATATTATTTCTCCTACTCTGGTAATTAAAGTTCACCATTCAGTTTACCAAATAAACACATAATTTCTCAAAATATCCACCCTCTTATATAGATGCAGTATGAAGTCCATGATTTTATGAGATGTATAATTTTGGGATATGTCTAACCTTAGCTTTTTTCAAGTATAAACATTCCTTGTATGAAATATACAAATACTAAATCCTGTTACATTTCAGTGGCATTAAAATTTGAACTTACTTTTAATAAATTCAAAATATAGTCAAGTTAAACTGTATATTAAACGTGGAACATATATTTGACTATTATTCTTATATGTTCTATTTTTCTTTTCTAAAAATCAGCAATTTTCATTTATATATTGATAACTGCTCCTCTTATTTAGTAGCACAATTTTCAGGCTACGTTTTCCAGTTAATTTAGAAATATATATTGAAATTAATATGTATAAATACGAGGAGATGGTAAATTTATTTTATGACAGTCTTAATCATCCCTAACCAAGTAATGTAGATATATAGATATAAGTTGACAATAACATAACCTATAAAAAATAATTAAACTAACCTTTACAAAAGGCTTCACTTTGGACCGCTTGTGGATTTTGTTTTTGCCCATTCGCTTGTGTACTTTACGTGGGTACCTGTCGATGCCGGCGACGAAAGCGTGGCCGTACGGCTTGTCTGACGTGCCCTCGTCGTAGTTCTTCACTACTATGGCCTTGCGCCCTGCGTACCGCCCGCTGAGGACCAGCACCACCTTCCCCGGTTTCATTATTTTACCCATGTTGGGTTCTTCTGTAAGAAAAAACTAACCTTTAAACTTATGTTGTTGTACTTTATTATTTGTTTGATATGGTTGGTATTTATTCGTCTTTAATGAGAAAACTTTGAATTGATTATATTTTTTTATACAAAGAACAGATTTAGTAAATGTTTTTGTTGATCATTCATACATTGGTACAATTGGTGCACTATTCGAAGTGTAATATCTTTTATATGAATAGTAACCACAATAAAATATATACACTACGCCACAGAAGCTATCACAAATATATTGTTGAAGAATTTTATAATTCCTTTATACACTTTTTCTCACAGATTTTATAGGATTTATTTTCATATAAATTTACAAAACTCACACTCTTAACCCGTCGACAAGAAAGACCACAGAAAAAGAATATTTTACAGATAATACAATGACATTGACATTTGTCAATTCATAATGTTGCTAGATGTAAAAGCATAGACAACAAATTGTAGTTAACTCGTTCAATAATAGTAAATAATCTTTTTTTTTAAGTAAAACAATATAATTAATTATCAATTATATAATTGTAACTTTTTCATATATTTTGTTGAAGAAAATTACATGCTATTCTATTATACAAAACCCATATCATAATAAATATATTAACAATAATAATTAATTAGTTAATAAAAAAAGACTAACCAAACATTTTGATATCTCTTAGAAATTCTATACACCAAAATTTTCTAGTTTAAATAGAAAATTAAAGAAGATATGTGACCAATTACTTAAAAAAAATAAGTATGTAGTTACTACAAAACTTATTTTCATCTTTCACTCGTACGGTGTTTTGAGTTAATGACCAATACTGTATTTTCATCTGGTTTATACTTTATAAGAATGGTCCCGCGACTTTTCGAAAGCGGAGCCATGAAGATACGGCTAAATTTAAGAATCGCGTCACTATGCAAAATTTTACGTTACAGGTTACGTTACGTTATAGCTTACGGTATTATATATTTTTACGAACTTTACCTTATATTTTTTTAATTTCTAGTACCACAGTTCACTAACTTTTACTTGCTACGCCCATTTCAGTATTACAACTACATTGTCACATAAAATTTTAATTTTCCTGTTCCTCCAAAAAACAATTTAAAAAATAAAAAGACAAGGTCACTTTGTTTAATCAAACACAGCTTGATTAATCGAGTTTAATATCAATAAAATAAGAAAATTATTTACACAAATTTTATCAAAATACAAAAATAAAACACTGTCACATACACATAGGTAATAACGATATCTGTTGGAGGCGTAATGTACAAGAAAGTCTTTTATTTTCAACTTGGTGGACTGCTAGCGGAATCCCTCCATACACACTTTGAGCTATAGTAATGTCAAAACACTAAAACTACATTTGTAACTCTTATGTAAAATTCTTATCTTACAGTGAATAGAAAACGTGTACATAAATCAACATGAAGCAATAGGCATTGTTTAAATTTTAACAGAAAGTTTTATATATATCTATATGACTTTTATTTTTTAAATTTTCGAATGTTCATAACAGTCGTATCCATATATGGTCATAATTTTACATAAAATTATCCATAAAATGCTCACTGTTCAAATTTACTGTAATGTCATTTAAATAGAAAAATGAGTTCAAAATTTGCTTACATAAATAAACAATGAACCACAAAAATATCAACCTCAATATTTACTTTACAACTTACAAGACAAGTTTTGAGTTAACAACATTGGATGAAGACTTTCACTGATAAATTATATCATTACACAAAAATATTTCGCACCTTAATGAAAGTAACCAAACTCAAATGAAAGGGATCTAATTAAAAAACCAGTCAGTCTAATGAGTCAAATAAATTGCTATATAAATTTTACTAAAAACCGAACACAAAAGCTTCTTTTTCTTAGAAATTTTAAAATAGTTAAGATTTCTCTATTTTTTATTGGGTAACGTTACTATCATTTAGAGTGTCATATTAGAATAAATTAACATAACGTTCAACATTTCTTTGGTAAGAGGGAATCAAATGTGTCCATGGAGATATATTTAACCAAAAAAAAGAAAGGATGAATAAATGAACAAAAAAACAAATGCGTTTATTATTAAGTACGCGAAATGGCAAATATTTAGTCCTTAGATACGGAATGTGAATATGATAAATGGATGTCTTAGTCTTTAGACATTTATTATATATTTATATAGAAGCCAAATTTATGGGACGCGATAAATATTAATCAAATTAAATTTAGATATGAATTATTATTTAAGACAACCGATTTTCAATAGTGACTATAATTATTATTAAACAAAATTTACATAAGTTTAATACTAAAAAGAAATAACTAATTTCAGCTTTGCCCCGCTTAGCAGGCAAGGTAGAAAAAAATTGTGTCAAGACACTCATACCGAATCATACGAGAGCGGCGAAATAAAAATAATTTATTGAAAACTACACTGTTTTACACATTTAGCGTAAACACATTATGAACACATTCTTGGTTCCTCTTCTGGACAAAAAACAAATTTGAAAGTCAAAAGTTATTTCTTTTTGTTATTGAACGTGTAATTTTCACAGTCATGAAAATTAATGTCAAGACTAAAATTTAAAACAAATTTAAATATTTTAATTACATATATACAGTTGATCTTGGAAAAACAAAAATTACACAACGAAAAAAAACATATTTATAACATTTTACTCTCATAATCTGTGTTGCCAGGTAAAAAAGTCAAATAAGAAATAATTAATTTTTTAAATATTTTTTGAAAGTAAGACACAGACAAAAAAAGAAAAGTCACTGATATGTCAATAGATAAAGAACCGATTAGTTACTGGCACCGTTAAATAAATTCACACAAATGTATACAACATTAACAACAGTACATATTACTTATATTATTCTTATATTATATGCAAATTATTTACACACTTAACCTTTAAAAAGTGTCACCTGTACATTACAACATTAAGTCAAATAAAATTATAAATAAGATACATTTTGTGTTTTATCTAAGTCTATATTATACAAATTCTATTAATTATCGTAGAATATTTACAGTGGACTCCCAAAATAAACTAACATTTCACACGATAAACCAATTAATTTATTTATCTAATGACTTGGTACACGTGGTAAGAAAGATTAATAAATATTTTATTTTATGTACAAAAAAATAATATAATCTAACATTTAAAAAATGCTAAATCTATGAATGTTCTTCACTCAGCGTTATATATATTATTTCTTATATTTTTTACAAATTCAAATATTGTAAAATGGCAATACAGTACAAAAGACATTTGCTGCCAGTCTTAAGTGTCCTCGTTTTAACATAAGGAATAATAACTTTCAATAGTTGCACAGATACATAATATATGAAGTCAGAAAAGTGTTGCAGTTAATCGAATTAATTTTTTTTGGCATTTTTAGAGGGGTGTCTGAATATTATAATATATAAATCACTTATTTATTATATTCCTGCAACACTGCTTTCTTTTTTTGTATTTCATATAATACTGTACATATATTCCCATTATTTCTCTTTTAGTGAATTTATTACCTCACACCAATTTCAGGTCGTTTACGAAACCTTGATCTAAATAGTTTACTATTTTTTCTAAGTACGCGTAGAATTTTAGAAATTCGGCAGATGAGATCTTTGGGTCAATATTATATAGACTTTTGACATTCAAAAAAGATTTAAATAATCACATATCTATTAAGTATTTAATATTATAAATTTAGATATTTCTTCGAAATATAGGAGACCCTTTTAAAACAACCAAAATTCGTTGAGAGCTAAAGCTCTCGAACATTCTTAATATTTTGTAACTTCCCTAGCTATAATATGTGCTCTACAAGTTAAAAATGTTAAGTCGAAAATCAACAGTTCAAACAATAAAAAATCTGATGAGTCAATTTTACTCGGAGATTCAAAAACTGACGATCACATGATTATATTGCAACTATAATTCTGTTTGGTGATTACATTAAACGCGGGCGTCCGCCGTGGGGTCACACGGAGATCTCGTAGTTGCAGTCGTAGACGGAGGCGCGCTCGGGCGCGGCGGGCGCGGGCGGCGCGCGCTCCAGCTGGTCCTGCACCTCGAGCGCGCGCACGAAGGACAGCGGGCGCGCGGGGCGGCGGCGCGCGCGCGGCGACGGCGCGCGCTCGGCCCACAGGTAGGCGCCGCGCTGGGGCGACGCGGCCAGCGGCGCGGGGCGCTGCGGCGACGCGCGCACGGCGATGTGGTCGGGGCGGCGCGGCGGCGTGGGCGTGCCGGGGGCGGACCTGTGCGGTGGGTGCGGCGCTCGAGTCACGTCAGGGGTATAAGCGCGCGAGCTCGTCCGAGCGCTCGCTATCGTTATCGTACGGCCTACGGACAGAAGGAGACGGGAGATGCGGGGGGAAGCTTGCGCCGCCCCGACACTCGCGTTCAGAACTTCTCTCTCTGTACCCACTACGTGTGTTGCGGCCGCGGGTTGAACAATGTTCGGTCATTGGCTCTGCTCGAATTCAGCCTCTGTTTATTGTAATGTTATGTACGCCGAGGCGAAAGAATTTACATTATATTCAATGATCCTAACTGCTCATCGGTCATGTCGACTTCTTTATAGACTTCTTTAAACTTGAACTATAATTTTCTACAATAGATTGTTATGGACCTCAGAAACCATGAGCAAAATTATTTTTGTAAGATTTAGCCGAACACGGCAACTTTCAATAAACCTATTTGGCAGGTTTGACTTTCTAGGACCTCATATCAATCTATGCTAAGTCACAAGAATAAACAATGCAAATGCTCTATACAAGCTTTGACACCCAACATTGTTAAACCAGCGGCTGACAAGCGGCTAGCGTCTAGTTCTGAACGTGTGAGCGGAGGCCAGCGGTTGCGGGGAGCATGCCAACGCCATGCCACCTGTACACTATTCTATATAACACTACTGCAAGCCTATCATCAATAATCGCTATATATCCTGAAGAATACCATGTTTGTATCATTATATTCATTTATTACATACACACTTAAAATATTTTCATTTTATAACATATGTCAAACACAACAACATATTTTGTAATATTTGTGTTGAGTGTCCACAATTTTCTTTTGAAATTTCAATTCAAATCAGAAAATATTAGAGCATGATAGGATCTTCCACAGAATATAAAAGCGACATAGCGCAGGCGAGTGAGACGTATATAGGGCCGGTGATAAAACAGAAAAAAAACTATTTTAACAAAAAAAAATAGGGTGTAGCAAAATATCATGTTAATATTTTGTATCATAAATAAGTTGAAAGTTGAAATATAAAATTGAAAGTAAAAATTAAAGGGGAATCAAATATATCAAATAACATCAGTATCAATTCAAAATGTAATTTTGTACATTCTACAAAAGACAACATTAAGAAGTTCTCTTGCATTGAGAGGTTGTATAAAATTCTACTTCAAAGAATAACATTTCATATTTAAAAAATCTACATACCCTCAAAAGAAACCACATATAACAAATATAAAATCATGCCGAATAACAATAAATAAGAAGAATATTATAAAAAAGAAAAGTTTTATATAAAAAGGGCGTATTGTCTATGCCTATTACCCTTTTGTCTCTGATCACAATCGGACCATAGATATGCGATGGTACCCGATACCGGCCATTGTATACGTCGCGCTCCGCCCTTGCTCCGTTTGGGAACAACAGCTTGCAAATTAGAAAGAAATGTACAAATTAAGTACAAATTGGTTGTGTAAACTCTGATTTCTTTATAATCTATACTTTATAAATTAGAGAAAATATGATAAAAACAATCAAAAATATCGCTTATATTATATTATGACTTAAAAGTACTAATCAAACAGAATTTACACATATAATAATATACCATCTATTAATAATATTCTGACTAAAATTAAATTTCGACTTTGCTTGGAGTTGCAAAAAAAAAACGACAGTAAAAAGCTAAACGAAATGCAGCAAACGAAATGTAATAATGTCTATCTACAAAAAATATTATCAACAGATGGCAACTTTTGTGCATATAAAACATGCTTTATAAAATCACAGAAAGGAACGCATGTCGACCTATACAATAAAAAAATAATCAAATTAAATTTGTATTTTTGTCGTTTGCCCTTATTTAGTGATGGGAAAGTATATAGATATCAGAGAAAGCACTTTCTACTGCGAAATCTACAGAATTTTATATCTTACATGTGAGTTGGTGGAGACCAAAAATGTATACTTTTATGGCTAACGTGAGAATTATATTATACATAACTTTATAATGAATCCTTTACAACAATACATCGTAAATTTTAGATGATACTATTTTAACAGGATTAATTTTTTTTTACATGGGCTCCATAGTCACTCTTAAGAATTTTATAGCCATTATGACAAAGGGCAAGGTTTTGTGCAAGAAAATTTACATTGTGCAAGAATCTAGGGCAGAAAAACCAAGGAATCGATGGCGGTAGTTTGATAAAATAATTATATCAACTGATAGACGTATTCTCTACTCCTTCCAAAGATTACTGGAAAGTGTTCGAACACTACAATATCAATCAGGTTAAAATAGTTTCATTTAAAACGTTTAAAAATTACAATAATAAACGATCTTATGTTAGTATATCATAAAATTTAGTATATCATAAAATTTTCATACGCTTATTAATCACCCAAGTTCCTCTCATTAAATAGAAAAAAGTATTATCGACAATTCAACCTATATTGTGATGTCACGCAAATAAACATCTATATCAATCAATTGGTAAACCTACAAAGAACAAGCATTTAATTGTTTAAATTTAAAAAGAGAACACATTCGCTAAAATAAAAAACAAAGTTACATAATAAACAACCACCAACCCACACTAAGCGTAAACAAAAACACACGCACACACAAACAAAAGCAAACACAAAACGAGTTACCGTCGACACGTCGGCTCTATGCGTTAGGTCCATCTGCCGCAGTAAGCGGTAAATTCACTTTATATATAATACATTTACACATAATGCCACCACAGATAAAATATGTAAGTATACAAGCAATGTTACCAACTGGACGGAAAGAATTGAAAATCAAATTTCAATATAAACAGATCTTAAGTTACTCTTAGGGAAACATTTACTTTATATATAGTAAATTATACTAAAAATATTAACAAATACGTCCTAATTTCTAAGAATAAATTAAGATATTTTTCTACAGACTATGCTGGGTCATATTAATTTCATAGGATATAGTTGTGTTTTGTTTATTATAAATGTGTGTAAAATATGAGGACTCATTTTGGCCTAGCGTGATTAATGTGACAAATGGCTAACGCGTGTCATTTCGATCACATGTTAAATGGCTAAATGTTAAACTGATGTGTGCAAGAATGGTTCCTCTTCAAATAATATACATAATACCACAAATATATTTTAAATTTAAAATAACATTAATTATGTTTATGTTAATTCACGACCAGCAATCACGTCACGGGGTATCTTGTGTTTAATTATAGTATTTTTTGTAACTTCTTGCATAGTGCAAGAAGATACAAAAAATATTATGCTTTGATTTTTATATTTTATAAATGAAACTCACAATGTGTGAAGCAATGAGTTTTATTATATATATGCAAATGTGTTTTTATGTACGATGTGTAAAAATAAACGATTAATTAAATTTAACAATTCCTATAGAAGATTGTTCTAATATTTAAATTGGTATGACCATGTATAATTTATTTTACTAAATGAAATGTATTTGGTCCTTCGAGCCGAAATCTTTACTTTATGGAAAATATATATGCAGAGAAATATATATGTACGATATAAGCAGATAATTGAGTAGTAACGTACTCCGTTATAAAATTGAATAATGTTATCTTTATTTTTAACTTTCATATCTATATAATATAAAATATCAAATTTATAGCGGAATTCGGTATAAAAATGAAGCGACATAAAGATACGTGACACGTCAAAATATTTGTGTATACAAAACAATAGACATGGCAATGTGTGGCAAAGTATTATACATGCAAATAAAATAATTTAAGTCCTTATTCTGAGACAACAACTTAAAAAAATATTTAATTTATAATTATAATACTAAATATTCTATACACAATCAATCATTTGAACGCAAAAGGTTTTGGACTAGCTCCTAGGAATCAGTCCTTGCAATGAAAAATAAAGCTATACACTCTCGGGTGTATATAGAGCTTAAATAAGATTATTATTATTTTTTACTCTAAGACTTACAAAAAACTTATTTACACAATTAAACGTTTCAGAACAAGGACCCGACACCAAATAAAAAGAATGTATAAGCAATGCATTTTGGACAGGGAGTTAATATTCCAGAACATTTTAGTAAAAGTAATGCGATGGGAAGAGGCCATGGTAAAATAAATACCTATATATCTATGATAAATCTTCCATTGTCGCCAATTAATCCAATGCAAATTTTGAGCTAGCAACATTTAAGCGTCTCCAAATTTAAAAAGTGTGGACACCCAACATTAGTTGCTATTTATTTATGGTTTTTATATGAACGAAAATTCAGAAATAGACATTAAATAATATAGTATAAAATAAAAACTGTTTGTAAAACGATTGCATACATAAGGGCTAATTTAAGTACAGTTAGTTTATTCCTAAATATTTTTTTAATATTTGAATTTCCGCTCATTAAAAAAACTCAGCATGAGACAATTAACCAAAATATAATGTTATTAATTTAAATCAATCTCTTCAACCAAATAATATACATTCATTCTTCTTATCTTAGTAATTTAATAAAAATATGACAAACATACTATAATTCAATCAAAATCATTCATTCACCGTTCATTCTCAATGGTGTTAGCATTAATTAATTCACACCGTTTTAAAAAATCATTTTGGTTTCCATCAGAAAACTTTCTATCAATACTTTTAATCTATCAAAAAACAAAAAAATCAGTCTACCTCATGCATAACATTTATTCAATTGTATTTTATCTGTAAGACCTGTATTATTATACTATTATTACAAGGCAAGGCGCGGGGTTACGTTCCACAGCTTAATACGCAATATGTCTTAAGAATTCAGTGGAAAATGGGGATTAAATGTGTGTTAATGGGAACGGAGTGTCTGAACACTACCAAGCTATCAAGGTTACTTCTACCTAGCTATAAAAAAACTTCATTATTATTGACATTACTATATACAAGTGACGCGATTTTGACATATTTTAATTACAACAGATTGTACCTGATCCTTGTGGCTTCGATTTCTAATCAAGACATATCAATAACAAAAATATAAAGTCAATCATTGTGGGTGGGATTATGCCTATAAGAACGATAAGTTAACTCGTAATACTTTCTACTCCATAATATACAAAACTCCAGAATAACAATAAAAATATTTGTATATCGTTGCACATCCGTGAATATTGTTTGCAATGTGGTGAAATCTTTAATATTTTTTTTAAATGTGACAATTATTGGATTTCAATAAATAAATTTATATGACAATATCAATTAGTAATATTAAAATTTAAGATCAACTTAATATCTCTGAATGACCAGTACATACTAAAAAAATATAAGTCAATTCAGTCAATGTATTTTATCTCTTTATATAGATAAAACAAAACGTTCGTACTACTCAGCATGCGGAATACCGACTTAAATACAGGCACATATATAACTCATTACACACATCTATTCTCTCTTCCTGTCTACACAAACATATATATCTACACAACACACACACACACACACACCTCCAGCAGCGTGGGCACCTCTAGCGCCTTGGTGTACAGCTTCATGGAGAGTGAGAGTCACACGCTGCTGTTGCTCCCAGTGTCAGAGCCGAAAAGCCAGAAATATTGAGTATTGACGTACATATATACAGAGATATACATATATCACCTATCCACACACGCAAACACATGAATACACACCTATACCTTCTATGTCCTCTGTCCATACACACATATACACATACATATACCTAAGCAAACACACAAATGATGCACTGCTGCATAGTGGCAGATCATCTACACGGAACACTGAGTACCGACATTCATAATTATATAATTCATTCTAACACACACACGCATATACTATCCACTCTTCTATGTATTGTGTCCTCATCACTCATACACACCCAAGTTCACGTTCACATACACGTACCTCCTGACGGGGCTGCTGACCGCCAGCGGCGTGGGCACCCCCAGCGCCTTGATGCGTTGCTGCATGGTGGGCGAGGGTCTCGCGCCGCCGTTGGCCCCCGTGTCGTAGCGGAGTGGCTCCATCACTACTCGGTAGCCCGACGTCGTTGTACCGCCGTGGCTGGTGAGAAATTATGGACAACTTTTATTTTTTGAGAGTGAGTAAGTTACAAGATCCACAACTCCACATAATTACACACAAAAATTATTTAAGTATATTAATGAATTCTTGATGTTATAACAGTGGTCTATAAATGTTTTATAATATTTAAAACAAATAATTTCCCTGATAACTTAAGCAAATAAAAATTACCAAAAAGATCGAGAAAAAGAAAATACAGAGAATGATTGAAAATTAAATAAACCTAAAATGATTCCCAATGATTATTCAACTCATAATAACCAACCTAGTGTTCCTACTCAACGGACTCAGCCGTGGATAGTGATGTCTCTGCATATGAGGCTCCGCTGGCGGGAATAGGTTGGCCGAGGAGCCCCGGCGCTGGAGGGGCGGCGGCGTGGGCTCGCAGTCAGCGGACTGAGACGCCCCGGGGCCTTCTAGGTCACCCTCGTGCTCGTCGCGACCGGGGGACAGCTGAGGATTTGAAGGGGATGTTTCGTTTAGGTTAAGATATTTTCTACTCAATTTGTTTATTCCTTTACATACGGTAAAATCTACATTGGCACGTCGTAGTTATGAATTTATAGCCCCAATATTATATAGTGCGGTTGACAAAATTTTATCTATAAAAACATGCAATAAATACTCTGCCAAGATGAAAATTATAGAATGGCTAATGACACTAGATTACACATACACTGAAGATTTGATGATGATACAAAAATGAGACAACAAATATATATAATATATTACACATATACACACACACGCGCACGCACACACACGCACGCACACATACACGCATGCACACACACACATACACACACCCACACACACAAAAAAAATACATACCTTTTAGTTATTACATTCTTAGTTTTTATTTCATTATTTTTATCATATATTCTTTTTTTTTGGCTCGCGACAATAATCACAAGCTTATATTTTAAACAGGGAAGTCACTAGCTTCTAAAACACAGTTTTCACTTATTTAGGAGTTAGTAGCCCATAAAATGTATTATTATGAATATTGTCAATAAAAATACTTTTTATTTTTTATTTTTATTTGGGGGGACAGCAAAAATCTATATGAGGTATTTTATGTTCAGGTCTTTTTTTATTTAAGTCTCTCATGAAATTTAAACGTGTACCTTGTTGTAGTGCGCGTGCGCACCGAGCGGGCGGTGCGCGGCGCCGTTGTCGGCTGTGTACGTCTTGACCTGCGCGTGCGCGTGCGGGTGCGCGTGCGCGTGCGCGTGCTGCTCCGCTATCGTCGAGATGGCGGCGCCCGAGCGACGCTTCTTGCTCTTGTATATGTACTTAGATGGACGGACTAGGCTGAAAATACAATATTAATACGTAATGTTACATTAATACACGAATATAACTGTTAATACCATCGCCGTTGAGATCATTAGAGAAGCTGTGGACGTAAATGATGATGATTAATAATAATAGTCATCAATTGGTATGATACAATGCCATACTACAAAACATTGGGACCCATAGGTAAGCCTGAACAGTATCGCCTAGTTGGCATATAAATGAATATTTTTCAGAGCCCCTGTGAGGTCGAGGACCCCCTGTTTCCTAGGATAAAGCCAGGACTGCGCGTATTTGAAAGACATCATTATATCATAATCTAAGTATCTACTAGACTACTACTACTATAATTATTATGTACAGAATAAATAAACTCACACACAAGTTTCCTGTCACTTCGCATCACGGAACGTCATATTCGTTATGTCGATTATTTAACCTACGGTGTTTATTATATTAAAAGACCTATTTTTTTATTTGAACAATTGTGTTGGTAAAGAGAACGACAAGAAACTTATTGCATTACACTGAATATATACAAATTTAACCATTCAACACACAGAGGATCCTTAAAATTATATTTTTTTATTTATTTATATGCTTTATTTTTTTAATTATTCTGCATATATTTTTGTCTTTTGTGATTATCTGTGTGCACACACATATGTGCATATATTTCACGAATTGTTTTATTTTTTCAACATACAATTTCAAAAAAGGGAAAAAAAGAAAAGTCAACCCTCACCTAGGATACTGCGGTCCAAATTGCGTGTAACAACAGTTATACCAGCATCCCTTCGAGAACGGATTGTAGCCACCCGTGAACTTGCCCGTCACCTGTTCGTTCGTCGTTCGCCCTCGAGACACGAGGACCATGTGGAAACCCGTTAAACCAAATATCGGGATCGCGAGGAGGGCTATTATGCCCATTATTACCATACTGATTTTAAGGTTAGGCAATTAAGGGTTAAAAAATAGTTGTATAAACAGCCTTAAATCGTATTCTAGAGTGTTTATTATACTTTAAATGTACTTTAAATGAAAAAAGAAACCTAAATATCATTTTTGTTTCTGAGGAGTTTATATTACTGTCGTATTCTTTGGTGACATTCGTAAAATTGAGATAAATCAATCAAATTATAAATCATCAAAATGGCAAATATTCAATTTAATAATATTCATACATATTTAGAAAACGTATAAAAATTCGAACGTAGCGGGACTCGAACCCGCGCCTCCTGGAAACAGACCATAATAATATTCATATTTTTTACTTGAAATATGCAGAAGATGCATAAAGATTATGGCTTCATTATATAAAAAAAACTATAGTTACTTTTTAGTTTAGCTAGTAACTAAATTTATCATTAAATGAGACTTTTTCCACCATACAAAACATTAAAATAAAAGTGTTTCCTTAAATTTCTTATGTCAAAAAGGATACGATACAATAGGCTCGACCTGCGTGAGCGTTTTGTTATTGTTCATAATGTAGTACAAGCTGAAACCGAATATGCTCAGCATATGAATGCTGAGCGATATAAGGAAGAAGAAGAAGAACCTGTAGTTCCGCCGCCCGATGCAGTTGTTCACCCACGGACAGTGGTGGTCAAACGTCTGGAAATTTTAATGAAATAAATTTAAAAATATATATTAAAAATGATATTATTATAAAATTTCCTTAACAATTGACAACAGCATGGCAACATTTTGATATTTCATGCCATGTTTCTATTCAATTCACATTCAGAAAAATCAAGTAACGAAATTTGAACCCTTTGTATAGTATCAAAAAGAATCAAAAGCAAAGTTAAAAATATATTCGTTACATGAAAATACACAATTATTTCGTTACATATAAAGAAATAATTATTATTTATATTTTTTTCATAAGAAGTGAAATTTTTCCTAGAAATATTTTGTTTCATACCATAAAAAGGTAGATCGTACATAAACTCGTATATAAACTCATTACTATAAGCAGTTTGTCTTAATTTTAGAGTTACATTAAATTTAACAAGTTGTTGGGCATATTTTTATATTTTGCGGGGCACAATATGGCATAGCAAGGATTCTGTTCAACAAAACGAATTTTTGCCTTAAATTGGCATGAATTAATTTATGACGACCTTGATTCTATTATTCTTTGTAACTGTTATTAACTACTGAGATTATAATTGTATTTTCTCATCAATTAATTCAATTATTCTATTATAAATGGTTCCTCCTGTCGTATTTTAATATATACTACTATAAAGCTAGCGAGCTAGCTACAACAGACCGAAGGGTTTGTTTATTTGAACGCACTAATCTCTGAAACTACTGGTGGATAGTTTTTTGTGTCAGATAGACCCATAAGGTTTAGGTAATATACGCGAACCGGGCCCATTAAGGAGTACGATAAATTAGAAGAGTGAATCCCACTTCGATTCAAAGTATTTAAATTTCTTGCTCGGTGTACCGAGGGATAAGGGAAAATAGAGCGTTTACGAATAAATAAATATTAATGTTTCGCAATGAAAGCGAGTAGTCGCAGTGTATGTACACGGGAGTGAACAATGTACTTTAAACTGCTTTTTTGTCTAAAATTTTCTCAGTTTCTAATTTTCCAGGCTGACTTTTTTGTTAGTAAAAATTCTGAAGTGGGCATGGATCGATATTAATTCCTACACCAATGAATGAGTAATTTAAAACTGTTTTTTTATACTTTGATAATAACAAGCGATCGCAATAACAAGAATGGAAATCTCAATTTTCTAAAAAAAATATAGGCCGTCGTAGCGCAGTGGCACAGTGTGATTGTAGACGCGATGGTTACGGGTCTGATCTCCGAGATTTCCCCGCTGCCTATAAAAATATCCCCAAAATTGGACTGAAAATGCGGAACAAAACTTCTAAACACTAACTAGCAGAACAAACCATACCTCTATACAATGATTGCATACAGAGCAATGCGAACATCGCGGCGGCCTGTAGAACTTGCACGTGACGCACCATTTCATGCGCACCGTGATACCGTTTATCTCCACGCTGCGGTACAGCGGCGCTCTGAAGTCGTCCTCGCGGTCCTCGTCAGGTGGAGCTGGGGAGGAGGAAACATTGAATCCTTAAATATATTTGAAGCCAGTCGTGGCGCCGTGGCACAAGTGTATGGTTGTAAACACGCCTATTAGTGGATTTAATCCCCACCGGAGGAAATTAAATATTTATTTAAATTTACATTTTCATAACCTCGCTCTGGTATCTATGCAAAGCGCGGCGTCGAGTTCAACAACTCAACACGCAATGCTATATTTTTTTGCCATAATTATTAGATTAATATTTATTTGTCGTATTCTAATTTAATGGGTTTTCAACACAAATTGAACGCTGATTAACACTAATTAGGCTGAACTTTCAGTATAAGAGAAACTGCACTGATACTGGTGACAACTGACAACTTGGTTTCTACTTTTAAAATAGAATAGAATATTCTTTAGTGCACAAATAAAATAACATAAAAAACAAAAACCGAAACATATTTCGCACGCATTTGTAGGCACTCTTGTAGGTGGTCTTATTTCTTCAAGTAATCTCTTATATATATATATATATATATATATATATATATATATATATAAGAGATTACTTGAAGAAATAAGACCACCTGTGCCTACAAATGCGTGCGAAATATGTTTCGGTTTTTGTTTTTTATGTTATTTTATTTGTGCACTAAAGAATATTCTATTCTATTTTAAAAGTAGAAACCAAGTTGTCAGTTGTCATCAGTATCAGTGCAGTTTCTCTTATACTGAAAGTTCAGCCTAATTAGTGTTAATCAGCGTTCAATTTGTGTTGAAAACCCATTAAATTAGAATACGACAAATAAATATTAATCTAATAATTATGGCAAAAAAATATATTTGAAAACATAAAAAATAAGAGGTCAGTTGTGGCGCAGGGGCACAAAGTGCGACTGTACAACCGACTGGTTGTGGGTTCAATATCCCCACTCGAGGAACATTTATTTACATTTTTTTATCGGTTTCACGCATTTATTTTCATTAATATATTAATTTTTCGCTCTAGTGTCGAGGCAAAGCGCGGCCTTGAGTTCCGCCACTCAACACGCAACGTTTTCAGAACTCGGAAAGTGGGGAACGAAGTGTCTAACACTAGGTACCAACTGCTACTCTGTGAGCGGGATACAGCGTGAAGCTGATTTATTTATTTTGTAAATAATATTACATTTTGAAAAACTATAACAAATATCGTATGTACAAATCATCAATCAACCACAGAAAACGAGGCTAAAATTACTGTCTAGGTAGTGGGTAGTAGATACATAAATAGAACTTTGCATCGCAATAACCCAGGTAACCTAGGTAACCTAGGCTACATTATACAGTGTACTGTGCAGCGTCTACCGGCATAATGTAATCAAGATGCAAATAGTGTTTTGTGCAATTCGCTAAATCAATAACTGTGTCAAACAGTCACCCACGACGGGTTAATTGCCGCCTCCACTAGACCGTGAATCTTACTCGAGCGTTCATTTCAAGTTCACTTTTCCATTTCAATATTTGAAATAGGTTAGTAATATTTCATTATTTTCAGCTCGGCAGCAGCAGCATCGGCTGTCACATGAAAATATTTCAGTTTTCCGCAAATAACATAGATAGGCGGAAATCTAGTACTAAGAAACTTCTTTCCCCAATTTAAGCTCAATTTCCGAGATATTGTTTTATGTATTTATTGTTTTAGTTTACGAAACATTTCTACTCAAAGCTAAAGTCCAAACCTCCCAGCAAAAAATATCTCTAGATACGCCAATGCTATCAGACCGGAGAAATTATAATAATCTATTCCGCCACGTGGTTAAAAACTGGTTTTAAAACCACTGCGTTATACAGTCATACGTTATCTCATTGACATTAGCAGTAAAAAAATATTTGATAAGGATTTCTTTTTATTGCAAGAGGTGGCAGCCGAAGCAATGCTTAGCGAAAGCTTCGCCCACAAACTGAGGCGATTTCAGATGCTTTGCAAATCTTGAATTTGTAGTTAGTATGCATGTTGTCACCCAACACGCAATTTGGGGTAAAAAAATAATAAAATAAAAGATACACTTGTACTCTGTACATCGCAAATAGTTGTCAATGTGCAAATACTACAAAATATTACAAATCAAATCCTTTTCGATATTATACATGGGATTAGATATATCGTGTAATTATGACTAATTAAAAGACGACAGATAAGCCTTAAACAAATCTAGTATATAAATTTCCTTTACAATATCTATTCTATAAATGGTTTCGCTTGAGAATGTTATCATCACACACTGCAACTTCCGCGGTCAACTCAAAGAACCTATAAAAGCAGCCTACTCAGTACTACTATTTTTAGGTTTCTAAAATTTAACACAAATAAATTTTTTTTTATACAAGTAACAAATTATTTATGTTTTTAGCATTTCTTTAAGAAATGCGTGTAAGAAATTCGACGACCCTTGATAGCAACGAGGCACAGATTCCAATCACACTAGTTTAATAATTTAATACATTTTATTAAAAAAATAGGGAATAACTTTTATATATACTTTTAAGGTTTAAATGTATGTAGGTTAAAACTGAATTAGAAATAAGATTTTTAAACATTTTTAAAGTGTTAATCCACACTGAGGAAATATAAATACTTATTTAGAAAACGTATAAAAATTTGAACGTAGCGGGACTCGAACCCGCGCCTCCTGGAAACCGACCAGGCGCTCTGACCACTGAGCCATACGTTCTCGCCAAGCTATTATACGTCGAAATTCTTATACGCTTGTTACAACTTATGTTGTTAGCGTCTCTGTAGGGAGATTTTTACAAATTTCCGCTACCCAAAGATAATTACTAAGAATT
Source organism: Heliconius sara (assembly GCA_917862395.2). Classification (NCBI taxonomy): domain Eukaryota; kingdom Metazoa; phylum Arthropoda; class Insecta; order Lepidoptera; family Nymphalidae; genus Heliconius; species Heliconius sara. The sequence continues at coordinate 18,057,174 of OU860791.1, forward strand.
ATCGTTTGGCGAGAGAGAATACTATTTTTTAAATATTTTTAAACATTTTTAAAAATGTTTTTTAAATATTTTTAAACATTTTTAAAACGGTTTCCAGGAGGCGCGGGTTCGAGTCCCGCTACGTTCAAATTTTTATACGTTTTCTAATTAAGTATTTAGAAATAAGATTTCTACTTCATCCTATAACAAACCTGAACAGTCGAAACACGAACAGCAAACAAAACTTATTTAAATGTCTATCGACAATTTTTAAAATTTAATTATGTATCACACAAAAAGGAAATACAGAAAACATATAAAAACATAAAAAATATATACAACAGATAACTATCTAAGGGGAATCTCTACAAGAAACCCTTGAATAAATAAATAATAAAGAACTTTCTTGGAAGGGAAAGTATTAAAGATGTTTTTATAGATTAAAGTTTTAATCTGACTTTTAAAGTGATAAGAGACGGACGGACGAAAAGGAATGAATGAATTATAAGATAAAATTTTCTTCTTGGACTGATTTATAAGAATAAAATTAATTTAAAAAGTAAACCGATTTTACAAATGCACGTTTTGTAGATACAGCCCCCTCCAAAGGTAGTATCTACAATATGCCAGTTGGTCAGAGAGCTCGGACGGTTTTCAAAGAGGCGCGGGTTCAAATTTTTACCCGTTTTCCTAATAAGTATCCAGGAAACAACCAGTCGATTAAACAGTCAGAACGTTGTTCCTCTGCACCACGACTGGCCGAATTTTTTATTTAATATAAAAATATTAACTTTAATAACGGACAAACATAGACTTACGAAGTTAAGCATACGTGCTTACGAGCCTCAATAGATCATAACCAAATATTAACTAATTCCAACAATATCACATATTTACATTAATTGATATTTTCTTTCTTTTTTTTAGTTTCACGCTGCATCTCGCATATAAAAAGGTAGGCAGAAGGAACCTAGGAAGGAGAAGGAACCTAGGAAGGAGGCAGAAGGAACCTTCCTTCTGCCTCTGTTACGACACTCCGTTCCCCACTTTTCGCCGAATTTTCGAGGCATTGCGTGTTGAGTGTCGGAACTCGACGCCGCGCTTTGCCTTATTACCAGAGCCAAGAAATAAAATTATTAATAAATAATAATAATTCATTCCCTGGATAGGAATTGAATCTACAACCGTTTATAGTGCACAGAGCATACGCTTGTGCCACTGCGCCACGACGGCATTAACTGATATTTTTCTTATTTTTAAGTCAGTTAAGTATTTAGTACTAGTTTTATGAAATACTAATGAACCTACAGGTATTCTCGGAATTTATTCGAATAGCTAGAAACTATTTACTACTTGGAAACCACGATATTCTTTCTAGGAAACAGCATTAAGCAATACGCGATTATCATATTACTTATATGGCAATTATTTATATGAGAAAAATCTTCAATTAAGGAAAATTTTTTTTACACAGCTTTACAGGGTCAGCACGACACAGCAGGATAAGCAGAGGGAACCTAGTATTAAGGCACTCCCTTCGCCACTTTCCGAATTTCTCGAGACACTTGCTGCATTTGCCGCAAATGTCAACACGAGGCCTCGAATTATTTTTTTTCATTAAGAAACTTCAAGACTATGTAAATACCGTTGCGGGTTCAAATCTTGCTTCGGATAAGTGCTTGAATTAATTAGACGATAACGTTATAGTCTAATTAACAAAACACGCAATGTTAGTCTAAACGGAAAGAACACAGTTATTACCAAGTTTTTATCTACTCTATAAAAAGGAAGGAAAATTGATAAATTATACAAAAAATTACCTACGATAGAAAATGTTCATTAATATGATCGTAGGGTTTTTTTTATTAGTTGGACATTGGTTAACATTAAAGAACACAGAATCGTATTCGATAATGGGGGAAGACCACATATCACGTAATGTTTTACATGAGGACCCCCAGAGGGTGCACGAAGATGTTGATAACAGTAGACGAAACGAAAGAGGTGTTCAGCGACCGTGGCGTTTGGCGATCTGCTCACTGTAACTGACCCACTAGGGATAGAACGTGAAACTATCTTTAATGTCTTTCAGAATGTTCAATTCAGTTCTTACTTTATGACGTTGCGAGCGTGCCACTTGCGTACTAATCATTTCGCCAATTTAAGAATGTTATCATCGGTTACAGAGGCTTACATTAAAATTTTATTATACCGAGGCAACTCTAGGAGGCTCTAAAGAGGCATAGCCTTTCGATGGCATAAATATTTTATTACTTTAGTGTAAAGGTATGCCAAAAGAAATAATTTAATAAATTATGATTTTCATGAAAATATAAAAAAAGATACGAATAAATAATAATAAGCGAAGTCATCGTGGCAACAGTGTCAGAATGTTTAATTTTTATATTTATGGCGTTTCTCGTTTGGTCTGATATATGATATGATATGATATAATATAAAGATCGACTATACTGTTGAATAACAGTAAAAAAATAGATTTTTATAGTTAAAATACATTTTATAGTTCACGCAGGCAAAAACAAGTTTATTTATAAATATCTATGTAAAAAATAAGATTAAGTAAAGCTGTTTTTGTTATTCATCTAGGTCAGGCCTTGAACCTACGACCACATAGCAATTGAAAAGCGAAAACAACATCATCCGAACATTAAATAGAAAAAAAAGTTGAACTTTCATTATAAGAGAAAGTATAAAGCTATTCTTTCCATTATTAATTAACTTGTGTATTTGCCCGTTCCCCGCTGCCGTTGTTACAATCATTATTATAAAAGTTACGCAAGCCATGACCCGATTGAAAAAAAATATATAAAACAAAAAATATATAAAATTGATATAAGCAACACGAATCGAAAACGATCTTATTAAGACCAATTAAAAAAACCATTCATAAGTTTTGGTGCGTATATTATTATTATAAAGAGTATACGTGACTCACTTTTGTATTATATAAAAATTTAAAATAGCAATTTTGTATAAAAATGGATTAAATCATAAAAATTGCAATTTATCTACCATAAAATACTTAATTAAAAACAAAATGATCGAAACACGATTCTGGCTTCCACGAGGTTCAAAAAATTAAATAAAAAGAAATTCGTCACAAACTCTCTTTGTAGGATAAAAGAAAAGAAGATATTTGCAAAATCAAAAATGAAGATTTAGAACGGCCCGACAGTTGGTTTAAATTTGTTTTCCATATTTGTATTGTTCTAATAGAATTTCCAGTGTTTTTATAACTATTCTAAATATCCTAAATTAAACTGTTATTTGCTTGTTTATTTAGTTTAGCACTTCGTATGTCGCTACTTTTACTTTACAACTGTAAACATGGAGTTTCAAGAGCAAAAAAAAATTTATAAGCGAAATGAATTAAAAACTCGTTTTTAAATATCTGATCTTTACTATACGCGTTAATTACAAGTACCTGAGAAAACTATTTCTTACGGTTATATCGGCTACAATTTGGTTATGCAAGTGCATTTTTGAAAACGTTTTAACTTTTTGCCTTCACTATTAAAATGTAGCAATTCTTAAGAACCATATCTATATACCAAACAATAAGTGTATGTTTGTTTGTACATAAGCATATGCCGACATAGCTCTTAAAAGTATTAACTGCTCATCCAATTTTATTTAATGTAGATATATTCATTACGTTATACCCACAAAAAAAACATTTTAATTTGATAGTATCTAAAAACAATAGAGATGCCGTAAGTCAAGAGTAAAAAGTACTCACGGCCATGACATTTGTACTCAAAGTTTTTAGTTATTTATTGCTGACACGCAGTGGTCATAGATTAAAATCCAGAACTAGGCTCAAAGGTATATTAGAATATAAATTATTACCTTACATATACATATGCTTCTTGTTAAAAATGTATACATTAATGCATATGGTTTCTTGCACATAATGTATTACTATGAGTGTGACCTGTTTTTTATAGCTGAAGCTATAAGAAGCGCTGTATCCCGCACATAGCATTGTATACAGAGGGAACCTAATGTTAAGACACCTCGTTCCCTTCTGAATTCTGGAGGTATTGCGTGTTGAGTGGCGGATTTCCACGCCGTGCTTTGCCTCGTTTCCAAAGCGAGAAAATGAAAGACATAAATATAGCAACCTTTCCTCGAGTAGGAATGACGTGACCATGATGATATAAAATAAAGATATCTAAATAGATACACACTGGAAACTCAAACCCTATGTAAAGGTAACACATAACCCTCTTTTATTTATAGTCGGTTAAAACAAGCTCATATGGCAAAAACAAAAATATTTAATTTAAAAACTGGCCTTAAGACACATTAAAATTACAAGAGCACTTAAAACTGCTTTCTTTACCATACTTATTAAAATAACCGGATGGCGACGTAACACGTTACATGCTCGCGGGAAATCGTATTAAAATTACGTAAACACTTCCGAGAAGACACTATTCAATGGGAAGTAGATGAAATCGATTTCGATCGATTTCAATTTACGCATCTAGTTTTAAGACATTACGTTCTGTTCCTTCGCACAATTACGAGACATTGTTTCTTGGTTGGTGGATCTTAACGCCGCGCTTTTTCTTTTAGAAAATGCAATATTCAAAAGAAAATAACACATTTACTGTAATAATGTAATAACGAGACGAAACAGATATGTGGAGACCGTATCGTGTGGCGTTTCATTCTTTCTGGATACCCGCTAGACAGAGACAAAGCGTGAAATCTCAAAAAAGTCATTCCCGCGAATGGGGATCAAAACCATAATCATTGAGTGTACAGTCAGCCATTGCTGCACTCCGCTACGATGATGTTATTGCTTAGCGCAGTGATAATGTTAGGTTAACACTGTAAGTGTCAACGATTAGGTGATAGCGGCGAATGGGGTCACCGTGTAGGCATGTCCGGTGTACAATTTAAAAAAGGGAAAATAATAAATAGAATTTTTTTTTAAACGCTAAATATTTTCTAGCTTCACGCTGCATAATGCACATAGCAGGGTACACAGAGGGAACCTGGGAGCCTAGAATTAAGAGACTCCGTGCTTAAGACACTTCCGTTCCCCATTTTCCGTTGAATATTGAAGGCATTGCTTGTTGAATGGCGGAAATTAATGCCGCACTTTACTTCAACACCAATGCGAAAAAATGAAAATATTAAATCCTTGTTTTATATCTTCAAGTAAAAATCGAATCCGCATGTCGCGTTTATAGTCACACGCTTGTGCCCTTGCGCCACGGTTGGCCTTAAAGGCTGATTACGAGTTAAAAAATGCAAAAGCTATCTTGATTAGTATCATGGCCATATGCCTATTATTTTCTTAGTTTGTTTATCACAAAAGTATGCGTAACATCATTCTCATACGTCTAGATACATTTTCCAGGGCAGGCTTGGCGTCCAGTAGTACATGGTTTAATGATAAACTTTCGTTTCGTTTCGGTAAAAACTTCGTTTTAATATTGTTTTAATAAAGTTGTCTTTATTTGTATGTTTTATAAATTCCTGAATACAATATTAAAAAATATATCTTGACTTTAGCTGATCTTTTTATGTAGTAGTGTACATACAGCCTTAAATTTTATGGCAGAGTAGACAGAGGGAACCCAGTTTTAAGACACTCCGTCTCTTATTTTCCACCGATATCTCTATCGGCTTTGCGTTTGCATGTAATTGTGCTTTGTTTACAGCCGCAAGCATATGCTCGAGTACCGCGAGGGGCGCCCTTGCCACCCATGTCATCCTCTCTAACGATTAACAACTTATGATAACAAGTTGTTAATGGTTAAATGTATCAATCTGCTAGTATATGCAGTATAATAAAAGTATTATAGGTATGCGGGCGAAGCCTTTAAATGACAATTTAATTATAACCAAATTGTAACTATATATGAGATTTTAGATACGACAATAATGCAAACAAATATTATAAAGGTGATGAGTTCGATTTATTGAATGCGCTAATCTAAAGAACTACTGAAAGTCCATTTAAAAATTCATTTGATATTCAATATTTCATTTATTGACTAACGTACTTGCGGTCCGTGTTACCCCCCGCACCCAGAATGAGTCATGTGCCAAATTTTTCATTTCCTCGAGTGCGATAATCGAACCCACAACCTGTACAGTCACAGCTTGTGCTTTTATTATTGAAATATCACGAAGTGAATAACATATATTATATTATCACTACACCAATTACATACAAAAACATTACGGCGACTATCAAAATGTAAACTCATCAAAACGCTATCTTAATCTGCGTGATTACTCATTGTGCAATATACATACATATGTAAGTATCAGCTATATCGCTTTTCATGAATGGTGAAACTAAAGTAATGTATGTAACCTAAAATCTATACTATTTTGTATTTTGCCTTAACACCAAATAGGTGTTTGTGAATTGGCTGAAACTTTAATTTTCTGAGAAGAAATTTTAATGTTATTAGTACATAAAATAAAAATTCTGATTAGTAAATAAATACTTGTGTAGTTAATAGGGGTTATTGAAATATTTAAATATAATCACTGCCCCAAGTAGGAGTTGAGCCCCTATCTGTCGTTTTAACGCTACCACTTTTCCACTGCACCATTCGTGAGAGAAGTCACTCGTACAGTGTATATGTAAGTATTAAGAGTTATATGCTTGTTTAGTAGATTGGAACTTAGACAATGAATCTGATAAAAATTTAAGACGTATTCACAAAGGTTTGTTAGAAAATAACGTCTCGTAATATGACTGTATGACCCACCTATTCTCCCATAGTTCGGTACTTTAATGATTTATTCCTGATGCAATAAATGACAATTTTTTTTTAGCTACTGTATCCCGCACATGGCAGAGGCAGAAGGAGCCTGAGAACCTAGTGTTAACTCTGTTCCCATTAAAACACTTCAAAGTGGGTTACACTTTCCGACAAGTTCTGAGAGCATTGCGTGTTGAGTGGCGGAACTCAACCCCGCGTTTTTAAGAAATTACATATTATAAAGAAATTGTGAATCGATTATATCATTAATTACATATGTAGATACCCCAAACGACCTCTCTACAATTTCATTGTGTTCAAAGATAATAAAAATATCGGTAAAAGTGAACACTTTTTTACATACATACTACTTATTCATAAATTATTTAACTCTCGATATTCACAAAACCATTTTGCATATGTATCTCAAACTCTCAATATAATATTAATACAATAAAAAAAGCAGCTTAGGTAGAGTAAACGTTATGTTACGACATTCCGATCTTCACTTTCGGCTATTTCCCAAAACATTACGTGAGAGTGGCGGAGTTCAACACCGCGATTTAACGCGAATAACGCCGTCCACCAGAACGAAGAAAAGAAAATACAATTCAAATATCATTTAAATAACCATATCCCCGAGTGGGCATCGATCCCACAATCATCGCGGCCGTAGTCCAACACAACAGCGTCTAACAATAGAATGTTACATGCAACTGAATTATGCCCTTCAAACTTTAAAATTACTTCCTAACAAAAGGTTTAGATGGAATTCGAGTGTATAACAATGATTGCTGTAATAATCGTTAAGACAAGTGGTATGCGCCACATTGGTGTAGGTCGACATTTCGGACCTCCGTTTTTTTTTATTTTACCTAGTGTCAAGACACTCTGTATTCCGTTTGCATTTGAGCCAAATGTATGAATATTGTAATTACAGCTTTGTATTATTAAAATATTTACGAATTAAACAAAAGTTTCGCAATTCTATTTTGGTTTTTTGCGTTTCGTAAATAATAGAAATTGAACACCTCCGTTTTGTGTCATCAAGTTATATAAATCATAAAAAAAACATATAGTTTATATATGTTACATTGTTAAATATAACATGATAGTATAAGTATTACTATTTGGGACTATTAATATGTATAACCTAAATATTAAAAGATTTGTTTAAGAATTTTCATGAATCAAAATTTACATTTGAGTAGGTGCTTCTTAGTAGAGTTGTGAGAGTAAATGATATAAGAATTAAGGTCAATGCTTTCCATACAAGTATGTAGATTAATTTAATGGTTAACTTGAACTGCAGGACCATCTAAATTTCTAAACAGACTATTCCACTATGTTATTACACATTATTAATTATTATCTTAGCATAAATAAACATCAAAATAAATCCTAGTCACATACAATGTTCATAAGATGAAATTTATTATTATCATTACATACATTTAAATTATTATTTATATATTATTGTAATTCTTTCTATCTACAATAACAGAGAGAAGAGAGAGAGTATAATAAGATATAATAAATATACATTTTGTTTTTGTTTGTTTAGTATCAATTCTATGGTTATTATTATCATTGTACATTTGAAGAGAAATATCTTTCAACTATCATGTACTACCAATGAGCAGCAGAAGAGGGTGAAATAAGCACAAAAATGGGTAAATATAAATACAAATATAATCAGTAATAAAATAAAACTGTTTAAGGGTTTTAAGCTCACCTTGCCTATTCCACTAGTCAATTTAGTTAATCTTACAAGTCATTGTATCTTACAAACTTTGAAGGGTGTTTGGTTCACCATACTAATCTGAGGAACTTTTAGTAAACTATATTAAGTAACATACCTTTTGGTATAACTCCCGGGTCCATGAAAGTGGCCAGTGTAAAATTGGCCAAAACAAAAAATGTTATGACACCTTGGTATGCAGGCACCCATTGGTGATTGTGAAGGTAATACTGACAGCTGTAAGAGAAAACGAAATTGTTTATTCGAGTGATTTTATTCATTATTAGTTTTGTTGTCTTTAGAAATACTGAGTTAAAAGTTAGAAGGTCAATGATTTATTTTAACTTGCCCATCATAAGAGAAAATGAGACATTGACTTCTAATACTAAACACACTATATCTAATTTTTGGGCAGAGAATGAGTCCTCTTTGATACCGTTGGAAAAAATGTAAACAAATATTTAAAAATATTAACATCTTTTAACATTAAATTACTACTGATTGTTCTGCCTATTACTTATATATAAGACTTCACTGTAAATAATATAATTAGTTTTGTTTTTTTTGTTTTTACATAGTAATATATTAAACATCCCTAAATAATATATATCATATATATATACTGATCAATTCACTGTTTTAACTTAACTTTACTGTGTTTCCATTAAAGAAATTATAAGTTTACATTATAGAAATTTATAACTTCTGTAACTATATAAAACATAAATTCTATATAAAAACCACTTTCTTCATATATAAATAATGTAAGGCAAAGGCAAACAAATGAAAATTGCATCAGAAAACAAGTAAGTATATTATATTAAGTGTATAAAATAATATTTTTCAATATCACATTATTATTTTTGAAAACTGATTTTATATTTTTAACAATTTAACACCATAACAAAATGTATTATCGATACTTATTATGTACATAAACTATATGGATATCTGCAGTAATATTCTGTAGTATTATAAAAAAAATAGAAATATTCATTGTATAATGATTCACAAATATTGATTCAAGCTTTTGTTTACACAAATTGGGCAACAGGTTAAACTTTTAAGGGTAGGAATACCACTTCTATAGTTAGAAACAATCTGATAGGAATACTAAGTGCTTTGTGGTGTAAATAATGTCAACTCCAGTAGGATTCAAGCTAGTGACATATTTGCCCTATAATATAATAATTAGACAACAAGGAAAGGATACACATTAGGATTCATTTATAGAAACGTAGCCCTAGGATAAAAATAGAAGTAATTCTACTATCTTGTGTGAAAGTTGTCAAATCAAAGCAAATTCGCATCGGATCGACATAATGTATACTTACGGAAAATAAAAAAACAGAGACGTTGTGCCCAAAAGTAAAGTCCAGGCGAATGTCGCAGGAATATATCTCGTCTTGAGGTCGCATTTGGGCATATTGTGTCAATTTTATTTCCCTAAAAGCAAATTATCTCGATTTTATTCACTACAGACCAACATGGCCGCGCCTATTAATATGACAACCAGAAACTGTGTGGCAGGACTGACTTTGACAGATCTTGATTAACCTATTTTTAATGAAATTATCACTTTATTAAAAAATTATATTTATCTACCATTATTATTACAAAATGAACATTCATTTGTTTTTATCATCCAAAATAATTTATACAATTTTTATTTATTCGTAATTCTAATGGAAACATTATTTCAATCGGTTAATAATTTCAAATACATTGTGGTTTAATTTTTAAAAATATTTTGCTGTATGATTAAAATAAGTAAATATATAATTAAAAATTACTTAAGCTCAAAAAATAAGTACCGTTACATATGTTTATCTTTAATAATTTTTGATCTAATACTTTATTATAAAATATTACACTTGGTTGCTTAAAAAGGACACTATAGTATTCGTCATTAATGTTACTTTATCATAAACATACTTTTATACATTCATTTGTAAAATGACAATGGCATTGTAATTGTAATAACTAATAATTGTATTGCAAATAAACCTCCAATTTATACAATAAAACATGTTATTTAAAATAAAAACAAATATTGTCTATTATTTTTTATTTCATTAATGTACATACCGTACAAATTTTTAATTGGTAAATAAGATATACTGTCAAATTTGAAACATTTTCATTGGCTAACACATTTTTTTTAGTCTCGCGGATAAAAATGGCCGCAGTGTTGTTTTCAGGGTTCAACAGTGTGGTGTAAGGGTTTAAGTTTTGCAACCTTTCCAAATTTTTTAGCTATTTTCATTAATATTATTATTAAAGTTCCGTGCAGTTTGCTGCAGAATCGTTTTATACGATGTCTGAAAGTACTAGCCCCAGTGTGTTAAGTTATCTAAGACAATATAGGTTTCAGAAGAAACCTACTCCTATGCCAGGTGCCAGCGGGTCTATGACAGTAACTTCAGCACCAATGTCTTCTCGTAAGTATTAACTAAACTTTATTTTAACGGTGAAATCAATAAAACACGTGCTAATGACATGCTATAACGAAAAGTCCCGACCACGTTTGCCACGGACCTACTCGTCACGTTTCAAGGTTCTCATTTTTTGTAGTACCGGGTTTTAACTAGAAACTATCCATGGCCTATGTTTTGTGGAGTCAAGTGAGCGAAGTAGTAAAGTGCATAATTTCTATTCATGTTTTACTATCTAGTTTTAGCTTAGTATATTTTGTTAATTATTTAAGTAAAATATTAAAAATAATTATAATTTAACACCATTTTGCCCTTGTAGTAGGATGAGAAATTATTACATTAAGTTTATGTACAGATGTTGCATAGCAAGTAATGTATATGAATTGTACATGAAGTAGAACAACCATATTTGAATTATTATAACAACATATTTTAATTGCAAATACCATAAAAGCTCAAAAAAGTTAAATATTATTATCTTCCTAGATAATTTTCACCTCTTTCATTCCTTAAATTAAAATTGATATAATTTACTATAAAATGATTTATAATACAAAATTGTGTAATAAATTACACACCAAGTTAATTAATTTTCCATGAAAATTTATTGTCAATTCTGAAGGGTAATGAATACAGCAATCTATATAAATTTTACAAGTATATTGTATTTCAGCTACTTTTATGACTTCAATTATGTACTTTTAATTCATTAAAATTACATTGAGGAAAACTTTTGAATTTTTATCATGTTGAATGTCTATCTCTTAACTAAAATGTATTAAAACATTTAAAGAGATAAGAAAATGTTCTTCATAAATTACTCAAATCATAATTAATTGTTACAATTTTTCTCATCTATTTAAGCTCAACAAATCCGAATGCCAGCACCGAACACAGCAATTAGAAATGGACCAATAGTTTATAAGCGTATAAGAATACAGGACTCAGACTCTGATGATTCTGCCTCGCCTGCCAAGAAACCTGTGTTGGAACTTACAACTGCTGTTAAAGAGAGAAGATTTAGGAACATGATGGAAATGTTTCCTGATATATCTCCTTTAGTAAGTATTATATTTTTAGACATTTCCATTTGTAAACTCAACAAACAAAATTAGATTTTAAAGAGATTTTAAAATTGTTTGTCGGTTCAATCTTCACATAGAGTCGAGAACTCTTTTTATTTCCCTGCTTCTCTGCATTGAGTTCTGCCATTTGAGACTTCTTGTCTTACATTCTAAGAAAAACTTGATACTAGGTTGTATGTGGAGACAATATATAAAATGAAGAGAAAAACAAATTTTTTTGTCCTTTTATACAAAGTTCTGTGATATAGTACAGTATTTATAATTAAGAATTTTTTTAATTACACAAGTAATAATAAACTGTTATTACACTTTTTTAAATCTTTCATTGATAGTGTGTTTTTCATCTTTTTATTACATAAAAAAGTTTTGAATGAGAATTTTGTATTTTTATCATTACAACAAAGTGAACATGGGACTTGTGGTGAATCTTCATTCATTCTTAGCAGTTTTTTATTTTACAATTTTTTTCCAGTTTATAAAAAATACTCTAGTAAAACATGGTTGGAATGAAGAAAGGTCTCGAGATGAACTACTCAAACATGATCCAGAAAGTGATGAAAAGCCTTCTCCATCTTTCTTCACTTCTAGACCAGGGTTTTCTGGGATGCCCAGAAGTAATGGTATGGGCATTGTTAGGGTGACAAGTGGACCCAGTGTGGTAGTAAGGAAACCCATTGCTGCTAAGGGAGGAAGGGCAAGAAGGGGTAGCAGTGGGAGTGAAGATGATGATTATGGAGTCAGAAAAGGCAAGGATGATAAGGTTTATGATAGGTAAGTGTATGAATGTTATAGATATTTTAAACATTAAAATGTTATGTATTTCACACTTAGAAAAGACACATATTTTTTAAAAAATATAATATTTTTTATGTAGCTGAGAAGAAATAAGAATAAAGTTATATGTACATAAATAGTCACTGAGCAAAGGAAATATTTATAAATATAAAAAATATATCTAGGCCTATTGTGGGCCTAAGTGTGCGACTGTAAACACAACACATTGTGGATTTGATTACCATAAAATTTAAGTACCAGCTAGTGTAACAATTGGGAGGTTGCACTTGTTGTATTTGTTTGTTATATCATCACTACAAAGGAGGTCATGGAATGTTTCATATAAAAAGATTGTCTCTTAAATGTTCTGTTATGCTTATTTCTTTAAATTTACATTTCGATTTTTTAAGTTGTATGATTTTTTGTTATTTTTATTTCTGTTATTTTACAAACTTAGTTTTTCCTTTGTTTATAGTTGGCTAGGAACTTCAAAATTTTTTTTGATATCTTTTTTTATAATTATTGATTTTGTTCTTTATTATTCTTAGATTTTAATAAGAACAGATTATAAACTATATCAAAGTGGTGTATCTTGACAGTATCAGTTCTTTGTGCCTCTTTCTCACCATATGTGATCCCGGCCTAGAATAGGATCATCCTGGTACTGGTGGTGTCGTAAGAGGCGACTAAAGTACGTGTGGTAGAGTCACGTCGCCAGCAATGGCAACACGCATGGGCAGACTCGACCGGATCATTACCACCCCCGGCATTTAAAACCGGCGTGAAGTAGTGGCTTTATGCCACTGCGTTTCGCATCAAGTAATGCCGGGCCCCGGCGCCCAACCCATCGTAAAAAAAATGTACTTGGGATACCGTGTTAAGCTGAAAAAAGAAGTCTAATAAATATTACAAAAAAATGATTTCTTTATAATATTTCAGTGATGACTCAGACAATGAGATAACAGACGACCTAGGAGGAGACAAGAAGAAAGTCTTTGAATTCTTAAATACCAGTAGTTTAAACGAGCTGTCTTTACTCAGTGGATGTTCCCAGAAGAAGGCCGACGCAATTATTGCACAGAGACCTTTTAAAGGATGGCTAGATATGGTTAGAAAATTGTATATGTATGCTTGTCACCATTTTAAATTAATAAACAAAGATACTAAAAAACTTGGAACTGTAATGGTCAACAATACGTACTGACAATAGCTAATGTCAATATATATATTTTTTTGTTTGGCTTATATTAAAAAAAACTTACTTAGGATTAAACAACTTATCATCAAAATATATATACCAGACACTAGAATACACAGAAATAAATTATATAAAATCTGTTATTTCAGAATAAAATATATTAAGTTACTTACTGCCTGTGTTTACTATAGAGTAGTCAATACAAGCAGTTGGTAACTTTATTATATATATATTTCCGTAAACATCATATATATATATATATATATATATATATAATAAAAATAGACACATAAGATTAAGATTTTTTTTTTTTAAATATTGCAGAATTATTATAAAATAATGGATAAAATCATATGAATATTTTAAATAATAATTAGTTACCTACACATATAAACAGTTACACATATAAAATAAAAAAATTAAGAATCCTTCTTCATTTCTTTTCCAGGTAGAAAAATTTAATAATAATAAAATGTTAAGCACAGACCTCCTGAATGCTACTCAAGAACTACTCTGTACTAGAAATAATATACAACGGTTAATGAAGAAATGTGTGGGTCTTGCCCAGCAGTTGGAAGCGGCGGTGGCGGCCGGGGCGGGAAGATTGAAGCAACCTAGCATATTACATGACAGGTAGGGGTTTGTACTGTTTTTTATTTTAGCTGTTTTTATTGTTTCTGCACATTTTTTGTTCTTTTGCTGGATTAATTAATAGAATAATTCTGAATTTTCTTGACACCCTACCAATTATTGACAGCTATGTTTAATATTAAAAAGTAACCATCAACTTTAACTACAAAAATAAAAGATTTGTCTATGGCTATGTACAATTTTGGTTCCAAATGGTCCTACCTATCTAGTATAAGTAGATAACCGTTTTTAAAACTTATAAAAATCAAAACCTACATTTTTCGTCTTAGAGAGGCATCCCAATATGCCAATAGTTTGGTCTATCTATACCAACATATGATCGAATTTATTAAATTGAAAAAAAAACGGAGTTAAGTTGGAGTTTATGGCCAAATGAATGTGAAAAAATATTACTTTATTTACATTTTGCACTTTTTGCACTAAAAGTGCCAATAAATGGATGTTTACCCCTATATGTTTAACTATTGTATGAACTTTCACATCTTTATTTACAACTTGAGAAAATTTCAGCCTAAAACTTGCACCATACCAACTGGTAGGCCTCAATTGGCTAGCAGTGCTCCACAAGCAGGGTGTATCTGGGATCCTGGCAGATGAGATGGGTCTTGGTAAGACAGTCCAGGTTATAGCGTTCCTCGCTCACCTGAAGGAGACTGGACAAGCGAGGGGGACCCATCTGGTTGTGGTTCCAGCTTCTACTTTGGGTAGGTGTTTTTTTTATGAGATTTATACATTTATATTTTTGTAATGTATGTTTGTCTATATGTCTCGTCCACATTCATCCGGAACTATTAGGACTACACAGTTGATAAGATTATTTTTTATTTTAGACAATTGGAGTGGTGAATTAGAAAGATGGTGTCCTGCACTCAGAGTGAGCAAGTACTATGGTAATCCTGAAGATAGGCGACAGCTACGTATTGAATATTCACGTGGACTTGATAAGATTGACATTGTTCTAACTACGTGAGTTTATTAATTTTATAGATAATATAAAAACCTTATAAAATATTATAGGGGGATCTCACTGTAGTGGGTCACTGTCTGACTATAACTCAGTGGTTGTATGTTCGATGCCCACTTGAACATTTCTATTTAAATTCTTTTACACATCTTACGGTACAATTTTTTATTATTTCTTGCTTAAATTATAGTATTATTAGTAGACACATCATACATTTTGACTTACATAGATTGGTTCTTTTGGTTTTTTATAGGCTTTTTCCAATTATATGTTTAATTTTATTTTAGTTACACAATGGTGAGCAGTTGTCCAGAAGAACGAAAAATGTTCCGAATCACTCCAATGCATTATGTCATATATGATGAAGCACATATGTTGAAAAACATGTCTACACAGAGATATGATAATTTACTTAAAATTAAGGTAAATATATATACTTTAAATATTTATAATTTTTATGGCAAGAAATCGTTGTATAAATGTTTAACATCGATATTCAGTTTAATCTGATAGAATAATTCGATTATTGTGTAAAGTGTGGGCTCAAAAAATATTTTGAAATTTTTCAAAACAATGAAATCAGCCTATTTCAATCCACTGCTGGGGGTAGGCCTCCCTCAGGGTGCGCCATGACTTGACCACTGATCAACTTTATTGAAAGAAAGCATTATTAAAATTAGAATATTTTACGTTAATAGATAATTATAATTAAAGCCATAATACATAAAATAATACAAAATAATCTATCCAAATTTTTTATATATTTTCCAGTCAAAACACCGTCTCCTGTTAACGGGTACGCCATTACAAAATAACTTAATAGAGTTAATGTCGCTACTCTGCTTCGTGATGCCTCATATGTTTTCTGGGAAAACTGATGATTTGAAGAATTTGTTTCAGAAAAATGCAGTTAGTTGATGTTTTTTTTAATTTTTATGTCTTTTCAAGTTCAGTGATTTGATGAGATTTGTTTACTAAGAAATTTTGAGTCAGTACTTAGTTTTTTGGGTTCCTTAGCGCTACTACAGTGAACACTTAATGCAGGTTTTTTTATATAAATATTTTTCTTTAAAATTAATATGTTATTGTTATTTTAAGATCAATAATATAATTCAGCAGGGTAGACAGAGGGAACCTAGTGTTAAGACATTATGTTCTCCATTTTCCGCCGAATTTTGGAGATGTTTTGCCTGGACACCAGAGCGAAGAAATTCAAATATAAATAAATATTTTATTTCATCAAGTGGGGATTAAAACCACAACCAGTCTTTACATTCACACTAACCCTTTTACCCTTGTGCCACGACTCATCGACTAGTTTATTTTATTTAAATATATACTGCAAATATACATATATTTAAATAGTGACTTGTTTCACTAATTAAATGTATGTATTCTGTGGTGAATGAGTTCTCTAATAACTATTATACATATAATTCTATTTTATTCTGACCATCATTTTGTCTATATAATTCTATAAACATTAAAATTAATAATTAACAACTCCAACAGAAAGCGAAAACAACAAAAAAGACAAACGGCAAATCTGAAGATGAAGTGCCTGCGTTTGAACAGAGTCAAATAACTCAAGCCAAACGTATAATGAAACCCTTTGTTCTCCGAAGGCTAAAGCGAGATGTACTTCAAGATCTGCCCAAGAAAACTAATCATACGGAGTTGTGCCCCATGTCTGAGAAACAGCAGCGGCAGTATAAGGACCTTATAGCTGGTTTCTCGGCTAAGGATGGGACTGTAAGTTTATTTTTTTCTATGTTACTAACCCTTATTTATGTTTTTTTTTAATGTTGTATCCCGCACATAGCAGAGTAGGCAGAGGAGGTACCATTGTTAAGGCATTCCACTCCTTACTTTTCGCCTAATTCTTTAAGCATTGCATGATTAGTGGCGGTACTCAAAGCGGCGCTTTTGCTTTGTTAACAAAAAGAGTTGAAATCGCACGCTTATGTCATTGCGCTATTGTGGCCTCAAACTAAGCATAGTTTCATATTTGTATGTTTCTGAATAATATGTTTCTTTTTAAACAATAATGTTATGTTAAAATTATCAGATCCACGCCACAACAGAACAAAGCGGCATATCGATGATGATGGACATGCGCAAGCTGGCCAACCATCCCCTCCTCCTACGCTATCACTACGACCAGCCCACCACGCGCAAGATGGCGTCCCGGCTTGCCAAGGACCCCGACTACAAGGAAAAGAACGAGCAGTACCTATTCGAGGATCTCATGTGCATGTCTGACTTCCAAGTGCATCAGCTCACACAGCAGTATTCGGTGAGTGTTAGTGACGGGACCTAGTTTCGAGTCACTCTGTTCTCCGTCATATGTGGTTTCTCGTTACTACAATACTTTAAAGAAATAAACGATAAATGCCTTATTTAAATATGTTTTTTTTTCCTCTAATAAGGGTAGAAAATATATACATATTTCGAAAATAAAATTCACCATAAGAATATGTAGCTTAATCGGCAACAAGTAAATCACATTGCATCCCTATATGCTGTTATAAGATTAAATTCTACTTAAGGAATTATTAAAGATATATTATAAAGAAAAATATTAATTAAAAATTTACCTATCTTTCACCAGTGTATAAGATCATTTGCTGTACCAGACCATCTTATAGAAGACTCTGGAAAGTTCCTCAAGTTAGACAAGATGCTGCCCAAACTCCAGGCCGAAGGTCATAGAGTGCTCATCTTCAGCCAGTTCACCATGATGCTGGACATCCTGGAGCCGTACCTTCGACTAAGGGATTACCGATATTTACGTTTGGATGGTAGCACTGCAGTTAATGACAGGTGAGTTGAGTTAAGTTTTAACACAACAAACACAATGTCTAGATGTCCCGGCTTCACGATGCCATAAAATTATAATTGTACGGCATTACAAACAATTAACATGAGAATGTTTGTGTTTTGAAAAAGTTATAATAATTTGGACTAGACAAAGTATTTTATTAGGTTTTGCGATATGGAATAAAGTGTGCAGAAGGTATGATTTTATTTTAGCTTCACGCTGTATCCCGCACACAGCAAGATATCAGAGGGATCCTAGTATTAAGACCCTCCATTCCCCACTTTCCGCCGATTTGTGGAGGCATTGCGTGCCGAGTGGTAGAACTCAACGCCGCACTTTGCCTGCACACCTAGAAGGAATTAAAATAAAAATTTTAATAAATATGTCATTTCCTCGAGCGAGGATCGAACTCATAACTAGTCGCGTTTACAGTCACACTTTGTGCCCCTGTGCTACGACTGGCCTCACCTTTATAAATATTTTTATATTATATATATTTTCTGATTACTTAGTAATAAGTAATTAGAAAATGCAGTTTTACATGTGGTCGCCATGTTGATCTGTGCAGCTGCGACATGACGGCCTCAAATGTAATTTAATTTTATATCAAACTCAAACTAATTTAATTTTCAATAAAATTTCAGACAGGATTTAATAAATCAATACAATGCCGAAGACATCTTCATATTTCTCCTATCCACAAAAGCGGGAGGTCTCGGCATCAATCTGACTGCCGCTGACACTGTTATCATACATGATATTGACTTCAATCCATATAACGATAAACAGGCTGAGGACAGGTGAGGATTTCTTTTTAGCTTCACACTGTATCCCGCATAGAGCTGGAGTAGGTAGAAAGAGCCTACTCTTACTGTTCTCCACTTTTAGCTATTTTTTGAATCGTTGCATGTTACTTTGTGTCTCTCAATGTCTTCTTATCAGAGAGTGTAGGAATCGAACCAATAACCGTCGCGTTTATGGAAGCCTCATATTTCTTTATATTTTTAAGTATTTACTTAACTTTAGTTTACAGTTTTGTACGTGCGGAAAAGCGTAAAACTGTGACAAAAAAGCACACAAAAAAAATCTTTCTTTGACAGATTTAATCGCACTTAAATTATATATGAATAATAGAGGTCAATAAATTTAAAATAGCTTAAAATTAAGACCCACTTTGTCAGCCTAGCCATTAAACAATATTCAATAATTCAGTTTTATTAATCATATCATTTCAGGTGTCACAGAATGGGCCAAACTCGTCCAGTCACTATCTATCGACTACTCAGTGCGGGTACTATCGAGGAGGGTATATATCAAGTTGCACAAGAGAAGTTGAATCTGGAGAAACATGTCACTGGGGCTGATGGTATGTATGCGTTTCACATACTTAATACAGTACGGTCACGGTACAGATGTCGTGAAACTTAACGACATCTGTACTGAGGTTAGTTAGGTCCTCTTTAATTTGTTCACTGGGGAAGAGAATAATCAAAAAGTAAGAAAAATACTAAAATCAAATCGGCGTAACCAATTGCGGCTAACTTCAGGGCGACCACGACTCGTTGATCATACTATATAAAAAATATAAACGTTTATGTCACTAAAATTTAATCATTTTTAAATTGTAATATAATATTATTTACAGAAAACGAGGGAACAGAACAAAAGAATGTAGTGCGCCTCCTCTCAGCCGCCCTCGGTCTCACTTCACCGAACAAATGACGTTTACCCAACGAGAGCGTCATTGTAATTGACTAGTGACTCGAAACTAAGAAGTGTGTGCTGTGAAATTATAACTGTAGTCAGGTGAAGTGAACAGTGACACTGGAGTGAGTGAACTGTATCCCTATAGTGTTCATCACTAATCACTTTTATTATAGGGACATTAATATTGACACACATAGTCATCTATGCGGCTTTTGTGTGATCAATGTCACTTTAGTGTTGATCACTAATCAGTTTTTTATAGTGATGATTACTTGATAGTGATCCATATGTTACTATAGTGTGACCAGTTTCAGTTTAGTGAGTTGGAGTTTATTAGTGTAGTGATAGTGTACAAAAATTGATAAGTTGATAGTGACATTCCTAATGATGGTTTGTAATTTATTATTTTATACAGTAATAGCTTCAATTGTTTACATTATTTTATTAATAAATTAGTAGTTTACAGTGGATAGTTTTGTTTTTGTATTCTTTTCTCCATAATAAGTAGTAGAATTTTTATTTATATAGATTTTTTTTTATTTTATTTCAATTGGATTACACAGCAATACAATAATTGGTTTCTAATCATTCGAAATAGTGGAATATAATTGTATACACAAAAATATTAAAGGATGTCAAGTCCTACTCGAGGCTTTTGTAGGTTCGATACCCATTCAAGGGATAAATAATTTTCCTCACTCTAGTAAGAATACAAAGCTCAGTGTGTAAAAAAGGACATTTATTAAAACATACAAAAAAAAGTATGTTGTAATAATCAAAACAACATTGCTTGATACGAATGTACGACTCAATTGGGAACAGGTGTTTGGAGAATGGTTTCCAAGAGGTGGGGATTTGATTCTCGATATGGTTACATTTATGTTTCTCAATGTTTACTACCATTTCTTAATTCTTTTTCTCATCAGACCATTGCTATAGTTATAAAAAGTTATATTTTGAATAGCTCTTTGTATTTTGACCGACTTTATTTATCAGTTTTTTTTATACTTAATAATATATTCAATATTTGACTATTTACCCTTTATGATAAAACCTTTAAAAAAATAGTTTTCGGGCTTTTTTCTTGCTTCCCTATTTATCTCCATATTTGATGAGACTGCATGATAAACAGTAATTGTAAATAAAATCAATAATTTTAATAAGAAAATAAATAACTAAATTGTTATATAAAATGTTAATAACTTAAAACTTATAACTGTTTCGAAGAAGCTGAAGTTCTATTATAGGAATATTTCATTTATTTTTTTAAGTTTCTTTAAACATTAAGTTTTTTATTAAAAAAATTTTAGCTTTTTTTGTCACATTTTCTTTCTTTTTTATTTAAAAAAACTAGAAGCTATTGATCTAATATTTTGCACTCTTTCTCATTGTCTATTAATAGTGTAATAAAATGTATACTGTCGATAAGAATTAAAAAATAATATTCGTTTATATTGTATATATTATATTATGGTATACATATATAAATAAACAGAATTTTGTTTTCATTGGAACCACACTGCCTTCAGACTACATAAAGACTGTAAAAGAAAATATATTTTTCACAATAGAATTAAAAAAACAAATAATTGAAACCAACATTATTATTATTGTGTATATATATATATATATAAATATAATTATATGTTTGTTCCACAATTAACAAGCCGATGTAGTATTTTTGACTTTAGCCTGTATCTTGTAATTTAGTATTTATACCTTTAGTAATAGTAACTTCAGTATGTATTTATGTTTTTTTATTATCTGTAAAATAATGTCAAAGTGTTGTCAGTTTATAAGAATTTTGCTTACTTAAAACTAGTAAATATTATATAAAGATAGATGAAATATATAAAATAAAGTTATATTGACCGGCTTTGACACATCTGCAATTTTTTTTGGCAACCTATTTAAGTGTAATATAAAATAGAATATTTATATTTGGTATATAAACTTCTTGGTCTGAATGGGTAGAGGGTTTTTAAAAAATTGATAATCATATGTTTTCTTTTTATATAATCTGACAACACTTTCAAAGAATATTATTAGCTAGCAACACATTCACAGGTAACTTTACAAAATATTTTCATAGAGCAAGGGCAAGGAGATTTATCTTTTAAAAAAAGTTTTTTTTTAAGTTAATGTGCATTTTAAGATAAATCCTTGCTTTTCCTTTCTGTAATTTAAAATATTATGTGATATGACAACTGGACTTGTTAATAAACTATGCTACATATATAGAGATTGAGCTTAAATTGTATCTAAGTATTGGTAAAATTGCTGAATTCTCACAATAAAAGTTACTTAAGAAATAAAATTTAACTTTATTTTTTTATCCACATACTATTATTACCCATATAGGAGATACAACATTGTGGATAATGGAACCCAATGCTGTGCTGTTTGAACACATCAAACCGGACTGAGATAACGAAAATAATTAAATTTGTAGAATTGAAATATTTTCGTATGCCGAGTTCTGAAGGCATTGTGTGTTGAGTGGCGGAACGCAACACCAGACCTGGTGGTGGTGGTGGGACACCAGAGCGAAGAAATGAAAATAAAATAAATATTTCATTTCCTCGAATGGGCATCGACCCCACAACCAGTCGCTTTTACAGTCATACTTTGTGCCCCTGCGCCACGACTGGCGTCTAGTTAAGTAACTAGAAAAAAAATGCACATAACAAATAAATATATGTAATCAAGTACGAATCATTATTATATAGTGGAAGAATACATTTTCATTACATTACAACTGTTATGTAGAGCACTGATAAATTATTGATTAAAATGCTAAAATAGTGGAAGGAAATTTATATGAAATGAATTACTCCTTGTATATATTTATTTTTGTAGAGACAACAAATAAAATGACATGAAAATTGGAAAAATCCTAATTAAATGCATTTTTTACGATATCGGCAACTTTTGTATAAATGTTACACGTTTTATAAACGACAATTTAATGGTTTTTTTTAGCTTTTCTACAGCAAGGTAGATAGAGGAAACCTAGAGTTAAGACGTTCCGTTCCCCACGCTCTGCGCAATTTTCGACAATTCGTGTTGAGCCACTCAACTTGAGGAACTCAACGCCGTGCTTTGAATTATGCGACCAATTGTTTTTTTTATTCATTGTATAGCTGGACGCTATATCCCTGACTGTGTAGTCAGAGAGATCAGAGCGTCAAAGGTTACGGGTTTTATTTTATTATTCTTATAAATTTCTTCAAATTCGACAGAACACAAACGCTTTTGCCAGCTACTTTACGAATTTTCTTTAGTCAAACTATAAATATATTTAATACATTGATACATTTTAATTTTCTTTAGTAATCTATGATTGAGATATTTATTAAAATGAGTATGACTAATGACTTACCTATATAACATTTTAGATTTGTTATATATAATCATTTTGCTACACGTCTAACACAAAGGATTTTCTTCATTTATCTAATATAATATAGAGTTAGTTATAGTACGGTCGAAGAGTCGTGGTCGCCTTGAACTTGGCTGTAGATGCCTGCTGATTTGATTCAATGATGTGTACACTGTGTGTGTGTGTGTGACTGTAAGCGCGACAGGTTGTGGGTTCGATTCCTACTCGAGGAGATAAAATAATTAATTTCCTCGCTCTGGTAACGAGGCAAAGCGCGGCGTTGCGTTCTGCCGCTCAAGACGCAAAGTCTTCAAAATTCGGCGGAAAATGGAGAACGGAAGTTTCATACCGGGGTCTGAGTATCTAAACAGTAAGTTCCTAGGTTCTATTTGCCTACCCTGCTACATGCGGGATACATCGTAAATTTAGTTACTTTTGACTTTTCCACTGAACAACCTTACATCAAGGCGGCCACGACTCGTCGGCCGCGCTGTAGAGCTAGAGAGGCAGAGCAGAGGTAAGGTAAAGCGTCACCGGACGGAGGAGGCGAGGGATGGGTGCGCGCGCGTCAGTCGGCACACCGCCCGGGCGGGCGCCACACGACCGGGATCTGCGCACGCGGCACGCCACACGCGTACTACACATATAATATCAGTGAAATAATTATACGCAACGAAAACGAATATTATATATTTTATATATAAATATATGACACACGCAAGCGCCAGATTCTGGTAAGTCTTTTTAATTTTTAATAATATAGTATATATAGGCAATATATTTATAAAATCTATATATAGTTGAGTATTTTTGGCTGCACTGAGCTATGCGTTTTATGTTTCCCGATTAATTTGGAGTCTCCTATATCCAACCTAATTCAATACACGTTTTTGTTATTATATATTTTTTTTCTTGTAAAAGAAAATTCTAGCCTCGGTAGAATTGTAAGAAATGAACCGCGGACTGACTTGCACCGGCTAATTGGTTTAAGATATAATAGAAGTTCTTGAGTGCTCTTCCGTCAACGCTGGCCTAAATACCGATAGCGTTGGACATGGCACGCTCCGTCGCTACCATCGACTTGTGAATGGAACTTCAGTGGTGGGTGGTGAATATATTATGTAGAGCTCTACATAATAATAAATAAAAAATATTATATAGATCGAGGCTGTCGTAGCGCAGGGGCACAAGCGTGTGGTGTGACTGTACCGCGACGGGTGTAGGTTGGATTCTCACTTACTTTTTGCTCAGGTACCCCTACGGTTGAGTTTCGCCAATCAACATGAAATGCCTGAAATTCGGCGGAAAGTCAGGAACTGAGTGTCTTACAATAGGTTCCCTCTGCCTACCTTGCTATATGCGGGATACAGCGTGAACCCCAAAAGTAGATACATATGTACATGTATTAAATACAAAGTTATAAACATTCTGAAATTATTTCACGGTCGCTTCAGCCGCTGAAACACTCAATTGGTTAAACAGAGCGCTTTCCCCGATTTCACCTTCACGTTTTAATTATCTAAAAACAAATATGTTTAAAATGTTAAATAATTAGTAAGAAAACAGCGATAATTTTATTTTGCTATTTCATAATTACGTCATCTAATTCTTACCGATCTTAGAGTTATCTGTTTTTAGTTAGACTAGGTTCGGCCTTGATTGCTTCGCGCGTCCAGCGTCGCTTTCCATTTGTTACAGTGTAATTATTCATGAATATAATATGGTTATCAGTTATCACTAAACTGACGAAAAGTAAAAGAGTCCACATTAATTTGATGGTTAAAAACTGCCGTATGCGCTCTGGTGGCGCAGCGGTACGTCGTTTGATTGTGAACGCGGCGGTTTTGGGTTCGATTTCTACCCCTGTGAACAGACAATGTGTAGTTGAAAATTGAGTAGAAAGTGGGTAACGGAGCGTCTCAACACTAGGTTAGGTAGGTCCACCTTGATGTAAGCGGGATACAGAAATTGTTACACTGTATTTATTAAAACAATAATTACAAATCTTACTTACCTAAAATATTTTTTAACTGGACTAATCGCGTATATTTAGTAAAGTCGCCTTAGGGACTCAATGAAATTGTATTGTATTTAATGACAAAAATCGCATATTTACAAGTACAGGTATACCTCGTGTTACAATAATACAAAATGTATCTGAGTTCTTAGGCGAGGACGGTCATTTTCACTACATTCGGACTTTTGTGAGTTCTACGACTTTTTGGAGTCTCTTTGGCAACGACTAGAACTGATGGCGACATGTTTTGTATCATCTCGGCTCCTTTGCCGCTTTTTTCGCTTTTTTGTATAATTTTTATATTGCCTTTTGTTTTACTGGATAGCGTTATTTTTAATAACAAATATCAAAGGGGGGCACAATATTTGCAAGGGCCACAATATCACCTTCTCCTATACCATGTTAAATTTTCTACTTGAATCGAAATCTGGAGTTGTATGTAGTTGATCAACACATAATAAAAATCATCTTCAGCCTTCTTCTTTAGAAAAGGGTAATGAATATTTTTTCTACCAGTACGTAGAAAATAAACAATTTAATTTAAATATATAACAATTATTTTACCGAAATCGAACTCATAACTATCACATTTCATTCACTATTTATAATAATATTAGGTAATAATAATACATACTAATTGTTATATATTTAGATAAACAAACTGTTGATACAGTACAGTTGCCTCGTTTCCCTATTTAATGTCTGACATTTGCGTCTTAGCCAATCTGTGCCAGGTGGAGATTAACGATAGCACTTATTTTAGTATAACGAGCTCGTTTGTTTTGAGATTACATTTTTAACATAATAATTTAATTATAAATAAAAAATATTAAATAAATTTGAGAAAAATATATACTAGATTTAAGTAAAACTAAATGAGATTTCATATTGGATTTTGGTAAAAAAGTCAGTTTGTATTTAATATATAAGATATTATTAGGAAGACGTCTCTTACGTTTATTTTCATTTCCCACTCTGGTAGACTAAGCGCGTCGTTGAGTACCACCTCTCAATAGACAATGTCGCTGTCGCATCAATGCTGGTGATGGTTGGAAATTGGGGAACAACGTGTTTTATTTCTAGCGTTTTTAATTAAAGCATCTTTTCCTTTATGTTATAACTGGCGGAGTAACAGCTTCTCCACAATACATTTTCTCACAATAGAAAAAGTTAAGAAATGTATAGATTAGGCAACACAAGATAGCGGGCGCTACAACCACAGCCACAGGCCATTGAACGAGGTCACTCACCCCTGAAGCTTGCCGAATGCCGGCAAAACAAATTACTGTAATCGTTTCAAACGTTTGATAACTTAGTTTTCGCGAACGAAATCATTTAAAAGAGTTGACTGTTGTTATAGATTGGATTTTTACAATACTTCTTTAATATATTCTTATTATTATTATTAGAAAGTGATTTAGACTGTGAGTGTTGAGACATTGTGGTGAGTGCTTACTTCTTTTCTATTTCATTTCCCGCCAATTTAGAGATATTGCGTATTGACTGTCGGATGGCGCAACCCAACACCACTCTTATTTTATCCTATTTAATTAATATATAAAAAATATATATCACGTTTTTGTTAAACAGATATTACACAATAAGTTCGTGATAGAGATCTCCTTTTAAGATTTTTTCCCTCTACAAAGATGTTAATCGATCAGCTATTCGTTATAGGAGTGATATCTAGAACCAAACTGTTTGCGTACATGAAATTTACTGAAGTTAATTAATATAAAATTGATATTTAACCGTAAACTTAGTGACTAGTTACCTACTTAAAATACGTGATAGATTTCTTACATAGCAGTTTATCACATAAACTACATTTTAATAATAATTTCTTTCTCATTAAGTAATTAAATCCAAGCAGCAACATATTTCAATTACACTTTAGCCAGTTTTCCGACGGTTTTCCGACATTATCACGCCTGTACTCACTGCCTATTTTATAGTGGCTAATTGACTAAAATACCATCTATACGATACGGTAGAGCGGTTTCATGTTAGTTACGTTCAAAATAAATGATCCTTCCATTTGTTTTTGTACGTGGTTATTATTTTGATACTTGAATTGATGTCTTCAATTCGTTATAAGTTTCTTTGTCGCGGTTTAATATTGATAGTTTGTTTATATTAGTGTATAAATGAAAGCAAAAACACTATGCAAATGGTAGGTAAAAATAAATTTAATGGGTTTATTATAATCTATTTAATATGTATTTTTTCAAATAAAGCATACTTTTAGGTTATTTTCAATAAAAAAAACAGTTTTCTATAATAATTTTGAATGAACTTCTCGTGGAAAATGTGATGACCTTGATTTTACTTGTTTGCTGTATATGACTAAGATCTTAATAGCCCGCCTTTAATCATAATACTTAACTACATGTAATTATTATTATCGTTATTAGTTAGTATTATTTATAATTAATTAGCTTCACGCTGTATCCCGCACACAGCAGGGAAGGCAGAGGGAACCTAGTGTTAAGACACTTCGTTCCCCACTTTCTGCCGAATTTTGGAGGCATTGCGTGCTGAGTGGCAGAACTCAACGCCGCCCTTTGCCTCGACACCAGAGCGTAGAAATGGAAATATAAATTTAAGTAAATATTTCATCTCCTCGAGTGGGGATCGAACCCACAACCAGTCGATTTACAGTCACACTTTGTGCCACTGCGCCACGACTGGCCTCAGATAACTTATTATACTATTATTTATATTTTTTTATGAAATTAATACTTCTTATGTTAAATATAAAGTTAATTTTCGTAAACTTCATCAATATCATAACATTATTTTTAAATATTCAAATTCATTCCGATAAATGTTTTGCAAAGTTAATTAAGGTCGAATGAAATTAAAAAGTAGAATATTTTATCTGTAGTGGGTGAATTATAATCTAAATTTAGGTTCACGCCTACATCTTCTTTCACTAAAGGTCAAACTGTAATAGAAAACATGCATCGACAAATATGTATATGGATGCATAAGATAATATTCTTATTGCTAGATTTTTTTAAAAATTGATTGAAAAGTCAACACTTTTTTAATAGGATGTTAAGCAACTAACTGTAATAGATACATTTGTGTACATGTATCTATTGCCAGAGAATTGAAATTATATCAATGTTAAAGTTTAGTAGTAGTAGTTTTTGTGCCGTGTGATCCCGGCCTAGAATAGGATCATCCTGGTACTGGTGGTGTCGTAAGAGGCGACTAAAGTACGTGTGGTAGAGTCACGTCGCCAGCAATGGCAACACGCATGGGCAGACTCGACCGGATCATTACCACCCCCGGCATTTAAAACCGGCGTGAAGTAGTGGCTTTGTGCCACTGCGTTTCGCATCAGGTAATGCCGGGCCCCGGTGCCCAACCCATCTTATAGGCCGGCAACGCACCTGTAGCTCCTCTGGGGTTGCACAGTGCCGTGGGCGGCGGTAGTCACTTACCATCAGGTGACACGCACGCTCGTTTGCCGTGACTTTTCCATAAAAAAAAAAAAAAAGTTTTAATATTTGAAAAATGTAATAAAAATAATAATGGTTTATTATTGTTTACGTGCTCTTAAAATCTTTAATTTATGCATAGGACTGTGAAAATCCAACAATGCGATAAGTATATTGCTTTTATTCATTTACCTCTTCATTATATTCGCTTTAACATAATATTTTTATGAAATATATGTTTGTGTTTGAGTACTTGACTTTTATTTTCAATATAAAGTTCAAATATATTGTTTTGATGTGACATAAGGCAGGAATAGGCAAGCAAAATAGCAAAATATTAATAAAGATATAATATATATCTTATATAATTATTATATAATTCTCTTGTGTTGTCGTTTTCTGTATTTCCTATAATGTAATTGTTTTTACGCAAATTGTTGTTTTTTCTAATTATGTCTAAATAATCTATGAAACTTGATTTTTTTTATTTAAAACAAAATGTGTGTTATAAATTAATTTAATGTACTCTGTATTCTCGTTATAAATAAGTAAATAACTAGATTGTGTTAACTATTATTTTCTATGGGTGCCTCAAAATCGATTCTTATATATTTAGTGAATAATAAACTAAGAAAATATAAAGTTTTAAATTTATAATATTATAAATTCATCCCTGTTAAATATAACATCATATTTTTTGCAGCAATAACATAGCGGTACAAATACATTGCCTCCTTATTGTGTACTATTAACAAAAAACATTGTTGTAACAATTAATAGAACTGTACACATGAATAATTATAGATTTGTATTTTTTAAAGGCTGTATACATTAATGCTTAATGCGCGGCAAAAATGGCGCGAAGCTGGCGGCCATGACGCATATTCACCTGCAACTGTGTATGACTTAATAAAATATGTATATTGTATGAATATAATTTGTTTATATTGTTGTAATTCTATTGAAAATGCAATGAATTATAAGTACTTTATAAATTTAACTATATGTAAAACATGATTGATAATGAATTTTTAACCTACCAATGACAAGAGATGAAAAAATGTTGACAGGTAGGTAAAAATAACAATTTTTTATAATAAATATTTTTTTGTACTTACACACTGTATGTATCCCGCAGGCACAGGGAAATTAGTATAAAGACACTCCGTATCCCATTTTTCGCCAAATTCTGGAGGCATTGCGTGTTTAATAACGGCGCTCAAAGCCGCGCTTTACGTCGACCAGAGGGAAGAACACAAAATATTAATTATTTAATTTCCTCGAGTGGAATTCGAACCCACAACCTGTCGCGTTTACATTCACATCCCTGCGCCACGAATGGCCACCATTTGGTCTCTTACAATGACATTTTAAATAGATTTAATTTTTTATCCATATAACAATCATAATATAACATCAATGTACGCAAATGCAAAACAATCTTTAAAGCGTTTAAAAGCGCATTCAGGTAAATAAATATTTTCTAACTGTTAACTTCTATGTTATTGCGATACTAAAGTGAACGTATGCGATATTGTCTTACATTGACTGTATTTGTATTTTTATTTAATTGCAATATTATATAAGTGCCTTATACTATACATTTTTATAAGATTTTGTCTCTAAAATGAAATTGATGATGTAAATTCGATTCACATTCACATTTGGAGGATAAAAAACACGTAATGTATCAAAGTGCGGCAAAATTGTCTTGACATTAGATTCTCTGTGCCCACTCTGCTATATACAGGATATAGAGCAATGCTGAAAAATGTAGATATTGTATTATAAAATTGTGAAAGATATTTTTACACAATACCGCACATATCAGGGTACGCCGATGCAACCTGGGAACCTAGTGATAAGACACTTCGTTTTGACGGAGTTTGTTTCGTTACGAGAGCGAGGAACTGAAAATATTAAATATTACTTTTCATCGAGTGGTAGTCGGACTCATAACCTGTCGTTTACAGTAGCACGCTTGTGCCCCTGCGCCACGACCGGCCTCGAAACATATACTTTTAATAATATCTATTATATTTCCCCGAGAGAAAATCTTATACCTACATGAAGCTATAAGCCTATCGACATAAAGTGGTTAGTCACGTTGGTAAGACTTGAATACTTTCTATCCGCCAATGCTACTGGTAAGGTGGTAAGTCTATATATCTAATAGTTTTCAACAGATTTTTTTTATTCATAGCTGGAGTCGTAAAACTGTGTACTAATAATTATATCTTTTAGTTATACATTTTTAATAGAATTTTATATACTAGTAAAACAATCAAAATATTTTAAATATTCACAATAATATTTTGTAATTAAATTAAAACAAAATTGGTTCACATTTGCTGTAATTGTCAGTCAATGGAAAGGTCACCATTCAACGTTTGATTACTTTTGGTAAAGACCAAGTGTCACGTAATATGGACCATTTCTATTATTGCTTTTGTAAAATTAAATAAGCCATATTTATTCCTTTTTTTTATTCTTTAACTAGTGTTCTTTATTTTTTAATCTATTCTGGGCTACTTAAGTTATCTGACAATATAATCAAATGATAAGTTGGTAGAAAACTTGGTAAAATGAGTGATGAATAATTTTCCTAGGAACCTTACATACATAGGTACATAATATATTTGTATGCAATACTGCGGTCGTTTAAAAATGTAATAACAGTTTACATTATCTTTTGCGAGATCACTTTAAAGTTATATTCAGATACTTATAAAATAAATATTTATGTGTAAAATTGGTTTTAAGTTCATTTAGTTGTATTTTGATGCACAATATAATTTGAATGAATAAAAAGTAAGGTTTAACTCTTTAACAACTAGAAAATTAATATTTTTATCCTGGTAGACTCTAGAGGCGTACCTAGACAGAGAGAACTAGTGTTATGATATTCCATATTCCGATCTTCGCACGATTTTCGGAATATTGTGTGTCAAGTGACG
This sequence comes from Heliconius sara, assembly GCA_917862395.2. Lineage (NCBI taxonomy): Eukaryota > Metazoa > Arthropoda > Insecta > Lepidoptera > Nymphalidae > Heliconius > Heliconius sara. Next base: position 18,089,092 of record OU860791.1, read on the forward strand.
AAACTCAACGCCGTGCTTAGTCATTTTGGCAGAGCTAAGATATATAAATTGATCGTACTTTTGTGGGAATCGAACCCACAACCGTAACCGTAACCGTAAACCGTTTACAGACGCTTAGCTTAGCTTTCATCATTAACAGAAGATCAAAATCGATTTCATCCGAGTGCTTAATGTAGATCCATTATCGATTAACAACAAAACAAAGACAATCGTGGAACGTGCCCAGTGACCTAGAACCCAACTCACAGTATGTACTCAGTTGCGCTATAGCGGTCTCAAGAACATGTCAAATTCATGTAAATATAAACTTTAACATGTTAACATAGAGTGCTAATTACCGTGTTATGTATTCAAGATACTATTTTTATATGCAGAAGTAGATGTATGTATGTGTCAGACAGTAAACATGGTGATGTCATCCGGCACCGCCTACAATGTGAAGTTTTGAATTTTTTATGAAATATTCGCAATATTCAATGCAAATGTTGCATCCTAATATGTGTATAACGTATTTGAATTTGCAACATATTTTCCTATTAAAGTAAGCTTGTGTCACATTTAAATTATTACTTTTAAATATAAATAAAATATTAAATGATTTGCGCGTAGAGCTCTGCCACTAAAACACGATGTCTTGAAAATTGAGCGGGACTAATTTCCGTTCAATTTTATATTTGTGTTTATTATAAAAGTTTATTTAGCAATAGGTTCCCTCTGCCTACCATGCTATGTAGAAAAAATTATATATTGTTCTTTTCCAAGAATATAAAATATCGTACATAGGTTACCTGGCCTACCATATAGATAGATGTTCATTTATAAGCCAATGAAGTGTCTGTATTCTGTTAGAAGCTTTGATTGTGGTTTTATAACACTTTTTATCTCATCTCATCGCCATCGTCCGTGACGGACGAGAGTCATCTTTACACATTGATTATCAGTTTTTCAATTATAAACATAAAATGTTTGCGGGTTCGATTCCTATTCAGGAGATTGAATTAGTTTTATTTCCTCGTTCTAGTAAATTGACTACGACATTAAATTCTCCAGTCAACAAGCAACACCCCCAATAGTGAGCGGAAAGTTAAGAACAGCATGAGTGTTGCAGCACTAGGTTCCCCCTGCCTACTTACCTACCTTGCCCGCCTCTTTTATTAAAATAAAGTAATTTAAAGTAAGTGAATCGTAGCAGGGGCATAAAATTTGACTGTAAAATCGACAGGTTGTGGGTTCGATCGCCACTCGAGGAAATAAAATATTTATTTACATTTATATTTTCATTTATTCCCTCTGGTGTCGATGCAAGGCGCAGCGTTGAGTTCCGCCACTCAACAGGAAATGCCTCCAGAACTTGGCGAAAAGTGGGGAACGGAGTGTCTAAACACTAGGTTTCCTCTGCGCTGCTGTGTGTGGGATACAGCGTGAAGCTAAAAGTTATTTTAAGTAAAAATTATTTAGCTTGACTTCATCTATACACTTGCCTATACAACGTAATCGTGCACCAACCGTTTAAGGTGGCCGCTATAGGAGTGCACTTAAGACATGAATACTAATAGGATTACCATTCACAACGTCGAACGTCCTCTTTCCACGCGAACTGTGTACGAGGAAAATGTTACAGTCTTACTTTCAGGTTATGAAGTAAACTTAAATAGTAAATAATAAATTTAATACATCTCAATGACCCGCTCGCGGCTTCGCCCGCTTATGCACAATTATTCATTTTCTCATCTGAATAAATAACATTATCATTTTAAAATACAATATCCATACATTTAAAGGTAAAATTTCATTTCATTAAATAAAACTTATTTTGTAGCAGTGAGTAGCGAGAATATAATTGTATTGTAAAATTGCATTTGAACCGGTTAAGTCGTTTCAAATTTTTATTGAAGATTTAAATAAATAAGAGATGTTATATATTTTTAGGCTTTTTTTCAACATACATAAAAACAATACAAAAAAAAAGGCTATATAAAACTTAAATATAAAAAATAATAACCTACACCGCGTAGAAATTTATACAATAAAATATTTTAATTTATACAATAAAACATTTAAAGAAAAAAAAGTTTCGTGCAAAAAGTGTACATACTGTTATAAATACGAAGTACGTGCTAGTAAGAGCAATTGCTGCTAATAATGAGGTTGGAATAGATTATACTATAACGCATTCTCTTACCGTAGTAAGCGATGCGATCGATTGAAGACGGTTATATTTCCCTAGTGTCTGTACACTGTGGAAATGTAATAAAATATCATGGGATTGTGATCTAATACTACATATATTTACTTATATTTTTTCTAGAGAGAATAGGAACGTATTTATAAACCACTCTTGAAATGGCTTTTCATTCATAGATTATTAAAATGGTATTTAAAGATCGACTTTGAGATGCGATTTTAATAATGGTACCGAGTGGTTATCCAAAAGAGAACTTTTTTTTTTTTTATTTTATTTCTTAACACTACAGACACTTGGTCCGTACACTTTTTAAATTTATTATTATATCTAATATCCTTATCATATATATTAATTACATTGTCGTTTACATACAATCAATATCTATAATAAGCAAATTATATTTTTATCTTTACATTATTTTACAAAATTTTACTTAAATCTAAGGTTAAGCGAGTTAAACACTCTATTATATATATATTTAACTACTATTTATACATATTATTACACTATTTATATATATATTTAACAATTTTACATATTACAATATATATTTATATAAAGAGAACTTAAGATATAAGTTTTCTTTTTTTTATATTATAAAGAATTAGAGGAGTCAAAATAAAATTATTAATATTCATTCAAGAAATACTCTACTCAACACACAATGACACTCAACACGCTCAATCCAAAATTTGAGGTAAACCGGAAGTGTCATAATGGGAAAGGAGTTTCGTAACACAAGATTTCCAGGTGCCCTCTATCCTCTAATCTTATATGTGCAGGATACAGGGGGAATCTAAAAAAGAAACTATAGAATATTTTTGGCAATATAATAGTTTCTTCACATGCTACGTTGTAAATGTAGAAACTTGGAAAGTGTTAGTAAGTAAAGTAAAGCTTAAAATATAATCACGTTGTTAAATGAGATCCGTTTCGTTGTTGCAGTGAAACCAATACGAGTAAAGTGAACGAGTCTCGAGTGCAGGGAACGACTGGCGGCGCACAACGAGAGAGCGGTGAGTAGGCGCACCATGTTTACATATTAGAGCTAATATACAATATACAATTATTAATTGTAAAACTTATTTGATGATTTGAAAACGAAGACATAATATATAATTAATAAAATAGAATTTATGAAACAATTATGTAAATGATAAAAAATTAGAGGTCGTGGCACAGGAGCATAAACATGCGACTGTAAACTTGGTGCAGTAAAATTCATTTCTCCTTCAATTCACTTCTCCACTCTGGTAAGAAGTTAAAGCCACATTGGGTGTTGAGTGGCAGTGTTGAGTTCCGCCACTCAACAAGCATCATAATTAAGCAAATTTCGTCAGCTATATAAATTGTTACATTTCCTTATTAGATTTAACTGCGGTTTTGCCGCCGTGATTAAATGGAAATTAATAAAGTTTGTATTTTAAGTGCTAGAAGTAACTCAAACCGCAGGTACAGTCAGTTACATCGACACGATTATCTGATGTAATTATAGACTTCTTTGATAAATCGATGGTCCGTAGTTAAAGTATCGAAAGCGAAAAAACGCAAATGTTTTTATTGTTCTTTTGAACTGTTAAGAAGGGCTAATGACGTGTGATTTTTTCTTTTTTTTATATTTTACCTAGGGACCGTCGAAATATACTAGCCAACTTGAAAATATCTTTTAATTCGAACCAGTAGTTCTCCAGGCACGTTCAACCAAACAATCTCTTCGACTTCATAATATTAGTATAGATATACATAATTTCATATTAACGTGGTTATCCTAGCGGTTGCCGGTGAGTCACAGCTCAGCCGCAAGTCGCACAACTGACACCGACGCGAAACCCTCGCCGCTGTAAGGTGGCTCCTATTTAGTTTCAAAGTCATATTCATAAAAGGAGTCTAATTTTGTATTAAGCAAGTTCAAAATATACTTGGAAATAATAAATTTAGTTATTATGTCTTGAATGGACAAAACATGAACAAAAAATGTACTGTGAGATTCCGTGACTGCTGGTAGAACTGTAACACTCGACTCGAGTGAACCAGAGGGAACTTAGTGTTAGGACACCCCGTTCCTCACCGTGTTGAATGCTGGAACTTAAACGTAGCGCTTAATCTTGTTAGCAGAGCGAAGGAGTGGAAATCGAACTTGTAACTGTCGCGCTTATAGTCTGACGCGGTGCCACTGCACCAAAACGGCTTCATGGACTGAAAGATATGAGTAATTCGTAGAATTATTTATAGTATTTAAGTTAAAATAAAAACCACAAATGCACAATATGTATCGCCAGGGACCAAACCAAATACCAATCTAATAATACAGTACGCGCTGGAGGTACACTACCTTGCAATTTGCAAATATAAGCCTGTGGTTGTTTGAATTTTTCACTTATTGTATTTCCTAATTCGACATTTCTTTTGTTTTAGTGGAAATTGTATTGTTTTACATCTAAATTAAGTTTTTTTTAGTGGAAAAATAAATTTTATTAATATATTTACTCGTGCAGTTCATAGATTTTAATTAAGCCTTTTTTTAAAGGCTAATTGAAAAATTATATTTTTTGTAATTCAATAATAAGTAGAAAGTACTACTTATTAGATATAATTTTTTTACTTTTGCTATCATTATAAATATTGCTTGTTGGGTAACGAAACCAATTCCGCGCTTTATTTTTTTTTTATTAATTTTTATAAGCTTCGAATTATAAGATTAATAAATACGTTTTATTTTTCGATTAGGCAGATCGAATATCGTCCATGACATTTTCATTTAGAGTTTCCACCAAAAAAGTTTAATGCAACTAAATGATCCACCAAAATATCGTTTTTTAAGTGTTTTTTAACGAGCTTATCAACTTTAATCGCGCTATCGAATATTGTTCCTTGCTACTTTTTGTCAACGCAAAAACCATAACCGGTTCCAATTGAGGACTACGCATCGGTTACCAAGGTCTTTCAGGCTGAATCTATATAATGCAAAATAACTGTACTCACAAGTACATAGCTAGTGGCTACCGTCTCGATAGCATAAGTAAGCAACTTTTTATAAATATAGTTAGATATATTTCTTTAAAAAAATTTTAAGTTAGGAAAGAATAATACTTTTTTTTAGAAAATGTATAAATAATATAAAGTACATGGATTTGGACATGCGTTATTTGGAAACGGTTAAAGCGCTCCGACCACTAAACTAATAATAACTGCATAATATATGATATTTGAAAAGTATTCGATTTTTTTATTACTGAAATATTACTGTACGTCGACATTACATAAGATAGATGTCATTATAATGCGTATGCAATGTTTCCAAATAGGCTTTTAGATTGTAGCAAATAGCTAAGTTTCCTAATGTATCCCGATTTCGTGCATATTTGTATGTTAGCTACATAAATTTTGCAATAATTTTGTCTTAGTTATTTGAAAACGAGGTATTTTTAGTCTTATGTATTTTATAAAGTATATAAACAATATATATTCGCAAGTACATATAGAGTACACGTAGTAAAAAAAGAACATATGTTTGATGTGTCTAAATTATTCCCTACAACATAATGCACTTAACACTATGTTAAACACTAGGTTCCTTCTGCCTACTCTGCTGTGGGATGCAGCGTGAAGCTGATAACATAATGCAGGAGATAGATAATGATATGGAAATCAAATAAAATTGCTGGCTAGCATTACAAGAAAATTAAAACAGCTTCACAGCTTTCAACAGGGTAGGCAGAGGTAACCTCGTGTAGTGTGTTGCGCTTACAGTCAGTCAGGACTGACCTCATAAGAAAATTGTAAAATTTTGTCTTTAATCGTTATGACACAGAAAGAAAGAGAGAGAGAGAGAGGGTGAATCTGTATTTATCTGTAATCTGAGATTTTTGAATTTTATCTATCGCGATCAGCGTTAAGTGCATTATAATGGCGTCCTTGACAAGATGATATTACAGTATCTTAAAGTGTTGTTTTTGTTACCCGACACGTAATGTCATAAAAATAATAATAATAAACAAATACTTTTGACAGCCTAAACCACACATAGTCCGCTGACCACAGATAAATCAGATCTTCTATTGTAATGAACTAGTAACTGAACTGGACTGGATTATATTATATTGCTAATGAATGGTGAATTGTATAATTTTGTTATATTCTGGATAAATATTTTAATTTCTTACATATAATATTAGATAATTGACTTCTTACCAGATGTGCATTAGATAACAAACAAATACTAATTCATAATACTTATATATTTGAAATATTTATACTTTGTTTCAGATAGGGGTTACAAGTAATCCCTCAACGAAACGATTCGAGAAAGGAGCTGCAAAAGTGCTTACTTTCAGCCCCTCGATTTTAGCAATCGCTCTGTCTGTCAGGCTCGCTGCCGCACCGCTCTATTCGTCTAACGAACATTCTCGAACGCCCCCTTTCCGTGGCCACGACTGGGGGTTCTAGCTTATTTTATACTTATAAATATAAATTATACTTATACATTAATATTCAGTACAGATCTCTAACGTGACGTCACAATACTATATTGTGATAAAAGCTTGTATAATTTTGTATAACTCGCATTTGTATATTGCCTTAGTGATTTTGTGTATAAAATCATATTGTAAATATATTTAATCAAATTTATATTGACATTGTAACTATATTACTAGTCATTTATCTAGTGTATTTATTTGAATTCATTATATTTATTGTTAGAACATAATTAATAAACAAAAACTTAACAAAAAAATAAATAAAAGGTAGATATTACCAAAGAAGCAAAAGCCGTCCAGTGTTACGTACGTGTATAACGTGTTTTCTCGAGTGTATATCAATAAAATAATAAAAAATGCAAGCACAAATGGGGGTACGTGGTGAGTTGCAGAGGAGCTATCGGGTGCAGGACTTCGCCTCGCCGGGCGTCATCATGAGGGAGCGAAGCTTCATACGGCCGCAGTCTCATCACAACATGCATCATAACCAGGTTATTTCAAAGTGTTTATATTTTTTTTTCTGGAAAATGAATACTATTGATATATTAACGCAATACAATTCACACAACTTGCAACGCCTCTAGAATTCGGCGGAAAGTGGGGAACGGAGTGTCTTAACACCCTTGTCTGCCTACTCTGCGTGCGAGATACAGCACGAGACTGATTTGATATATTAACATTTAAAGTAACTCAAAAGGAATAAAGTGAATTGGTTTTATCCAAAGAAATAATAAAAATATATACTGATCTAGTTTCTGTGTGTACGTTTGTGATCATAGGATCGATAACAGGAAGAGAAGCAAAAAGAAGAAAGCTACATATCACCTAGATTCAGATTAGCCTTGCCTTGCGTTGAGTAGAAATGTAAAAAATCTTTTAATAATGTGGTTATTATCTTAATTATCAAATAATTATAGTTATATGTTATCTAATTATATTATAAAAATGAAAGTAAATTTATCCTCTTAAGACAATAAATAGATTTAAAAGGCAATGACAATGTCGAGTCCACGCGTGGGAGCCTGCTCAATCCGCTATGTAACACCCACTTGCTATTTGTAAAACTAGATGGCCTTTGCAGATACCTAGGAAATATCGCAATCTACTCTGTAAACACGTGTTAAGTGAATAAAACTTATCTAATTATTTGTTTAAGTATATTTCTAAACATAAATCAAAGAAATATAGATTTTTTTATTTAGTTTTATTTTCATTTGCATATTCCATTAAATTTATGACATCATTGAAAGAAAGCCAAAAAACACGCAATATTGTCTTAACTATTTTAATCAAAAAATAAACTTAATAGTTTCATAATTGCTCAACGATTTCATTTTAAATATATCGATGATACTCCTATTTACTCTGTATTACTTAAATATTTTCCATTCATCAGTGCATAAGACGCTGAAAATAAATCGTGACTGTCCATCAAGGCGGTAGCGTTCATAAAGTAGAGTAGAACATATTAGACTTTTTAAAAATCCATATTTTTACAGTTTCCGAACAATGGGAAACGGCGGAGTATGATTCTGACAAATGCTAAAGGCAAACCCACGCTTGAAATTTACAGACCTCCAGGTGAGTTATCAAAATAATTAAAATTAAGCTCTTAGTCGATATTTGCGGTAATAAATAGAATAAGAGATAAAATCGATTCTCATTTCCGATTTATCAATTCGCTTCGGGAAGTGCTGGCTGGCGAGCGTCACTACGTGAAATAGGCGCCAAAATTAAAAATAAACAAAACATCATATTTGGAACGGGTCGACAGTCTGATGTTTGTTGTGGCGTTCGTGTCGCGTACGGCCAAAAGACATTTTATGTGTTATAATATAAATACAAATATAATTATAAATGTGATGACAAAATGTCGCGGTGCATAGTGAAACAAACTGTGACGCAACCGATGGCATCACCTGTAACCCAAGTGCCGGTTACTGTAGCTGCAGTACCCGTAACTGCCATAACCCAAGCGACCGCACCTGAGGCCACGACTACTCAAGTATCTGATACTTCAGGTTTGTCTGTCCTTAAGGCGAACAGTGAAAGAGTCTAATAGTTCTTATAATATTTCCAATATTAATAGTATCACTGCAATCTGTATTTAGGTGTAGAGATTTTTTTTGTTATCAAAATCTTAAATAAGAACATTATTTAAAAAGTAATAAAATATTCATTGATATATATATATACATACACAGTTGTCAATGTAAAGTAGTTAAAAATACTCAAAAAATTCAATAGTAGAGCCGATACAAGAACCAGATTTCTTATAAAATAATATGAATATTTTTCGTTACAAGAGTCTAGACTCATCACAGACGTCCCGCATCGAGGCTAAGCAACCGACTAGCTGTAAATCTCTGTTGAAAGTTTGTTCATTTGACCGCAACGAAAAGAATCACGCACATGAAATTGAGTTGCCGGTGCGATGATCTTCCTTAAGTCTTCCTTATGAAAGTTATAGAAATATTATGAAAATAGTATTTTTAGATGTAATGTAACATCTTAATAAAAATTTTCATAAAAGTAAGATAACATCTTAATATTTCATATTGACAAGTATTTATTTACTGTGATCGTTATTTGATAATTTGCTCATTAATAGGTAGCTCTTTTTTATACTTAATAACACATATAATTCGTTTTTCGTGAACTATATAGGATGTATAAAGACAAGGTTTCACGTCAGTCTACTATTTACTCGTTATAACCTTTGTGTAAAACTATGAACAACACTGTTTTAATCATTTTCTCTGCTGTTATTTAAATTGTTGAATCACAAAAACGTTGTTCCATGTCACGGAATTTTTAAACAAGACTAGTCGCTTTTTATATCATTATTTTTGCATTTCATACAAATTATCTAAACCAGTTAACAAAAGCGAATGATCATTACACAAAAGCTTTTTTTACCCATTGTCGGAATTGAATAGAGTATCACAGTACCTACAGATGTATCGAGAGGTATTTCAACATACTTTAACCTACATTTTTTTGAAGCATCGATCAAACCAAGCATAATAATATTTAGGCCAATATTTTACAATATGTTTTCATCATTCTACTCTGAACTCTGTCACTGATGCACTTTTTACATCACCGTGTCTTCATTTTCGTTACTTCAATCACGAGTCACGTTTCAGATTCTTGCATGTAGCTAATATCCATTCTAACCTTTCCTATCATCTCTTCTCTTGACGACCACCGTTGACCACCAGGTGTCCGCACAGACGGCGTGGTGAGCTCGGGCGCGGCCACACAAACTACGCCGTCGTCAACCAACAAGCTGAATGTGCACGCCAAGGAGTTCACCATGGCCAAGCCGTCTGATCTGCACAATAGGTACGTTTATATTTTGGTTTTTATAATAGCTATAATATATATGTAGAGATAAATAAATGGTTTTGGGATTTTTGCTGAAGACCCAATTAAGAGTTAAATGGTAGAATATAACCAAAACCTCTTTTTATGTTGACTAGAGATGTTATGTTCCATAAATCAATAACAGGACGATGGATCTGATTAATAGTTATGTATAGCTTTTATACATTGCTTCTCCGACCGTGACAATGTCAACGCAATACAGTTTCACACTGTCAAGATTGTTAACGAAGATGTTATAATAAAGGAAAACATGCCTAATATATACTGTATAATTATTTATTATCACACAAAGTAATTGCCTATTGTTTCGACTAACAATAGAGTTGAGTATTTGGATGATATTTATAACATTATAGGACGATCAACAAAATATTTTATTGAGAATCAAATATAGATTGTCTTGTGTATAAAAGGGTAAAGATATATTTATTTCCATTGTTCTAATTTTTTTATAAATATATATAGAAAATGTTGTAATGACAAATAACTTTTACATTTTATTTCAACATCATCTGACAGTGAACGCAATGGTCGTGGATTGGAATTTCACACGTGAAAATTAATTATTTTTATTTTTTCGCTCTGGTAACGTGACATAGCGCGGCGTTGAGTTTCGCTACTCAACTCGCAATGTTTCGAAAATTAGGTAGTGCGTGGTACCGAGAGTGCTAACACTGGGGCTCTGATTTTTTTCACTGAGATGATGAGAGATTCCCTGTGTCTACCCTGCTATTTGCGAAACAAGAAAAAATGTAATTTGAACGGTACTATTAATATGACTTACATTTTAGGCGTTATATTTATGTTCGACTATGTACACAAACATCGGTTACTATAGCGCTTTATAAGCGATTAACTAATTTAAATCAGTAATTGGGCGTCTCCTAGGGCGAGGCTAATAGCATGCTGAATGTCAAGTTCCTCTTGATTCGATAGATATTTTGCTAAATTAATAAAAAATATATGCACGTACAAATTTCTGCACGTTCAAAATTTTCGCACGGTTTTTGAGACGTTTCGTTATATTCTATCAATATGTACGTTAAAAAAAAGATTTTTAGATTTCTATAAAACTGGTGAATAAATAAAGGAGGAAGAAGAAGAAGGAAAGAGAATACACAGTCACTACGTATTATATTGTGTATTCTTGGCTTTCTGAGAGGGTCTCAATGAGAAACGCTTTTTCGCTCTCTGCTCTACTTATATTACAAAAGCGTTATCAATTTCATTACTAAAATTAGCAGTATGTTTTATTTTTGCCCTAATATAATATTACTTCATGACCTGTCGTAATAACTGAAAGAGAGATTTGGCAACGATCAATCTAGCACACAGCCCTAGAACGTACGAACATTACGTCGTAAGAAAACATATAAATCGCTAGTGATGTAATATTTTTGGACGAGTGGAAATTCCGTAATTAGGTAGGCAGACCAATGCTTCAGAACTATCCTAAATTGGTCTCGACTACCTTGACATTATTATGAGAATTGTCTTCTTTAGATAATTTAGTCAAATCAGGAAGTTTTCTGAGTATAGTCATTCAACTCAAAAATGATGTCAGACAAAAATAGAACAAAGAGATTAGCCATTCAACATGTGGAAGACATGTAAGCTACATAAAAAATCTATAATTTAAGAAGATCGAAAAAAGTATTGCCTATATAGAAATATTAGCACTTTTTCTATACTGGCAAGACAGTCAATAATAATCACAAGCTTCGATAAATTGAATCTAAATACATTCACGATTCAAAAGCAAGGACTATCAAATCCACGCCGTTGGCTCTACTCCAAGTGTAGCAAAAATGTCGGGAGATAGTTTACGCGATTTCCGTTGACGCTGGCCGCTGGGCGTGCAGCCTGCTGGTGCGTAGTATCAATTGTTATCACTCTGCTATCGGTCGCGGTGACGTGAGCACGCCCGCCCACGTACCGACGCGACCCCATAAATACGAAATAAACGCGAACGCACTCGAACGAAACACTCTAACCCGCGAAATATAAACTAATTTATAATAATATCGATACTAGTTAGTTCTTAGTGTGGCTCTAGTAATTTTGTGGTGGGTAGAGCGCTATTTTTGTATTATATTGTGTAAAACGTAACACGGTTTTAGATAGATATTATTAATTTACACAACAATTTACAAGGCAATTGCCAGTGTCATAAAATATAATGATATATAAACAAACGTTTTTTATCTAAGCGCCGTGCAAATAGTGATACAGGTGAAGTGGTTTTGTGATCTGGTTTGTTTTGTGGATGTCTCTACAATGGTCCGTGGCAGATATTCAACTTCGGACATGTGAGTAAATTGATAGTTTAAAATAAGTAATAGTCATCGTTATTTGTCCTTCCACCAACAAATATGCAAAATCTCAAGGGCAGTGCAGGGAGAACGGAATGTCTGAACGGAATGTCAGTTTCTACTCTCTACCCTTCTAAGTTGAGATAATAGTAAACAATGAAAATATTTTTATTATAATCAACATACTGTAGGTACACACAATAATGCATTCCACTGGCAACATTTTAATAATGGCCGTTTCCTTTTCCTGTCATTAATTTATTTAGGTTCACAACGAGTGTGTTGAACTCGTGGTTTTTCTTTGTTACCTACAATAACCAGGACCCGTTTACAAGTTTTTATTTTACTTTTAATATTATAGCAATTTAAGTAAATATTAGTGTAGTTCAAGTAATACATATTTAATAATGCATTAAGGATCTGTAAAGTTATTTGTAGTCTGTAAATTGTTAGAATGTAAAACGTTTCAATACTTGACTACTGTCGAGATGACTTAGAGATCTCAATCCTTATTTTTCTACAAAACAAGAAGCTTCGAATACTACAACTTATTTATATATTTATATTGTTGTGGTATATTTAACACCAGTCAATTATCCTTCGAGCTCTAAAATGGTCGAGAACCACAAATGGCTAAGCATTCATTACTATTGTCGTTATTAGAGCTGTCGTTAAAAACCAAGGTCGGACACCATGATGGATGTACCTATATTTTTCCGTTTATAAACATGACCCAGTGTTGCCGCTTTACAAATTTTCTTATGTCGCTAATAATAGTGTCTACAATTAAATAAATTAAGCTGTTGTAGTGATATATATATATTTAGTACTCGTAAATGAAATATATTATTGACATTTTGAGAGTAACTCTAAATAAATATTGTGTTATAACAGCTGTGTATTGATGGTATTAAAAATCAAATCAAATTTCTATCTCAATGTTTTTTAAAGCTTTTCAATTATTAAAGCTAAAATAAATTCTCAATTTTTCTTTTTCTTTTCTCTTCTTCTTTTCATTACCAAATTAATTAGGGACTTTTATATGTTTTCTTATTTACGTTTTAAAATCTTAGCTTTTTTTTAATGTCGTCTTTATCCACTTTAGCGTATTACGCGGTTCATGTCCACCTCACTAGTCCCGCCCACCATCCCGCGTCACGTCGTCAAGTGATTCATTCAGCTCCAGACGAGAAATGCTTGTATGATTAGAAAAATTGATCAATTTGTTAATCTTAGCAAGCGTTTAACATTCCTCTAGAGATTTAGCTTTTAATACCATTACAGTTTGCATAATTTAAAATTTTGTACACGCATGAATTTGTTATTTTTAAGAGAGGCTGCTAGACGCCTTTGTATTTTTATATTTTATGAGAGCAACCTTGATTTGTATTTTCTAATATATGAAATAAAATAAAAGTTTTAAAAACAATTTTGCATTTTTTACACCTTCAAATGCCATAAAAATGTATATAACAATATCAAAAAACAGATTTAGAAGGCTTTAAATCCATACCGGACGATATATAAAACGCTCTTTATGACTCTATAATAAATGTCCATTATATTCTATTTATTGTATACTTTAAAATCAGTCAGCCGTCAATTCATATATACACCTCACATGTTAGTTGATTCAGTTTAGTTCGAAGTAATTAGATCGTTACATACAGGTAATGCTTACAATGTGCTTATTGTATATCCTTGGTTAGGTCTTAGGTGCAATTTACTTTGAACGTAACTATATAATATGCATATATGCATCATAGATACATAATATTAATTTATATATTATTATTTTTCCACCATAGCAATAAAAGTTCATTAATTAATATTTAATTGTCGAGAAAACCTATTTAAAATACAATATTTGTTTAATTAGTGAAACCTATTTGAAGACATCACTTAGCATCAGTATTATTTACAAAACCTTGAATCTCGAAATGGAACAACTTGAGTTTTCGACGCATTTTGATTTGGCATTCATGCGGATAGACTTTGCCTATTTCCTGCAATAATCCGCCTATAAGTCGATAGTCGTTTCTACTTTGTGGGCCAGAATTGCTGGAAGTCATCCAATATGCTACCTAAATAAAATGATTTTTTTTTCTTCGTCTTTGAATTTTCTTTTAGTGTAGTGAGCGTCCTTCATTTTATTCGTTCAAGAGGTGGATGAACTGCTCGTACACTATAAACCTAAACAATTCCTTCGTTTTATTTTTTCTTTTGCACATAATGTATTTTTCCTACTTGCGACTCTATGCGTTGTTATATTATTATTTTTTTTATTAATAAGATCAAATAATACTTTATCTTAAGCATCTATTAAAAATACTCTCACTTTGCCCTAATAAGTTGTTGAACTTCAACCTACCTGCTCGTTTAGGGATTCAACCAAACAGGAAATACTATGAATTTTAATTAACAAAAATTGTGACACAAACTTATAAGTACTGCATTAATTTTTATTAAATTAAGTTTATTTTGGTGACAACGCAGAAATATAAACAAAAAGGTACGTATGTGGTACACAAATTGGTCAGTACTATGTATCAATAGAGAACCGTGAACAGGACAAGCCACTTGTGCTCATTTCACACCTCACCAATTCAACACGTATTGCACAGCGACACTGAGGTCAATGCATTTTACAAATTGAATTTAAAGCAATTAATCTAAATTCATGTAAAGTGGAGAATAGAGTTTGAAATAGGTTCTCCTTGCTCTTCTCCCATAATCCACGTACTTATTTACTTTCGCTACATCAACGTTTTAATAAAGTTTCTAAATGGTTTCTAAATAGTCTTTTCGAACGTTGACTGAATTTTTTAAAAAATAAATCTGTAGTTTTACTTATAATTAAATTATTTGTAGGTAACATACCTCAACGACGAACTATTTAAAATAAAAACGTCAATACGTTAAAAAAAATGTTAATCATGTTACAGAAGATAGATTGTAATGTATACGCAGTACTACATATCTTATAATATTATACACATATCTGAATTCAACCTGAAAGTATAATACTTTTACAATTAAAATTATACAGAATGTTATTCGGAATATTACATAGTAGGTAGCTGCAGTACACACGATTTGTTTCGTCATGGTTGAATTCGACGCTTCCGAATATCCTTTACATTAACTCTACCCGCATAGAGTCGCTTACGCACGACTCGATGCCCTTAACTGGAAAATCGATTGTGATGAGCATACTTAAAAATTCAATTAACCATGTTATTATGTTTGGACAATCAATTGTGATCCTGGTTACACTATTATATTTAAAAATATTGTCTACTATATGCATTAGTTGTGGGTTCTCTTACTACATTGATTAGTAAATGAGGCCGTCGTTAATATTTTCATTTCTTCGCTCTGGTTGGCAAAGCGCGTCATTGTGTGAACGAAGTGTCTTAACATTGGTTCCCCTCTGCCCTCTTGAGAAATATATATAAAAAACATAGAAAATAAATTTATTCTACTATTTAACATGTTTTTTTTTATTATAAAAAAAATCTTGTTCATTAAAAGTAATATTCGAAATATTAATTTTATTAAAAAATGCAAATTAGAAAAACGATAAATAATGGATTTTTTAATGGTAAACATTACAAGATACCTACATTTAAAGTTAAGTTTGAATTCTACATACACACTACTAATACTACTAATACTATCCAATGATAGAGAAACCATACACGAGTTCATTCTTTATTCTTAAATAGATTTTTCTTCATTCAATTTGCATTTGGACGCTTTTGTTCGCTACAAAATAGTCCAAGTTGCCATGTATCAATACTATATCTTGTTATTTCTAAATACCTTTTACACTGTGTAAGTATAATTTATTAAAATATAGATGTCCACAAAATATTTATTGAAAATTTTATTTTTATTGAATCACTGAGAGATCCCTTCTATGATGAGGAAGATGCAGAGGTAGTGTTTGAATTTAAACTATCCTCTTTCTATATATAATTATAAATATAGTGTCTAATGTTTGATATTTGATATTTTTATGTCACCGATAGCGTGTGTCCACAGACTATTGTTCGCCATATGAAATGTATTGACGCTGACAAATGAATAATTAGCTTGCAAGCATTTGGCAAGCGCGACCGCCCCGCGTCGTGTTTGCTATATAGCACGCTGCCGTACGTACATTACATGGTGCGATTCTGACCAAGTAAAAGGTAATAAATAAAACGTGTAAGCCATGGAATGTCTTCGAAGTTCTTCTGAAATGTTTCCTGAGCGCTATGATTTAAAATGTTTCGAGCGTTGGGCAAACAGACACGTTAGCCCCCAGGTTATAGACGTTCATGGGCAAATGTTCTGCTTCACACTAGGCGGTCCTTCGGCTCGTTTGCCCCGTTCTGCATTAAAAACACATGATTCCCTTGATACCTACTTTATAAAATTCTTTAAATTGGTAAATTCATCACTAGAAACTCTCTTGTTCGGAATTAAATCATCATCATGGACATATCGTGGCTTTCGTGGTAAAGAGAGTAAATCCGAAATTATGACTAATAAAGTGGAACGAGCAACAAAAAATATAATTTGAACAAAAGATCTGAAATGAAATGACTGAAACAAATAATCGTTATCACGTTTATTAATCCTAGATAACATTCAATGTTGGCTGTCTCGGGCGAGAGAAACGTCGAGCGTGAGAACTGGTAAACATAATTGTTAATTAGTGAATCTACCTGTCACGTAATATAGAAACTTGTTGCTAGCTCACAATCTGTGTGTACTTTTATTATTTTGATATAATATTAAAAACATTTTAAAAAATCAAAGATTTTCTTCGTAAGATTTTGTGACCAAAAAAAGTAATCATTGTCACAAATAATTACACATACACAAATAATCTCAACACAATATTCTAAGGAACAACATATACTGCATACTTTTAAAGGCTCATTTATTAGGTGTATTAATTTAGAAGAAATGTCTTGTCCAGAAAATGTAGTGTTACTTAACGACTTTTAATTTAAAAATATGCTGATTAATATATTTGATGGCTTTGATTCTTTTTATGGATTTACGTAAATAGATATTAAATAGTTATTATTTATTATGTACTTACATGTTTCCTATTAAATGCTTGCAAATAGAAAATATTCATGAAGGCTTTTTACTTTCCAGAGGTAAAATCATAAAATATTTTTGTAAAAAGTGGTATTGAACATAATTGGCTTTGTCCTGTTCCAAGTTATAATAGATTAAGTTAAAATTTTATGTTATTAAAAATATATTTATTATTATTTATTTCCTAGGGTAATATTTATATTTTGTAGTTGTCAATTCAATTTAAAATTACATGATGTTATTAACCTGCTTGCAGGTCATCAGTGGGCGTGGGGCTGCAGCACTCGCGCTCGGCGGTGCTGCACGCGCAGGTGCCGCCGCACTACCGCCCCGTCATGCCGCCGCACGCGCTGCTCACCAGCGCCTCCAGCGGGAACGTGCCCACCGTACGTATATTGACTTGTTGTAGTGTACAGTTCGCAGGTTGCAATCCGCCTGAACATTGGAAGGATTTTTTATTATTAATATTATTAAATGTTAAGTCATTTCTCCGAGTAGGAATCAAACTCACATTACAGTCACACGCTTATGCCCCTTCGCCACGATGGCCTCGTCCTCTTTTAAATAAGTTGTATTTTATATATATATATATATATATATATATATATATATATATATATATATATATATATATATATATATATATATATATTAAAAAATGAATGGACGGATTGAATTTTTTTATCACAATATTATCGCGTTTCTCTATAGTGTAAAGAAACACGAGCTAATAATAGTTATCAGATATTCAATATTATTAATTCATATTTTTGATAAAGTATACCAAAAAAATAAAGAAAGTACCCACTATATGTATTGGCTTACTGATTCTACGCCAGAGTAAATGTTTTTTAATAGAAAATTTCTTCCTAAACAAAATAAGTTAAAAATGTTTGTTAATACAATAAATAAAATATTGTCTAATAAATTTGACCACGGGAGACACCAAGATAAAAGTTGCCGAATTCTGTGTTCTTTTATTTCTTCAATGACCTCCCTAGCTCATTACAGTCGTGTTAAATTTAGAAGCCAATTGTTTTTATACTATACCTACTTACTTATTTTGTTATATTAAAATAAATATTACTAATAAAATCTTATCTGAAATTTCAGGTCGGACCTCGCGTAACCTTCAAGCTCCAGCCACAACAAATAATATCAGAGAAAAAGAAATCTCCCCCTTCTTCCTTAACCAATGGCAACGGCAAGAGTATCAGACCGCAATCCTTTACCCCGGGCCTAAAGAGATCCAAATCACTAACTTCGGCAGATGCCCTGGCCAGTGGTATGGCGGCCCTGGGGCTAGCGGCCGACGCGGGGGATCTGGGCAACTTCCCCCCGGAGATACAAGAGTGTATAGACAAGGCACTGGAAGGTGAGACGAATGGTGTGTAGACTAATTTTTTTTTATCTCCAGCACTTGAGGGATGTGGTTGGTGTTTATCGGATGGTAACGGTTTTAGATTGTAGACTAGTGATGTGAATATATTTGCTTGTATTTTTTTCTGGTCTGTGATATGTTGCGGTAAAGCACGCGATGCTTGGTTATTTGGGGATTTTTTTAATTGAATTTATGTGTTATTTGAAAATTATCTCATGCTTACCGCATTATGTTACATGATTTATATATTGTGCATGTTAATTTATGAGAGATTTTTTGAATTTCATAATTTTATTTAAATTTGTATTTTTTTTTATAATTTAGCTTATTGGCAATTGCTGTAAACTTTGTCCGTAGCTATATTTTCCTTGTACATATGTATATACACTCTGCTTTTGATACGTTGATGAGTTATTTTTCTCATTTATATATATGCCTCTCACGGCTGGCCTCCATAATACATATAATCTTCTATTAGAACATTTTGTTTATCAATAAAAATGAATACCGTTGCACAAAATGAAAACTAAAAATGAAACTGACTGATGATCGTAGGTTCAGAGGAGATGCAATATGTCCAAGAATATATCTACCTGGGTCAAATAATTTCCTTCCAGTGCCGACAAGTCGAAAGACGAATAGAAAATGCTTGGAGGAGCTATTGGTCTAAAGGTGATCTCATGAAAGGAGACCTTCCCCTGCGACATAAACGTCGACTGATGGACATGTGCATCCTCCCAGTGTTCACCTATGGTGCCCAGACATGGTCTTTGACAAATTTACAGAAGTCCGCCCTCAAGGTTTGCCAACGTGCGATGGAGCGTAGCATCTTAGGTGTCAAATTATTGGATAAAATCCGAAACACCGAACTGCGAACTTGGGTGAAATCCTCTACCAGCTGGATTCCAAACCCTAAAAGGAGAATTAGCAAACCGAAACGGAGATGGCGAGACGAGCTGGACCATTACAAGTCTGACTGGTGTTCAATAGCACAAAATAGACTAGAATGGAAGAAATGGAGAGGCCTTTGCCCAACAATGGGACAGTACAGGCTAGGAAAAAAAAGAACTGTCTGTCAAGTTTTGCGGGACGAATGTATAACGTGTGCGCACTGACAAACAAAAACAGTCACCTGGTATTACAAAATTATTACACCAAAAAAAGAAGTACTTCACAGTTACATATCACAATTTCAGTTAGAATTTAGTTGTCATTATATAGTGTTGGCTTCCCGAGAATTTCTACAAGTGGATCGCCAGCTTCCCCTCTGGACGTAGAACTCGAGGATTTTCGTCTCTAAAACATGCCCGTGAACACTGACATCCCCTAAGGCTGCGTGATGTGATGGTGATGTGTCTTAGCTGTTTCATCGTCATATCCATGCTATCTGCAGCATCGTTTCGGATACCTTCCCAAAGTTCATCTATCTCCATCTTAATCGACCACCCACCTGTACTCATTAAATCACTTAACATCAGGTGACCCACACGCTGGATTGCCTCGTCTTTCCAGTACAAAATATTATATAAAATATAAACGTTAGCTCATGGCCTGGCTGCTGTGTTGTTTGGTCAGACCCGAACGCGGTGCCGGCGCGCACGCTGATGGACGCGGTGGGGCACCTGGTGGCGCGCGCCGTGGAGTCGCCGCGCTACGCGCTGCCGGCCGCGCGCCGCTGCATCGCCGTCGTGGAGCGCGAGCAGAGCGAGACCTTCCTCGAGAGCCTGCTCAACACCTGCCAGCAGTGGTACCACGACAGGGACAAGGTGCGCGCTTTTAGCTTTACACTCATTGCAACAGAGTTGTCCACAGTATATAACGTGCTGACTATCCCCTCTCGAGCAGCTGCTGGGCGCGCTGGTGGGCGGCGGGCGGCCGCGCCTCATGGCGTTCCTGTCGTTCCTGCTGGAGATGTACTGCCAGCTGCGGCGGCGCGCCATCCAGCGGCGCGGGAGCGGCGCGGCGGGCCACGCGCCCGGCCACGTGCTGCTGGCGCTCATCTGCAAGTGCTGCGAGGACTGCATCCGCCAGCCCGTGCCCTCGCCCAGCGACACGGAGAACCTGTTCTTCGTGCTGACGTACATCGGGCGCGACCTGGAGACGCAGCTGCCGGGCGACCTGGAGCGCCTGCTGGCGGCGGTGCGCGACGCCTTCATCAACAGCGCCGCCGCGCCCTCCATCCGCCGCACGCTGCTGCAGCTCATCGAGCTGCACGCCTCGCGCTGGCAGCTGCCCGGCTGCGCCGTGCTCTACTACTACCCCTCTTCCAAGTAAACTAGCTGGGCACCTCTGTGTAGGATGGTAGTCTTTTAAATTAACGGAGCAGCCTATATATGTGACTCTTGTTACTCATTTTCCAAGTAAACTCTGTACGCGGCATGGTAGTAGGTCATGTTTTTACTTAAAGGAACAGCCAGTATGTTGGTGTTTCGAGTAAATGTTACACTCACTGCATGTAGAATGGTATAGACGTCTTTCAATATAATAGGGCGCTTGTGTAATAGAATACTGTATTATATCACATGCTTATATCTCTTGCGAGCTTTAAGAGGTATAGGACCTCTTCCGAGTATCTCTTAGTGGGTAAATATTAAATGTCGCACTGCTTACAATGACAGTTGCCCGAACGCGGTATATTGACAGTATTCCAAATAAATTGTTACACGCCTTTATATAGAATAGTATATGCAACTGGAGTCGAGTAGATCGGCGATTTAGGCGATCTAAGTAGGTGGATAATAGAATAGCACACGTTGCGATAGCACCCTGTGCTATGGTGGATGCGTCATACTGTATTTCCATCCCTCTTCCAAGTAAAGTAGGACGTCCTTCAATTAAATGGAACAAACTGTATCTGCTGGTCTTTCATGTATAAGTTGCACCTTGTATAATATTGATTGTAGATTATATTTTACATAAAACAGGTACATTTATTTAATGGAACACTATATAACTAGTAGTAAAACCCTCCTCTCCCTCTTCCAAGTAGGTAGCTAATAGGTCGTTGTCCCATGTATCATTCTTCGTGTTAGTAGTAAATAGAGATTTTCTGTAAACATTTTATCTTTTTTTTTAACTATTTCTTATGATTATTTATTATAATCTGGCAGAATACGCAATAAATCCTTACACTCTTAGTAGCGTTATTCGTTTCTAAGGTAAAGGTAACTTATAGTTGTCAATGGGTAAGCATAATACATAGCACAGAATTGTAAGCTTAGTTTGCTGATGTATTTTTAATTTTACCCAGTTTGTGGGATAACTACTATACTTGTGTTAAATAACGATGTAGCGCTTTTACTTAATGTTGTGTAGGTAAATTATGTTAACTGAAATGTTTCCACTTTTTTTCGTTTAAATTTAAAAAAATATAATTTATAGAGTAAACATTCTGTTTTCGTATTGTATAGGAGTAGTAAATAACTTTACTCTCACTCTTTAATCAACCCTCCCTTCCCTTCCCTTCTTCTTTTTCTAAATACTTCGCATGTCTCCATTAAATGACAAATTAGATATCAGAAGACAGTGTAAATATTGTTTTAAGATATTGTATTAATGTCTAAATAATGTTTCCATTCAACGTAACATTGGCGGAGTGAGCTCAACTGGCACGCTCGGAACGCCATAAACTAAGAACTGAACAATTTTTCATTTTATAAGAATGATGACCCTGACCTGAATTGTTGGATGCAAAGACAAAATGAATACTTGAGCTGATTAAATGCAAAACATGAATATTTAAATTGTCATGTAATATATTTACTCGACTCATTATGCATATAATTATAAATATATAAGTATAATAGAAACATATTAGTTCCTAAAATATTATATTGTAGTAGTATACATAATACTTTTCATATATCAGGGATGATTATTTTATAAGGAGGAGGGATGATGTATAGAAGTTTAAGAATAAAAATTTAAAAGCATTTCTAAAGAGTGTGTGGTTTCTATCCTTTTAGTTTTTGGTTAGTATTTGTAAGTCCAAAAAAGTTAAACTTTTATATCTTTAAATTTATGAAATAGGGAAAGTGGGAGTTTACTGTTTTGGATTAGATATAATAATGAAATTTAGGTATACATTGTTAGGCAATGGTTGCCATAAGCTTGTTGAGTGCCTTAAGTAACAGGCAGGGTATTTACACTCGTCTAAATTTAAATATATTGAAACTAATCTTAATAGTGTAAGGTTACTAATTCGGTCATTTATATCGATATCACAAAAAGATAATGTACAATCGGCATTGTTTAACAGAGTAAAAAATAATAAATTCATTAAAATAAGAAAGTATCTTAGTTATGAAATCTTTATTAGAATAGATTCAAAACTATTAATTGTTAAATTGTTATCAATTGTGGATAAATAATATTTTCTTTGTTCTTATTTTTTTTAATTAATTTTAAATATTTGATTTTGGCGCCCATATTATTTACATCACTAGTTTAAAAACGAGAATACCCCGGGTATCCTATCTACTATGTCGTTGGTTTGTTGATATTAAATGGCCGTATAGTGTGAAAATACATTTAGTATTTAGTTAATTTTTTTATTTAAGATATGTTATATTGAGCGATATATGCCTAAAAGTATTAAAAGAGTACGTGTAAAATAATTAGTTGACAAGCAATCTGGTGTACATTACTGTACGTTACACGCACAGTAGTTTGTGCATCGTTGTATTTGTCGTTTCTATCACTCGCAACTAATACTTCACTAGTTTGCCATTTTCTAATAGGGCGTAGTAACTTAGCTCAGTTTGCTTTTTTATTTTTTATCTTTTTTTTTAATTAAAAAAAATGCTTCTAGATGTATAATGCTTTTTTATTGAATGTTGTCTATGAGCAAAGTTCGACTGAAGTTTGCAAATACATACACATTTAGATGCTTGTGATATTTTAAAGTAAGTTACCTAAATCTTCTCTGTCCTAACCAAAGACTGTTTGTTACATTTGGAGATTGTATTTAACAGATTAAAAAAATAATATATATATATATTATATATATTGTTGAAGCTGGACCAAATTTTTTTGTCTATTGTCTCGAGGTTGTTATTGGGAATTCCCCTTGTCTATGCCTATCTTTATTATATAAATATTTACTTTAAAATAATTATATCAGCTTGTTTGTCCTTTGTAATATTAATTTAATATATATCAGTGGTTACTATACACTAGTTGTAGAATGTTGTGTGATTAATGTATCAAATGAAGCTAAAAGGTATATTAAGCGTTAGTTTACATTTTATTATTATCAAAAGACCGTAAATTTCTTTTATATTGCAAATAATACGTTATACATACGTACACTAGGTTATAACAGGTCGTTTTTAAAAAATAAAAAAAAATAAAAAAAAAATGGTGCTAACAACAAGATTGGTGTATATTTATATTGTTATTAATCGGCTGCGGGGTACTATTATTCTCGTTACAGCATTGTATCTGTACCTATGCATAAACCAATAAAATTAATAAAATAATAATTTGTCTTGTCTTTTATTAACCAGCTACTTTTCTTATCGATTTTAAATTTTTACCTTAGAACACTGGTGTCGGACTAATGTACACATGCTAGTTATATATTTGAAATGAAAGAAAGAATTCTAGAAGAAAACTGAAAAGTTGAAGATAGTACGTTCCACTTCAAAAAACGGTGGCACGAAGCGTGACTTTACATCCAATCCTACTGGAGTTGTGGGTTCGATCCCCACTTGAGGAGATGAAATATTTACTTGTTTCCATTTCGTCGCTCTGGTGTCGAGGCTAAGCGCGGCGTTGCGTTCTGCCACTCAACAGGCAATACCTCCAGAATTCAGCAGAAAGTGGGGAACGGAGTGTCTTAACACTAGGCTCCCTCAGTCTACCCTACTGTGTGCGGGATACAGCGTGAAGCACATACATACATTGGATGGAGGGTGTAAGGCGTACCGTCTTCGTCTATGAAAATGTCTATCAAAACAGGTAATGTAAAGGTGGTGCTGCGATACCATAGCATAAATTTTAAAGAACGCTCCACACGCAATTAGATTATTGGACTATTTTCGAAGAAAATTACCGATCAAATAACTCAAGATATTAAAAATATTAACTATCCAAACTTCACATATTACTTGGTTCATATCTTACCTTTCTTGATATTAACGCCATTTTGGAAGAAAAGCAGGCAACAGCTAATCAATGATGAGATGGTTCTCGTTACCATAACCTCCACTAAAAATTATAAATTTGATCATAAACTAGACAAGCGCGAATCGGGCTCGCCCATCAAGGGTTCCGTACGATAATCGGTCATAAATAATAAACAAAATATGTATCGTATCAAATATCGGCTTCATTACCAAATTTTGCCGCCTTTTGAGACAATTATTTTTAGGAATTAACCACAAATATAGTTTTCAGTTTTTTTCCTGAACAAGTACTACCTACTACCAGTAGATGCTCGTTGCCAAATTTCATAATGGTCAACCTTAAGTATCTTATTCATTTTGATTCTCTTTATAGTGTTAAAATCTTTCATCCGTATCATATCTTTTTGAAAGTAAATATAAAAATGCGATTTTTTCAAAAAAAATATAGAATTTCAACTCGATATCTGCAAGCGTTTCTGAGATAAAGGCTCTTGACAGACAGATAAGTAGAAAGACAGACGGACAACAAAGTTTAATATCTTATAAGGGTTTCTTTTTCCCTCAGAGATACAGAACCCTAAAAAGTTACACATTTTATAAATATAAAACATTTTATAAATACATTTCTAAAATAAGCGTAAGTGCGTAAAACGTGTAACGGAGCGTAGCGCCATTCCTATTGGTCGACCGTCTGTCAAACGCTAGCAACAAAAAGCGCCAACTTCACTCAGCAGCCACAGCCCGTGAGCCCGCATTTCATTCGAGTACGTGCTTCGCTTTTTACTTCTGCGCGGTGCGGCTGCTTATCTATTTTACGTTTGTTTTAATTCTCATTTAAAATCCCGCAATTTATAGAATGTGAATAAAAATATAATGTGTTTTCAGTGTTGTGATATAAAATGACCTAATGCGATCGTAAAGTGGATGGTGTCATATAAGTGTTGTGTTAAAATGGGCTTGATAACGTCGAGGGATCAGACAATGCTAGACGGGCCGGTCGGGACCGCCAAGAGCAACCATGTCCGGCAGCCGTCCACCAGGAACCGCGCCAAGCCGCCCATGCCCGACCGGGACGAGCTCGAGAACAGATTCATCAAAGTGCTGGTATGTAAAAACAATTTTACCGGCGCTTTTGTTTACAAACACAGCTATATTGTTTACGGTGAATGCGACATTCTCGGTAATGCGTCTTTATCATTTTTTGTCCTTAACTAACGACAATACTTATTTTGATTATATGTTTTTTATCCGTCTGATTTCATTGAAATTTATTTATGCTTAGATGTATTTCAATGTATAGTGTAGTGTTTACACTGCATCGAAAGAACACACCCAGTCGTGTCTATGGCCTTTAATTGGGCAATGCAGGATATAAAGTAAGGATTAATGATCTCTTTCATATCTTTGATTGAAAAATCGTTTCTCTAGCGCTATTTTATGTGATTCATAATGATAGTAAGAAAATGGACAATAAAACTGACACATTATTGTTATTGTGTCTTCGCGTTGATAATGAATTCCTGTAATTCAGGAAATGTTTTATATTTGTTTTAGATATAAATAATGTAATGAAAAGCTTTATATATTGCTGTAACTGTGTGATGTGGATGTGTATATGTTTCCTATTTCATATATCCTGTGCATCTTATCAATGGTCCACAATTTATAATTTTGCATGTGTGGCCTTACATTAAGATAACACTAAATGTTTCATTTCCTGCTTTTATCTGCTTGTGAATGGTTTTCTAGACCTGTGATGCAAGAAGCTCTTATACATACTTTCATTAAGGTATGATGCTTATTAATAAATCACATTATACACATATAATATTTTATTAATAAATAAATTTGGAAAATGTGATACAGAGTTTCTTAACACAAGGGCCCCTCGATTTGAATAGGCATGAACCTATTGTTAGGATTTTTTTTTAATTGCTTATCAGGGATATTATGTGGGCAAAAGTACTGTAGAAAATAAATTATAAAACAATAATGACAAAATGTGTTTTATATATTTCTGGAAGTCTTGAAAATCATAATGAATTGCCTTTGTAAATTCCATATTTTACTACAATATAAATATGGACAAAATCTCTTAGTCACGGTATACATTTGGGTATGTTACAAACAGGACAAATGCTAATTAATCTTTTAGGTATTAACAGAACTATAGCTGTAAACATGATGATATTGAGCTTATTTCACACTGGAGTTAGTAAATTATTTTCATATTTTCACATTAGTAACAAAATAAGTGCATGGGGTCTCACAGTAGGTTACCTCTGCTGACACTGCACTGCATTATATGTGCAGCAAAAACAAAGAATACAGGCAAATTCTCTTAGTTATTATGAATGAACATTTGGGTATGTCATTACAGGATATATGCTATTTTGTCCGTTAGGTATTAACAAGTAAATTACAGTAAGTTGGTCATCCATGCGTCACAATTCTGATCCTTAAAATGAGGTTAACAAGGGACCTTGGCTTTAATAAGTTGTTGAATATTCTTTAAATAGTTTCATTTAAATTTTAATAGACAAATCAGGAGTAGACTAGTCATTGCTTACCAAGTATACATTATTTCATAAGCTTATTATTATATAAGGATATATTTATCCTCAGATCGTAATTTGAACAAATTAAATTCTATACAAAAAAAGCTTTGCCGCCCTGATGACTTATTACTTAAACCCCACTTGTACTGTTGTACTGTTAATATGTGAAAAATTTTAATCATTGATTTCATTTTGAGCATGCAAGTCCTTCCTCATTCATGAAACTCTTGATTGTATACTGCTATAAAACATTAAACAAAACCTTTTTTATATAATAGAACCATAAAATTACATGTGTAAGAAATGTCATTTAATTTCAGGTCCCATCATGTTTTTATTCCAATCTTACTGGCAAATATACCTTCTTTTAAAGTTATCCAAATGATGTAAAATACCTGCCATAACAAACGGACACAAAAAATGCAAAAAATTATAATAGTTTGGCCACATGATAGCACTAAAAAATATTAATGTATTTTATAGAGGCACAGAGTGAGTGAGTCATTGTTTAAGCACTCCTGTGACCTTGAATGTTGTACCACAGTCACTATTTAAATATGTACATATGTAAATTATATTATTATAATAGTGGTTTAATTATGTTTTAAAACACATTTTAATTTGCATATCATTTATGTATGTATGTGAGGCCGTCATAGCGCAGTGGCACAAGCGTGTGGCCGTAAACGCGACGGTTGTGGATTCTCACTTGGGAAATGAATTACTCGAACCCCTAACCTATCGCATCTACGTTCGCACGCTTGTCCCCCTGCGTCGAGACGGCCTACTTAAATGCTACGAATAATAAAGTAGGAACTAATCGTAAGCATCTTCATGCATTCTGGTTAGCAGTGGTGCGTCTCACTTGGCCGGTCGCCATCATTGTTAAACGATCTAACTCATCGTTTTATTGCATTTTAATATCGTATGGCGTTATTTAAATCTTGACATGTCAAATTAACTTCCGTTTGTGTTTAGCGTTCTCATGTGTTTACTTTTGTTTTCCTTTATAGAAGTGAATTGAAGTGACACATTGTTTTTTTAAAATGAATACGCTCGTGTTGAGGTGAAATTCTCCTTTGAGGCATTTGAGGTATGGGTCTCTTTTTTTGCGAAATGTGAACAAAGTGAATACTAGAATAAATTAGATACTTCGTTGTCTAGATTTATGGCCCGTTGTCCACTTCGCGGGCCCATTAAGAACTACTTTAAACTCAAAGAGTAAACTTCATACCTGTATTTCCACCAAAAAAGCACCCCCGGAACGAACAGAAAGAGCTGAAATTAACTCGTTTAGTATTACTTACAAAATATCAAACTGTTTGTCGGTGGAAAGGTAAACCTGTTTTATATATATAAAAGAGTCCGCCCGCCCAAGCATTACCCGCTCATTTATTTTTCGCTGTAGATACCGCGTTTTGTATGATCCATTTCACAAAACAGGTAGTGTATGTAGAATGTAGATTATCTAATTAATTTACAAAATATATGTATCTACATATGCTGCTCCGGTCTGTCTGTCTGCCATGATGCGTCGACTGATTAATTAACAGAGGTAGGTACTACGTGGATATATTAAATTTAAAACTATCCGTATTGTTTGATGCCAGCTGGAGGTCATGATCTTTTTTCGCTCTGGTAAGAGATAACGCGGCGTTAAGTGCTGACATTTACACCTACAGATTTTGGAAATTAGAGAACTGAATGTCCTGACAGAGTAGGTTCCTCTGCATGCCCCGCTATATTCGGTATGAATAGTTAAGCTAGAAAAATTTAATTAGCAATAGATTATTGATTTTCCCATACATAGTAGGGTATTATATACGCAAAGAGAACCTAGTGCTAAGATACTCCGTTCCCTTTACGAAACTATGAAATATATGAGTGAAATGATTGAGTGGCGAGACTTAACACTGCGCTTTGTCTCGTTACCAGAGAGCGAGAAAATAAAATTATTTACGTGTCTCGCATAAGCGTGCGACTGCGCCACTACAATTTCCAGATTCCAATAATAATATCATAACATAACCGATTATAATTTTTTACCCGCAATCTCAAAATGTCCATTGGCTCGAGCAAAAAATGCATTCACCAGCATTCCACGCGCCGACGCGCGATGGCCGATGGACGGGAGATGTGTTCGATACGCGCGTATAATGCTGTTTACTTATGCGCGCTCAGCTGACGTAAAATAACGTTCCGTTACGATATGCGTGGTGAATCGTTTGTACGGGTAGTCTATTATAGTGTAGTGAGGCCAGTCGTTGCGCAGGTGTACAAATGGGCGACTGTAAACGCGACAGGTTGTGGGTTTGACCTCCAGTGCAGGAGAAATGGAACATTTATTTAAATTTATTTTTTCATTTCTTCGCTCTGGTGTCGAAGTGAAGCGCGATGTTGAGCTCCGCCACTCTACACGCAATGCCTCTAGAATTCTGTGGAAAATACGGAAACGGAGTGTCTTAACACTAGGCTGCCTCAGTCTCTCTCACCCTGCTGGGTGCTGGATACAGCTTGAAGCTGATAGCGTTTACCCTGATACTAGCGTTTGCCTGTGGAGTTGCTTGTGTGGTCAAATAAAAGTTACTAACAGTGTATTAGCCTTCCTCGGTAAATGGATAATGTAAATGGAACATTAAATGCGTTCAACTAAACTGTATTAGTTCAGCAAACATACGAATTACCAAATGAGAGCTGGTGTTGCGCCACTTTACATCCCAATTTCTTTAATTCGGATGGCAAGTGTTTTTATATTACCAAATTCTCTGCCTATTTTGCTATATGTAGGAAAGAATTAAACTGAAAAATAAAGTAAAGAAAGAAATCGATAAACCATCGTACTTTGTCTCCCTCTTGAAGAAAAATAAAAAAGAAAATCAATCTAAAACATAGCCTTATTGATCATTTCGTGCAGCAAATTGGCGTTGTAGGGTTGTATACTTGATTTAATGCAGCGATTTAAATTTGCCTCGCATTAGAGGTACCTCCCTCAGGGTAAGAAAAGGAATCGTTCAATTATCCACAATGCAATTTGAAAACTCATCACAGCGAATCCTATTCGTTTGAAGAAATGTCATTATATCATATTAATGTTATTGGTATATATTTTAGAACGTTAAGATTCTCTTTGAAACTTAAGACCCCTTTTCCCACTATTCGCTTAATATTCGAGACATTATGGTTTTTTTTCCGAGATTAATATGGAGAGAAAATAAATCATTTCTACAAGTAGAAATTGACTTCACAAATGTACCGTTTACAGTCTGATATAATTGATTCTAATTGATCTAAAACTTAAAATCTGTAGTAATTTTGATCTCTCATAATAATAATTAATGATTAACCGACAAAATAATAGGAAAGTCATTCTATTCATTGAGCGACACGATGTGTATCTAACGAGTACAGTGTAACAATATCAGAACGGACATAGGCGCAGGATATTACACAAGCACCGGCCGTCGTCCTCAGCTATCTAATGGTGATTGTTTTATTTATATACTGTGCTATTTGTTGTCTGGAACTTCCTTTTCGTTCGTGTTGACTAAGAAATGTAAGCTTTTCTGTCGTAGAAAATTCTAAAAATCTTGTCTTAGGATTTAGTGTCCCTTACGCTCCTAAATCTATATGCCATTTTTCTACATTTTAAGTCCAGTAGTAGTAGTAGTCTGATCTGTTATTTCTCTATTAGTCATTAAGTTACAAAATAGTTTTATATAAGTATGTATTATAAAAATAATTTATTTGGGCACACAAAATATTAATTAACGTTTTTCACGTAATCATTTCTATACATTTCCCCGTAGTGCTGCACTTTCAACTTTCCAAAAATTTCGGATTCGCGTCGTTTGCCAGGCTCGTAAGTTTTATAGAACTATATTCTAGTTGAGTGAGTTGAATAATTGCTTTATTTGTTACTTTTATATTCAGTAGCAAAGCGTTTGACAATAAACGCGATGATTGCGGGTTCGAATCCTACTAGGATAAATGATTTGTTTATATTTCCCTGTTGAGCTCCACCATTCTACTCGTAGTATGTCAAATCCGGGATGAAAGTAGACGACGTTGTGTCCTTTTGGTTGGAAACTAGTGTAGGTTCCTTCTGCCTACTCTGCTATGCGAGATATAACGTGTACTTCACGTTAGTATTCTAAATATAGAAATAAAACCTTTGTTCACTCAAAAGCTATTACTAAAACATGTTCTTATATAGTGGTTGGATACGAAGCGTCTCCAATTGGGAATTCGCTCTCTTCGCTGAAAATCATTAAGTATCAAGAATATACGGTGCATTATATAAATATAGATACGAGACTTGTAAACGTGACACGCGTTTATTTATTTGTTAGCTTCACTCTGTATCCCGCATGTTGCAGGCAGACAGAGCGAGAAAATGAAAAGTATCTACTATTCCTTTGAGTGGCAATCGAACCCACAACTGTTGCGTTTATAGTCAGGCGCTGTGTTGCTGCGCCACGAAGTAAATCTACGAATATGTATTCATATGTATTTATTAAGTTTTCTCTCTATCAAAATCTCTCAATAGATTACATATGGAGAAAGTTAAATAAAATAAATCAGCTTTACGCTGTATCCCGCACACAGTAGAGTAGACAGAGTGAACCTAGTGTTAAGACACTCTTTTTCCCACTTTCTGTCGAATCCTGGAGGCATTCGAGTGGCAGAACTCAACGCCGCGCTTGGCCTCGACACTAGAGCGAAGAATGGAAATATAAATTTAAGTAAATATTTCATCTCCTCGAGTGGGGATCGAACCCACAACCAGTCGGTTTTACAGTCACACTTCGTGCCGCTGACTGGCCTCGTGGAGAAAGTTGCTACCCACAATTACCCAAGACAAATAAGGCATTTTAATTTTAAACTGTAAAAAACCCAAAAACCCTTTATAATTGTTGTATTTAAATCTACATACCTATCTCAATTACCAAGAAAATAATTGTTAGTTGTCAGCATTATTTTGGTTTTTATATGAACCACTTGATACAATTTAAATAATTACCCGCGATATTGAATACATTTTTGAAGAACATTTAAAGTTAAACTCAAAAGATAATTATAATTACCAACGTACAGACAGAAAGATAACATTCAAAACCACGGTACATACTAAAAACCAGATTATGAACTGTTTAATTGAATTTTTTATAGTTATTATCATTGAGGCTGGAGACATAAACGGCGAAGCTTATCCATATCGGCGGCTACTTCGCGATCAGATAACCGTAAATGTAAATACTCCTGTGTTTAAGCGTTATGCCTTCATTAGCTTTTATGTAGCACTAAAAGTTCCATTTGGTGAGCTTTTTGGCGTCTCCTATAGAAAGTTTGCTTTCTTTGCGTCCTTTTTGTATGTAGGTAGTTTCACAATATGTATATTTCATGTATTAGACGTCGTCCGCTTTGTTTGCCTGGACTTTTAGAGTCACGCTCTATCTCGCATATAGCAGGATAGGCAGAGTGACCCTGGGAACCTAATGTTAAGACACTCCATTCCCATTAAGTTCCTTTCGTTCACAGCCTGTCGCGTTTGTAGTCGCACATTTGTGTCCCTGCGCCACGACTGGCCTACGTGAAACCTAATGTTAAAACGGAGTGTTTTACTCACTTACTCACTTTCCGCCGAATTTTGGATGCATTGCGTTTTGAGTGCCTGAAATGAGAGTGCAACGCCACGTTTTGCCTCGTTACCAGAGCCAAAGTGGAAATCGAACCCACAACCGTCGCTTTTACACTCCAATAATTATAACTCATCACAATACGTATTTATAACCTATTTTTCTAGATGAATAAAGTACCATTTTAGTTACGTCTGTGGCTGTGTTCTGCTAACAATAACAATAGCTGTTATTGTGTTGCTTGTTGTAAATTAATAAGCGCATAATAATAGATCGTGACTAATTTACCTACAAGATGTATGTAGATTGTAGGTATAACAGAAAAATATTTTCTTTTTGCAACGTGTGTCTGTATGTATTTGTTATCCATTCTACGCTATAGGTGTGCTTAGATTAGTCGTGGCGCAGGGGCACAAACGACAACGACAAAGCGACAACAACAGATTGTGGGTTCGATTCGAGAAAACGAAATATTTTGCTGTATCCTACTAACAGCAGGATAGGCAGAGGTAAATTGTGAATTTGTTACGACATTCCGTTACCATTAAGGCATCTCCGTTTCGCATTTTCCGCCGAAACTTTCTAGAGACATTCAGTGTTGAGTGGTGGAACTCAACGCCGCGGCTTGCCTCGTTGCCAGAATGAGGCAATGAAAATATTAAATATTTCATTTCTTCCAGTGGGAATGGAGCTCACAAACTGTCGCGTTAACCTGCGCTACAACCGGCCTCAAATACCATATAATATAATGGTTTAAAATACTTTATAACATTATACGCCATAAATTTACAATAAATTAAGGTCCTTATAGTGTTGATTAAAAAAATTCTATCTGAGTTTCGCTCGTTTAACTCTCATAAAATCGTTTATTGCTTCATACTGCAGCTTTAATCAAAATGCCGCAGATCTGGCGCTACGTTACCTACCGCAAAATTATTATTTAGTAATAATTTCTTACGAAAATGGTCGTATTAATCTTAGTGTGTCTGGCAATGTGGTTATATTATTATCAATTGCTTACAATATATGGATTTCAAATTAATTTACAAAAAAACGAATGTTCTACCAATTCCATAGGAATTTCGAGATTACTTCTTTTGATGTTCCATTACGCTTCCCAAGGAACCTATATGCTACGGGGCCGCATTTCTAAGACTCTGCTCTACGTCCATACGTCTGTCTCCAGGCTGTATCTCATAAACCGAGATAGTCAGACATTCGACACTACATTCAATAGCACATACTAAAAAACATATTTAAGGGCTTTTTTTCCTTTTCATAGATGAAAGCACGGAACCTAGTACGCGAGTCAAACTCGCACTTGCTCGGTTCTTTAGTTTCTTTAATCTTTTTTTATAATAATATTTTTTTAGCAATATTTCTCACTTTAAATAAAAAAAAACTTATTTCTAGACCAAGTTTAATGCAATCTTGTGTAATAATATCAGGCAGTGTAATTATAAAAAATGAAGGTTGTTGTTTTTTTATATTGCTTTTTTTTATAAATTTTATGATTGCGTCTCAAGATTTTTACAAAATTTAACTTTATTCAACTGTTTTAATATATTAGACGTGATGTTTGTATGTTCGATTTCCATTCAAGGTAATATTTGTTTAAATTTACCCCCTTTATTTAATTTACGCGGTATCCAGTTCCGCCGCTCAACACGCTATGAGCGAAAAAGCGTAAACTGTTTTTATTTAGGTATTTAAAATAAATTGGATTTATATCTATATAAATAAGATTTATATCATTAGCATTTATTCAAATATAGCTATCTTTAAATTTTCTCCGTGCCCACTGGAAAATAGTGAACGCGTTATGTAGATGCGCGCCAGGTGTCAAGGAATGCAGCGCGACCAGTGCTCCGTATGTAGGGTGGCCAGGTTTCTTTGCCGCGACGAAAAAAGTGGCCTACAATCGCGTTTTTAGTACAAAAACTACTAGGAAGCGTACTAGAGAGCACGTAGTAAACATAAAGTATGTTATGTATGTTATAAAAAATTTGAATATCCGTTTTAGAAAATTGTATAGAGCAGGATTTGAACCTGTCCTAAGTTTTTTTTACACGCACAGCGGGGTAAGGAGAGAGACCTAGTGTTAAGATATTCCGTTTCCCAATTTCCGCCGAATTCTGGAGGCATTGCGTGTTAACTCATACAACTCACTGGAATCCACAACTAGTCTCCTATACAGGCACACTTTGTGCCCCTGCGCTACGACTTTCTTCATTTGAGTTTTAGGGTAGGTTTTAAGATTTTAATTTAAATATTTCTTAACTAACTGACTGTACTGACTTTATCTTTGTTTGTGAATATACTAAGTAATTTCACTTTGAATATAAACCATATTATTAATAAGAAAATTCATTTTATAGAAAAATATTATATTCCACTTTATCGAAATATCAGTGTAGCGTTATACTTTTTTTTACGCTCTTGTTTTGACAGCATCAATCATAGAGAGAGGCCTGCCTCGGACGTGTATTAATGTTCCAATCTTGTTTTTTTAGTTTCCAATAAAATAGTTGTACTTACTATATATGAAAAGTTGCTTTAAAATATTAATTAGTATACATTTTACAACCGTTATTGTGTAGTGTAGCGTGTCTCATTTATTACTTTACTGTTACTAAATTGAAGGTTCAATGTAAATGACAAGGGACTGTCAACATGACGGTTTGGGTTGGTTCGATTCCCACTCGAGGGAATTAAGTATTTAATATTTTTATTTTTTCGCTCCGATAACAGGACAAAGCGCGGCGTAAGAGTTCCACCATTCGACACTACACTGTAATGTCTCGAAAATTCGGCGAAAAATGGGGAACACACT
Source organism: Heliconius sara (assembly GCA_917862395.2). Classification (NCBI taxonomy): domain Eukaryota; kingdom Metazoa; phylum Arthropoda; class Insecta; order Lepidoptera; family Nymphalidae; genus Heliconius; species Heliconius sara. The sequence continues at coordinate 18,125,093 of OU860791.1, forward strand.
GTCTTAACACTAGTAACTACAACATTAACAACATTAACTTTAGTATTTGGTGGTGGAATTTAAAATAATTTATAAACACAAGAAATAAAACTTGATGACCACTTTACCTTCTTATTGAATCTACATCATACCTAACACCTAATTCATTTGTTCAGATAGATCCTTCATTTACAAACATGCTAGTCCAATAGTTTCGTAGTCATTCTATAACGAACAACTTTATACACATATGTAAATTAATAATAATAATAAAATATAAAATAAAAATAAATCACTTTTCTCCATAAGCCTGGTTACCTCTGTTCCACGTTTACAGGATTTAATAGAACAAGTTACGACACACGCGTGGCAGAATATTACAGGAAATTACTTGGATCGTCTAATATAAATCGGATACAATTTTGTAAAGTCAATTAATACATTTATTGAGTAGGTTGATAGCCCATTAAATATGTATAAAATAATATAATTACATATGTATTTGAAAACGAATTAAACTAAAAAGAAATTACTTAAAGATAAGGATCTCTTTGTTTGACTAAGGATATCTTTTGTTTGACCGTAGATAAATAATTCAGTCATGAAATTCTCTCTTCATTCGTATTGTGCCAAGCAGAATATTTGAAAAATATGTAGTTATTTTTTTCTTTTTTCGGAAAACGACAGCGCGGAACGCCGCGCTGTCGTTGCAGAGCGCAAATAACTAATTCAACCGAGTGAGGTATGAACCCACAATCATCTTGCTTACAACACCACGACGTCACTTGTTACGTAAGATATTTTTTATGTAGCCAACAACCCTGTCGTTTCACACAGCCAGTCGTTACAAATTATCTACAAGACATCAAGGATTTCCACAAAAATGCACCTGCATCTGTCAATTATAGCGCGTCTTTCTCTTCGTTTAAAAGTATAATAAGGTTGCAATAAGTTGCACATTATATTCCCGTTAAGTACAGTGGCTGGGTTTGTGTTCTATCTATGTTTTTTTTTAATGTTTTACATGAACTTAGTTATTGTGGAGTTAGGTCCAGCATGTAATTTTTTAACGACGTAATTTTATGCTGTTAGCTTTATTTGTTTTTATAACCTGAAAATTGTAAACTAAGGTAGGCATTTATGTGGAGAGAACATCGTATGAAGACCTCAGGTATCCGAATTCGAGACACTACGTGTTGAGTGGCAGAATTCGACGCCATACTTGGTCTACTAGAACAAGGAAACAAAAATATATCATTTCCCCGAGTTGGAAACGAACTCACAACCGCGTATTAACATTTTGATTGACCAAATACGATACTAACAGCTATCTTTGTAGATAACCTACATATTTTCCAAGCAATTCTCACGTAACGTACGTTATAATTACGTATTACGTCGTAAACTTGACCGTGCTCGCACGCCGTGACGGTCTAGGACGCTGAGGTCGTGTCAAATGTACCGAATTTTGTATTATCCTAATTTGCTTTATTATATAATTATTGAAGAGTCATCAGACAGTGTCTGAATGTAAGCGCGATTATTGGGGGCCCGTTCCCCACTCATGGGAATGATTATATTTAAATTATTTTCTTTTTCCGGTTCTCGTAAATATAACACGGCGTTGAGCTCTGTCGTTAAATGCAATAGTGCCCCAACTTTAAGAAGAAAGTTGACACGCCGTCTTGACATTACAGGTTTGAAAAAAAACGACGATTGATATCTGGCTAGTGCCGTTAGAGCCTCATGTGTACAATGGTATGAATAGATACAGTGTGCCATTTTTTGCCTCTCATTACAACTAAGTCTAATTCACGTCAGCTTAAAATGTTTAACACGACGGTTTTTTTTGTTGGTCTTTTGACACGCTCCTTCAATTATAACTCTTAAACGGGTCGTTGATCCGAACGCTGCTAACGTTTATCTGTTATTAATTTTGATATTACTAGTTTTTTTTTAATTCAGGCTGTATCCTGCAAATAGCATGCTAGGTACATAGAGGGAACCTGGAAACCAAGCATTAAAACACTCGACGACTTCCGTTGCCCATTTTCCGCCGCCGCGATTTGCCTCGTTACCAGAGCGAGGAAATGAAAATATTAAATATTTGATTTTTCTGAGTGAGATTGAACCCACCGCGTCCGTCGCAATTAAAGTCGTGCGCATGTGCATCTATGCCACGACGCCGACGCGATGTAATGCATAACACTCTTCTTTTATTGAGCGAAACTATGCGGCGAAGAACGCTGTAATTAAGTCCAAGAAAGTACTATTAGAGAATTTTCCGTTTTTTAGTTTATATACACGAAGTCTCGGCCGGCCACTTTCAGTTTGGGCGGCAATTCATAAAAGACCGTAATTTAATTTTTAAGCCGAGTCACATGATAATTTAAAACATTTTAATCAACATGTATAATATGAACTTTTAATAGAGCGAATGATCGATTATATTTTTTTACTCGATCATTCGTAATTAATGCTAATGAAGATAAGATGTAGCGGGATATGTTAAATTAGAACTAATCTTAATACTTCAATTTTGGAATATGGATTGACGGACGGACGGCTTTTATTTTTTTAGTAGCTACTCTATCTGTCTCTCTGAACGTGTGGCGTCGTATTTTATTGGTTTTTTTCTCTTTTTACTAATACTCCGCTGTCTGTCCGTCTGTCACCATGTTGCTGTGTCTAACGAACTGTCTATCACAGTTCGTCGTTCGGTCGTTAAAGAGTGCAATTTTTCACAGATGATGTAATTTTGTTGTCGGTATAACAACAAAAATTACTAAAAACAGATTTAAATAAATATTGATGGGGTCTCCTATACAACAAACATGATTTTTTTGCCGTTTTTATAGATAATGGTACGGAGCCATACCGTCTGCTCTCGCACTTAGCAGTTGTTTTTATTAATTTCAAACACATATAAGTATTGGCTTTTTGGTTTATTTTTTATTAATAAAACTTGGGAATCGAATTTATGATCGTCGCGTTTAGTCAGATGCGGTGCTGCTACGCTACAAAGGTGATAATTGAAAAGTGAAACAAATTACAATTTATAATTAAACCAGTTAACAATGCGAGACCAATGACAGTGAATTTCAATAACAAGAAGCTAGAAGCCATCTTTACTTTAAAAATAAACCTTCCCACGCTCTGTTTGTTGGTGACATTCAAGAATATCGCGTTACGGCCTACAAGCCGCCTGGACCAGCGAGCCGTCACTTGATAACTTATGGTTATTAACCACTTTTGAACTTACTATAATTAGGTTTCTATAGACATTCTATTCAAATGATAGTTAATTATGTTATTGTAATGTATCTTCTGAGAGATCAAAGAGGGAAATAAATCATTTTTTTTTAGTATTATATACATAACATACTAATTTTCGCAACTTTCTTTGCTTGGACCTTAATACTTAAAGATACACTTACTTAAAGTTACCTTAAGAATTTCAAGAAATCCTTAGTTATACATACCCTACACTTCCTAACCTGTTTACATTATAAATTTTCTAAGGTTGAAAAAAAAATTCAAAGTCCAGTATGTCCGTCTGCATTATCTGTCACACAACTGAAGAGTTTCATACAATGCATGTTAATAGATTTAAAGTTCAAATTCATTTCATTTAATCTTTACAATTTGAAAATTCTGAAGTTAGCCCACTCCTATTTTCGCGTTCTCCTGTAATTTACAATAATTTCAGGAACTGCCCCATTCAGAATGGTTTAGCTCATTTCGAAATGACTGTTTTATTTCATTTCATAATAAGCGCGGTTATACCGGGGCAATTAAAGCATATTGCGACGTAGTTGTTGCCTGTTCATTGTTTTTAATATTATATATTTTTTTAAAGTGGAGAGTTAAAAGAATGAATAGCTGTTTGTGATATATTGTGTTGTGTTGTTACTGTTTTATTTCCTCTTGTCTTTTTAATTATTGTGTTGTCAACGAAAAAATCTTTATGGTTCTTGATGACAATTGAAATATGTCAAGTATGAGATGCCTCTTAGAGTGGTGCAAAAGGATGGATGCGATGGTGACTTCTATCCGTGAGTGCCACGGAAAAGGTTTTATTCAATTTGCTTCCATTTACTCGTTCTGCTAACAAAGCGAGGCGTTAAACTCCGACATTCAACCGACGATGTCTCAAATTTGGCCAACTCTATCGTAGAGTCAGGGTGTCGTGATACTATGTTATCTCCTAAGTCTGTCTCGGCTTACTATACTAAATGCGTGAAACTAAAGTACATATTTGTGATTTTAAGAAAATACAATATACTTAATTGTTTAATTAAAGAATAATAGGTTCAGGCTGTATTCGAAATATAGCAGGGGTAGGCAGAACGAACCCGAGATCTTATTCTTAAGACACTTCGTTACAAATTCACATACCGAAAATATCTATCTAAAAAGTAGTAATACGTGTTGTGGGGCGGAACTCAACGCCGCACTTTTTCGTGACACCAGAGCGCAAAAACGGAAATATAATTTTAAATAAATATTTCATTAGTTCGAGTGAGGATCGAACCCACAACCAATCGCTTTTACAGTCACACTTTGGGCCACTGCGCCACGACTGGTGTCTGTTATTTTATGATCAAAGAATTCAAAATACATAATAATTGTTTCATACAAATATATTTTCATTTTTGTATAAAAGTAACATTCCCAGTACTATCCTACGATGGGTTTTTGTTTTTACGTGTTCCGGCACCTGCACAACTGTGCCGCATGAAATGTCAAGCGATCGCTTGTCATGCCGCAAACCTAAATGTTTCATAATATCATTTATTATGGCTAATACGATTGTACTGTGAAAAATGAAAATGTAATTTTTTTCACTGGATTTACGGCGAGCCGCTACTGACACGACCGGTCCTGGGTTCAATTCTCATTCTAGGGCGAAAACGCGAGAACTTAGTGACAGTCTTGACTTTATATTACTTATATATATCGTACTAAGTATATGCGGGATATACCGACAAGTTGAAAAAACATATATATCTAAATTATCATTCGTTGATCAACCATTTTTCTAAATGAAATAAACCTAGTAATATGGCAATTGCGTAACTGTTACGTCATTTTATTTTTTACAATTTTGTATAAAACGGCAAACCCCAATTAAAGCTTATTTATATTTCATTTTAATGAACTCATTTCAATTTAAATGGTTACTCACTAAAAACACGAACAGAGTTTTTTCCATATAATTTGGAGGCACCGATACGCAAGGACGTCATATCAAGTATTCCATAATAAGGCACTTGGTGTTTTTGAGGTATCGATTAATTAAGTAAAAAATGTACCACCTGTCCAATTGACTTGCAGACTGAGTGACTTGCTCTCTGGAGATGTTATAATTAATATAGGAAAGGATTCCTTTTACTCATTTCAATTTATCTTTTTTTTTAAGCTTCACTCAGTATCCCGCATATAACCAGAGGGACCCTGGATAGCTAGTGCTAAAATATTCCATTCCCATTGGGAGACTTCTTTTTTCCACTTTCCGCTGAATTCTTGAATCAATAATTCGCTTTTGTCTCATTACCAAAATGAGAAAATTAAATTATTTCATTTCCTCGAGTGGGAATCGAACTCACAACCTGCCGCGCTTACAGTCGCACGTCTGTGCTACGTCACGACGGGCCTCAATCAAACATTGTATAATTAATTTAGGTTTAAATATTACATTTTATGTAATGTACTTTTAAAGTGTGTACACGTAATAGTTTTGAAATTCCATTTAAAGAAGAATTGTGATTTCGTATACTTCAACAAAATATGTTGTAAATATACATGATATTACTTAACAATAAGGTCTTCCTGCGGCTTCACCCGGGACTTGTGTATTACCTATGACACAGTCTAAGTGTTCGATGTAACTCTAACCGCACATACAATGGGCTACATCGAAATGATGTAACGTGATGATTATCCAAAAAAAAAAACTAAATTCAACCACCAAATTCTCCAGCCATATAACATTAGATTCGATTCCTATACACCACACAAGTATAGCACTTGTACCAACATAAAAACAAATTTAAGTATTAATGAAATACGCAAGGAAGCAAGCGGTTGAATGGGCTGGCTATGGGCGCTACAGCTGACCGGTTGACGTCATCACCACATGTGGCTCCCAGCCGACCTCTTAACTCTTCCCTTTGTTGGTCCGTTGAAGTGCACTCGGATGCGTGTATGTGCGTGTGTGTGAGCGTCGAGGTTCCCACTGATGTGTTTTATGTTTCGTGTCTGTTGGAAGTCTTGCGTTTGTAATGTTTTGAGAGCATTGAAGTAATATAATGAAGAATCTTTATTAATAAACCTTTTTAAAGAATTCTAAAAGCATTTTTCAAAAGACTCGGAGAATTGAACTATATAATATTTTCATTTACTCGTTCTGGTAACGAGGCAAAACGCGGCGTTGAGATTCGCCACTCAACACGCAATGCCTTCAGATATCGGTGAAAAGTGGCTGATGGAAGTGTCTTGACACTAGTTTCCTAGGTTACCGCTGCCCGCTCTGTGCGAGATACAGCCTGAACTTACCTGTTAAAAAAATACGTCTCATTGATGAATAAAAATCAATCGGTTTTCTTTTATTTTGCACGTAATATATTGAAAACCAAGTTTATGCGTAAAGTATGAAAATTCCATAATCTACTTGCATATAATAATTTGAATAATAAAAAAATATTATATGGTGTAGTGTAGGTAAGGGTAATTTGGTTCCCAAAGCACCACGAAAGATTTAGAGATTTCGAAAATTATAGTTGTCGCTGCGGTATATTGGGAATCGTTTAAGGTTAAAACCTTTTCCAGTAAATATCTGATTATATAAAAAAATGGTCTAAAAACACGAAATGATGAATCATCAACAGAGTGCCCCTGCACATTCTACACAGTACGTAAGATGTGTAACAATAAAAAGTAAAATTTAATACATCGCATCGGATGAGTCTTAAAATGAAATTAAAATTCTTTTAGCATTCCAAGCGTTGCTTCACACGAAACTAACCCGAAGACCAGCTTTGAATACACTACCTTATACAGTGTCGAAAAAAGCACGACCTTCGAGTCTTCGAGTATTTCGTAAACAAACTTAACGAATGGATTTTATATTCCACATTAAGACTTCTTCTTTGTAATGCTTAAGCAATAACACGCAATGAAGAGAATAAGTAAGTAATTGTTAAGTATTACTTCATAATTTCTGCGGCAGGGTGGGCGGAGGAAATGAGGGAACCTGGTGTTAAGACAATTCGTTTCCATTATGACACTTTCGTTCCCCACTTCCGGCGAATTTTGAAGACATTGCGTATTCTGAAGCAGAACCTAATGCCGTGATTTGCCTCTTGTTACCGGAGCGAGCTTTTTTTTGCTCGAGTAGAAATTGAACCCACAACCTGTCGCGTTTGCAGTCCGCCTGTGCTCCTGCGCCACGACTGCTCTTTTATTTATAGTGAATAAATAATATCGTTAATAAAACCACAGTATATAATTAAGAGAACACATAGTAGCAGCTCCTCAGTTGACCACCATACTTGAGAATCCACTTAATTAAATTGAAAGCAATCCGTCCGCTTGTCCCAGACGCTGCTATTAGAGATTGGCTGGTACTTGCCGTCATGTTGCTATCGGTTGCTATCGGATAAAGAGTTAGGAGTATATTTTAAAGACTTTTTCAGCATCTTCAACGTTGTAGATTCAAGGGTCAAGTGTCCAAGAGCTCATATATTGTACACTTTGTGCACAACTCTCCCCCAAATTTTATATATTGTGTGTTGAGTGGCGGAACTCAACGCCATTCTTATCTTTTCTTTGCGTTTTTTTATTGCTCTTTGTTAAAACAGAGATCTTTGCTAATAAAAACAAACGAATACATACATTTTGAACCAAAAGCTACGTCAGACTGATAGTTCCTCGCGGTAATGTAAAGAATTGTTGTTGTTGTCGAGCTTAAAGCTTTGCATGAAAAAAATAATTTTCCCCAAATCTCCCAACGGTTTTCATTACGTAATGAAAGATTAAGGGCGGAGCCTACCCCTAAAGTAGGACTATTAACGTGAGGATAATTAAAATTAATACAATAAATAACATGCCCATATAAAGTTTTCACTAATGTGACCCAAAATTTTTATATTAATTACTCAGTCGCGTGTCCGTTGATAATAAGAGATTTATACATAGTTTTATTTTATTTATGACTACCTTTTTCCTGCGGCTTCGTTCGCGCGATCTAATCGAGGTGTCTTAAAATTGTGTAATAATGTCTTTTTAGACATTCTATAATAAGTGCGGAAGGCAACTCTGACCGCAGATACAGTGAATTACATAGAAACGATTAACGTCATATAGTTTAGCCTTCCTTGATAAATCAACTTTGTGACGTTAATTTTCTTTCGCTTCACGCTGTATCCTGCACATAGTATAGATGTCTCTATAGCTTTGGTATTGGCGATTGCATTAGATACTTTAGTACCTCATGCCAGCCGTAATAAGTGTTGCCTAATCTAAATAATGCCGTGACAGAATAGCATTGTTCAAAACAAAGGCTTGCGAAATATCCGCAATATTACTCCAACGACTGTCATCGGTGATGTATCGTCACGCTGACTTACTCCAAATCACTCTGTGGAAATGCTTAAATTGGAGCACGGTTTTAAACTGAAAACTAAAGGTAAATATGTCGTAGGAAGTATTTGAAAATCATTTAAATATAATTATTATTGTTTTTATTTCCTAACACACCGTTCGTTACTATGTAGGATGTGGTCACGTTAGGCCAGATGCGGTGCGCTGTGATACGTCATGTGATGTCGTTTATTACTTATCATAGAACACATTGAATTGTAGAACTGTGTCAAGTTAGTTGGTTTAAATAGAACAGTATGTGATTTTATTGAACTTATGGCAGGATTCCATCGTCATTCTGGTGAATGATTATGTAACCGTTCGCGACATCGTTTCGTTCCCCTGCTCTGGCAAAAAACGCGGCGTTGAGTTCCGCCAAGTAACTCGCAATGTCTGTCAGAATTAGCATAATAGGGGAACGGAGTGTCTTAACAATACATTTCATATTTTCACACATAAAGCCTTAAGGTGTCATAACATATAAATTAAATTTGACTATAGATTACATATGATTGGAAGAAAATTCAGAGCCAGATTTTGTAAATCTATACTAAATAAAATGCACATCATTCATATTTTGGGTTATAATATGAAGCCTATATAGCTCACCTCCAAGTGCCATAGTTGTTTCAGTTGTGCGTAAATGGTAAACCATTGCCTGCAATTCGATCGATAATGTCTGAACTGTATACATTCATAAGTATTAACTTCATAGCGCTACAGAATTAACCGCAATGGCTAGTGTGTAGACGTCAATATGTTTGTCTAATATTTGACACCATCGTGTCGCAAGTGGTGGTTGCAGGTTCGATCCCCAATGATTGCTTATAAGGCGAACGTATTAGTTGGGTGCAACAAGAAAGTAACGTATTATTTTTAAGGTAGTTGAAGCAGGACTCGCTTTATGTTTTTTTTATTACTGGTCACGGATAATGCAAGGACATAGATTATAAATGGATCAATGAAATTAATTGAAATGTTGTGAGAGGCGAGACATTGAATTCCTGCACCCAGCCCGTAGTAAACAAAGTTTAATACAAATATGGAATGTAGATAACGGGGAAGTTCTTACTACTTACCTTAAAAAAAATCTGGTATTTTATTCTTAAATGCTTTAGTATTTTATGTTTAATTTTGAAGTCATGGAACTATTCCCTTGGTCTTTTTTAAAGAAAATGATGATGAGCATGAATATAATTTGAGGCTTGTCGTGTCGCAGGGCCTCAAGCGTGTGATTGTAAACGCGACGGGTTATGGGTTCAACTACCACATGAACAAATATATTCATCATTCTTCGATTTGGTAATGAGGCAAATGCGGCGTTGATATCCGCCACTCAACATGTAAAGTATCTAGAATTTGACGGTACGGGACGTAAGTCTAATGGTAACGGAGTGTTTTAATACTATTTCCCAGGTTCCCTCTGCCTACCCCTGCGGGATACGTGAATCTGAAAAATAAATAAATATAATACTTGTACCTTCAGTCTCACACCTCTAATTCCCATTTGTATTTGACCGGTAACGTATGACGTGAATACGTGAGTCAATAGTAACTCAACATTGGCGAAATGCTTTGTTCCAAGTAGCATTGACTGTCGAATGTTCATTGATTCATCGGTTTTAATTTTATGTTTTGTTACGCCGCTAGCGTAGCTACAATAGGTGACGTTGGACACGCGTGGAATCACATAATATGAAATGGTTAAATTTATATACATACATTTTTTAATATTATTTATTCTTGTACTGCTTGATGACCGAAGCACGGCTTTGAGTTCCGCCACTCCACGAAAGTTAGGAACAGAAGTGTCTTGATGGGAGCGGAGTATCTTTACACTAGGTTCCCATGTTCCCTTTGCCTACTCTGATATGTTCGAGGTACAGCGTGAAGCTAAAAGAAAATCTTATTGTGTTACTGTTACACAAGCATACTATAATGGCGAGGCCGTCTATTGCCATCATTTCCACCCGCATATATTAAATGTTATTTAATTATTAGAACTTCTGTCTCAAAGAGCATTTACACAATTCTATTAATCAATTTTGTCGCTGAAACTAAATTTGCATTATAAAGAGATTTAACTTTACTCCCCTCCATCGTGTCTTAGAGGGGACGCGTCTTAGAGAACGCGATGTTTGCTGGTGGAAATGCCAACCACAGAGCTTTTTTTTCGAGACATTGTGTGTTAACTGGCGGAAGACAACGCCGCGTTTTATACTTAATGCGTGCTTAATGACTTGGTGTCATTAGGCGGACGTGTCTCAAAATTACATTCCCTCACCTTTTATCTAAACTGCTATAGTTTTATTTATACGCTTTGTTTTTTAACGCTAAAGCTAATAAAAACATCATCTACTACTCATATTCTTTTATTATCGAAGAGAAGTACATGTTTTTAAATATAAATTAATATACATACTTACATACGTTATATAAACTTTAATAAAAGTGCAAAGACAAACATACAATAATGTTATTTTTTGTATATTATTATTTTATCCACATAAATTGCCATTAATTATTTAAAATAGCTTATTTATATAACCCCCTTGTGTCTCATATCAGAGGTCAGGAATCGATCTCGTAACCGCTGTCACTGTTAACAGTATCATCAAACCGCATCACTCGATAGTCGCTATGGATTACAGGTAATCTATCATCTGCCATCTGTCAGTGCGCCAATACCAGTGAAAAATATATATGTTATATTGTAATAACATTTATATTTTTTATTTTTTTATTTAATTAAATAATTATATATTACAAGAAGTTATAAGTTTTTAAGTAGTACCTTTAACTGTGCTATAGAATTAAGCATAGTTTAAAGTTGTTTAATATAACAAAAATTGCAACTTCACGCTTGTTCCTCCATAGCAGAGTAGGCAAAGCGAAATAAATGATAAGAAACTCCGTGTCACTCTTTCCGCTCAATTTTCGAGATATTACAGAGACACAAAGTGTAACTGTAAACGCGACAGGTTGTGGGTTCGATCCCCACGAGTGCAATTGAAATATTTATTTAAAATTATATTTCCATTTATTTGCTCTGACTTCAAAGCACAGCGCGGCGTTGAGTTCCGTCACTCAACAAGCAATGCCTTCAGAATTCGGCGGAAAGTGGGAACGGAGTATTTTAAGACTAGGTTCCCTCTGCCTACCCTCCTGTGTGCAGGAAGGTGTGAAGCTCATAAAATTTGTATAGGTATATGAATATTTTTTTTTTCATTTAAATGGTTTTCATGTTTTTCTCTCCAGTCGCTTTCGTCCTATCAGCTTGCGTCCTATGAGCGACCAATTATTAGCATGAATGAGTCAATCCTTGCGCAACGCCCGACCGAACCGACTACCTATCCCCGTCTGTCGACTTGCGATACTATCTAACGTTTTGTTTACATCGCAGCTTGTGATATATTGATCACGTTTTATTGTTTCTCTCGCTTTAGTAGTAACCATAGTGTATAAATAATACAATGTCAGTATTACTGACTAGCGTATTTGTGTTGTGGTGGTTGTCCGATGGCTGGATGAAACAGCATCTGTTAACAGGGTGGTTCTAAGTTCGATTCTGATTCAATGGAGAATGGTTATATTTTTTTTTTTCATTTCCCGCTCTGGTAGATAAAGAGTGGCAAAAATTGAGTTTTCCACTGAAAGTCTTCAAAATCGGGAAAGCGTAAGGAAACGTTTCTTCAGAATTACCTGTGACAGATAGTGTAACAACTAAACATCTCCAGCTACTGTGAAGAAAGGCTTCATCCTATAATAACTGAAAGATAAGCTAAATTAAATGTGAAAGGTCTCGCAGATCTACACCCATGACGCCGGCTAATAAGTGAAAAACGGCGGAAATTGGCACTGTATTATTTTTTATACTTTTCCTGTATAATATTATACATAGGAACATTATTTAAAGCAAACCAATGTATGGCCTCAGTATAGTAATATTGTAATTTATTTATTCAATTCAAATAGCACTTCCGCTCCCCAAGGATTTAACCTCTCTTTTGACCTGTCGATCGTATAAATTACAAAATTACAGTTACTTTTAACAGTAGGTTATTATATTAAATGATCTAGTTAAATAAACTAGATTATCCATTAACGGTAAGTAGTTTAGATCGCGCCGTTACCATTGTATATGTTATAGTTATCAAGCATTCACGCCACAGGTCCTTGAAGTAAACAAGTTCGATACGATTCGCTCCCGACGGGAAGGAAGTCGCGTCCGTGATGTGATTGTTAAATAATGCAACTGCACGTTTCGTTTTACTTGGTGTATAATTTTGATTTAATTTTGTTTGTTAGCGACTTTCCAACTAAGTTTAGATATTTTGGTTACACGGTAACACTTGGTCTGCCTACCCTGCTATGTGCGGGATACAGCGTGAATTAAAAAAAATACAGTTTAATGTGGATGGACGGGTTTTTAATTTTTTTATATCTAAACCTAATTAATACATATCAACAAAAAATTTAAAAGTGTCTTATAAAATAAAATATTTAACACTAAGCGTTTCGTTATCAGCCACAGTAGTGAGTAGGGAGTCGGCGCCAAATGATGTTATTTTAAGTACGTACTTACGCACTGCCACGAGCGACTACAAGCGGATGTTTGTCTTGCCTCTATCTTGGTTCCGGACTATTAATAAATACTGAATTATCGGAAACGGGGCTTTTTGCCACCCTCAGAGTGGTTGGTAGACGAGAGTAATATGCTTTAGGTGACGTTAATGGGTTAGCTTTATGTTTTTTCTGATAGTTGTGCCCCTGTGGGATCGACCTCTCGACTTGGGAGATAATCATTATTTTTATCGCTGTCCGTTTGAGTTATGCTACTTAATAGTGTCTCATTCCTTGAAAACCGGATGGCAACTGGAAGACGGAGTATCTGAACACAAGTTTTCTCTGACTACAGGAAATTTTGTTTTATTTGGCTTTTTATAAAATAATTAAAGTGGGAAACGGAGTGTCTTAACACTAGGTTCCTTCTGTCTACCGTGCTGTGTGCGAGATACAGCGTGAAGCTGATTTGATTTTACTAAATTGTAATGACATTAAAAAGAACCCCTTACGTAACCCACATTCACATAACAGCTAATTATAACAGCACGATGTTATATATTTGTTTCCGTTATTGCAACTAATTAGTGCTATTCGCAGTTTTGATAGCGTTCAGCCTCGCTTTTCGTTCACGTTTTGACCTTTTGTTAATGATGTTGTTCATTATATCAATTGATTTAAATATTTATAAAGTGTTTGCATTTGGATTTTTTTGCTATAATTTATTTTAATATAGGGAATCTAGTGTAAAATGGTTGTATTTTCGACTATTTCTACTCATTCAGAGATATAGATAGTTATAATGAGTAGTGAGATTTAATAGTAGTAAACGCTTATATGATCAATTCTACAAGTTTATAAATCATAGGCTTACCTATGAAAATATCATAGGTAAGCCTATGATATTTTGTATAATGTAGAGCCCCAAAGCTCAGGAAAAAGCAAGAATAAAAAAAATGTTATCAATATATTGATAGGGACTTTGAAAACTGCTTTAAACCAGATTATTTTATATTATAATATCGAGTTATACAATATCTTCGTCAAATACTATATTACCATAGCGGTTATATTGTATTGTCCTTTTATCTTTAAGTTGAAATCATTATGTTTTCAACGTTCGCCTCTGAAAAATATTAATGACACTACACCGTACACGATACTATGAATAGCTCCACTCGAACACGCAACCGCAACGACTCGACGGAGCTAACTCTTCACGCGAGTGCAAAGGTTACGCGATCGTTGTAACGAGCCCTCTAAAAGGGCACTCCTTGACAGGCACCGCACGAAAAACTTTATTTTGGTCGTGCTGCTCTCTATACGAGTATGTACTGAAATAGATTTTGTAAGATAGTTACAAGAAATAACAAGGATTTATGTAAAATTGAACTCAATGTTACGTTGCTTATCTAATGTATTATGGGTACGTAATCAATAACTTTAATTATTTTTGTGTGCTTGGATTGTCTAAACTAGGGGAACCTAGTGGTTCCCTTTGCTTACTCTGCTGTGTAAGGGATATAGCGTGAAGCTGATTTGATTTTGATATAATTTTGATTATTTAATTTTTATTGTACATAGCATGTATCAGTATAGTAGAATCCAAAACAATTATTTTGATTTTTTTTGTCTGTTTGTAGAAACGTCTAAATTAATTTAAATGCAGTTTTTACTGTTGATTTTGGTAAGCTTACCTTAACATTAAGTATTTGTCTCATTTCAATCAATTCATAAATAAAAACGTTTATCATCTTCCATCGGACTAAGTGGCAAGCGGATCGCTAGATATGAATATATTATATATTACTTCGATTGTTTTGGGTTCGACGTGCAAACGGGAGATTCATAATTTGTCACGCTATATAAAATGCGGCGTTAAGTACTGCTACTTAATAAATCTTATGTAAATAGGTTCTGCCTGTCTGTCCAGCTAAATTATTTATACAAGTGTTGAGTAATTTACAATATCATATAATTTTTTAAATTTCATATTTCGCTTATAACCTTGCCTGCACTCCGATTCTGGTAAACAAAACATTACCCAAGTAAAGGTCAATTCTTATTTAATTCAACTAAAATTGGCTAAGTGAGCTAAGGTTAAGTAGTGATGTTTACAACATATAAATTGCTTACTTTATATCTCTTGTTACATTATCAATAGTTTATTTTAGTTGACGCAATTACGGCGCCGATGTTGAATTGTATATTTTTGACGCGATAGTCGTAGATTTGAAGCTCGGTCGTGGCAATTTCTACGTACACGCATAAAATGAGACGACGTGGACGGCGTTTGATTGTAAACTCACCTGTTCAGGATTTGAATCCTACTCTAGGGTATTAATTTATTTATTATTATCAAGCATTTTTAGTTCTTTTGCACAAAGTAGAAGTAAAATGTCCTCTGTTCCGTTCCGAAAAGAAAAATACTAGAGAGAATACTTCAGCGTGCCGTCCTAGTCTAGGGTAAACGTGACTAACAATGCCTATTGTCTACCATGATTGTACATTGAAATATAACACGTTCAAATATTTATATTAAACATATATAATATGTGCTTGCATTTTTCTAGTTGAAGATATTATTGTTTATAATTTCATGTTGTATGCCGTTTACAGCAAGCTACGCAGGGGAAATCTGGTGTTAAGTCGTAACGGCGGTATATACACCATCCAATTTTAAAGACATGCGTGTTGAGTGGCGGAACTCAACGCCACCACCCACAACTGTCACTTTTACAGTCGGACACTGTGCCACTACGCCGCGGCAGTCTCTAAACACCGTTTGTTCCTAGGTACTGGACCTGAAAAGCGAATGAAAAATGGAGATCCAATCATCATCATCCTATCATCCTACTACAAGGCAATAAAGATTTTTTATATTGAAGTGATCTGTTTACGTTTCATGGTAATAGCGATTGATACTAACCTCCAGAAATCAGAACAGAAATACATACATACATGGTCCTTAACAGTCGAAACGTTCTTGTGGTCTCCTTATAGGTTTTATTGCTCTTTAGACACAGGGTCAGTATCTTCTTTCAAGTTTAATTGGTAGTTAGGTTTCTTTCATTCAGTGTATTATCTCTTGATTTTGATAAATATGAGAAGACTTTTTTTGTATTATGTTAAATGTAGATTGTATGTTGTTTTGATCTTTATTAGATCTTCCGAAAATTACATAGATTTGATTCGTATTTTTAAAAAAATCGTGCGAATAGATCGTGAAAAGTATTTACAATATCGATCAAATGCGACCTAAAGTCGAGTCAACTTCAGGCTTATTCCATAGCTTTAATGAAATTTTTATAAGGTTGCTAATTCTTATAGAACAGCTCTTTCAAGTTTCAATATTGTAGTCTAAAAGTAGAGTTGTTTTCATTTATTTAACTAATTGTTTTTTTGGAACGTTAAAATTCACTTTGCAAATAAAAAAAAACATAAAGTAATATTTCAAAATATTTAATAAAATATGCAGTGGAACAACATCTGACTGTAAAACGCAACGGTTGTAGTTTCCATTACTACTCGAGCGAAAGAAATATTGTTATTTAGCCGCTCTGGTAACAATACAAAGCGCAGAGTTCAGTTCCGCTCAATATAGTGTTTTTTTTTTATGGAAAAGACACGGCAAACGTGCGTGCGAGTCACCTGATGGTAATTGTTTACCGACGCCCACGACCCCGTGCAACCCCAGAGGAGCTACAGGTGCGTTGCCGGCCTTTAAGATGGGTTGGACGCCGGGGCCCGGCATTACCTGATGCGAAACGTAGTGGCATAAAGCCACTACTTCACGCCGGTTTTAAATGCCGGGGGTGGTAATGATCCGGTCGAGTCTGCCCATGCGTATTGCCATTGCTGGCGACGTGACTCTATCACACGTACTTTAGTCGCCTCTTATGACACCACCAGTACCAGGATGATCCAATTCTAGGCCGGGATCACACGGCGTAAATTCGACGAAAAATTGAGTAGAGAATAGTCTAACACAAGGTTCTTTTTGTCTACCCTTCTATACGGGATACAGCG
Source organism: Heliconius sara (assembly GCA_917862395.2). Lineage (NCBI taxonomy): Eukaryota > Metazoa > Arthropoda > Insecta > Lepidoptera > Nymphalidae > Heliconius > Heliconius sara. The sequence continues at coordinate 18,142,307 of OU860791.1, forward strand.
TAAATCTAAGAAAATGTTTTCAGTTTCCAGCCATTAACATTCTTTTACGTTTCACAAAGCATTTAAAAAAATGTTCTTTAGCATATAAAATTGCGAATAGTGACAGTTCAATGCGCAATGCCTGTGATGTATTATTTTAACAATGACTTGAGTTGACACTAATTAGTATTAATGATTTTTTTACCACTTCGAAAGTCGTAAGGTCCCTGAATCATTCGTCGTCTCCACATCGGCGGTCCCTCGATTTTCTTTTTTGTCCTTTTTGTGCATGTGTAATATGTACCTACTATATATATTTATTGGGAAATACGATGAGATTTTTTTCATTGTTGCAAGGACAAGTTGAATGAAGTTGAAGTTGATGTAAGGCAGGTACTTTATTTAGTGTTTTAGTGTGAATCTTCGAATGAATCTTTTAATCTTTTCATTTATAATTTTTATATAAAATTTGCAACAGAGGAATAGAAAATATTTCATAAATAAAAGAAAAAATACACGAAACAGCATATTTTACAATCCTACAATTTAAAATACGAGGACAAGTAAAATTTTCAGTGTCCTTGTCACTTGCACGTTTTCTACAAGAGTAATTTTAATTAATGTTGACTGAGACGTCCCTCCCTTCAGGGATCAGGGGCTCAGGGGCTAGGGGTGGCGTGCTCTAAGTGGAAACAAGATAATGTATTGTATTAGTTTCAGGGCTTCCCTCACCCTCGCTCTTTCATGCACTGTCTGTGCCACCGTCTGTGTATTATTTATATCCTGAATCGGTTTGTCACATCCGTTTGTAATACTTGGGCAGAGACTTGTGAATGTGTATGTTGTATGTGGTTTTTTATATCGCGGTTATAACGTTGAGGCACTCCTTTCTCTCTTTCCGCATCAGCTTCGAGATATTACGTGTTGAATGGAGGAACACAACGCCGCGTTTTGTGTATATATATAACGATATATAGATAAATTTAAATATTGCATATTTTTATTTCCTCTTTGGTAATAAGGCAAAACGCGGCGTTGAGTTCTGCCACTAAAAACTCAATGTCTCTTGAAGTCGGTGGAAAATGGAATAGGGAAGTGGGTTAATGGAATTCGAACTGTTTTTTCACTAAATCTCCAGGTTCCCTCTGCGTGTCCCCGCTAAATGCGGGATACAGCGTGATATAGTGTTATAATACTAATATTATGCTGGATAAGCAGAGAGAAATTGTATCATGTCGCTTCGACGTTTACTTTTTGAAATGTATTTTACATACTTACTATACTTTTAGCACCATTGATTGGTGAAAGCCAACTTTGCATTTGTGCTCTACAGAGCGTAGCGTTACTCGTCATATGTACTAGACCACCTAGAATAACTACTGACATTTTCTATTTGAATAGTTAGAATTAAAGCATCAAATAGAATCTATTTTTGGAAATCTAATTCTATGTAATGATTTGAACATGTATTAAATATAATCTTATGATGAATATTAGCTAAGTCGCCCCGTACTCCGTACTTCGTAGATACGGCAACGAAGTGGTGTCGCGCTGAAAGCTCGGTGTTCAGTCCGCCCACTACACCGGACGTCGACCCCGAGGGGTTGGCATTTTTACTTTTAAGTTATAAGCTGAGAAAATGGCGTGTAATGTAATACTATATATTATAGGACATTTTTGTCTTTTTTATTAATATATTGCTTATATCATCCGAGAGCACCTAGTGCCTAGTGCCTAGTAGAGGTATCTAGTGTTACTTCATTTCTGTAACCTCTTATTGTCGACCTAATCTCGGAAACAAACTGACCCAAACTGAAAAAAACATTTTTGTTCATTTATCAAAGAAGACACTAAGGTCAATGTTATCTCGGACACGAGGGATGTATCGTCTTCATTTATTTCCATATGTATGTTAAAGGACTTTCTGGATATACATATGCCCAACAACAATCCACATGGGTTGTTTTTCACGACTTAAATTAGATTTTTCTTTACTTAGAAAATTTAGTTAATATTTTTTTATATTGTATTTAATTGATTTTTATAAAAGCTACTCATGAATACCTATTTAAAAAATAAGATTATAATATATTATTCATAAACTGTGTTTTTATCATTGTATAACCAAAATCTTTATTCTTGGGCTTGAGTAGGCCATATCATGACATAAATTGAAGGACTTTCAACTTCAGCCTTCTTGTTAATCTTGAAAAATGGGAATGGAGGTATCTATTTTAATAATGCGTTGCGTAGGCTTTACTTTAATAATGCGTTCGCGAGTAATCATGATTAGTTAGGCTGGTTTTTACCTTCGAATACATATGTCCGTGTAAGAATTAATTAATTAATTGTTCAGGGCAAATTTTTCGTTAAGTAAATTTCTGGGGTGGGCACAATTAGACTATTCTGGAGCGGTCACGGTCCACCTGGCTTCCCCTATTCCTACGCCAATAGCTATAAACTCTCTGTTACTAAGTTAACTAGCAAAACTTTTACCAAAATATATTAATTTCTAACTCCATATTCGTATTTGTATTCAAGGGAAACATAGACGTCAAGAAAGCTGTCAAAGAGCACCTGATTCAGCCATCGTGATTTATATAGCTAAATTTAATTTTCTTTTTGTTTCCTAAAGACCTTCCAGTAAAACTTTAGAAACTTGTAAAAGTTCAAATGTAACGGGACTTGAACTGACTGACTTAAGGTCATATAATATTCATTTAGTCTAGTTTAGATAATATTCATAATCCGACCACCGGCCGCCAACCAAACGACCACCAAAATTGCAGAAAAATATCATAAAAAAAATTAGTACTTAATTTTTACTTTTCATATAAAAATTAAAATATCAAACTGTAAGACGTTTTAGCATAATTTCAAGCAGAAATCCTAGCTTCAAACGAAAACTATTTGAAAAGACAAGAATATGTTCATCATGTCAGAAATTTAAGTAGTGTGCCCTTTTGATGTCTCAACAGGACAAAGGCATCCTAATGAGAGTATCAAACTAACACGCTTTAGCTCTGAAGCATGAGGATGAGAGACCTACTTAACAATACTACTCCGAACCCTTGTTTGTCTGTCTTTGATATGCCTACTTATACTGTTCACTAGCTCACACCTTCGACTTCGCGTTTACGCTCAATAACAAGAACTAGTATTAAACTAATATATGTAGCTAGGAAATGAAAAGAATTCATTCCCACGAGTGGGAATTAAGTCCACAACCGTTATATTTGCACATGTTGTGCCTTTGCACCACGACCTTCTTACGTTGTTTATTAACAAAATATAGTAATGTATTTAAAGAGTAAATAACCTCTTATGATCATATTAATTCCACATTTTATCATTTGAGGGCCTTGGAATTAATAACAGGATAATCATAACAGTATAATATTTTAATAAATTGATGTTTTATGTGCTTTTATATAAGTAACTAAAGATATATCACGTAGAGCCTTAGTAATGAGATATTTTTGTTTATTCTTCTATTACACGTCGATAAGACACGTTTTTGTTTAGAGGAATGTGTTTATATCTATAACGCATAAAATACTTTAATTAGTTATCAAGCTGAAGGTGTCGTGGCTCAGTAGGGGCGAAGACTTTTCTGCAAATACGATTTTTAAAGAGTTCAATATCGACTTGGGGGAATGATTATATTTTTACAAGACTTAACTTGACGTGTTAATGACCCCTATTGAGCTGAAATTTGAATTACGATTTCAGTTCTGATGACAATGAAGATTACATATTACAATATAATCAATATATTTGTAAATCGAAACTAAAAAAAATCATGCGCTATATTAGCTTTTAGTATAATTAAAAGAAACATTTTTAGTATACTATATTAATTAAAGTATGTTTTTAATTAATATTTTAAATTATTTCTTGCATCTTCCACAGTTGTGGGAATAAACTGGTTGAGCATATTATGTCATACAGACAATGTCCTTAAATTGGATAGTAAATGGTTAACGAAATGTAATGCCAGGTTCTCGTTGTATCGATCAAATCCTAACTAGATATACTAATTAAATGCTAATTGCCTTCAGTAAATAAAATCCTTTAGGGCCACTTGGAACCGACAACCTTGTAATGCCTTAAAAGGCGTACTACTCAACATGCTTTAAGAATTATATCATCAACTGTTATAATTTTTAATTATACTATTTTAATTGAAATAATTGCGTATATTTTTTTTTAGCTTTCCGGTCAATTTTCTTGATACTGCATTGGTGGCGGAACTCATTAGCGCGTTTTGTCTTGTTTCACTTTGATAAAGCGAGGAAATAATTCATTACGCTAAGTGAGAATCGAACTCACAAACTTCGCATTTGCAGTCAAACTTCATATCGCTGTGCCACGACGACCCCAGTAATTTTTATATGAAATTTACAAAAACCAAAGATTTTATAAACTATTATAACGACGTCGATTACTCTTAATTAGTTACTTATTTTCGTCTTACTACAGTCGACTGTACTATCTCGAAGCACATTAGCCTTTATTAAAATTTTCGTGACCATTTTATATATAAATCTGTATTATATACAAATTTAGTAAAAAAACTTTTACTTTGTACATTTAAACTAATTAAAAGATAAAAAAATATTTGAGAAATAAGCCACAGCTATTCCTTACTAGTTCAACACGCTAAAATAAATCAATGTAAATTATTGTTTCAGTCCAATATGGCTGTGTTACACTTTCTACCGTAGTTACCGTAGTCTTAGAAATTGGTTAATGTCTCGGCTGAGAGGTAGGCGGTTAACGGAGCGACATCGCACTATTATGTTATGTCGAACACGGGCATCGAACCCGCGGCCCACGTGCGTGACACATGACCGAAAGTAGCATGTGAATATGGGTTATTAAACGTTTCTTTTACTTTCTATAGAGTATTGTCATTATAATTTTATTTTTGTTTTTGAGGCTTTCGTATCCCATGTTTGTCTGGGATCACCAATGGGGAGGACGAGGACTATCATTTGTTAACCACACACTCTAAAAATGCTGCAAAATGCGGGAACTTGTGTTTTACACTGAACCTAATGTTAATTTCCTACTCTGCTTCATGTGAAATAGAGACTAAAGATGCAAAAATACCGGAATGACATACACCATTCCGCTGTCCTGCCATTTTAGGTTTACAAAACCAAACTTAAAAAAGTCTTTCAGTAAAATTGGAACCTATAACCATCTGTATTTAGCAAAGCGTCACAACTGAGCCATAAGTTTCTTCTGTGAACGATCGAGCTATTCTATTATCTCAAGCGATATGTAAAACAGTGATTTACAAAACACCGAAAAGCCTTTTATATGCATCTAGAGCACTTAACACTATCTTTAAGAGGAAATCTTTGCTTGCATTTCGCTCACCACAGTACCAACTAGGATTTGAATTTAGTACCTATCAGTTCCTGTAACAGGTAACTTATGGATTGGTGTCAACCACTCAATGCGGCTTATCGCTCCATACGATTTTGTGCAGTAGTTTCATTAGAAGTAGCCGCTTGTTTGTGTTGAGTGAAGTACGACGTAAGCTCGTCGTTTGGCAATATAGTATTGTCGTTTTGTTTTATATAAAAGGTTTTGGGGAAAAATTAAGCTCTTTTTAAAAAACTGTTGGTGCGTTTCGGTGTGAGTGTGGTGTGATCTTATGAGTTAGTAGTTATATATTTATTTCTAAAGTCAAAATCGTGTATACATGTACATCACAAATTGTAAAATATATTATCACGATGTCTGGTTTTCCATTTATTAAATTCCTTATTTTTTTTCAAACATTAGACATATTCAAATCAAATAATAAATTTATTATTAATCTAAATAAAAAAATATATTGTATATAAATAGGTATATACTTATTACTCATAGGTGTTATTTAAGCCTATTAAATTATATTACATTGTGTCAAATTAAGCATATCTGAAAACAATGATCTTAACCAGCCTTATACAGTACAATAAAGGTTATATCGTATCGTATACAGATAACTGATAAATTATCAAAAGCCATTCGGTTCAAAGCGAATGGCGCTAGTCAGGCGTCGAACTCGTGACCCCATGTCTCTCCCACTTCCGGTGGTTAGGTTAGTTGTTTAGTTTTTGTTTGTTGTCATTTCATTTCATTTGAATAGATATAAATTACATGTTGTTGAAGATTCAAAGATTCAATTTCCAGCATAGGGGAGTAGGCAAAAGGAACCTAGTGTTAAGAATCACTGTTCCCCATTTTCCGCAAAATTTTTAAGATATAGCTTGTTTAGTAGCGGAACTCTACGCCGCGCCTTCTATTTCTATACCAGATCAGAGAAATGAAAATAATTAAAATATAATTATTTCTTCGAATTAAGATAGACCATGGTAACATGCATCAACTACGACGACTTCATGACAAAATGAGGTATTATTTCTTTAGTTCTTAAGTAACAATAATTGCTTTTTTTTTAATATTATTTGCTTGGTTGATATTGATATTAAAGAAAAGACTTTAAAAACTTTTAAGACATTGTGTTGCTGGAAACCCAGAGCGTCGCGTCGCTTAGTTTCACCAGGCATGACAACGGAAGTGAAATGAGATATTAACCAAAAACTATTACGTTCATTAAGTATTCTACTACTTCTACAATATGTAAGAAATTGTATTTTTATATCACATCTTTATCCTTGTCTAAAAATAAAATATAAACCAACAGACAAATGTTTGCCCTCTAACGCTTTCGTTTTCATATGACAAACAGAAAGCGACATCAGGGAAAGGAGCTTTTCCCCGCTCAAAGCTTTTGATAAATAGAAGTTAGACGACCCCCCTTTCAGGGCGGACGTGTGAATAGACAATGCATATCTTTATTGAATGCAGACTTTCCAAACAAAATGAAAACAATCTATTCATATAGGTACCTAGTTGGTACCTGGTGTTTTCACTCGTCGTCGTCAAAGACAAACGGGCTAAGTTCCGGTGCAGTCAGTCGACCGTGTGGTGCAGTGACTAAGCGCAACGGTTTTAATGCTCCAATGAAAACAAATAGACCCATTGATAGTATTACGTATAGAGCAGCGTTCAGTTGCGCTATTCAACACGCGGTGTCTCAAAAATTTGGACGATGGGAAACTGAGTATTTTAACACTAGGTTCACTTGAAATGCGGGATCCAGCGTGAAGCTACCAAAAAAATATATTTGTTTTTTTCTATGTAAGGTTTGAGTTTCGATAATTAAGTAAATAACAGAAAATTTGTCGCTCTGATAATTTAGTAAATAGCACGAAATTTGTCTTTTTTGTTTGTGAATGATAAAAATGTATTTTTCGCGGTTTTTTTATTTTTTATCGCGGCGTCGAGTTACGCTACTCAATACTAAGGGGCGGGACTACTATTAGGACTATAATTATTGTATTTTAGCTATATGTATAGCTAAAAATAACCTTGTAGTATTTTTTTTATACTGAGAGAACACCTCAATTGTGTCAAAATGAAAACCTGTACCTAAAAACATATTTTTTATAAAAAAAATATTGCAAAAAAAAAAACAGACTCAAACATATACAAAACATTTTTTATAATATTAGTGTTAATAATGGTACTAGAAGGACAGGAAAATCTGCTAAATAAATTGATAGAGCGCGAGAAACTGGGGGAAGGTAAACAACCATTCAATTCACTTTATTGTGAATAATGTTGATTAATGTATTTTTATTGCATCTGACTATGTATGAGTGTTTATGGGGAATTTTGTATGACGCCATAAAGTTATATGACTCGGGAGACAAATAAGTCTTATTTATATATTTTGTGTTTTTGCTATTATATATTTAGATTTAAATAAAACAGCATTACGGTTAACACTCCCGCCTAACCAATTTGCCAGTGAGAAATCGAGACGAGACATTGCGTGTTGAGAAGCGGAACACAACACCGTATTTGGTGTACCAGGACGAAAAATTAAAATAAATATAATCCAACCCACCCGTCCCAATCGAACCGACAACCACGCGCCGCATTTACATTCAGGTGCAGTGAGTCTGCGCCGCGAGGAACTCTAAAAAGAAAAAAGATTTTTAAAATATTAAACAATTTTATGTGCAAATTCTGTTTGCAATTTTAAAATTGATAAGTATTTTTTATTACACGTATTCAAAATTAAGAGTATATTTATTTAATGATTGTTGGCTGGAAAAAAAATCTTTTCTTACATAGTAAATTAAAATAATTAAACTAAACAAAAAAAATAATCTATGTTAAACTATAAACAACGAACAGCACAACAAATTAATATTATTCATGTTTTTTTTTTCAAGCTTTTCCAAGCTAATCTTGGTCTTACCAAGCTAATCCGTGATTGTTTTTATACAGCAAAAAACTAAAATTGCGTGAGATGAGCTGATCAAGGCATTAATTCTTAACCATTAACAAATTCGTTAATGTCTACCATATCGTCATATGAATAAAGTAGAAATTAATTCTTCACGTTTTCTTATGCAGTTCGTGTATTGAATCAATTGCGGTCTCATGCAATATTATAAAATTACACGTTGTTCATATAATTGTTTACTTACATAACGTTCCCAGACAATGACAGTAATGTTTCTAGAATAGAAGTGATGAGTTTTAATTGGTTTTGTAGTTTTTAATTGATGGTTGTTTTACTGAAGAAATATTACTACATGGTTATATTTATTTTGTTGTATACTAACTTTTGCCTGCAGCTTTGTCCACGTGGTTAAATGGAGACCACTTATACAATGGGTTAAACTATTAATGTGGTTTAATATAGCCTAAGCCTCAATCAGTAATTATTGGACTATACATTTTAAAAACATTTTTTTAAATCGAAATAGTAGTTTCCGAGATTACCGCCTCTAATCTAACAAATTCTTTAGCTGTACCAAATTAGTATAGGTTTGACTTTATAAAAATGTGATTAACACAATTTGCAAAATGTTATATTTATATTTATTGAATTATTAATTTCAGTTCATATGACATTTGCTTACACTACGAGTCCGAAATACTGCAATATGACGTCACATTTGATGTCCTTCACGCCAAGCATTGTTGTCTGCGTCCAGGGTCATTTGTGGACTGTTCATCATTTTATGTCTTTTTGAACACCCTTTTGATCTGACCGACAGTTTTGTTAATAAAATATTAAGTGTTTCAGAGATTTCTATTTCCAGCACTTTATTTAAAATTATAAGATGTACTTTAGTAATTTAATTTTTATTTAAAATAATCTCGTAATAGAATTATTTCCTGATATACTGATTGTATTCTCCAACTGAGTACAAACCTGTAAAAAATACATATAAATTATTATAATTATATATATATACTTTGAAGATTGCTGGCTGGTATAACTGGTGAGACATTCTTCGTATTACATAATAATTATAGTGTTTTGATACAAGCATCGTAAGTGTAAAGTAACGATGCCACCATCGACGCTGCTCGACACGGGCATCCGTTAATTATTTATTACATTAAATGAAGATTGAATGTCATTTTATAATATTACTAGTTTTTCTCTCGTGGTTAGTTATGTAGAAATACTTAGGAGTTGTGTTTAATATATTGTTCAATCCAAGCGTCCATGGTACCTTTGATCGTGATTAAAATAGCTCTCTTGGATATTGGACAATTCAACACTAAATATACTATATACACAACATATTTTTTAAGTCAAACCTAAGTCAAAAATAATGCTTTTGGTTTCTTTTTCTAATAAATATATATTGATATTAGGTTTACTCGTTTTCTTTTTAAATGTTCGCATTGTTGCCGCCACTCAATGTGTGAAGAAAGTCTCGAAAATAAAACAGGTCGTAGGGGAACGGAGTGTTTTATCACTAGATTTCGCATACCCTGTTAAGAAAATCGTCAAACGGCTGTTGCGTATTACAAGTATATTAATTAACACACCAAATATTACAAAAATAAACAAAAATGCAGAACACAGCGTAAAAATCACACAAAAACTTCACATACATATCAAAAAAATTCTAAGACACGCTCCGTCGTTTTATAACAAGACGTCCTCAAGGAGTCAATGTCCTTCGCATAGAGAGAGAACTGACTGTACGAGCCAGTGAATTTTTACACTGTTTTTGTCGTAGGTCTAAAAAAATCTAGGAATATATAAATATTTTGCTTGCAAAGTAATTTGTCTTTTATTCTAATCGATAGAGACATTCTGTTTCAAAATACGTTTTTTTTATGACTTATGTTGCTTTTTTTATTGAGTATCGTAAGTATAAACAATATTTTTAAAAGCATAAGTAATTTTAAGTACATTTAATTTAGTTTTTCATGCAGTCAATTTGATATGCTGATGAAGTTTATATAATAACTAAAAGTAGCTGCACGTTTACTCCCGCATACCAGAGTAGGTAGAGGAAACCTATTGTTAAGACACTCTGTTCGCCACTTTCTTTCCAAATCTGACATATTTCATCCATAAACTAAACTCAACGCCACGCTACCAGAGCGGGAAATTGAAAAAAGCTGAAATAATTATACCCGAGTGGGAATCGAATCCACCACTGTCGTGTTTATAGTCAGATACTTTCCCACTGCACCACGATGGTCGTCTCTCGATCGTCGAAGCCGCACCAGTTAATAGAGTTAAATCAAAATGCAATTACGATATCCCATTGTCATTCATTGTATTACATTGCAAAGTTAAGTTATCTGTGAAATTATATTTAATTCTAAATATAGTCTGTATTTATCATTTCCGCCCTTCTGTAGAGTCGTTAGATTGACTCCGCCGAAGGCCGCGATCTATATTCGTTCGAATGGCGTAGGGCTGATTCATTCTGTTAAGTGATGGATCGTGTTAATCGATAATAATAAATAATCGATATACGTAAACTGATGAATCGATATAATTGTTGTATTTTATACTATTGCGTACTTTTATTAGATGATTTTTTTAAATATTATTATTATGCTTTTTTTTTTATTTTTACTTAAAAGTATTGTTAGCTTTACAGAAAAAAATATATTATATTGTTTTTTTTTAGGGCCTTTAAATGTCAACTATTGCGGATATGAGCTTTCCAAATAATTTTCTAATATTTACTTTCACTTTGATAAATTAAACGAGATGAGTTGGCTCTTAACAAATGGCCGTGGGATATTATAGTTAAATTTACGTAGTATGTATAATGAGCGTAACGACCAATTTGTTGCGATCGATCGATTGTTGATGTGAAAGCAAATATCCCTTCCGGCTTTATTTTGTTACTTATTCATTTAATGAGTTTGTGACGTCAAATATACACAAGATTATTTATCTCAACGGTTAAATTCTTTATTTTTTTCTCTTTACTTATCTCCTATGTAAGTTGTATAAGAAGAGAAAATTTTGTATTGAGACACTGTTATTCATTATAAACTTTGTTTTTTCTTTTGACTTTTCATAATTATCAAAATTATGGTAGCCCTAGCGCAGCGGCACAGCGTTCATATCCGCTCGGGGTACTGTATATTTTCAGTATCTTGCTCTAGTAACAGAGGAAAATACGGTGTTATTACATTCTGCCACTCAACGCGCGATATCTCGAATTTTGAATATAAAGTGGATAGAGAGATAGAGTGTATACGAATAAAGAATGAAAAAAAATATTTAATATAAGCTCTGCAATGTAGTTTGGCTTTTATAATAATAGAATGTATATTTTATTCAAGTATTAAGTAAATAAATATTCTAATACATACAATATTACGTAAATGGTACATTTGACATTGAAACGCACATTAAGATTCTAATCGTGCCCGTTTCCTCGTAGTTTTTGCATTCGATCACCGCGTTATCTATCACTGTGTATCGCGTTGTAAATTACCCTTACATATTTGTATGTATGTTAATGGTAAGCCAGTAGTGTCCAGCTTTTTTCTGCACAGAAGAGTAAGCGAAGGGAACCCAGTGCTGAGCCATTACGTTCCATACTTCCCGACTAATTTCAAGGATAATGTGTGTTAAATGGCAAAACTCAATACCAAGCTTTGTCTACCAGAACATAGAAGTGAGAATTATTTAAATATAATCACTTAAATTTGGAAATCGAACCCATAACTATGACATATTTTCAAGTAGACGTTGTCCCATTGTGCCTAGAACGCTTGGACACCGTACAGCTGACTATTTTATTTCTAAGTAATTATTGTTATAGAATATTTAACCAGCGAAGTTAATTATTCAACGACCTAGAAATTATATAACTGGTTGGTTTATGTGAGTTTTGGAAATGCGTAAAAAGATTTATTTGATAAGATCAGGTTTTCAATGATTTCCATTGCTTTTAAAACAGTTATAGAGAAATTAGTGTTTAGGGATTTGATATTTATTTTTATAATAAAATAGAGATCTCAAAATGACCACATTATATTTATAGTTTATTTCTACATATAAAACTCTTCGGTTACTAAGTGACTATTAGACAACGCACAGCCGAAACTTCTGGACTTACAATGGTGAAATTTGGCATGCTTTGGAGAGTGTAGGGGAATATTTCTGGAAATTATAACGGGACCGGGAAAAAAACGATGTTTGAAATTTTATACTTCACAAAGACTAAGTTTGAAGCGAATAAAAAAACGATTATTTTGTAATGTCCACTTAAAAAAACGAATTAAAAGGGAAATAGTAAATGTTTAATTTATAAAAATCGAAATTGTAAATGTAATAATTGATTTAATTTGTGAAACACTTAAAGTTAACTTATCGATACTCGCCCATCACAAATGTATAAATATAGTGTTGGGGGTTTACATAAGAGCTCATTCAGTGTGGCGCTATTCAAAATAAAAACTATGAGTCAACAGCATGAATGCTTTTGAATTTTGTTTTATTGAAGCACATATTTAGAGTATTTACTATTTACTAATTTTACTTAGTCTATTAAATTTACTTAACTACTCGTCGCCCGTCACTTCGTTTTGAAAAATACCTCCGATCCGTCCATCAATAATAGATAGTGATTCAAGAGTGAGATTTATATGCATATAGGTATTGCTATAAACCAGAAGCGGTTAACTTTAAAAAAAACACAAGATAAAAACACATATCGTCTATATCTTTCTAAATTATTCGGAACGAGATTCTACTTAATCTTAAGTCACTCGATAACAATATTGCACACGGGTTTCCTTCTAATAGGCGCCGTTGCCTCCAAGCTACCGCTCCCGATTGACACAATTTCATTGCTTTTATAGTCTTTCACCTACATATGTCTACTATTTCCTACTCGAAGAAATGAAATATTTAATATTTTCAACTTCTCGCCCTGACAAAACGCGGCGTCCAACTCCGCCTCTCAACACATAATGACAACCTCAGAATTTGGCGGAGAGTGGGAAACGGAAATGTGTTAATGGGAACTAAGTGTCTTGATACTGGGTTCCCAAGTACCCTTTGTCTACCGTGCGGGATACAGCGCAATGCGCAATAAAACAAACTACCATAAAAAAGTATTTTGATTGATAGAATAAGTTACCTTTAATATTTATATAGTCTATTAATCAATCACAATATGACAGTGTTTACAGTTATTTATACGTAAATTATTTACAGTTAAACGATCTCATGTAAATATTGAGCGACAGGTATGTATGTATGTTTGTCTGTTACGCGTTTTTTGTGGAGTATGTACCTGAGTACTTGGTTAGCCGATGTTTAAATAGTGGTTTTGTTTGATTTGTATCGACAAGTTCGGCGTTGGTGTTGGTGTTGACAACATTTAACGGTGTTTCTTTTTTGTTTTATTGTATAAATAAGTAATTTTAAATTCGTGTAGTAGTTTTTATTGTCAGCGCATTTTTTTGGATAGGCGGAGAGAAAAATCACTATGGTTTTCAGTTTCGTGTTGTGTTGAGGAACTAAGCATATTTTCGAATTAATATTTTGCATATTCTATGATATATATGATCCTTACCTTAGTAGATATATGATCCTTACCTTAGTTGAATTTGAAGCTATAACTTAAGTGCAGCTAAGGATGTCCTAATAACGCCACCTCTGCTTTTAACCCTATATTTTGACAGATATATGTATATCTGTTTGTTTAGCTTTTTGATTAGAACTGGTATATATGTAGAAGAAAATTTTACGAGCGAGAACAGAAAAATTATTCTTTCCTTCGAGTATTAATCAAATCCCACGTCGCGTTTACACTTAGATGCCTGTGCCACCGCGCCTAGATGGCCTCAATAAACCTAGAATATCTTTAAGTTCAGAACTATTACAATTTCATATTAAATGAACTTATAAAATAAATATGTTAGCTTACCAACAAGAAATACCTAAATTCTCATAAGCCCCCGAGCTTTCTAATCGTGTTTCTATAAACAAAACAATACCATAGCTACACGCGACCTGACCTCCAGGTCGTTGATAATCACCAAATGTTTAACACATCTGACTTGCATTTACTTTACGTACAATACACGGTTTTATTGTGTATTATTATTTTTATTATGTGATGTTCCATTAAAAGATACATGAGGCCTGTAAAAGTGGCGGTTGTGGGTTCGATACCCAATTGAGCAAATATTTTTTATCATTTCTAGACTCTCGTAACAAAACAAAGCGCGGCGCGGCGTTAACTTCCGTTACTCAACAAGTAATGTTTCTCCAGCCTGATCTACCTAACGCCTAGGATCGTGTGATGAAGGATGTCCTTGCCTCCAATGACATCCTCTCAAGCAGTCGCGTAGTACTTGTACTTACTTAGAGACAGGGACTCTTTCCTACATAATTGGTATCGCTATAAAGGCCAGAAGGGATAACTGCATTAATCTCAAGTTCAAAAGAAATCGGATTTCTTTACATTAGGTCTCCTCTGCCTACCCTGCTGTGTGCGGGAAACAGCGTGAAGCTGATTTATTTTATTTTCAAAAGAAAACGTATTGTCGCGAATTAGGCGGAAGGTGGAAAACGGAGTGTCTTAACACTAAATTCTCTGCATGTCCTGCTATATGCGGGATGTGACATAAAGCTAAAAAAATACTACAATCTGATAGAACAGATCCAATAGATAATAAACGAAGACCAATGTTTTCACTTTAGTAAACATTTATGGATGGATAAAAAATAACCGAATGCAAGCCGGCGTAGTAGGCGTAAGGAGATGAATGGATCCTCAATATTTGCGTTAATCATCTCGGGTCGTCGGCCTTAGACACAGATTTTGTTGCACGTTCATTGCAAACAAAAATTAAGGTAACTTTATAAAATGAAAGAAAAATAACGATAATTTTAAAAATACCGTTTAATATTGAGCATATTTTGTGAAATTACTGTTAAGGTTGTTTGGAGAGCTTTATCTTTGCGATTTTATGTCGAGATCCTGTGGCACAGCGCCTGGTTGTAAACAACATAGAACTGAGAAAGTTATACTTGAGAGTATGTCTTAACAATTATGTTATTTCTGCTCGAAGCTATTCTTTTAACTTTCCTCATGTCGGTGTTATAGTACAATCAGTTCAGGAAGAATAAAGAAAATGTTCTTTTTTGAATAAAATCATTCAATTTTGTTCCTTCAATAATTTAAACTGCAGCTATTTAATACCTGCCATCGAAAATGTATATTTTTACATAACTTAACATTCACCACAGAGTCATAAAGACTGTATTTGTAAGATTCAGGAACGAATTACCTCTGTATCGATTTCTTACAAACATAAACTTTCATTTTGACTGAGACCAGTCGTGTCGCTGGTGCAAAGGCGTGCGACTGTAAGCGCGACGGGTTGTGGGTTCGGTTTCCACTTGAGGAAATCAATTATTTTAAATTTTCATCTCCTACTAACTTCCATGACGCCACCGCGAAACTCATTTCGTTACGGCATTGTTGTTAACCGGCATTTCTGATGACAATCTCGTACATTAACCGGCCGGAGCGTGTCACTAACTAATCATGTATGTATCTCATATTATATATTTTTTGTGGTTGCCATTGCATTAGATTTTGTATCTACTCCGGCAAAAGTGGATCGTAATTGGAGATGAAATAATGAGGTCCTTTTGATGTTATACTTCCTCATACTGAATATGAGGTTACTCGTTATGTACGGTATGAAGAAGTAGAATAAGTAAAGAATATTCTTTAATTTCATTTAAATACATAATGAATAATACCAAAATTAAATTTCTAATTTCTGACTAAGAAGTCAAATCTTTTTTTTTCAGGTCATTATTTTTTTACTTATTATAAATAAAAATAAATCAGCTTTACGCTGTGTGTGCGAGACAAATCAGGGTAGTCAAAGGGAACCTAGTGTTAATACACTCCATTCCGCACTTTCTGCCGAATACTGTAGGCATTACGTGTTGGCAGCGCAGACTCAACGCCGCGAAGAAATGGAAAAATAAATTTAAGTAAATACTTCATCTCCTCGAGTGGTAATCGAACCCACAACCAGTCGGTTTTACAGTCACACTTTGTGACTGGCGTTTATTAGCTTCAAGCGCCTTTATTATAAATATTATATCTTTTCCTTTTATATATATTTAATTGTTGGGTAGAAAAACAGAAAAGTAAAATTAAAAACTGCCATCAAGCCTAACATTTAATATCTTAGGGTGGATTATTGATTCATTCAAGTGTAAATCCTCTTATACATTACACGATTGAGTAATGACTGTGTAAGCCTTTAATGTTATTAGATATTTGCATGAATAAGTTATATATCAAATAGGATATAGAATAACGTTCCGATACGTTTGAAAAAAAAAACCAGACTGTCTGTTTGTCTGCGCGAGGGGCTGCTCTACGGGCTCGCCCACCGAGTGTTCCGTACCAAAATGTTCTGCAATTGAAGCTTAGTTTAGTTAGAGCTCTTTCATTTGATACCTCAATTGAACTAGCGGCTTCAATACCAAATTTTGCTCTCCTTTTGTGCCTCATTTTTTTTTGGATTTACATATAGTCATAAATGTATAGTTTTTTTTATTTTTTCCTGAACTAGTACTACCTGTAGACGCTAGCTGTCAAAATTCATAATTCTATGTCAACCAGAAGTACCCTATTAATTTTGATTCCCTTAGGGTCGCAATCCGCATTTTTTGCGATAAAAAACTTTTTTTTTTCAGGAAATCATGGGGCCATAGATCTGAGTATATGTTTGAATTTCAACTCGGTATCTTTAAACGTTCCGGAGATAAAGGCTCTTGACAGACAGACGGACGGAAAACAAAGTGATGTTATAATGGTACCTTTTTACCTTAAACGGTACGGAATCCTAAAAATCACACAAGGCTTCACACCGAATCCCGCACACCGCACTGTAGGCAGACTGAACCTAGTGCTTAGACACTCCGTTCCCCATATTCTGTCGAATTCTGAAGGCATTGCGTGTAGAGTGACGGAACTCAACGATGCACTTTACCTCAACACTAGAGCGAAGAAATTAAAATATACATTTAAAGAAATATTTCATTTCCTCGAGTGGGGTGGGTTGGATTGGATTGCATCGAGTGGGGTGGATACGTTTGATGATTTAATAACAATTTAAAAATCTACCCTGAGTTTCACAGATTACCAATTTATGTAATATAAAAGATATATGGCAGGTACCAGCGAGGATGTCACGGTGAGAATGAAGAAGAACGTGCTCAGCTAGTTTGGGCACGTCGAACGAATGAGCGAGGAAAGAATGGCAAAAAAGATTTATGATGGAAAAGTGAGTGGTAAGAGAGGTAGGGGGAGACCTCGGTTGACCTTCGAAAACACAGTATCAAAGATACTGGAGGAAGGTCACGTAAAAAGCATGAGGATCCCTCGGAGGGCATGTATGAAGAGGTTGATGACAGTGGACGAGGCGAAAGAGGTATGTAGAGACCGTAGCGTTTGGCGCTCCGTTCTCTCTGACTACCCCGCTAGGGACAAAGCGTGAAGTTAAGTTAAGTTAAAAGATACAAATTTTAGCTTAATGGCAGAAGTTGTTGTCAAGACACTTCGTTCTCCATTTTTGGCCAGTACTTGACACGTTCGTGTACGTGTTCCTGAGTGAGATATTATAAAATTCTAAATTAGCACTAGAGGATAAGTATATCAATTTACAAGATGTATATTAATTTCAAATTATATAAAGATTTGGAACACAGCTGGTGTAGTAGGTGTATACTCTGCAAAACATTTCACTCTAGCAACTATTTTAAAAATCTTCATTAAGTAAAAACATTCAACGAGAAAGTTAGCTGTTACTTGAATATTTTTTTTATAAACTGGTTTCTTTTTAGTAAGTTATTATATTTAAATATGTACATAGTTTAGTTACATTTTATTTTAATGAAGCACTCACAAGATAAAATACTTAAAAGAGATCCGTTATCGTACAATGCCCAGCAAAATATAATTAAACTTTGTTACAATAACAAAAAAGATAATGCTTTTTTTCTATCACTGTATATTGAAGTTTGTTCTGATGAGCAGCGGCACGGTGATTTTTTAATATTATATATTATATAAATTTTGTTCTTTTTTAACAAAATGAACATTTTAATATACATTACCGTATAAAATTACTGGTATCTTGTAACATCGCGTAATTGGATTCTAAATATTGAATTTAATCTTATTAGAATCGCAACATTCATCGATGTTACGCCGCTTATCTGACTGATTTACTGTAATTGTAAAACGTCATAAGCTTACACTTCAATATGGAAATCAATTTTCTAAAATATGCGGGTTTATAAATTGTAAAGAAGCAACGCACCGTAGCTCTCATGTGACATGGAGTCGTGGCGTGCCGTCCTGTATGCTGGTGTACCTTGTTTTTTTAGAAAAATAAAAACAATCTGATACTCACTCAATTCCTTTTGACCGGGAGCTCTGGCACATCCTGGGATAGGCCTACGCCTAAATTGCGATTAATGAATGTAAGTTCTTTGAAAGGTTAGTTCTTTGATTATACAGTTCCAAGCCTACCAGTTGAGCACAATTTTCAATCGTTATGGAGAAATCCCATTTTAGATAATTTCAAAGTACATACCCCACTTTTTCTTGTTTTAAGTGACATTATGTGTAGTGTTGCGGAACCCAGCACCACGGAAACATTATTTTTTTATGTTATTTCCACAAATTCAGACTTGAAACTACAATCGTCGCGTGTACAGTCAAACAAGTTACAACTATGTCAGCAATAATTTGTAATAGTCAAGACCTATCCAATCTCATTAGGCTTATCAGATGCAAAATCGCTGTACAGACGAACAGGTACCACTTGAATAATGTTTGACTAGGGCTGCCTAGTTTCACTTTATCCGGTCTGATGTAGTGCTATTACTGTAATAAATGTACTATGAGTATGTAGATAATGTTGCAAGACAAATTTTCTCAATTATTTATGTAAATAGTAAAAAATATTTACACGTGGTAGGATTTAACACCGCAATTCGTCTCGATAAAAGAAACTATTGTAAATATTAATTTCTCCCAGAATAGAATTCAAACATACGACCATCGCGCTTAAATAATATTGTAAAAGATTTCAATTCTTAAGAAAAGTTAATTATATGCCTAACGAAGCCTTATTCATTTCTCAAGAGAATATTACGTTATCTAAAAATCTCCGGTTCGTATCTCCATGCAAATGCTGATGGAGTAGGGTTACATCTCGCCAGTGGAAAATAAAATGTAAGTCGACTGCGTGTTTACACGTGTTATATTTTGATACGTATCTGTTACGACCTGTCGCCGGCTATTAGTTTGATCGTTTTAATACGTTTTGTAGAAATATAATTATATAGTACTGTTTAAATATTTTTCTTACAAATTTTATTAACAAAAATATATTTTTACGCTGTGTTCCACATAGAGCAGAATAGGTCTGCTTTGCTTTACTAGTGAATCTAGAGTTAAAACGACCATTCTCTGCCGAATTTTCGAGACACTGCGTGGTAAGTAGTGGAACTCAACGCCAAGATCAAATAAAAAAATAATATAATCATTTCCTCGACTGGGAACCACGACCACGACGGCTCTGGAATCCACTTTGTTTTTTATTTTGTCTTACATTTATATCCCAGTAGACATAAACATATACAAAATAAAAAAATCATTAATAGTCTCAAGTAATTCGTAGTGGGTTTACATTTTCAAGACTCATCGCTTGCAGTTTATTTATAGTTTTATTAAGTAAGCGCTCAAGGGCAGGCTGGATAATAAAAAATGATCGAAAGCTAAGAATAGATTAAATTAAATTGATCTCAGTTAGTAGTAGCTGCTAAGTGCCATTTTATTATAATACTTAAAATGGAACGACCAATACTATTCTATCTGTAATTGAGTTTCTCTGCAATATTTTAAGCAATGTCAGTCTTTTATTTTTTTTATAGCCATAGGTTGTGTTTTGAGTGAAGAAACTCGTTGGACTCTTTTACCGAGTAATTGAAAGTGAAATAATACACATTAATTTTTAACTTACCTCATTACATACCCTTGTGATATTATTACGATCTAGATAGGTTAATGGGATTGTGTTTTTAGTGGCGGGCCTTAACACAACCCTTGGTCTCGCCAGGGGGATCGAACCCATTATCAACGTGTTAACAGCAGGCAGACCCTCTCACGACGCTATAGCTTTCTATACAAACACTTTTCCACGTCGAATTTGAACCAATTCCCATACCATTATCATATAAATATTAAAGACTTTCAACATTATATATTAAACGTTTAAGCGGAAAATATATGTTAATAAACACATTACCACCTATCAATGTATCTTCCCCGGTCGCACGTGACACACGATCGATAAATAAATAAACATCGATAACCCTAGCGCATTAGGTTTTTGTACCGTTACACAGCTAACTGGTTCAATGCCGGCCCACGGTGGATAAATATGCTTAACTTGTGTTTGGTTTACGCAAATGTAAATATATTTCAGTTTTTATCGTTTTAGGTTTTACTTTCGTTGATGTGCTTACTTGTGATATGTTGTGTTTTGATGGAGAGGAAACTTACTGTAGAAATATTATATGCATTGTCGTTTTAATGCATTTTTGAATTCATTTATTGTGTCCGTGTTAAACGAATTAACTTATATTTATATATTTATGTAGTTACGTATGTATGTACCCTATTATGATAAAACATATGCGAAACAAAATTGATTGACGAAATTGTTTGACGAATTGACGAAATGTCAAAAGAATCTCTAAATTACAGAAAAAAATACTTTGGTCTTTACAATGTGACAAGATAGCTAGTCCTATTGAAAGTAACAGATTGTTGAACAGAACAACAGCATACAATACATTCTAAATGTTTCGTGCAATAAATTCAACTTCAAAATTGCCTAAGGATGTAATGTACAAGCAATCATAAGATCATCAGGGGTCATCCAAACATACCTACATAAGATTTATTATACAGTGGGAGCTAGAACAGAGGAAATAAGTTGTTTTGTCATATATTCAATCAATTCTCTTTGTTGCAGGCATCAATGGACCTTCCTCCGGATAAAGCGAAACTACTTCGGAATTACGATCTCGAGAAGAAATGGGAGATCATCTGCGACCAGGACATGGTACAGGCGAAAGACGCGCCGGCACACTACCTCAATAAACTGCGCACCTACCTCGATCCGAAAGCTTCTAGGAGTCATAGGGTATGTACTTATTTGAGAATCTGATAACTTATTTCATAGGCCACGTAATGCTTCCAGTGAAGCGACAAGTCCCGCACGAAGTAACTCAACGCATCATTATAACTAGCTGACCAATTGACCATACCTATTTAAATTAAAAAATAAATAAAAAAAATTATATGAAAAAAAAACATTTTCGCTTTCATGAAAAGAGACAGGTAAAATAAGCACGTATATCTCAATTTAGGCGAAAAAATCTGCGGAGTCCAATGAAAATAACTAAATATATCCAACCCAAAATCGAATCTAACAATCTCTTCGGTTTTTCCTACCCAACCTAATTAAAATGAAATTATTAAATCTAGACAGTGGTCTCTGAGAGCGCGCTCTGTCAAAGCAACTCTTTAGTTGCATTTATAATATATGTATAGAGTATGAATTTTGCCATAGTTTTAGCTTGACACTCCTCACCACCAAATCGACGATGCAATGCATACATTTATCCTAATTCGAGAGTTCCATACGGTGCACCGCCCTATAGAATACCGTTATTGCAAAGTGCAGTACAGCTGACTGCGTCGCAACGATAGGTACCCACGTACTCTACTGTAACTAATCGTGTTACCGCAAATCACAAATCCAAACAACTGTTCTATGAGATACATATATATGTGTAATGTTAGATTTTCATGTTATTAGTATATTGTTTCTGTGTAAATCGTTAGATGTTGTTTGTTGGTTTGATATTATTTTATATTTTTACCATTATACTTTGTACCTACCAGGGTAGGGTAGGTACTAGGTTCTTTAGCCACTTTACAATTTTCTATTGAGTCGAGGAACTCAAAGATGATTTGTTTTGGAACTAGAGCGAGTAAATTAAAAAAAACACAAACATTTCCCTGAGTGGTAATCGTAACCACAGTAGTCGCGACTAAATGCTAAATCTATATATAATAGATTCCATATTAATTCTTATAATTTGAATATGCTATCTAACAATATTCAACTAAGACCATACCCCATAGAAGGAAACGTCACATACTTATAATTTATAACATCTTTGTGATGACTCACGTATATGTTATTAGTAGACGACGTTATTGGAGATACTCCGTGAGAGGGTACGTCATGCCTATTGTCACTGTCTGTCTGTATTGTATAGCTATATGATACTGGTAAGTAGGGTTAATGATTTCCTAATGGCGCAGTGGATGTGTGTGATCGATTGTGACGGTTGCGGGTTTGAAATTTGAATGTTAATCAAGGAGATGATTGCATATGCTTACTTGTTACATAGTTGCTCTATATACCGTTGGAAGCCGTCAATTAAAGCGTTAGGTAGTTAATAAAAAAAAATGTGCCGTGTGATCCCGGCCTAGAATAGGATCATCCTGGTACTAGTGGTGTCGTAATAGGCGACTAAAGTACGTGTGGTAGAGTCACGTCGACAGCAATGGCAACATGCATGGGCAGACTCGACCGGATCATAATAGGAATTGATAAAGATAAATGTAGTTTATTAGTTAGTATTTAATTTTGGTGATTTTGCCATCAAAATCCTTGGTGGCCTTCGGAGTCCAAATAGATAGATTTTGTCCTTCGCAGAGTTTATCGTAGGAGAAATAATAGAATGACTAAGTTAATAAAAAAAAACAGTTTCACGCTTATTCCCGCAGGTTAGGCGGAGGAAACGTAATGTTAAGACACCGTGTTTCCCAATGTCCGTCCAATCTTCCAGATATTGGGTGCTGAGTGGCATTTTGTGCCGCTGCATCATCATTTCCCCGTAGTAAAGTCTAAGATAATTTTATCCATAAAACTCTATGTTTTCTAGAAATACAAAAATTGTAATAGCAATGGCAAGTGTCGCTGTAACTTATTTTAATTTTATCATTTATTATTAAAGAAACCAGTGGTGCAGGGACACAAACGTGGGGCTATAAACGCGATACATTGTGGGTTTGATTTCCACTTGAGAAAATAGAATAAATATTAAATTTCCATGATGATGATGACTATGATGAGAGGAGGCAGTGGTACGCAATGCCTCCAGAATTTGGGGGAAAATAGGGAGCGGATGTTTCTTAACACAAAGTTCCCAGGTTTCCTTTGCAGACCATTACCTTACCTTTAAGCGTGATACCAGGTGAAGCCATTTGCATTTGCAGCCTTTGCAGACCATTACCTTACCTTTGAGCGTGATACCAGGTTCCCTGAACAAAGAGTGCAAACATTCTCAAATGATTGCCATCTGATTTCTGAATGTTAGATTCAGTGACGTCACACGTTGGTAGGTCGAGTCACATTCACGGCACAATTATAACCTCTGACTCACATTAAGATGTATATCGTACATTATGTTCGCAAAATATATTAAATTTACTTAGTTTTCGGTCGGTAAGTACAGATTCGAATTTATTTCGTCGGAATTTTTCAGATTCCCGCTCGGGGGCAAAAAAAACATTCTAGTAAATCGCGGCATCAACTTCCACCTCCATCACCACGCCTCGAAAATTTGGCGGTGCCTGGGGAACGGTCAACGAATCTTAACACTAGTTTTTCTTTCTTTTTCTGAAGAATTTCTAGGAACCCTGTATATATAAACTAAATGTTGCATCAGCTTCACGCTGTATCCCGCATACTATAAGGAGAATCTACGCCGCCGAATTGTCCGAGCTTTTTGCCCTAGTAAATATTAATAAATAATAATTCACTACCCAAAACGGAGATCGAGTCCACAACCGTCGCGTTACAATCACAACCTTGTGCACCTGCAACGCGACAACCTCTAGAAGATAAAATATTTACATATAAATAATCCGTGAGGCCAGTCGTAGCGCAGCGGGACGAAGTGTGACTGCAAAACCGACTGGTTGTGGGTTCGATACCCATTCGAAGAGATGAAATATTTACTTAAATTTATATTTCCATTTCTTCGTTCTGGTGCCGAGGCGAAAATTTAGTATTTGTCTTTGTAAATTGTAGAAAATTATTAAGACATTAAAAAAATAATATTTAAATGTTAATAATGACGCTATCATAATTACAATTTTTGAAAAAAAAAAACTGTCTGGACTAACCGAAACCCATAATCAGAATCTAACCAAACGCTCATCAAACTACCCTTGAAGTGTATGTATCCTTTCCAATAAAAAAAGAATATTAGACATCGGTTGGTCGTGATATTGAGTTATTCGTCCATTTGTCGCGCACATACACATATAAAGCAAATTTAACACTGTCATTTTCTCATGGATATCAATGTCATAATTGATAAATTTCTGACAATGTTATAAAACGGGACCACACGGGACGGGAAGCACTAGCTTTCAAATAAAAAAAGAATCATCCAAACCGGTTCACCCAGTCAAAAGTTCTGAGGTAACAAACATAAAAAAAAAATACAGTAGACCTAACAAACTGGTGCACTGATGAACCGGTTAAAAAATGTATTATAATAATACATAAAATTAAATATACAATCTATAAATTTAATATATTATAATAGTTCAACCCATCACCTATTAATTCCACCATCTTGAAATCACGGTGGGCGTACGGCGCTCGTAACTATACGAAAGGAATGTTTACTTATAAGGACGTGACCCAATCTAGACTTGTTATGACCATAGTGCCTAAAGTATCCTAGTTGTTTTAAATGGTCGATTCGTGATTGCCGAATGTAGGAATATATTAGAGATACGTTTTTATTTAGATTCACGCTTTATCCCGCAAATAATAGTACGTTCACCACGATCCCACCAATTTTCGAGAGATTGCGAGTTTAATGGTCAAACTCAATGCCGTGTATTTCTACTAGAGCAAAGAAATGAAAAGGAAATAAAAAAAAACTGTTAAAAGAACCCTAAACCGCTGCGTTCAGTGTCTTAACGCTAGGTTCCTATGAGAGGGAACATACATAGCCTACAGTGCCATGCACGTAATAAATATGTTTATAAATATGGTACTTCATCATTGTAATTTTTAATCTTATGTGCTGTCTCTGTATGTTGTTAGCGCTAATCAGTGTGACCTACTGACACCTATAGGAACGACATGACTGTAGCATCAAATTTTATCATAGATTATATAAAGACAGACTCAGAAGTTTTATACGAGTATAGTACCTATATTGCCATAGGAAATTATAATAGTTTTAATAAACTATTTTAATTTTCCCGCTCTGGTTGTCAAATTCCACATGCAATGTCTGGAAAGTACGGCGAATCGGCGAACGAGAAAAACCGTGAAGCTGCTTTTTTTGTGTGAATAAAAAAAATTTTATCAAATAAGAATGTAACCATGATATATAAAATGATAAATGTATGTGAACTTTGATAGCACCAGCGTCACGACAAATCATATGAACCAAGCTTTTCAAACTTTCTCTTCTCTGATTACAAATCTTTATTTTATCTTTATTTGCTTGCAGAAAAGAAAAATGGTCGGCGACTCCACATCGACACAAGTTCTTAGGGATTTAGAAATATCGTTACGAACCAATCATATCGAGTAAGTATAAATAAATGATTATCGTTTAAATTAATAAGTAATCATAATTAATCAGCTTCACGCTGTAACCCGCACACAGCAGGATAGAATATTTTTTTCCAATTTTGAGGAAAACATATTTGATTACGTCCTTACGTTTGCAGTTTGGTCGTTGTTGCGCCAAATGAGCGACATTCTTATATTTGACTACTATATAGGAATATTTAGTTAAATATAATTAAAATATTGCTGCTTGGATAGATGGGTGCGGGAATTTTTAAATGACGAGAACCAAGGGCTCGACGTGCTCATCGACTACCTGAGCTTCAGGCTGAGCATGATGCGCCACGAGCAGAGGATAGCGCTGGCCAGGAGTCAGTCCTCTGACGCTATTAACCAGGGTATGTTTACTTATCCTTAAACTAATTTATAAGGATCTAATTCCATGTTTCAAAGTTTTCCAAACAAAACCATAAAATAATCATTATTATTAATTTATGTATTCATTTTGGCTACCCCGCTAGTGATAAAGAGTGAAGCTTAAATAATATATTTATCAATATCATATTCGAAACTGCTACAATAACAATTTTTTGATTTATCAAACTGTACAAATCCTCTTCCAGCCAATACAACAACATCAGATTGTACTGCAATGGAGCCCAACGGCACTCTAAACTCCACCTGGCGTCGTAGAGCCAGGTCTGCTGACTCCGACGGGGAGACGGCGGGAAGCCCGGCAGTGGCCAGGCGACGGACGAGACACGCGGCAAGGTTAAACATGGGAGCCTCGACTGATGATATACATGTTTGTATCATGTGTATGAGGGCTATTATGAATAACAAGGTGAGTTTAATGCGGGGATTGAAATAATTTGAGCTAGATTTTATTGCATCTATGTAAAATGGTTGTCTCAAGTCTATCTGGCCTAAGAACTCGTTAACTACTTGTAACTTTTGACTTTATAAGTACCAAATGTTTGAAGTATTGAGTAAACTTTATAAAATATACATTTTAACTGGGAGAGTATTTTATTGAGTAGGTTATATATTTAAAAAAATATATATTGTTTGTATCATGCTTAATAGTTTTGTTATAAGAAATAAACAAATTAAATGATTTACGTTAATATAAAAAAAACAATAATATTTATTTTATAATGAATTTCAGTATGGTTTCAACATGGTAATTCAGCACAGGGAGGCTATCAACAGCATTGCTCTATCTCTAGTCCATCATTCCTTAAGGACTAAAGCACTAGTTTTAGAACTTTTGGCCGCAATTTGCCTGGTGAAAGGCGGCCATCAAATTATACTGTCGGCTTTTGATAATTTCAAAGAAGTAGTCGGAGAGCCGAGGAGGTTTCACACGTTGATGGAGTATTTCATGAATTATGATACATTCCATATTGAATTTATGGTGAGTTGGTGTGTTTTTTGCTATGATCAAATTATATTTGCTTAGATGAGACATTGACTTATATAAAAAAACATTAAGAGAAATAAATTCAAAATAAGATATAACATTTTTTAGATCTTTTATATAGTATAAGAGAAGAATAAAAGAAGCTGATTAGAAAATCTCTATTGTTTATTTTTTATATAATCTTATGATTATGTGTTTTGGATGCCAGAATCCTAAAAGAAATTCCTTTATCAAAGGTTAATTATAAAAAAACATATAAAATATACTCTAATTTAACTATTTAAATATATTTTTATTTATTTATGTATTTCTCTTACCAGGTGGCCTGTATGCAATTCGTGAATATAATAGTACATTCTGTAGAGGACATGAATTTCAGAGTGCATCTGCAATATGAATTCACTGCACTTAAGTTAGACGATTACTTGGAGAAGCTGAGACTTTGTGAAAGTGAGGACTTACAGGTATGTTAACTTTTTCATATAATCTATGTCATTCTGTATAACAAAAAGACTTGTATAATAAAAAGCTCCACATTTTTTGGTATACAGGTTCAAATCTCGGCGTACCTCGACAATGTGTTCGACGTAGCAGCATTAATGGAAGATAGTGAGACCAAGACGGCTGCTCTGGAGAAAGTCAACGATTTGGAGGATGAATTGGCGCATGTATGTGATTATTTATATGTTTATATGTGTTTTTTAGAAAACCTGTTTTATGATCATATTGAAAATATAGTAACTTTGATCTATATAAGTAGAGATAAGATTCAAAAACAATATCTTACATTACACACGACTCACACATTTTTTAATGATTAAAATTAATTTGCAGGCCCACGAACGTCTAACAGCTTTAGAGCGAGAAGCGATAGCTAAACAGGCGACACTCGAGGCTGAGTTAGCACAAGTGAGACACGAACGCGACCAGCTCGCAGAGGCTAGGAGACAAGTTGTAGAGGAGGTTAGTGTTGGTTGAAATTCAAATTATGGTTATATAGTTGAGACTCAAGACTTTACCTTCTCACATTAGGGAGGCTGTACTGTAAAAAAGAGATAATATTACACAATAGGAGAAGACAATAAATTCATATGACTTAAACAAAACTAACTGAAAATTCTATAACATCTGAAACTTTATAAAACTGATTGCTTATATTTTTAGCTTGACGCTAAATTCCGCATATAGCAAAGTGACAGGGAACCTAGTGCTGCTAAGGTCCCGATTTTCATTCCCCTCGTGATTTTGTATAACTTCATATAAATTATTATTAGTTTCACTATATATTATAGTAATTTGATATTTAAGGTGTCCACACTAAGGCGAGCGCAACAAGACTCACGGAACAGACAGTCCATGTTGGAATCCAAAGTGCAGGAATTAGAATCTCTTACCAAATCCCTTCCACGGGGTGCTTCAAGTGAGTTTAATATGATTAAAATAATGTATAAAAAATTTTGTATTGTAATAGATTTAATAATTTGTTTTCGTTCAGTAAAAATTGAGGCCTTTCGGGGACAGGAATATGACAGGTGGTGGATTCGATCCCCATTCGAGGAAATGAAATATTTATTTAAATTTATATTCTCATTTCCTCGCTCTGGTGTCCAGGCAAACCGCGGCGTTAAGTTCCGCCACAATTATCTATCCGACTTCCGGCGGCATTGCGTGTTAAGTGGCAGAACTCAACGCCGCGCTTCACCTCGACACCAGAGCGAAGAAATGGAAATATAAATTTAAGTAAATATTTCATCTCCTCGAGTGGGGATCGAACCCACAACCAGTCGGTTTACAGTCACACTTTGTGCCACTGCGCCACGACCGGCCTTTTTTACATAATTTACTTAATACTATTTAACTACATACTCATTACAATTACATTATTGTATAACTTTATATATATTCTACAATTTCTTCTTATTATGACTGTTATATTGTTCTTAAAGTGCTTGATTTAATCAAAAAAACATTGACCTTCTAACTTTATCATTCTGACCTGACCTAAATATAACATTTTATAGTGGAAAGTGTAAAAATAACTTGATTATTAAGTTCTTTGACTTTCGCGATTATTACACATATTAAATGAAACTAATTTAACCGGATTAATCGCGTATATTTAAGATTTTACATTTTGGAAACCCGACGTTTCGAACACTTTACAGTAGTCCGTGGTCACGGACACGGAGTTTCATTTAACTTGATTATTATTTTTTTAAATACTGTATTTTATTTGGAAAATATTTTTATTAACACCATAAATGTCTAGTTTTTAAACCATGATGTGTTATTAAATGATAGGTACCCAATGTCACACCACACTGTTTCTAATCAAACGGGTGGAATTTATGCTTTGTTACATTTTTTATTATAAAATCTTTCCTTCCAGTGGGTGCTATATCAACACACACGCTATGCAACGGCACCCTAAACGGTCACATCTCACCTCCTCTCACCAACGGGGACTCCCATCTCCCACCTCCACCCGCGCCGACCCCTCCCCCGTCTTCCCCACTCCCGCCTCCCCCGGCACCCCTGCCACCTCCACCACCTCCTCCAGTTCTCCCTCCACCACCTCCAGCTCCCCCTGCCCCTCCCGCTCCGCCAGCCCCCGGGTTGATGGCCCCTCCACACCACACGGACGCAATGACGATAAAGCGGAAGGTGGACACGAAGTATAAACTGCCAACGTTGAATTGGATAGCGCTGAAACCGAATCAGGTGTGTTTTTTGGCTTAATCATATTCTGTAAAGCAGGGTAGTAGAATCAAATTCTAAATATATACGAGTAATACAACTACTCTACTTTTTTAACTACTTTTTCTAACTTTCTTAAAGTTACAAGTTGTAATTCTATTTTATTTTAGTCTGCTACGCGGCACATAGTGTTAAGACGACTCGTTCCTCACAAGTTGTATAAGTTTTTAGTTGTTATCAATTTTATAAATAATATATCGTCGATGCCATTGTGGGACAGTGTCAGTGACATCATATTATTATTTTTTCTTTGTGTTATTCTAATCACTACACTAAAATAAGATATAAGATGACGAGACGTCGTCATATATTTCGTGATCTTATTTTTTTTCTGCTCCTCAATATAATTTATAGGCTTTGAATTAATGATAATTATTTCTAGGTTTGCATTTTTTTGATCGAATAAAGGAGAGTGACTGTAAAAGTAAAGGTCGTTGGTTCAATCTCCGCTTGAGCGTAAGAGTATACTTCCTCAGGTGCGAGGCACGATATTCAACGAGCTGGACGAGGAGCGTCCGCGGCGCCGCATCAACTTCGCGGAGTTCGAGGAGAAGTTCCGCATCGGCGGCGCCGGCGCCGCGCCCGCGCTCTGCGACGACGCGCTCGCGTCCTTCCCCAGCAAGCGCTTCCGCCGCCCCGACACCGTGTCGCTGCTGGAGCACGCGCGCCTGCGCAACATCGGTGAGCGGTCTGCGGCTTGGAAACACGTTTAGGTCTTCATTGTAACAAGTATAGACATCCAACTTTTTATCTATTTGCAGCTATTTCCCGAAGAAAACTTGACACGCCAGTGGAAAAAGTGATATCGGCCATCCACACTCTAGACCTCAAACAGTTACCGTTAGAAAGCGTAGAAATTCTACAAAGAATGGTACCCACTGAGGCAGAGCAAAAGGCCTACAAAGAATATGTATCTGAAAAGAAGAATATCAACCAACTGACCGAAGAAGATAAATTCTTAATGCAACTGGCTAAAGTCGAAAGAATCTCAGCGAAGCTTTCCATAATGTCCTACATGGGCAACTTCTATGACAACATACACTTAATAACGCCACAAATACACGCAATCATATCGGGATCGTCATCGGTCAAGTCGTCGCAAAAGTTGAGAAATGTCCTCGAAATTATTTTGGCTTTTGGTAACTATTTGAATAGTAGTAAACGTGGTCCAGGCATATGGGTTTAAGTTGCAATCATTGGATACCTTAATGGATACGAAGTCGACGGATAAACGGGTTTCACTCCTTCACTATATTGTGGCGACCATTAGACAAAACTTCCCTGAATTGATGAATTTTGATTCGGAACTCATGTACATTGATAAAGCTGCCCAAGGTTAGTTGATTTGGTGTTTGTTAACATTCTTGTTAATGTTTACATTTGTGGTTCATATGCCATTTTTAAATATATATATTATTAAATGTCGGTTCATTTATGATTTATAAGGTATTAAAGATTAAGTATGGAAAGTATATTTTTTGTTGTATTTTAAATGTGTTTGCTTTCCCACGCTGGTTATATAATGTTCTAAGCGGAATACAAAGCGTGATGCAGGTAGTCTATAGTGCTTCTACAGTTTCCAAGAGCTGCGGATTTGTTACATTCAATCCAAAAATACCTTTTTAATTAACTTTCTCCTAAACCTATCAAATTCAATGGAAACTATAACTATATATGTTTCTGTATACTATTTACTATTTCCAGTGTCACTAGAAAACATAATAACCGACGTGTGCGAGCTCGAGCGCGGCATGGAGGCGGCGCGGCGTGAAGCTGAAGCCCGAGGAGCTGCTCATGTCTTGAGGGATTTTGTTGCTAATGCCGTTGACAAACTGAGGAGGTTACGCGCTGAGGCTAAATTGGCACAGGTGAGGGAGGGAGGCGTAGTGGGAGAAAGAAGCAGAAGGGGTTAATTAGGGGAGGGGCGTGTTAGTAGAAAAGTGAGAGATTGAAATTTAATAGAGGAAATTAGAGATAAAGTAAAAGATGTGTCCCTTTTGTTTCGTGCTTATTATTTTGGTATAGGGGAGGCGAAAAAGGGTAAGCTTAGGCGATTGCATGCTGAATTTAAATTAGCGCAGGTAAGAGAGGGGATTGTGAAAGAGAAAGAATGGAAAGAGAGAGTGGAGGAAGGAGGGAGGAGAAAGCGAGGGTTGAAGCAGTGGAAGGTAAACATATAATATAATACAGAGTATGTGCATAATACAAATATTTGCATTTTTTATATAATATTATTAATTGATATACTTTATTAAAAAAATAATGTGTCTATTAGGACTCATTTGCATCTTGCGTGGAGTACTTCGGCGAGGCGCCTCGCAGTTGCGACGCTAACGCTTTCTTCTCGCTGCTCGTCAGGTTTACGAGGGCTTTTAAGGTAACTATTTATATACTTTTTTATAGAGGGAACCTAGTGTTAAGACACTCCGTTCCCTACTTTCTGCCGAATTCTAGAGGCATTGCGTGTTGAGTGGCAGAACTCAACGCCGCGCTTTGCCTCGACACCAGAGCGAAGAAATGGAAATATATATTTTTTTTAAATAAATATCTCATCTCCTCGAGTGGTGATCAAACCCACAACCAATCGATTTTATAGTCAGATTTTGTGCCCCTGCGCCACGTCTGGCCTCTTTATATTTTTTATGTACTTATTAGTGATGTTATGTTCTGATTCTGTTCAAAAATTTGAGCCATGCACAGTGTATGCATTTTTGTAACGTATATACATTGCATTTGAGTTTTGGGTTTGCTTTCATTTTTTTATGCTTTTGATTTATTTTGTTGTCTGGTTGCCGAGAGAAGCGACTATTTTTACTCACTTTTAATTGGGGGATTTTATTTATTAGTTTGTTTTTTCATGTAGATTATATTGTCCACAAATTACAATACAGCGAATATAATTGAACAAAATTATATTATTTAAACATTTTTAAAGTTAACACTTTCACGCTCTGACCACTGAGGCATACGTTCCGTACGTAACGTACGTTTAGCTCAGTGGTCAGAGCGCCTGGTCGGTTTCCAGGAGGCGCGGGTTCGAGTCCCGCTACGTTCAAATTTTTATACGTTTTCTAATTAAAATAATATTATTTTAGCAAGCAGACATGGAAAACGAGCAACGCCGGCGGCTTGAGCAAGCTGCACACGCCGACAACATAGATCCTGCCAAAGCTAAGCTTGTTCAGAAAAAACAACAGGTAGAATAGTTTAAATTTATCTATAAATATATAAAAAATAAATATATATTTTATGTATTTATTATTAAGTATGAAATGTGATGTGCAATTTTGAATGATTATTCGTTTTTTTTAAAACTGATTGATAAGGAAAATCGATTTTGAATATTTCGATTACTTTTATTATGTTTGCTATATATTTTTTTTGTTTCGTTTTGGTGAATAATTGGTAAAAAAACATTCACTTCTTCTTAAATTGAGTGATAAAATCAATATTCAAAAAAATATTATTTACCGAGATATAAATGTAATTAAATTGTTTTGTTCAATTATCTTGAAATCAATTCTGTTATTTATATATTTTAATAATAAAAAGATAAACAACCAAAAGACAATTGAAAAAGTTTTTTAATATTTAATGTACATTAAATAGTAATAATATTATTAACATATAATTTGCTTCAGTGGTGAATGGAGTCATGCTGTTTGAGTAGTGTTGAGTTGCATATCATTTTTATTTTACTATCTGTAGATTCGATACTTATTTTATATGAACCTGCTAACACCTCGATAAATATTGTTATTTAAATTTAATATTATAAGTTAATCTTTTAACCACTTTCATGCTGTTAGTCTGTATTAGTGACATAATATTGTTTTATCATTTATTGAACATGCGCGTTATCGCTTGCAAATATCGAGTCCATTTTGGTTGCATAAGAGTTTTATTTTCTACGTTTTGATGCAAAGCAAAATAAATTTAAATTTTAACCTGTTTTTCTTGTTGATCTAAATCAAATCTGAAGCTATGATAGAGAAAGATAGACAGCATCACTTCGAGCCCGGATACTTTAAAGCCGCGGCACAGTGTAGGTAATTAATATATGTTTTTTCATTTCCTCGGTCTGGTAACAAGACGAAATGGGGAGTTCAGTTCCACCATTTAATTAATGAAGTCTTGAAAATTCGATAGTAAGTGGGAAACAGCATCTTTACACTAGGTTCCCTATGTCTGCCACGGGAGGTGGATTCTAAAGCGGCATTTAGCGGTTAAAAGTTTAATATTCAATATGTAATATCGAAGTTGGCTGGTTCTTTAAACGTCTAACATTAAATATTATGTTTTCTAGATGCTTTCATAATCAAATCAAAAATATGTTTCCTTTTATTTTATTTCTAGAATGACTTATGAAAGTGTTTAGTTTTTTGAAGTAACATATATATAACAAAACATTCATAAAACTATTTATATTGATATTAGAAAGACACCATATAATAGAGTGACAGTGTTTTTGATATTTTAACTTGGTGTTGGAATTTTTAAATTATCAATGTGGCAACATTGTTTAAAGTAATAGATAATAGATGTTACGTTTTTGAAATTTTATTATTTCATATAAATGTGGTTTTTAAAATTATAATAATAGAAATAGATGATACTGTGGTGCATATGCAAATTGTTATTTAATATTTAATAATATTTAAGTAGATTGTCTTACACTAAAAATACTTTGATTATTCGGGCTTTTCAATATCAATGTAATTCAAATGGCTGGAAACTGGATAACGTAGTGTCCTTACACTAAATTCTCTTCTAAAAATACGGAAAATAAATAATAATAAGTTTTTGGTTTAAAACGTCCATAATACGTACTAAAAACAAATGTTGCCACATTAACCACAAAAGTACGGTGATGGTACATCCCATACATATACATAAATATAATTGTCACAGAGGTTTAACTACGCCGCGGTCAGCGCTGGTTTATTGCAGCAACACTTGTCCGAATTGAGGCACAGCCCGGATCTAGCCTGGCCTAGGCCGATCTAGAAAGTTCTAGAACGTTCTAGTGTAGTCTAGACTAGACTAGAGTCGTCTCCTAGGAAACTAGGAGTAAGTAGGATGTTATTAAACGGGGCATAATGGGATCTTATGTGTGTGTTACTAACTAAAGAAAATCCATTTTTTTTTTCTCTAACAAGTCATTTTGGGGGTATTTTTTTGTATGTACTAACTGTTTTAAATAAATTAACAGATTTTTTTTATTTAATTGGTGTTTAAATGTGTTGCGCGGAGTGTTATAGAAACTTTTAATATATTGAAAAGATGTCTCTATTGGCTCGACTAAAATGATTATCATAATTATGAAGGTGATATCGATTTGAAGTGAAAATGTTCTCAAACTTTTGCAATATTAAAAAGTGACATTACTTTTGTTACTATTTTATACACATAAGTAAAGTATTATGTAAGTGTGCCGTTTAATTCCGTTCATCCTATTAAAAAGATAAATAAATATAAAAATCAAGTTATTCGAAGGTGTTATGTTCAACAAACGTTTCTAATAATAATTGACCTCATAGGCTTCATTTAGATTCAAATACACCAATTCAATAAATTTTAATTATACAACAAAATTTTAATGACTAACATGTTTTTAAAATGATTGGCATCGCGCATGGCGGGAGCTAAACACACGCTATTGAAGTATCTTTTCACGATCAAATTATAACGTTTAAAATATAATTATGTTAGTACATTGAATGTCATACGACATTTTTAGCTTTGTATTAACATGATATTTTGTAAGTTTCGGACTGTAAATAAGTTTATTATATAAACTATAACTAAGTTATAAATTAACCAAAAGTAAAATAAAATATATTTGTTTTACACCAAACAAATGATATTTATATTATTTGTTATACTACTTGTATTATACACAAAATTACTTAATATTTTCATATAAATATTTAAAATGAATACTTCCAAATCATACATCTTTTAATGGCACCACAAGAGTCTGCTCATTTTTAATGGAAGTTATTATTCCAGATTCGTCATATAATTTTCGGAGCAATAACTAAAATTATAGCATTCAGTCATTTTATTGGTATATAAAAATAAAACGGCGTTGAGTTGAGTTCCGCGACTCAACACGCAATACATCTAGAATTAGGCAAAAAATACGAGAAAGAGCAAATAAACCCTATCATATTTTGATTCATACATTTCAGAGACGTTTCAATCCCAATTGAGGTTCAGCTATGCTTGTAACTCTTAAATTATAAATGTTACATTAAAAAAAACATTTAAGTTAAAATGTTATTTGTGTGTACATATATATTACGTCCTTTTACTTATTTTTGTTATTATATATAGTGTATAATATCATTACTTTATAAATCCAATGTGAGATATGTTATATGTTTTTTAATTTATTATGTGGGTTCGATCTCTTCTGGTAAGAAAAAACACGGCGTTAAATTGAGCCAATATGTCTCTTGAACAGAAAGTGGAGAACCGACAGTCGCAAGAATGTAGGGCTGGGGCCTCTGCCCACCTCAGAATAGTCTTGTGTCCATCACATAAATTTTACTCACAAAAAAATTAACCTTTACACGAAGAGATCAGCTCAGAGCTGAAGTCCAAGCCTCTTCTGGAAAATATATAATATATATATTTATTTATACTTTCTGTCCTAACGCTGCACATTGCATGGAACTAACAGGGCATGTGTTTTTTTATCATAACGCTTTTTTTGCTTATTTTTGCTAAAAAAAAACTTGTTGTTCGTAGTAGTTAGAGTGTAGAGTTTAGGAGTTTAATCTGTTATTACTAAAAAATTATCTAAAATTCTAATAATGCTGTATGAATAGCCTACTTTCATAAATCAAAATATAATGTAATATGAAAAAACGCTAAAGACGAGCTTAGTCTCACAAATTGTAATAATATAAATTTTACTAAATTTAATATAATAAAATAATGAAAAGGCCACAGCTTTGTTGTACAGTAATAAATATTATTTGGCTTTGACACTCTGAATGAACCGAATTTGAATCGGAGTCCACCGTCATAGACTATGCAATTGTTTAGTGTTTAGACCATATTTATAGTGTTAATTATATAGTTTGATCTATTTTGAGCAAGAGACCAAACGCCAGTGTTGGCGCAGGGGCACAGTGTCTTGCACTAGGCCCCCAGGTTCCCACTGCCTACCCTACTATGTGCAGAATATAACGTTAAAGAAAAAATATTTTGACTAGCACTGTCATTGTCAAAAATAGGTGTTACTCTTTATTAACTTAGATAGTAAAGCTGCATAACTTATATATTTTTGAGGTATTTATTATTTAGTTAGTAAATTATGTGAATAAATGAAAACCTATTTTTTTTTCTATATCACTGAAAATTTTCTAGATTATTGTACACTTTTATTATCTTGTAGATTTTGTAGCGTAGACGTGTCACCTCTTTACTCTGCACTCGATACTTGTAATGTGAATGTTTGTATATTTGTGATTTTTTAGCGAAATGAATGGCTTATGTTTTGTGTTTTTCATTTCTATACTGTAATTTATGCTTTATTTTACAAATAGGCTGTCTGAAATTCTTTTCTATCATATTAGCTTTGTAGATTCCAATAGTGTATTTATCTTAATAATTATTATTTATTCTTAGTACTTTAGTTGTTATATATTAAAGTTTGTTATAATATTTTAAAAACTTTTATATTAATCTATTAATTATCTTTTTAAATGCCTACTTACCTATAAAAAAAAGAATCTCATTTATCTATATTATAATTTAAAATCAAAACATTATGACGTATTAAACTGATTCCAGGAGGCAGTAATCAACGAATTAAAAACGAAATCGCAGGCCGTAGAAAAGAAGCTCCTTCACCAAGACGAGGTGTACAACGGGGCTTTAGAGGATATTTTACACGGGCTGCGTAGCGAGCCCTACAGGCGAGCGGACGCGGTGCGACGCTCCCATCGACGTCGAATTAACTCCCATAGACTCTCTAAAGGGTTGGAAGAGCTGGATGTATGATATGAAGAGTCCAGCGAACCGCTGGATTTCTCAGTACAAAACGCCGTGCACTCGATCAACGCGAAATGCGGCTTCTTCAAGAAAAAAAGGAAAGATCTAGAAATGGTCCATAAGAAACCTATCTCGGTTTACAACATCGAAGATAACATCGATTTTCCCAATGAAGCTCCGAAGAAGAAATCGATGTATAAAGTTGCGCCCTCTGACTACGAAGTGGAAGAACGATGTGAACTAATCAAGTCTACGTACGAAGTGATATCCAAATACACGCGAGCTATGTTCGATAAACAGAATGAAACTGTTGTTTGAGCTATTGCTTTTACAGTTAAATCGGCACCGTACAGGACGGCTGGTGTGTCGTGGCTGTCGTGATGTTTTCTAACGTTCAGTGCGGCCACAACACATCCGCCGTTCTGTGATTTGTTCAATTATTAAATAGTAAAAAAAAACGCGCAACTAATGAAAATAAGCATGACTTAATAAAAAGACTTTACTATTAGTTTTTTTGATAGTGGTTTTTATTAGCACACTGTGATTTCTAATAGTAACCGATTCCCGTCGATATTTTGATACAAACAAATATTCCACGTTTGATACACCCACGATTCATTCCACTCGATATTTTGCTATACTATTATATTATTATACAGTTTTTGTTACTTTTCTATTAAAATTGCTTAGGATTTTTACATGAAACGGCACAAAAGTCGCTTTACAGTATAGAGAGGCACAATTAGACCCGCTAGATGTTAACATGGCCTTCTAAATATTATATACGCACAATTTTTTAACGGCTCTATTCCATTTTGTTCTAATAATCGGGTAAATTGTTCGATTAACCGAAATCTGTAGTCGATTTTTTTTAAATAATGGAAAAATAATTATTCGGATTCGGTTAATTGAATAATCAATATTATTTATTCAGCGTATCGGTTGATTGGAATAAAATGGA
Source organism: Heliconius sara (assembly GCA_917862395.2). Taxonomy (NCBI): domain Eukaryota; kingdom Metazoa; phylum Arthropoda; class Insecta; order Lepidoptera; family Nymphalidae; genus Heliconius; species Heliconius sara. The sequence continues at coordinate 18,181,537 of OU860791.1, forward strand.
CTTTTTTTGTATAATCCATGTAATTTTTACACGTTTATAATCGTATTACCATAGGCTAATGATAAATTTAGGTTTTTTTATAGACATAGTATTTATTTTATACCAATAAAGTTCAAATATAAGCGCATTTACGTTCATTTATATATTGTATTGTAATAACTAAGTTGATTATTTCTTTGGCTATAAATAGTATTCAATTCTGCATTTTATAAATTATAAAATAGTAATATTTAATTGTGATAATTATAGGAAAGAATCACGCCATTTTGTAGTCTTTTAGCGTCTGGTTGAATTGATTAAAGTAAAATCAATTTTTAATATTTCAGCTCTCTTTCAATACTTCATTAATTATTATTCCACATGACAATTCCGTACCTTATATGTATTTTATTAAATCTTTATCAAACTATGTTTATAATAATTACAATTAATTTATTAATATGATCTGATGAGTTTCATTCTTGCTGTTTGTTTGTAAATATATTTTTTTAATATTTATATTTAAAAAAAAACATGTAAATATTGTATTTTCTTAACTTCTGAAGATTCTGATTTTTTTTTATTATTAATAATACTATGGATCTCCGGCGCGGCGCGATTGAAAAATTGATTGTAAAAATAATATATTATTTTATTTTAGTGTTAGCCACTAGTTTTGTTTGTTAATTTAATATTTGGTGTTCTGTAATAAAATAATAGATGATATTTATGTTCTTCAATTTTGTGTAATAATCATTATTGTTCTGAGTTGTTATTCTTTATTTGTGAAATAACGATCCATTGATATGCACTAAATATGTATAGCCGTTAAGTTATTTTTAAAAATATTTATAACTCTGCAATGTCCAAGTAAATAGTAAAACGAGTGGTAATTCAATGATTTAAATATGTATACATTTTTTTTTAAAACACCAAATATTGTATTTCCAAGCAAAGGTGCTTCCTGCTCTTATTTAAATAATTTGTGTGTTATAGAATTATTGTTTTTCATACTAACAGCCATATTCAGAGATGTCAATTAGCATTTAATTAAAGTTAAAAGTAGCATTTTAGCAACAGTTTGTCGAGAAAAAACGCGGCGTTGAGTTCGGTCACTCATCACGCAATGCCTCCAGACTTCGACGGAAAGTGGGGAACGGAGTGTATTAACACTTCGGCTTCCCTCTGCCTACTCTGCTGTGTACAATTTAATTTAATGATAATTAAATATTAATTGATATCTCTAAGTGCGGAAGTCAGTAGTAGGGACAGGGTTAGTTTGAAACAGTACTATAAGATCTTTGAAATCTTTAAATTGTATGTCCAATGTAATTAATTATTGATATTCATAATTTTAATGATTCTTATAAAGAATTTTAACGTTATTATTTTAATTGTAAGTGATTTTTTTTTGTTATAGATGTATGGGGCTAATATGAAATTATAATATTTTTTTTACTATATCTTTGCCTTTTACTTAATGACAGGTTATATTTTTGCAGTTTCGTATTAACAATAAAAAAATATAAAAATCCCTTAAAAGTAGAGTTAATTATCTATTTATTAAACAGCTTTCGAAAAATCTATAAAAACAATTGCTTTCTGATTTCAATTATTATTGTTCTAGATAAAGTCTAATCTGTATAGTTTTGTTTTTTATGAGATGTGTAACTGTACGTGGTGGATTAATATTATTGTTTGCTTGTATTAGGCTTTAGGTACAGTATTCAGTGATGCAATAAACATACATTTACATATGTATTGACTTTTATTTTAAAACTATGTATTGGCAAGAGAAGCAGGGCAGTCCTCGGTTGGACTTCGAGAACACAGTATTCATGATAGCGGAGGAAGGTCACGTCAGATTACTTACTACTTTATTGATTCCAATAATTAAAAAAAAATCTAAATTCAATTAAAAATATATTTGTATTTAAAACATAACATAATATAAAATTTTACATTATTTGGAACAAAAAATATTTTAATATATAGAAAATCTGTTTCTAAACTCTGGGTCCTACATGTAGCAGGGATATGCACAGGGAACCTAATATCCCTCTGTAGATTTTTTCGAGGCATTCCATATTAAGTGTCAAAACTTAACGTCGGACATTTTACCTTGCCCCAAACTCCCAAAATAAAATAACCAAAATGCCACTCATAACTTAACTTTTAACAATATCTAAAATTTTATTAACAATGGTATCAACTTCAGCCATACCACCAACACCTGTATCTCCGCACATTAAAGTTCTTCTTATTGGAGGTATTTCTTGGAATCCCCAATCTTTTAAAACATCTATTTGTTTAGATGTAATATGATGTTCCCACATTCTAGTGTTCATTGCAGGACAGAATACAAGAGGCTTTGAGAAGTCCCATGCTCGGACTGTACATGTTAATAGATTGTCACATATACCCTGGAAAATAATTCTTAATTTCTTAGATAAACAAAAGAAACTAATTCACAAAGAACTTCATAATTGTTTTATCTTGAAAGGAAATAACTTATACTAAAAAAATAAAAAAGAAATTAAAAGAGAATTGTCCTTCTTTTCCATGACATAATGCATCAGATTAAAGTTTTTTTTATTTTATCACAATATAGCAACAAAATCATAGCCATATATAATTCACACAACATTCTAATTGTGTATATAGGACATAAATTAAAAAAATATATCTATAATGTTAATTTTAACTTAATTTAAATGTTAACTGTTTTTATTATTAAGTACATTGAGTAATATATAAAATTTTACATTAAAGATATTATACCTGTGATATTTTTGCTAAAGTGTTAGCATCTAATGGAGCTATCACCATAATATCGGCCCACTTGCCAAGATCAATATGTATAACTGGATCTCCTCTATTTTTCCAGCTTTCCCATTCAACTGCATCATCATAAACGGAAATGTTGCAAGGCAGCTCATTTTTATCAAAAAAATGTTTTGCACTCTCTGTGCATATTGTTTTAATCTAAACAGTAAAAATAACTAAATTGCATGAGTTAATTGCATGGTGCATAGCACAACCGTGTTGAGTTCTGCCACCCAACATAATATTTTTATTAAACAACTTTTAAAAACATACAAAAACAAATGACATATTCAGGGGCACAAGTTATTTTCATTTTCTTTTACTGAATAGCAAGGCATTGAGTTCCACCACTCACCATGTAATGTATCAAAAATTGGGGAACAGTGTCTTAAAAATATTGTTTAAAAAATCAATTTTGTATTGCATTTAAAAAAATATATTCAATTTATTAAACAAATATTGATAAGTATTATTACTTTATTTTTTTTATATAACAGAAAAAGATTTTTTGTTTCTAAAACTATATACTGTTTACTATATAAGTCTAGATATCATAATATGTTTAAATTTAATGTAAAGCTGACCTCCAAATTCAGTTTTCGACTTGTTGCAGTAATTTCTGTCAATTTTTTGACTAGCACCGGTAGTTTTATTGTAGCTACACTCCCCGTAACACCAATAAGCAAGTTAATTTTCTTAATATCCATATCTAAATAGTTTACTCTATATAATACATTTGTTATATCTCCAAATTCAATAAATTCGAGATTGTTTATGTTTTTATCAGCTTGTAAACAATTTACTCTTATCACTCAGTTTGCTTTAATAGTCATAAATCATGATTGACGTTAAAAATTTTATATTGCAAGCACAAATAATATTTGTTTATAAAACAATATCGGTATATACTTATCAATATCGATTAGATGTGTAATTAAAATTACAATATGTAAATATATTTGACATAGTTTATTTCTAAAAACTGATTTTGGATTTCATGAATAAAAATGTTTAGGCAAACAATTAATTTATCAAATAAATCGATATTTTATGTATTGGCATCACCGTAAGGGTATTAAATAAAAAATATAACGTAGCAACACTGAATTTTGATTACAATTGTGACAGCCTCGACAAATGTCAACAATAATAAATAGAAGAAAAAAACAAAAAACGTCAGTCTGTTCTAATAAGTGGTAGGGGTTGGAGTGTTCCAGTTTTAATTTTAATTTATCGAATAACTTACGAAATGACCATTATATGTGTTATCGCAACTTAAATTTCAGTGGAAAAATTGTGAGCGCTGTATTTTATACAATAAAGATAAAATAGGACCTTATACTGTCAATGTGATTAAAATCAGTTACTCGTGATGGATGGAGACTCGAAATATTACGAGGGCTGCGGACAGGAAGGGCCCATTCGTTGCATTTTTCTGTGTGAATTCCACCCAACAGCTGGACCTAGAATAAACTATCAAGTGCCAGAAAATTATATATCAAAAGAAACATTTGATACTGTCAGTCATTATATCATTCCTAAAGTACAATTGCAGAGGTGTACCTTGACAGTGTGAGTTATTGTTATTATTTTTAAAGTATTTATGATCAATCATTTTAATTTCATTGTATAATTCTTATATCAATAACTAATTTACGAAAACTTAAAGTTCTATTATCACTAATTGGCTGTATGCTATATATATCTTAAATACTGGAATATTAGTTAATGATATTCTTATTGAAATCATATTAGCTTATTAGACAATAAATTAATGATGTTTAGTTAATAAACTTCAATAAAATTTTTGCATTTATAATTTTAATCACTTAACATATTTGTATAAAATTTATATATTTAATTTTGTATGTGGAATTAATTTAATTTTAATTTATGTGCTAAATAGATAATATATTCCATATTACTAATATATACATTTCTGAACTTGTTTATACATTTCTGTGTGAATATAGACTGAATGATATTCTAAATGTAAATGAAGTATAATACTCATTATTACTCTACAACTTATACACACATATTTTCAATAATGTAATTATAATTTAAAACCACATATAGAATCTGCCTTATAAATAGAATAAAATGTTTTGTTAAGAAGCATTAGAAAGAATTTTAGAAATAATTTAATATAAATATTTTTTAGAACAATCCTTGGCTTGAAAATCTTGGGGTTTCCTGTTAAAATAGATAACAAGAAATATGCAAGGAATGCATATTATTTCAATTTGTGTTTTGTGTGTGATGACTGGGCAAGAACTGTGCATTTAGAGCCCTTAGTGAAGAAACTTAGTGAATATTTAGTAAGTTATATTTAATCTATATTATAAAAAAATAAATCTATTTTTTTATTATTTATGATGTGTGTTACTTTAGAAGATATATTTTTAGCTTCACTTTTAATCTATCATATAGCAGAGTAAGCAGAACTTAGTGTTAAGACACTCCATTCCCTGCACACTAGCCAATTTGCCCAAAATATTGTGTGTTGGTGGCGGAACTCACTGACGTGCTTTGTCTCTTTACCAGAATGATAAAGTGAAAACAATTAATTTCTTCAAATGAAAATGGAACTGACAACTGTTGCGTTTACAGATAGACACTGTGCCGCTGTGCTATGACGGTGTCACGACAACAACGAAAAATTTTTTCACAATGCAATTTAAAAAAAAAAAAATTATTTTTTTATCTCTATATTTGCACATGCTACCTATTACGTGACATATATACGTTTTTCAAAACGTGTGTATACTTTTAAAACACTAAAAGTATAGACACGTCATAATATGTCGTCGAGGCTTGAACCTGTACCATCAGTATCATCCAGTTTACGAAGGCCACCATCGCATTCCTAAATAAAAAAATGTACAAAGAGTAATTTACTTATAATAATGTATTGTTATCAGTTATCAATGGAATTGGAAACAGAGTGGCTTTCAAAACAGTCGATGTCGGGGGACGCGAAGGCTCTCAGCGGACTGATGAGACAAGTCATGCAAGACATTAATAGTCGACGAATGTGCACTTTGACAGGTTAGTGTGAATTTATTTATTTATTTCGTGTTACCCGAGCGGGATTTGAACCTGCTTCTCTCGGATATGATACCTATAACAACAACATCTATGAAGCTGTTGTTATAGCGTATCGGCATAGCGTCTGTCTATAAACGCGATAGTTGTGAAATCGATTCCCACTTGTGGTAATGAATTATTTACTTATCTTCGCTGAAGATAAGTAAATAATTCCAATAACTCACAAATAGAGCGAGGCGAGAGATACTTAACATCTTAACGCTATTTCGCTCTTCCTATCCTTGCTATATATGGAATACAGCGTGAAAAGAATATAGCGTGAAAGATTCATTTCCGCATAGAGACTTTACTAAATATATCTAGAATCCAGTCAGAGAAAGTATTAGCGTAATCATGTAACCTCGGATAAATAATTAAATTATACTAAAACTAGCTTTTACTAACCTTTTATACAACACAAAAATATGTTTTCAAATCGAACCAGTAGATACTTTCTGATAAGTACGCCTCTTCAATCAAACAACTTTAGCTTTATAATATTAGTTTAGAAGTATAGATGATAATATAATTATTCAATTATAGAAGAATCCATATTACAAAAAGAACCATTATTTTCATCTTAGTGTTAAAATATCACTTTGATGTTGAAAACAATTACTTTACAAAACAAACATAAAAGTTCTAGGAAAATTAAAAAGGGCAATTGTTTTTCTTTAATTCATTTTGTTTCTCGTATAAAAAGATGTAAACAATGAAACCATCCTAAAGTGTAGATCCTTTTTATGTTGTAAGCAAAATTAAAATATTTATAAGCTATTAAAGGTCGACAGGCCTTCTTCTTCCTCTTTTAAAATTTCTTTTACACTTTTAAAATTTTAGTAAAACTCTCTATATTCTATTTACTTAAAACCGCATCATTTTTACCGTCTTATTTGTGCAGTGTACGAAAGCTGAGCCATTTTTAGAGTATCTTATCTCAAATACCCTCAAACAAATGTTATAAATCTTCATTATAGTATGCACTTAGTATTAATATTACTAATCCATAGTTACAACCTGCAACTTCTTCTTTCTATATATTCTCGTATACTTGAAAACGTAAAATCCCCATTCCTGTTGCTCTACACTATCCAAGAAACCAATATATCAAATTTCAACTTCCTGCCTCCGTCTATAGGTGTCCTCCGTCTGTATATTGTATATTGTATCGTGGCCCTCGTGGCACACATAACATGCAATGACATGATTGATAATTGAGCAGAAAATTGAGAACGAAATAAAAACTAACAGTAATCTACATAAATGCTATCTGAAGATCACAGTTTTATAGCTAAATTGTATTGTAATTGTACATAACATTACAGTAGTACAATTTGGGCTTAGATATTAATATTTTAATATACTAATGATTATAATTAAAGCATCGAAGCGCAGCGACGTTTGTGAGCTCGATCCACACTTGAGGGAAACAATTATTAAATGATATAAAATGCGACGTTAAATTCCGCACGGCTCTCAGCACGCAATTTTTAAAAAATTGAGCGGTGCATAGGGTATGCATATGCATTGGGAACCTGAGAACGTAGGAGACACTTCTGTGCCTCACTCCGCCGACTTCATATTGAGTAGCGAAACTCAACGCCCCGCTTTTCATCATTACCAGAGCGAAGAAATGGAAATATTAAATAGTTTATTTCTTCGAGCGAGAATGAGAATCAAACCCACAACTTGTCGCGTCGCACGCTTATACCGCTGCGCCACCACTAGTCTTATAATTAATAATTGTATAAATGATATTATGACTATTGTTATTATTCTGTTATTTTAGAATGAGGCAGTTTTATCGCTATGATAAATGGCGTAAACAGTTATAATGCCAAATATATATTAAATGGAACAGGTCAACAGTCTACAGACGACTGTTGTTTCAAATTGATTAAATCTTAATTTTTCCTGTATTTTTTTTATTTTATAAGGTTTTTGTTTTAAATTTTTTAAAAACTTTTTTTAATCAGAACTTTAAGCTTCAGTTTGTTTCAAATATATATCTGATGTAAAAAAAAAATCTAGACCTGCTGTATAGCTTTCCGTTGTAATACCGCGTCCAGCAGAGTAAGCGTAGAGAACGTAGTGTTAAGACTCTCCGATTTTCACTTTCCACTGAATTTTCAAAGCATTGGCGCAATTCAGCGCCTCTTTTTCCCTCCTTACCAGAGCGAAAAAAAAAGATTAAATAATTAATTTCCTCAAATTAAAATCGAACCCACTGCCGTCGCGTTTACAGTCACACGCGTGTGCACCTACGCCACGAGATCCTCATATAGAATTTTAAATCTGTTTATATCTAATCCAAATATAGCAATAAATGATTAAAGTTGTTCTCGAGCGTCCTTGTTGCACGATCGTGACTGTTTACTTTGCTTTTCGAACAATTTGCGCTTTTAACTCTTTTGATTTATGTTAACTTCTATTATCCTTTACTATTGTTTTCATTCTTTTGTGCGTATTATAATTTACTAGCTTTTGCCAGCAGCTTCACCTGTTGGCTAAAATAAAAAAGATATCGTTTCATTGTCGTTATGAAACAAAACTGCATCTTAAGATTGCTCTCAAGAACATATTTCGTGTAAAATTTCCGTACATACCCGGAAAATTGGATTTATTTTTTAAGTATTATTGAATAATTATAACGAGTAGGACACGACACGAGAGTAAAAATCACTCATGGGATTATTATTTAAGTTTGTTTAAAAATAATCGCAGTAAATTCAAATTTTTCTTTTTGTTAATTTGGGTTTTAAAGTTTTGTTAGCACAGCGCCGCGCCGGTAGCAGGTACTAATATTATTAGAGTCGTTTAGCGAACCTCCACTATCGCTGAAGCGTTCAGAAGTGGCTTATATCATTATTATTATTGAGACTTAATATTGACATCGTTTATTTTTTAAAGAAATAACGATGAAATATATTTATTAATATTAATAATAGGAGATTTTTTACTAAAAGTAATCGTGGCGAAGTAGGATGTCTGAGTGTAAATCTTAATTACAGACAGAATTGTTTTTGTTGTCTACTCTGACAAAACAAATGCAGAGTTGAGTTCCACCACTCAACTTTCATTGTTAGACCTTGGATAACAAGCGGTGTCAGATCTTGTCAGAAACGCGGAGAACGGAGCGTTTTGACCCTGCTACATGTGAAATAAAGCGAGAAGGCAAATAAATTAAAGATTTAAAACAATAAATAACCGACTTCATTTCTCAATATACACAACACAGACTTGTTTAGTGGCACGATCGAAACGATAAGGATTGATAAAAGTAATAACAATAATTTGTAGTTTTAATTGAGTAGTTAGTATTTAATCGCAATTTAATATTAATTTAATATTATACTTGGAGCCATGCAATGTTATTTAAATAAAAAAAATATTGTGTTTTTTTTTATTATTGTTATTTCGACTTTTTGATAGTCTTATTATCCGACTTTATAGTCGGTTAACTCATTTGTTTTATTTGAATTTGTATGTGAAATTTTAATTAACAAACTTCACGATCAATATTACTTGAAAAAATTTTTTGCGTGAAGCCAAGTGGTCCCCCGCATATAACACTGAAAGCAGAGTGAACCTTGTGTTAAGACACTCCGTCACTCACTTTCAAATCTCTTAATGATATACTTACTTGAACCCGCGCCTCTTCTCTTTTTCTCTGTTTCTCGCCAAGCAGGCGCGGGTTCACATCCCGCTACGTTAAAATTTTTATACGTTGCCTTGATAAGTATTTTTCTTTCCTAAGCGTGGAATAGCACTTTAAAAAGTATTAAAATGGTAATGAGATGTTGACTGATAAATGGAATTTGTCATTTTATACTCCACCCAAAAGAAGTTGTGGGCTACAACTTCTGTTTAATTCAATTTCTTAGTATTAAAGAAAATAATAAAAATATTTTGAGCTTGCCTTTAATCAACAATGGCCATCGATTGACCAAAACGAATATAAGTATTGTTTTTTTTTACCCTTGGCAACAGGTTCCCTCGTCGTAAGACCTGTTGTGGTTTTTTTTTCATACAAGGAAATACTTTTATGTAATGTTTTGTTTAGTCCGATTATTTGGGGTTTGAAGATAACCTTTTAACCAACTCCAAGGAACGAGGAGGTATGTTCGACACCTATATTTTTTGTAATTGTAGACGTATGTTTACTTATAAAAAAGATATTTATAGATATAAAAAAAATGTATAATCAGGAAGTGAAGGACGGACTACTTATTAAAAAAACGTCTAAAAATTTTGATCATAGCGGGATTTTTATACGTTTTCTAAACAATATATTTTTTAAAGGTGGAATAATACTTTAAAAATGTTTAAAAAAGGATGGAGTGTTGTTACACTCAATCAGCTTAACCCGCTAAGTACTTTGTCTCCTTTTTTATTATTTGACTACGCCCTGTGGACTCGTGATAAAAAAAAAGATTTGTCTTTTGTAATGTCTAAACCAAAAGTCAAATTCTAATTAAATTGTATTAAATTTGGTTTTTTGTTGAAATTATACTGTTTTATTTGCCAAAGTAAATCTATAAAAGTACCCCTCGTTAGAGAATTTATGTTTGAATAGTCTTTTATATAAAGCCGGTTAACTCGTATGTTTTATTTGATGTATGAGAAATTTGAACAAAAGTTTTAAAATTTGAGATTTTGTACTCCACGAAGTTACGGGATATATATTTTCTTAAACATACGAGTTTATCTCGTATATACGAGTATTTCAATTGTTCCGTCCTCGTATTGTGTAAAGCAACAATATGCATATCCAAATATTCTATACATATGTTTATCATAGTATTTATACAATAAATAAAATAAATAAATAAATCAGCTTCACGCTGTATCCCGCACACAGCAGGGAAGGCAGAGGTAACCTAGTGTTAAGGCACTCCGTTCCCCACTTTCCCCCAAGTTCTGGAGGCATTGGCGTATTGAGTTGCGGGAAACAACGCCGTGCTTTGCCTCGACACCAGAGCGAAGAAATGCAAATATAAATTTAAATACACTTCCTCGAATGGGTATCAAACCCACAACCAGTCGGGTTTATAGTCACACACTTGTGCATATATACAATACTACTTGTTTTGGTTATTCCATTCGCGAATGTGATTTGCCGTTATCATCTTATCACCGCTTAGCGACCACTCTGTTTAACATATGCTCCTAATAAAATTATATTATATCAATAAGATATATCATATAAATATGTATACAGGATTATACCATTATATTCAAATGTGTTTGGCTTTGCTTTCGTATATCGTGGGTCTTTCCACTGGCTTGTTTTGTTGATTTTTTTAACTCTTTTTAATTGAATTAGCCGGTCGAAGTTGTCGTGGCGCCACTGCGTCTAATTGTGAATGCGACAGTTGTAGGTTTAATTCTCACTCGGGGAATTTACTATTTCTATTTTTTATATCTCTAATAACAAAACAAAGCAAATTGAGATCCGTCACTCAACACACAATGTCTCGAAAATTGGGCGGAAAGCGAGGAATGTAGAGGCTTTATACTAGGTTTCCTTTGACCACGTTACTATATACGGGGTACAGCGTCAAGCTAAAAAACATAAAAATTGGTAAATTTAAAAATTCCGCCTCCCGCAAGTTGCTACCCCTAATCCTACAGACTATTTGGAAAATTTCCTGATGGATGGCTTGTAGAAACTGTTTTTTAATCAAAAATGAAAATGAGGTTGTCAATTCGACTGTATTTTTTTTTATGTTTGTTATCTCAGAACTTTTGACCCATTTTTCCCATTTTAAGTTGGTCTATATCTGACCATGTTATCCAAGACAAAATTGTATGAACTTTAAATTTTCATTCAGACAAAAACTCAATATCACGCCAAATGGTTTCGATGATTCTTCTGTATTGGAAAGGATACAATTCAAGGGTAGTTTTTTGGAAGTTAGGTAAGGTACTGATTATGGAATCCGGTTTAAATCGGATTTAAAATTATATTATTTAAAAATAATATGGTAAACGAATGGTTTAAAGTAATTCTATTTTAGTTATATATCGGTGGTATATATATTTGATTGATATTCTCTACATTACAATTATATTCTTAAAAAATGATCGAACAACGACGTCGACGTCTCGGTAGAAAGTGCCGGTTTGTCCATTTTAGGTAGAGTTAAATGTTTGCTTAGTAAACTTTCGATTTGTTCGAAGTCCAACAACACGAAAAATATATACACAAAGAGAGTTGTGTTTCATTTAGATAATAATATATATTTGAATATATGAACTGACAGAATACGTTGATATCTAAATACCTACATAAATAATACAACGATCACCTTTTTTTATCTTCTCGCAATATGTCGCTGTATTCAGACATAGCAGGGTATGCAGAGGGAAATTCGGGACGTAGCACAAAGTGGCGGAACTGAACGCCGCGCTTTGCCTTTTTTATCAGAGCAAGATAATTAAAATATTTAATATTTATTTAAAATCCTCGAGTGGGAATCGAACCACGTCGCGTATACAGGTGCTTGTGCGCAGGGGCATCTTCATCATTCTAATAAATCTGAGAAATATGTGCTTATTTCATTTAAAAAAAAATAATTAAACTAAAATTATTACTATGTCAAGTTATGTTAAGTTAAAGGAGGCTTTTTAAGGCCATCGCGGTGCATTGCACAAGCGTTTGACTGTTAACGCGACAGATGTGGGTTCGATTCCCACTTGAGGGACTGCGAGAAAACTAATGAGGCGAAACCTTGCGTTAAGTTTCGCCATCTTACACACAATTCCTCAAGATTCGACGAAAAATGGGAAACGAATGTGTCTTAATGGGAAACGGCGTGTCTTAACTCTAGGTTCCCAGGTTCCCTCTGAATAATGAAAAAGTATGTGTATAAAATTTTACTTACTTGTATATTTAATCTATAACTTTACCAACAGTTGGGACAACAACAACGCATTTAACGGTTGTGCGGGTCAACAGCGACCCCGCGCCAGTAAAGGACCACCAAGTGCCCGTGTTTTTGTACAGCAGGCATTCCTTCGTGGCTGACCAGTGGGATCTCACTACTAATCAGGTAGGTCGTTGTCAAATGTAAAATTTCTAGGTTTAAGTTTGTTTTATTATATATTATTAAAATAGAATATATAATAGCTTAATACACGCCAGCAATGCCAGGAGATTTTGGTGCAAAATGGGGAACGAAAATGTCTTAAGAGGAACGGAGTTTCTTAACAGTTAGCACTAGGTTCCCAGGTTGCCTCTGCCTATCCGGGTATGCGGGATACAGTGCAAAGCTAAAAAAAGAATAAAAAATCATACACAACTTACGAACGCCATGAAATTTACTCATCTTGCAATCGTATTCAAATCGGACCACCCAAAAGGTACTAAAACGTACATTTATATCACTCTAGGTAACTTACACGCGGATGACTTCACATTTTTCTCGCAAATAGCCGAGTGAGCAGCCCTACTTGTAATCTGCTACAGGGGACCCACTGTTAAGACATTCCGTTTCCCACTATATGCCGTTTTTTCGTGATATTGCGTGTCAAATAGAACTGAACGAAGAAACTTATTAGTGAAGATGATGATGTCAGAGTTAGGGAACGGAAAAAAGGTATAATAGAGAGATCGAGCTAAAGAAGAGCTTATAGATAGATCGGCTTCTGAATGTCTTAAATACACACTCACACAATGTCTTAAATAATTTGACTCTCCGCTAAATTGTGATACACGAATAATACTAAACAATAGAAAAATATAAAGTAATTGTTATTCTAATAACACTCGATATTGATTTAGGAGCAATAAATAAAAAAATATTTGCATATCACGATTATGTATTCTGTGGACGATCGATGGTTCCTATGGCGGGTATAATGGTTACTCTATTACGGATGTATATCACATTTTAAAATATATAAATATATACCATGAGCTTATCGTTTAAAAACTGACTTTAATAAAATATGTATATAAAGAGTGTAATATATAAGGTCAGTCGTGGCGCAGGGAGTGTGACTGTAAGTGCGACTTATTGTAGGTTCGATCCCCACTCGAGGAAATGAAATATATTTTTTAAATTTATATTTCCATTCCTGCGCTCTGGTGTCGAGAAGAGCGCGACGTTGAGTTACGCCACTCAACACGCAACGCCTCAAGAATTTGGCGGAAAGTGGGAAACGAAGTGTCTTAACACTAGGTTCCCTCTGCCTACCCTACTATGTGCGGGATACAGCGTGAAGCTGACTTATTTTTTTAAAATAAAAATCATTGGGTGGGAGTTATTTATGTTATTATTATTACCTCGTATTATCAATGCAAAGTGCAGCGTTGAGTTCCGTCACTCAACACGCAATTTCACCAAAATTGGTCGGTGTGCGGGAGGCAGAATATCGTAACTTGTAACACAAGGTTCCGTCAATCTACTTCGCTTTTGCGAGATTCAGCGTGTAGTAAAAAGATAACTAAATAGCGACCTCGACTAGCTCCCATGAAATATGTAAATTTTAAGTTGAAATTTCTTTCTTCAATATTTATAGTTTCGATATTTTAAATAAATGTTTTAATTGTAATTTCAGTAATAAAAGCTGAATAATATGTAAATTTACTAAGAATTCATATATTTGTTCATGTGTAGGTTCATACATACGTACGTATGTTCAAATGAACGTATTGTTCCTGTTGCTGTTCAAATAATGTAATTACATGTCATTGACACGACGACGTACGGACGGTGGCGACGTACATTTATTATTTCTTAAGCTTCGATTTCTGCAGTTAAAAGTACCTAAACTTGTTATTTAACTCAGTGCACTTTCACAACGCCGCTGTTCGTTGTTTTTTTTTTAACGTAATATTTAAATAACTAATATTATTAGACAATTCTTGTGTGTTAGGTCTTCGTCGTTTATTGATGTTAGTTGACGGTAAACGCGATGATTGTTGGTTCGATCTCCACTCGGCGGAACGATTAAATTATTTAAATATTTTCAATTCTCTCCTCTCGTGAGTGACAATGCGGCGTTAAGTTGCACCACTCAACACGCAATCTCTGGTATTCCGACAATGCCTGCTATGCATGAAAAATCGTGAAGCAGAAAAGAATGTGAATATAGAAAGTGATTTATTTTCTATATTGTTTTCTTGTGACAAGGAATGTCTATGTTTCAATCTATAACCATTATATATATTTTAACATTTTTAAAGTCTCATTTCACATTTAGGAAAGAAAAAAAACTCCAACCGTTGGTTTGGCCGGTTTCCAGGAGTCTAAGAGTCAAATTTTGCTGCGTTTATTTTTTATACGTTTTCTTTTCTTTTAGCTACACGCTGTATTCCGCCCGTGGCGGATTAGTCAGAGGAATCTGGGAACCTAGTGTTAAGACACTCCTTTCTTCACTTTCCGCCAAATTCTCAAGGAACTACGTACGTCGCCGCACTTTTACCAGAGCGATGAAATTAAAATATGAAATGTTTTAGTCCCAGGAGAGGGAATCGAACCCACAATTATCGCGTCTACAGTGGCACGCTTATACATTATCAAAAAAATTGTTGTATATAAAATATTTTTTATTCTCATAATCAAAAATATGTATAGAATATACAAAAAGGTGTAATATTATTTTATTATTTATAGCAAAAGTTACTAATCAATTCGGATCAGATCAGATCACCCATTTTAGGTACATCTTTATTACGTGACGGGACCCTAAGTCACAGCTAAATAAAGCCAGGGCCGTTGAATAACTTGGACTTTTCAACTTGAGCGAAGTTTGGATTTGAACCCACTATTGACACGTACGTCCTATTTATGTTAAATAAAATTTGGCAATAAAATTTATATATACAATACACGTTTCTTTACAATATTACATATTTTTTTCATGGTATTGACATAAGCGAAGCGATGCAATGAAAACCTTTCGGGCCCTTTACGAAAAGGGCCTCGTGCGCGCAGTTGCTCAGCTTGTAACTATAATCGTGTCGATTATGGATTCGATACATATTTTCATTTCCATAACATACGCGGCTTTAGTTCCGCCACTGAACACGCAATGTCTTGAAAATTCGGCGGTGCATGGAGAACGGAGTGTCTTAATACTATGTCTCGTTTGTCTACTATGCTATATGCAGGATACAGCTAGAAGATACGATATATTAAAACTCACCTCCGCCGCCCGAGCCTCCCTGTCTATGGTTTGCCCAATGTTATCAGAACACGTAAAACGCGTCTATCACGGCAACAACCTAACTGAGAATATACTGTCCTATCAGTTATTAAAATATTACTACGAACGGAACCGGAAAACGACTATAAATATCACAAATTACAATATTGTTTACAATAAGGCTAAAAGTCGTCAAACACATATAGTATCTTCTATTTATTTTTTATTTCACCTATAAAAATGCTCTCAAAACCGCTCTCGAGTCTGAGATTGATCTTGGGGATGCCGTTTTCATTCATACATATGTAATTGAGTTTTACTTGATAGGGGTTCATAATATGCGCCTTAGTGTCAAAAAGCGCCCCATCCGCTACTCTTCTTAGAAGACTCGTGATTGCATGATATTATTAAGCAGAAATATAATTTTCTTGCATACGAGTATGTATGTATTGTATGCGTGTGCATACAAATGTATTTTAAAAAATAGGTATATGTTAATAAGCCCATATGATATTAATGAATTTAAATTTTTCCATTTTTTATCACGAAAAGTATTCTTATCGCATGTTTATTTGTTTTCATGGTTGTTATGACCGCATTCTTAGTAACGATGTTAAGATACACCTGTTTGGTATACATACAAAATATTATGGCAAATATTTTTTCAGTTTAGTAGGCATTGTGTGCTGAGTGGCGGAGCTCAACACCGCACTTTGCCTCGACACCAGAGTGAAATGAAAATATTCAATATTTATATTTATATAATATTCAATATTTAATAATCCATTACCTGTCGCGCTTACAGCCACACGCGTGTGCCCCTGTGCCACGACAGGCCTCGCATACGAATACATCCAGAATATTGTTGTAAATATTTGCAATGTTGCTAATTTGGGAGGTCGTCTATTCAATTCGGCGAGAGGCATACATTACTATGTGTAATGCAAACTGCATTAATTTAGCTATTTCAAACAAATTAAGCTATTTTATTAATAGAATTAGGGTGTTATTCGTACTTTTTATAATTTAATTAATTATTATTTACGAAAGTCAACAATGTCTTTGTATTATTTGGTATATAGTGCCAGTGTAAATAATGTTTAAATTGTTATTTTTCCGATAAATCTTAAGAAAACAAAAATGTAGTACCTACATAGAATTTAGCACATCACTCAGTCATCGTTTCTTATTAAAAATATTAAGAAAATGTAAAATTTGGATTCCCCTTCGGGAGAGAGAATTATTTCATTTATTAAAATTAGAGTGTGGGAGGAAGGGCTAGCAGTATCATAACACTAGGTTCCCTTTTATCTGCTATATAGCGGATTAAAAAATATTATCGTGATTTTGGTACCTACTTATATTTAAGGTTACATATAAGGTTACAGGGCTCTAGTAAGTCTTTCTTTTGTTTTTTTTAATAAATATATCGAACACTCGTTCACAACCAATCTCCTCCGTAAACTGTACATTTATAATATCAACGTTACATAGCAGCCGATACAGTTTCTTAACGCACAAATGAACAAAGCGATCGACTTCCCTTGTTAAGAGAACACGTAATTAATATCTTTAACTGCAGTTTAAATCGACCTGATAGTTATTAATAAACATTATGTATTCAGATAGAGTTCTGTAAGAAAAACCTCTTGCTACTAAAGCTTACCCATTATTTTTATTACTATTTTCCTTTCTATTTACCCCTCAATATGTTAGAGATGATTTAAGGCCATGGCGCAGGGGTTCGATTCCCACTCGAGGAAAAAAATATATTTAAGATTATCTTTTAAAATGCCTCCATAACTCGGCGGAAAGTAGGTAACGGGAAGTGTCTTAATGGGAACGGTGTGTCTTAACTGTAGGTTTTCTCTACGTTGCTGATGCTACGTAG
Organism: Heliconius sara; assembly: GCA_917862395.2. Lineage (NCBI taxonomy): Eukaryota > Metazoa > Arthropoda > Insecta > Lepidoptera > Nymphalidae > Heliconius > Heliconius sara. Next base: position 18,199,478 of record OU860791.1, read on the forward strand.
ATACAGCACGAAGCTTAACATACTATATAGATATATATTTGAAATTAGAAATTTAGTTTTTCTTCGATGGCGCCATCACGGTGCCCTTGTGATACGCTTGACTACATACTATGATAATCATATCTTAAGGTTCAATGAAGGAAATGTTTTTATTAAAATTATTTTGCGCTCCTTAGTTTATATAACAAGTTAGATGTTTGTTAATATTGAGTTCTGTAAGGCAATAAGCGATGTGCGGGACAATCTTTCTTTATTCTTTATCTACTTTGTATCTACACTTTTACTATACGAGACGTGTATTAATCTAATAGGTATAGATCACGAGGAAATTTTAAATATCCTTAAAGAACTCTCCAGTCCTCCACTTTCCGCCGAAATCTAAAGACATTGTGTATTGAGTGGCGGAATTGAACGCCGCGCTTTATAGCTCCGGAATTAAACTGTCAATTAATTCTTAATTAAAAAGTAATTACAAAGACACGTCTCCACACACTTGGCAACAAGATTTGCATCGAACAATCGCATTAAGATTCATGAGATCAGTCTGTAAGTTTGTTACACTGATGCGCGCGGACGTGCGATCACTCAATGAGCCGTAACTCGTTGGCTTATTGGACGTGATTGTAGATTGCATTAAATAAAGAAAATACTTTCTTTTTTAGCTTCACGCTGTATCCCGTTTATAGCAGCATAGGGAACCTAGGAACCTAGTGTTAATACATTCCGTTCCCGTTAAAACTTTTCTGTTCCCCGACAGCGAAATTCAACGCCGCGCTACCAGAGCGAGGAATTGAAAGTATTACATATTTAACTCTCCTGAGTGGGTGTCTGAAAACACAACCGTCTCGTTTACAGGAATCATATCTGTCTCGTATAATTTATATAAAAAATTTCACTTTTATATCAGATAAAAGTGCGGCGTTTAATTCCGACTTTCAACACGCTGTCAAATTTGAGTGGAAATTGCAAAACGAAATTTCTTAGAAAAAAATAATAGGTAATTTTCATAATAGTAGCCAAAAATAACAAAACAACGCGTGGCGTCTAATTCCTTTGGCACGTAGTTAAATTTCGATAGAAAATAAAAACGGAGTGTCTCAACACTAGGCTCTCTCTGCCTATCCTGAAGCTATAATAGGAAAAGAATGAGGCAAAAATATAATATACGTATCGTCAATAACTGTATCGTTCTATCAATTAAATCTCAGCTCCGATCACAATAGAGCGGTGTATTTATATTGTACACAATTATTTCGACCTTGACTGGTAGTTTACAAACAATAACAGTCTATTATTATAATAATATTCATTTGTAATTTAATATTATATTTATTTTTAAGCATCAATTGCAGGCTTTTTTCGCACAGTAGAAGATAATAGGTTCGTTGCTAGCTTGGGGTAATTTTTTAAATATATTTTTAGCTTCATGCATTTCTTACTGAGGAAACTTATAATTAAATACCTACTAGAGACTACAAAGGTGTGGCTGTAAATGACGGTTGCGGGTTCGGTCCCCTCTCGATGAAATTAAATTTAAATAAAAATTTATTTTTCCATTTCTTCGCTCTTGTTCGACACAAGAGCGAAGAAATGGAAAAATGGCAAAGAGCCGCGTTGAGTTTCACTCAACAAGTGCTCTGGTGTTAAGGCAAAGCGTGGCGTTGAGTTCCACTCACAGGCAATGCCTCCAGAATTCGGCGGAAAGTGAAGAACGCAGTGTCTTAACTCTACATACCCTCTGCCTACCCTGCTCTGTCTGGGATACAGCGTGAAGGTGACTTTGACTGACTAACTATATCTGCTAAATTAAAAAAAACCTTATTTTTTCTGTTCCTTCACGCTGTATCCCTTATAGGGGAGGTAGGGGATCCTACAGGCTACAATAACTACATTCCCCATTTTTCGCTTAATTTACGAGACGTATCACTTGTTGCCACACTCTAAGAGCGAAAAAATGAAAATAATTCATTCTCCTGAGTAGGAATCGAACCTACAACCGTCGTGTTTACTTCGGCACTTTTAGTTGCTATGGAAAATTACAATTTGACACTATCATCTGTCTAATTGGCAAACAGCAGTTAAAATAAAACACATACATACTCGTATATAATGAGAGAATTAACTGTGAAGATAAAGAGGACGTTGACCTCACCGTGATAAATCTGTGCGTCTGGCCCACGCGGACAGACCGACGGCCATTGTGTTGATAAACGTATGGGACGTTTATAATAGTAGAGAATTGTAGTATTTTTTTCTATTTTATAGTAGAAGCGCCATAGTAATTATTCGAGGCCAATATTATTGAGTTGTACTAATCATTTGAAGTTTATGTAATTTTATTAAAAGGTCAACAGTTCTGAATCTATATGTAATAGTCGTGGGTCCCATTTTTTGCCTTAACACTACATTCCTGTTGTAGCAGGCAGGCCTACAGAGGAAGTATAGTGTGAATGCACTTGAATCCCTCAAGATATTCCTTGCTAATTTGCACCCGAACGGAAATCGAACCAATAACATTGCTCAATGCGCCACGGTGGTCTCTTTTTATTTATAACTGAATTAATTGATCTTATTACTTATCTTCTGAGTAAAATTATGTCAACCCATGTTATCTTTCAATAAATTCTATTTAAAACACGACAACTGGTTTGAATTTTAAATGTTTTGTTTGTCTATCGCTTTCGATACAGTCTAACGTCATATTAATCGAATTATACATAGAAACATTTAAATAATACATTCATGTAACTATTTTTTTATTTTTCTTTCCTATATTTTGTGTGGAGAGTGTAGTGTGGAGAGTGTAGTGCGCAGCGGAGCGCAGTGTAGTAATGAGTGAGTTTACACTAGGTTTACAGGTCCCCTCTGCCTATTCTCTTATATGGTACAGCTTAAAGTGAAAAATATTGTATATCATATATTTCACTTATAGTGAAGTTATCGTAATATTATATTTGGACCTATAAGTACAACATATCCTTATCCGATTAGGTTTGCAAAGACAAAACCTTAAAAAACAAGCTACAACCAAACAGTATTAACGAAACTAATTAAATTAATAGGTATTTTAAAAGGCAGATAACGTAAATTCCGGCCAGTTAGTTTTTTTTTTGGTTATTCAAAGGTAATATTTATAGAAGATAGATAAGTTTATTTTTTTTTTCACTATTTCATTACTATTTGATAAGCTCATTTTGTTTAGAAAACGTATAGAAAAGTTAATGTAACGGGATTTAAACTTGATTTGTCCAAGGTGTTCGGGTTCCAAAACCGCTACGTTCAAATTTTTAACGTTTTCTAAATAAGTATTTTACTTTCCGAATGGAATAACGCTATAAAAAATACTATAGAAAGTTCAATGTTGTTTTCCTAGATAGATATCTCTTCTTTTGTTTTCTTCTTAATCTATTAAATATCCTCCCTAAAAAAATATCGGAAACTTTTAATAAGTATGAAAATATAGCAATTTTCTATGCATATTCATTATTTTTAGCTCCAGGCTGTATCCTGAGGAAACCTGGGAACTAGTTTTAAGATATGATACATGATGTATAAAAAATGCAAATGAAATAAAAAAAACTTAAAGTATTTCCAATATCCCAGTTGGTCAAAATAGATAGGTTGACATAGAAATGTTATACCTACATAAGAAGCACCGTTGAGTAACATTTTATGGTCGTTTTGTGATGTATAAAATTTATATGTTAATTTTTATGTTTTGTATACTTGTTATGTGTATATTAACAATAAATCTCTTGTAAAGTACGACAGCAGGTTTTGATGCGATTTCACAGGTTGCTTACAGAAATTTTATCATAAATTTATCTTCAGTATGCTCAATTAAGAAGAGCGAGAGAGAATAAAGGAGAGGAGCTATTAAATAGAATATGGTAGTTGTTGGTAAATCCCAACGCATAAAAAATTTGAAGAGTTGAACCCGTGTCTCTAAGAAATCGTCAAAAAGACAACCAATTAAGCCGTACGTTCTTGTCGAGCTACGCCTAATTTCTAAAAATCTAAGTGTGGAGTTCCGCCAATCAAGAAGCAATGAATGAAGAATCTTGAATTCGGCGAAAAATGAGCAACGGAGTGTCTTAACACTAGATTCCCTCTGCCTAAATCTACTACCTACTATAATGTGTTTCTTTTTTCCATAAAAAAAGAATGTGTGCAGGATTCAGCGTAAAGCTTATTTTTTTAATATATTACAGCCTATAGCTTTCTTTGATAAATGGGCTATCCAATACAAAAATATTTTTTGAATTATGGAGATTGACGCGTTCAGCCAAACGAACACTTAACCTTATCAGTATGAATTCAAGCTTCTCAACCCATAGTATGTTAGAAATGAGTGAATGTAAATTGAAAAAATAAAAACTACCAACGTATATGATATTTTAAACGACCATCAAAAACGGTTCTATTTTTGACCTCTTCTGTAATTGAATCATAAGCCGACCCTGGATGGTACTCTGTCGAATTAATGGTCCTCTGTCAAAACGAGGTCAGTTGTATGTATGTACGTTTTTCTAAATAAAGCTCATAAATGTTATACAATCTGACAATACCTACTTATTAAGAAGTCTTCACGTCACTTTGTTCTCTACTGTACGTCGATCCTAACTAATTAGCTCAATTTTATTCTTAGTAAACTTAAAAATAGAATTGGAGGACGAAAACGATTCCTATTTTATTTAATTTCAAATACAATGGCATTAATAATAAAAAAATATTTTGACACAAAATCGTAAATGAAGTGGTGTGTGGGTAACGGAGTTTTTTATCACTAGGTTCCCTCTGAAACACTAGTTTCCATGGTGACCTCTGCTTACCGTAATATGTGCGGGATATGTCGTATGGCTAAAAGTAATCAATGAATTTTTTACTAATAGTTTTAAATTGAATATCAATAATATTCTTAACTAAATACAACCATATGTACATATATACATCCGTCATTTGCTGCAACATGAAATATCAAAAAAATATCACAGGGTCAAGGGACCCAATGTAAGTTTGTAAATAGTTTTTCTACATACAGCCAGATACATATTGAACTTAATTTAGATTTTCAATATATAACGTTGCACCAAATTAGCTATATCTATAAAAAAATAAAACTTAATAATACTCTTAAGAAAATAAATGACAAAAATCACTTCTTTCATCATCTCAGCGAACACAACGTTCTGTCAAGCGTAAAATAGACGACCCGTTGCGTACCTGCCTTTCGGCCCTAAAAGTGCATAGTCAGAAGTGGGATCGAGGTCGTCGAACTTGCAAGACCTCTCTCCTTAGTGTCGAAATGTTAAGTTTGTTTTATTTTAAGTATTAAGATATAGATATTCGGATTAGTATTACTCTATATATAATCGATTTTTTTGTGTATCTTCATAAGGCTCACGTAGTGCTCAACACTACGTGAGCCACACGCCGTTCTCTACGGACTGCCTAATTTTTCGAAACTCAACATCATGTTTTATCTTGTTTTTTTAGCTCACGCTGTATCCCGCACAGAATAAGGTAGCACATAATAGTACCTGCTTCCTCCGTTCAACTTTCCGAATTCTGAGCCAAAGCAAGAAAATTAACGTGAAATATTTCATTACCCCGAGTAGTAATCGAACTCAAAACCATCGCATTTACAGTCACAAACTTGTGCCACCGGATCATGTCATTAACAAGGGTTCCATTCCCACTGGAGGAATAAAATATTTAATATTTTCATTTCTTCGCTCTGGTCGGGGCACACACGCAATGTCTCCAGAATTCGACAGAATATGGGGAGCAGAGTGTGTTAACATTAGGCTCCCTCTATATGCGGGATACAGCGCAGCGAAGCTGAAAAAAATGATTTGGACTAGTTTGGAAAAAGTTTTAATCACACAAATTATTATAAAAATTTAGCAGCAAATAAATGAAATTTTATTTGATTTAATATTAGAAAATACTAGAAAAAGAAAGTGGTTTGACCACTAAGGTGCTGTTAGCGATACGAGTATACGTTCTACCAACAAGGAGTGGAAGTATGGAAACTCTTATATGACATAAAATAAAATTGTACAGATTGTTAAATAGATTTTTTAAAAAATATATTAAAAAAATTGTTGTTCAACACAGTACGTAATTATCAAAATATGCGATTAATATGTAGATACATATTTATTTTTCCGAATTAAGAAGATATTTTTCTGTTATTTAATGTGTTGTAAAAAGTAAAAGTCTACTGGGCAATCCAATACTGCGTTTTTAAGAGTTAGATAAACAAAACATATATCGAGTTGGCTACATTTGTTACATACATTTGGACCCATAACCAGACCGTGATAGTCCGCAGTCCGACTCTACTGCAAGACTAAGCTGCAAAGCTGAATTGTATTCATTTATATTTCGTGTTATATCAAAATTGGATATAATTTAAGACATTCAAAAAGTGCAAACAAAAAATATATTTTTGAAATAAAATACAAATTATTTAAACTATAAATGTTTGTATGTTTTTTTTAGTTATGTTATAAAATACTTACTTTAAAATCATAACGAGATGCATTTGAATAAAATAAATTTGAAATAATTGCACTAAAAGTAGTTGTCTTTCTTTATATGGTCATACCATTTGAATAAATGGTTTTTCTAGGTCATTTTATTACTGTATAACTAGGTCAGGATTTTATTTATTTACTATAACACATATTAATATTTTTAAAATGTTATTTAATAATTTCTGTGTTATAAGTACTCGTATTATTGTTTTACATCTATTTCAATTTTAAAGACATGCCGCGTATCAAAAGTAGCGGAAGTTGACGCCGTACTTTGTCTGATTAGACTAAAATATGCTTATATTTTTAATATAAAAATCCCTAAATGAAATTTAATTCTGTGGTGTGTGGTCCAACGGTCACACTGCGCTACCACAGTGTTAATTATTTTTAATGTGTAATTTATACATTAGTAAATAAGTGGATCTTTTGTCCTATTCTCTTTCTATAAGAAAGTAAAACTAACAAGTAGTATTTTCAAAATTGATAGTTTGATAATGAAGAGAACTTGGTACCGTTATAGTAACTAGAAATGGAATTAAAAAATAACAAATATGTGAGCACCTTATATAAATAGATTTTCATGTTAAAAATGAATGCTAGCAAGGATGGAACAGTAAGGATTAAGAGGAACGTGCTGAGGTGGTTAGGAGAAATTGGAAGATTTGTGTTGAGATATGTTGTATTTCATGGTAAAAGAGGAATTTTAACATTATATTGACTCCGAGCTCCGCTGTATACTGCATATAACAGGGTAACCAGCGGAGACCTACTGGCGGAATGCAACACTGCGATACGTCTACAAGACCGAGGAAATGTATGTTAATAATTAAATAAAAATATAATAAATTAGAACGCGTTTAAGTGATTGGGATATATAGGGAGATTAAGTAATGAAAGAATTAATTATGAAGTAATAATAAGTCGTAAGATCGCACCTCGGTTGTCCTTGGACAGAGCAGTATCGTTGATACTCGAGGAAGGTCAGGTAAAAAGCAGAATGCATGTATGAACAAGTGGATGACGGCGGACGAGACGATTACGGGGTTGAGTTCCACCACTTAATACCGAGTTTCTCAAATATTTGTTGGAAAATGCAGAATAGAATATCCTTGACACTATACTCTGTTAATCACATTAACTAAAAAAAACATTTGAGAATTTTTTTATTTAATATGTATGATCGATACAACCAAACTTGTTATTAATCTAACATAGCCTTCACTATTCCATTATGATTATTAATATTAATAATTATAATATATCTATCTATTAGCAAACAGATAAGGAACTCGTTTCAATCATGACCTATCTACCTGTTACTGAGTAGATAAGAATTATTAATACATACCAAAAGTATGTATATATATATATATAGGGAACCTTGTGAATGTAGGGGAGAACTTGCCAAATTGTAACTTTCTGAGTCCACTAATTTCGACTATGCATTGACTGTAAAAGAAGAGTTAATATATATATTAGTGGACTCAGAAAGTTACAATTTGGCATGTTCTCCCCTACATTCACAAGGTTCCCTAGTCTTAGGTAGGTTTGGGGGTGAGGACAGAACAAAGGGAGATTTCTCGACATTCCTACGAGAGAGAAAAAAAACGAGATTCTATATTAAGTCCACGTAAAAACAATTTCGGCGACTTTCCATTACTGACTGACTGATAGTTAACGCACAGTTTAAATTACTTAACATGGAAAGTTTCCTGGGGAAGTATATGGGAGAACTGGCGGAGAGAAAAATGAAAATAGAAATTATGGATGGCAAAGCCATTAAGAACATTTTATAACATTTAAGTTTTCTAAAATGTTAAAAATCCACAAAAAAAATCGTAAAATCTATATAAACATATCGCGGGCACCAACTAGTAGTACATATGTACTATAGTAACGTAGCGGTCGTATTTTTTACAAGCCGCGTCCGCTACTCTAATAGCGTGGCAACAGTGCTTGCATGCGGCGAACGTGACGATACTATGTACGTACTCTATATTTGTATTTTGATTGGATACCGTTGTAGTTGGTCAACTGAATTTATTTATTATGGTCATGGATTCGTTTCTGGAAAGATTTTTTTATATACTACTACTTCATATTATGAAGCTATGTGTTTTGAGCGCGCTAATCTCAAGAAATACTGGTTGAAATTGAATTTGTTAGAAAGTCCATTGTTCGAGGATGTTATAGGCTTTTTATTTACATGGCGTTTAATAGTTTCGATGTACTTGTGGTCAAAGTTCCTCGAGCCCTTAAAATGTGTTATATGCTATGAATAACTTTTAGTTTTAATAATTTGACAACGCGGTCGAAGCCGCAGAGAAAAGCTAGTTATACATATACTAACGTGATTCGAACTAACCAGGTTAGATAGCACTGGCACTGGGTTCCGTCATGTTCCTTGTCTTTATAATTGTCGATAAATATACAACAGAGTGTCCGTACACTAGGCTCTCTGTAGAAAAAGATATACATATGGAGAAAAAACAGTTTTACTTAAACCACATACATTTGTCGTAGTGACTAATATAAAACAAAAAAATATATATATTAAAAGAAACCAATTCAATTTGTGACAAGACATAAATCTCCTCACCCACTTATAAACTCGAATAGAATTTTTGTTGCGTGTTGTTTCTGTTATAATTGAATCGCGTATATTTTCAAAGTAAATAAATAAGTCGTAATACGTTATTTTGTCAGTGAAATAATAATATCAAACAAATCTTAAATAGAAATTTCTTAATAAAATAACATAAACTATATAACTTTTTGCCGAATTTTGGTGAGGAGTGGCGGAACTCAACACCGCGCTCTGTCTACCAGAGCGAAGAAATAACTGAAAATGTATTGTAATGTGGTATTTACCTATATGCTATGTGAACATATTGTAAAAATTATCTACTTTTAATTTCGTCAATAAGTTCAATGATAATATTTTTAACGTTTCTGATGTCACAAAAGAGCGGCGCGTCAAGGCCAACTTCTTATATATTTGTATTGTCTTTAGAGTTCTTTCCTTGATAAAAAGTCAACAGCGATTGTAGTTTAACACAATGGCCGTTACCGAACTTTCACGTTATCAGTTGTTTTTATTGCATTCACGCTTTTTCCCGCATATAGCTGGGTAGACAGTGAAATTACGTTCAAGGTACTCCAAGCACCATTTGCTACCAATTTTTGAGACTTTGCTATTGAATGACGAAGCTCAAAACTGCGCTTTATGTACTTTATGTAGAGAGCGGAGAAATGAAACCTATTTAAATATCATTCCCCTGAGTAAGGATTGAACCCACAACTTGTGAGTTGTGTGTTGTGTGCAACAAAATATTTTTCAAGGTATGACGCCATAACTATCAGTTAGGTTCTCTCAGCGTCAATCACTACAGTCTTAACTACATAAGTTGCGTGCAGTACGGTCAACAAGTATTGGCCGCCTTGAAGTTTGATTTTCTGAACTTTTGCGCAAACTTACCTCATAATATTATTTTACGCTTTTTATTATTAACAGAAGATAATAAAAAAAGACATTATTTTTTTTTATACTCAATATTTATAGGTATCGTAAACATTGATATTTACATTCAAAGGATGACGCACGTTCAGCTAGCTAGCTATTCTTATTTAGAAAACGTATGTGATCGTTTGAATTATACAGTAGTTTTCTGATGCAAATAGTGAAAGATGCTGCGACATGTTTAGTAGAAACGAGGAAACAAGAAAATCGTTTTATATTCATAGTGGTGAGAGGATATCGGGTAAATTGGGCATGGCCACATTATCACGATGCCGTCGATGGTTGGAGATTTGATTCCTACTCGGGAAAGTTAATTGTTTTTGTTCTTCCGCTCTAAGAATAAGTGCAGCGTCGAGTTCCGTCACTCGACACCCAATACCTTAATAGTGATAACGTGAAATATGAAACGTCTCGATATTAATTTTTCCCTATCTACCATTAAAAGTAAAAGTTATGCCACCCAATACTCTAAAATATAAACTTTTATGATGATTTAAAATATAAAGAAAAAAATAAATACATTAATCAATTAAATACAGTTTTTACCAAGGACGTTGTGTTTTTGTCGATTTGTTGTCAGTTACTATTAATAGCTGTAAATAAATAATTGTTGTAATAAATTGGTCGGGCAGATGACTCTTGTTAAATTTTTAATTGGCTGAATTTAATTTGTCAGTAGTTAAGTACTCGCTTCCTTAACCCAAATTTTTTATATACGTACCTATTATTTCTGTTATATGTAGGCCCACCTATAAGATCTTGTATGTATTATACGAATAATAATATAACTAACATTTTCTTAAAAACTATGTTTAAACTTGTGTATTGTTTCTATCAAAATTTTGTATGTTGGACGATTATAAGCAAAAGTTATTTCGAAAATATGTTTCTTATTAGCCTCGCGTTATCGGCAAAGGGAACCTAGTGTTATGACACTCCGTTCCCCGTTACGTGGCTTCCGTTACCCACTTTCCACCTAATTCTGGAGGCATTGCGTGTTGAGTGCCCGGAACTTAACACCGCAGTTGGTCTTTACCAGATCATTACTACGCCTTTTAAATAAAATTTTGGAATTTCTATATATGGGTATTTCTATAAATGTACATTCCCCACATCATAATAAAATACTTTGAATATGGATAAAGATATCAAACTTTTCAGGTCAGTGACTGCTCCAAAAATATCTATAGAATAGATTATTTAAATTGATATTAGGTTTTATCTCAAGAGTACATCACTATCTAAAAGATAAATGTTCAAAACACGTGTTTATAATAAAGTGTCAAAAAAGTTAAATAGCGATGTTTTAGTGATATCAGTGTTACATATAAATAATAGTAGTTTATATATAAATAATACTAGGGTTGATGAATCGTGGTCGCTCTAAAGTTTTTTAAGCATTTACATCTTGTGCCCCGGGGAAAAGGATAATGAAAAAAAAAGAAAAATACAAAAATCAAGTATGGCTGCAAGCTATTTCTAACTTCAGGGCAGCACTACTCGTCAACCGTACTGTAGATGTTGATTCTAATAAACTATTATGGTTTTTTTTTTGTTTTTTATGATATTATCTTTTGTATTTTGGCTTCCATACACCGTAATAATATGTAATAAATAGAAGGGAGAGAACCGAATGTCTTATTTATTAGGTTTTCTTTTACTAATTTAACTTTAACTTCACTTTATTTAACGTTGTAAGCTAACGGACGTCAAACTTATTTAAGTAACTTAAGTAGCCATTGAGCGGAACCGTCTTACACAATAAAATACAAACTACACGTGGAATTAGTACTATAGGTGCGTTGTTCAATTAAAATAAAGTAAACCAATATATTTTAAATGCATATACATATTAAACGTAAAAAAATACATATTAAATGAACCAGATTAGACCAGTCGTAAAAAAGGAGCACAAGCGTGCGACTGTAAACGCAATAGGTCATGGGTTCGATTCACACTCGAGGATTTTTTTATTCCCTCTCACTGGAAACGAAGCAATACGAGGCGGTCAGTGCCGTCACTCAACACGCAGTGCCTCCATAGTTTGGCGGACCATGGGGAACCTAAGTGTCTGAACATTTAAATTTCCAGGTTCGCTCTGCCTATCCTGCTATGTGCGTAAGTTTCAACCAAGTGGGCTTCGAACTCATATGTCGTCAAAAAACACGGCAGCTTACTACATTTGAAAATGAAAAAAACAAATGTTAATTGCTATATAAAACATTCGAAATAACTAAAATATTTCAAAACACAATATTTTTATTTCGTAATCAACACTAATATTGTATTGGCACGTTGCGTGTTTACGTTTTTAAAAACACGCGGTAGTGTTGCAAAACTCGCAGCGGATTTAGATCAACGAACCGAGACCTATATATACTTTTATACTAAATATTATAATGGTGAACAGTTTGTTTGATTGAACGGGCTAATCTCAGGAATTGCTGCTTCGAATTGATTTATTATTTTTGTGTTCAATCGATTCATGTATCAAAGTAGGCTTTAGGCCATATTATTAATTACGATGTTCAGTTATAGTGGCTGTACCTGTGATAAGGGATACTTCAAGCACCTGGAATGTATCATATTTTATACATCACTATCTAATTATTTCTATTATGTATGTGAATACGCAAGCGAAGATAAGGACAAAAGCTATAGTAATTATACGCATGACATGAAAACAAAGTTATTTTTGATAGCTCAATTAGCACCAGAGACTGTGTGACAATTTCCTTATGGTTTATTTTAATTTATGCAGTGATAAACCACTGGGTTTTATTACCACACACCTAGTTATTTTTACATAGTGACAAATATTCCTTGTAAGTTGCAGTGTCGTTTTTCTCTTACTACAATTTTGTTTTAAGCATATAATAGAGACGAATCTTTTTACTATTTTTTTTAATTCACACGGTATCCCGCACACAGCAGTGTAGGCAGAGGGAAACTTATATTAAGACACTTTCCTTCGTTCCCCATTTTCCGCCGAATTCTGGAGGTGTTGCCTATTGAATAGCGGAGGTATGAAAATGAAAATATTAAATGTTTCTTTTTCTCGATTGGGAATCGAGCCCACAACCTATCGATTTTATAGTTGCACGTGTCCCTGCGACTGGCCCTTTACTCACATCAAACAGATTTTTTCTAAACAAATTATACAGCAAGTGAAACTGTCGAAATATGCTTATAAATGCTTTAGTTCTTTACTTTGTATCTATTTACAGATAGTGTATAAAATAGTGGTACACAGACCGATCAAACAATTTTTCTTATGTAAAAAGTCCCTCGATTTGAACGTACAGTTATTGTTTACGTGTCAATCGAACCATGGCGCCGTATTATGTAATCATTACATATATACATGTGCATACATAATTATTAAACATACATTACATATGCGTACCAACAAGCATATTAAAAAACCTTAGCGTGCCTTACGGAGTAGCATATCTAATAGAAAAATATTTTACATGTAAATAATAATCTATACCTACTGCTAATAAAATCGTAACGGATCGGTGTCTGTACAGTATACATGGATGATAAGACCCAACGTAATAGAACCAAAAATAATTATTTCTATTTTTTTTGTGCGTTTGTTTATACGCTAATATAATAATAATAATAATTCAATTCCGACTTATAGTTCCAAAGATTGTCTCATTCAAACAAACAAACAAATTCTTAGGACTCATTATAATAGAAATAGATACTTGTAGCGCCTTAAGCAACGACGCCCGTAGGTCATATCTCTGAAAGGTTACGTCTATTTTACATACAATCAGCACAATGTATAGGCGTGATAAATTAAATTTATAACTAAGTATATTGTGCTTGTACTTGTTTACATACATAGTTGTTGCGATCGAAGGACATGACAAGTTTCTAGATATTTATCAATAATTATTTAATCGATTTCGTTGAAATATACGGCCATCTCCTTTTTTACCTTCACGTTGTTATCCCACACATAGTAGGATAGGACTAAAGAACTAGGAAGCTAGTGTTAAGGCTATGTCCCCATTAAGACACACCACTTTCCCACCTTTCACGGAATTCTGGAGGTATTGCGTGTTGAACGAACTCACAACACGCACGCGCTTGGATGGTTTTAAGGTCCGCGCGTCGGCTCCCACTAAGTTCAGTATATTTCATATATTTTGTATATTTTCTAATATAAAATACTGAATTAACTATTTATTTCTGCTTTTCTATGTTTATTGTAAAATTATGCTCAATTATAAGTAAACTAGGAACGGTTACTTACTATACTACATACTATACTAAAAATATGCTAATTAAGTAGTTGGATTTGCAAGTCTTGAACATTGCAAATCATCCGGGCGTGCGCGTACGCAATGCTTATACACAAAATTAATTGCGTACGTTTTGGACATGCGCTTGAAACTACATGCTGTGTATTTTAAATTCAAAATGCAGCTAATTTCGACATAGTATATACAAGAAGCGAGCCGTGACGCAAGAGGAGCGATAGCTTGTGGGTTCGATTGCCTCTCAGGAAATGAGATATTTATTTTTTTCATTTCTTGAATCTGGTAATGATGAAAACGCAGCGTTGAGTTCCGCCAGTGCTTTCAGATTTGATAGAGATGCTATCTGCATGATAAAGCGTGAAGCTTAAAAAAACTATTTCTTTGAAACTGTGGCGGTTTCAAAGCCTGGTCCCTACCGCCGGCTACGACATCGCGCCACGTGTAAATGTTGACGTATAGCTAGAACACTAGAACTAGAGTACATTAGCTCAAGGTGGTTGCGTTTATTAATAATTTGTATTTTATGTAACCACTTTATTGTACGAGCGGAAAAAATATATATAACCATTTTTTATGTTAGCTGATATGTGTAGATTTTTTGTGTTTCCAATTGTGAGTGTGATGTCTATTGATATCTATTTTAATAGTTTTTTTTAGCATCACGCTGTATCCCGCACAGAGCAGGGTAGGCCGAAGGGAACCTGGTATAAAGTTAAGATACTTTGTTCTCCATTTCCCGCCGAATTCTAGAGACTCATTGCGTGTCGAGTGGCAGATCTTACCGTCGCGCTATGCTCGACGCCAGAGCGAAGCACTGGAAGAATTGAACCCACAGCTATAGTCACACTTTGAATAATTTCAATAGTGGCAAAACCCAACGCCGCGCTTTAGTAGGGAATATAAGAGAGTATTTCTTGTAATTCCTACAAAACAGGATTATTATATTTCATAGTTAACGCAACGAAGTTGCGGGCGGCCACCAGTATGTTCATAATTCATATAATCCAATTATGGTACATAAAAGCACTAAAAGTTCAAAATTATTATAAGCTACTTAATTGAACGAAACAAATCCAACGGTTTTTTAGCCTTTTTTTATAAATACCTATTCATTAAAATACGGAAGTGGCTTTTGGCTAGCACGCCCATTGAAGCAACAAGTAAGTGAAGGTCATCGCTAAGGTCACCTGTGGAGTTGTTATATCACGATACGTCAATGTTTTTATAGACTAAAAAAGTACTCATATAGTGTATTTTGAATTATTTAATATCCAGCTTATATAGATCCCGCAGAATAGGCAAAGGGAACTTAATGTAAACATTCTGTTCCCCATTTTTCGCCCAATTTTGGAGGTGAGGTTGAGGGGCGGGATTTCTACGCCGCTCTTTGTCTTGTTACCAGAAATAGAAAAATAATCCATTCTAACGAAAGGGAATCGGACCCACAACGGAACGGAATTTTAAAACATTTGTTTTTGTAAAAAAAAAATGACATAGTTCTCCTCATAGAGCTTTTATCAAACGATGAAAAATGCGTTGTTTGGCCAGCGGAGCAAAGGTTTTATGCTTAAAAAGACCAAATACTAGTTCGTCCCTTTGCCCTCCATCTTCCACTTCAACTAATGTAAAGTTATTGAATGACAATAAAAGTTCGCAAAAAATGTATATCTTCAGCAATTTTCTAGTAGTTTGTTTAATTTTTGGAACTTTTTGTGTCGGAGGTTTTTAATTATGAATTATAACAATTTTGAAAATCTTATTCTTATTTAGAATACTGATATGATAAAATATTATTAAAAAGACATAATACTATATTACAAAAATACTATATTTATTAATTTTTTTTTTACTATATTCTACAAGATTTTATTTATAGAGACGAAAGTCGCGGTTCCTTCGTTCTTCAAATTCTTATAAACTATATTTTAGCTCTTAAGAGACGACGGAAATGACAAGGTCATTTATAATGTTTTCTATTTTTGCTTTATTTAAGATAACAAATTTGAAAGAGTCAATCAATTATGATACAAATAATAACGATAATATTGTATATATGTTATCACAAAATGTGATAACAATATTAATATAATGATTAATTAATATCATCACACGGCACGTCATATGTTAAAATTAGACAAAATTGAAAAAAAAAAGTGGGACTTGTTAGGTTCGTATTTAAAATAACCTCCGTGGCCTACGACAGCAGGATTCGATTATTGCTCACTGCAAATATGTTGATTTTTACGAATATTACTACACTTATATGGGTATGATTATATTAGAATTGTTGTCATTCTCCCGCTATATTA
The DNA here is from genome assembly GCA_917862395.2 of Heliconius sara. Lineage (NCBI taxonomy): Eukaryota > Metazoa > Arthropoda > Insecta > Lepidoptera > Nymphalidae > Heliconius > Heliconius sara. The sequence goes on from OU860791.1 coordinate 18,216,129, forward strand.
GACAAAGCGCTCTTAAAATACTCTTTTCCCCACTTTTCCACCAAACTTACTATAATATATATGTATATATATTAACAATAGCTAAGATACGTCAAGATAAAAGATAAAAATCTATAGTAGGTACTAATACACGAGCTCCCTACAATCTGATCTCATCTGAATCGTGCTAAAAGTGAATTATTTTTAGTACAGTACACACGTTTGTTTAGTAAACACTAGCAGCTACATCACTATTGTATGTACGTATGTGTCGGCGCCACGTGTAGAGCATGATGTTGGTGAGTGATGTTGATAAGCTAACAAATAAATATACTTATTTTAAATCATTCGGTGGCTTGACGCCTCGTAGCGCAGCGGTAGAATGTCTTACTTTAAACGCGACGGTTATGAGTTCGATTCCCACCACGTTGAATGAATTATATTCATTCTTCTCTTATGACAAAACAAAGCGCGGTATTAAATTCCGCCAATCAACATGCAGTGAGTGTCTTAGATATTGGGCGGTGCATTGAGATTGTTTTAACGTTACTACTAGGTTCCTTGTCCTTGCTCTGCTATTTCCGGGATACAGTATTAAGCTAAAATAATCTCTATACTTCTCTACCAATCCTCGGATAGAGAACGAAAAAATTGATCACTATATTAATTTATACTAAAGTGAGATCACTTTAACCGCATTTACACAAGACTTACTACATTCAGCCTTACACCTATATAAATACGATTTATTTAAGAATAAATACCAGCATGTTTTATATAGGTTGTATAGGTACTAGTCCTTATTTTCAATGCTCTATTAGCAGGCTGCTCCTTTCCTACCGAATGGAAGGAAGCAATAGTAATAGGCATTCGCAAGCCCAAAAAACCCGCCAACCTTCCCTCAAGCTACAGACCCATCAGTCTCATTAGTAGTTTAGGGAAAATCTACGAGAGAATCATTCTCAGTAGATTAAAGGAAATAGTCGAGGCTAAACAACTGTTCATCAACGAACAGTTCGGTTTCAGACCCCACCACTCGTCCATACACCAAGTTCACCGACTCACCGAACACATCGCGAAATACAACGTCCGTAGATCGATTCGTAGCGACACGGCTGCAATCTTCTTAGACATCGCCAAAGCCTTCGACAAGGTCTGGCACAACGGCCTGCTCTTCAAGCTCCGTCGTATGGCCCTGCCAGACTCTCTCGTTCACATCATTCGGGAATACCTGTCGAATCGCACGTTCCGATACAGGATAGAAGGGACCCTATCGTCCTCTAGACTCGTTCGCGCCGGAGTCCCGCAAGGCTCCACTCTGTCACCGCTATTATACGCGCTTTACACCAGCGACATACCGCGTACCGATAAAGTCGAACTTGCGATGTATGCTGACGACACCGCCCTTTACACCACGGATCGCTCCGCTTGGATCCTAGCCGAAAGACTGCAACAAGCTGCCGACGCCCTAGGCGCCTGGTTCAACAAGTGGCGGTTTGAGGTTAACCCGGAGAAAAGCGTAGCCGTCCTCTTTCCGCGTAAGCGCTACGAGACCGTCTCGACTATCTTCCTACAAGGCAAACCGATTCCCTGGGAATCCAAGGTCAAATACCTAGGCGTCGTACTAGACTCGAAATTCTCCTTCCGGCCGCACATCACGTATGTCAGGAACAAAGCCACATACGTCATGAACAGGCTGTATCCGCTCATCTGCAAGCGGAGTAAAATGTCACTTCGTAACAAGCTGACATTGTACAAAACTTGCATCCGTCCCGTTATGACCTATGCTTGTGTCGTGTTCGCACACACCAACATAGACCTCCTTCAGAGGGTTCAAAATAAATTCCTTCGAATGGCATCCGGATGCCCATGGTACGTACGCAACGTCGACCTACACAAAGACTTCGAGCTAGAATCGCTCAAGGAATTCTGCAAGCGCCTGGCCAAGCGCTACTACGAGCGTGCAGATTCCCATTCCAACCCACTGATTGTCGAAGCGTGTAACTACGCTCCTCACCAGCACCCACGTCTTCGACGCCCTCGAAGCCTCCTGCTGGACCCCGACGACCCAATAACCACCGCAAACGCCCAATACATAGGGAGGATTCACTCCTCAGTCCCACGTCCCACTCTCCGCCGCCGTACGAGGCGGCGAGGCCAGTCATATCTCACGGCACGCCCGCGCCTCGGCGCGGCGGGGCCCGACGGCCGAAATCCCCCATGATCAGCGCACGCGGGGTATTCCCCTGCGATCGCTAACACTGCACGAGCGCCCTTCATTGCCCGTAATTTCTTCTTCAGGGGCGAGCTACACTCGCCCCTCCCAGTCCGGTGACGCTGTTAAGACCATTCCAGGTCAACAGCAGTAAGTCCATCAGGAAAAAAAAAAAAAAAAGGTTGTATAGGTAATAAGTACCGCAAATAATCTCCACGGGTTGTATACGATAACTACTTTGTAGGTCCACGTGGAGACTGACGTTCGTAAGAGGGATTTTGATTGCACCTAACCGTCGTTTGTGATCCGTTCTGTACTATGTTTGTATGATGGGTTTATTGAACATAAAACTGATTTAAGAATGGGAATTATGTTTTTAAGTCTTCGTGATAAGTGTTAGTGGAACGGAAAGAAGAGAAAGAAAGAAAAAAGTGGAGTGTGTTGTTTTTTTAGCTTCACGCTGTATCCCGCACATAGCATGGGCGGGCTGAGGTAACCTGGGAATCTAGTGTTAAGACATTCTTTTCCCATAAAGACACTTCCGTTTCAATTTACGCTGAATTATGAAGGCATTGCGTGTTGATTGCCAGAAGACAATGCCGCGCTTTGCCTCGTTACCTGAACTGGGCAAAGCGCAGCGTTGATATTAAATAAAATATTTATTTCATACTCTCGAGTGGGAATCAAACGTCAAACAAAAAATATTTGTCTTGTTTTAAATAAATGACATTTAAAAAAATATTATCATTCTTTGTAATAATCAATCACAAAAATAATCTAATAATAACATATAAATTTCACAATTTAATTGGTCATGCCTTATTATAAAAAAATGACAAAAACAATATGTCGTCTTACTGTAACTTTATTGTGATGTCTTTAACATTTAAACACGTAAGTAATAAAGATGTCAGAAAAATAGAACGTGGCGACAGTTCATGAAGCCAAGTAGAATGTAACGATCATATTTAGATTAAAAATAAACTACAATATATCTGCGTGTCTGCGCTCAGCTTCACGCTGTAACACGCATACCTACAGAATGGATGACAGAGAGATAGGACACTACTGTTAGGAAATATTGTGAGTTTGATTCACTCCCGAGTAAATTTTGATATTTTTATTTACTAGCTCTGGCAGCAAGGCAAAGTGCGGCGTTGAAATCCGTCACCCAAGACTCTAAGCCGAAATTCGGCGAAAGTGGGTAACGGAAATGTGTTATTGGGAACGTAGAGTCTAAACACTATGCTCCTATATGCGGTTTACGGCTTGAAATTAATAAAATAAGAGATACAGTTAAAATGTTTATTTGTAACGCACAAATATATACAATTATTAATATTATATTATATCGTGTAGATCGTTTACACAAACAGAACACTCAAGTTATTTTACAAGTAAAATGCCAAGTGATACTTGCCATATATGTATGTAAATAGGCAATTTGCAAGCGTAGCAATTTTAATATTGAATATTGAATCGAGGATATGTTGACTCTCCGCTCTGCGATATAAGTGCTTGTTTATTTACTTAAAAAATACAAACGTAATTAAAAATTTAGTTTATGATAGTAATAATATGTGGAATATTTTTGACATTTTTGGATAGTGATTCCATATTCATTTTTAAATAACGTATAGAGATTGTACTATACTGTTGTAACCAGCACATTTTGTTTACCGACCATTTATTAAATCGTTTCTCATTCTACATTTATTTTTTTATATTATATTTTCTAAAATAGTAATGTATGGTATAAATGATGGTAAATTTCTATGTGCTCTTTCCATAACTGTCTTTATATGGATTGTTAAGTTCAATTTCTTATAGTAGCCGTATATTTAGAAAGCACTTATTTAAAATTATTCTAAGGCAACGGTATGTTTTACTTGATATTTCTCCTTAGAATCTAACATATCTATTTATAAATATTTCAGAAGAAATATATTCTTCTGAAATATTTACAGCTGCATTGACATAAATATATATATATATATAAAAGGGCAGATGGAACCTAATGCTACACTATTCTTCGCTTTACGCGCGACATTGAAACACTGCGTGTATGGGAAAATGAGATAATTTATACAACGGTGTGTAAATCGAACCGACAACCACTGCGCCACTATGGTCTCTATTACGTAGGTGCCTTTATAATTTATTTATATTTAAGACCATAAAATGGTAAATAATTACAATTTCTCAACACTTAGCAACTGTAATTGACCCAGTATTCTGGAACATTTGTAAGCTTATTTCCATTTAAGATTATTCTCATGTCAAGTCTTATCTCTATATTTATTATTATCATTTTTGACCGATAAACTATCTTTGTTTATTACGAGCTTTGAATATAATTTAGTTAAGACATTGTCGGTCGAAATGAATAATAAATGATGTGTTTATGTTTTGTATATAGTCAGTATAGTGTATTATATTTATACGAAAATCACTATATAGTTAGTTATTTGACCTTTACTCATTTTTTTCCTTTAAATTGTAGTCGCATATAGGCAAAGGGTGGAGAGGTAACCTAGTCATAAGACACTACGCTTCATGGGGTGAGTACTGTCAAAGTGAGTAAGTGTCTCAACAACTAACTAAAACTAGACGGAGCATGAGCTTCGTCTAATTTTCAAAACATTACGTATGATGAGTGGCACAACTCAACGCCGCACTTGCTACCAGAGCGAAGAAATGAAAATATTATTCATTCTCCCTAGTGAGAATGAATCACACTACCATTATTAACACATGACATGTTCTGACAACCAAGTAAAGACTCCTAATTGATCAGAAAGTGAGAAACGAATTTAATTAAAATATTGAAAAAAAGTTTCAACTTCCAAATATAATAGATACTTGTTAGTTCTATGCTCATATTATAAAGCTGAAGGGTTTTTTTTGGTTGAACGTGCTAATATCGGAAACTACTGCTTCAAAATATATTTTGTATAATATATAGTCGTTTGTTCACATATTGAGGAAGACTATAGGCTATATGAAATCTTAGTTATGTAGTTATTCCTAAATTAACGCGGGCGAAGTCCAAGGTATAAGCTAGTTATATATAATTTGTTCAAGCTGATGTAATCTTATATTATTTAAATTCATACAAAATTTAGAAGTTGATCTTATAATAATCAATAATTTACAATGTATATGTATTGTGTAATATTACCATTTCAATCTTGAGCGTGGGTTGTTTTGCTTAAATAGAAATGTAACATGATATAATATAAAACTCATCTTATTTATGAATTATATTTTATTTTTACTAGCTTTTGTCCATTACTTCGCCTTTGTTCAGCAGTTTTTTATTATAGTATGCTATAAAAATTATAACTCTATATCACACCTCTTGACAACGTATTTTAGAAAAGAGTTACACACTAGGACTACAAAAGTAGACTAAAAAAATGTATGCAAACCTTGTCCTGGAAATAACGAATACAACAAAAAACAATTATCTAATTTTTTTTGTTGTATTCGTGACGATTAAAGTATAATTTAATAACTGCCCTCTATCAGGTTAGGCAATAGGAATGTATTAATTTCTATATATATATATATATATATATATATATATATATATATATATATATATATATATATATATATATATATATATATATAAAAATGTAATTCCTCCCAACAAATATTTACACTCTTTTATTGTAACAGGGGGCTTGCGGTAGCACAATAAATTTTGCTTTTACGCTCAGGGGGTGACAATATTGGTCAATTTTGGTGCGCCCCTCAATCGCTTGTCCAAACACCGTGATAGTGTACAGAGTGGCTGATTGTGTTTATATTTGCAGATCGGTGGTTTTTGTGGATTAGTAGTAGGCTTGTTGGTAGACCTTGGTGTTATAGGCATATTCTGTATGGCTCTTGTAACAAAAGTAGGCAGGCTAATATAGTTTTATCGATATGCATATATGAAACTCTATCAAAAACATATATGTATATGTATATGTATATATATGTATATGTATATATATGTATATGTATATATATATATGTATATGTATATATATATATATATATATATATATATATATATATATATATATATATATATATATATATATAAATAAAAAACATAAATATTAAATAATGCGTTCATGAAAAAAAATGGGAGAAAGTTCTGTGTTCATTTAGGACAAAATTCAGACTCTAAATTTCACTCGACAATATCTTACGTACTGGCTTGTACATACTGGATCGTGTGGTTGATATTTGATTTGGTGCTTAGTGGAAAATAATAATAGCTAAGTTTGTACTTAGCATACAATTTTGAGTGTGTATTTTATCTCGATTGAATACAAAATATGTCCCTTATAAATCTCCCATTCTTTAGTCGGCGATTTTCCAGCTTTTTAACTTGACTGGGCACGCTGGCGCTAGTCTTGACTCTGCCGTTAATAGTTAGTGACAGACAACGCACCCGACTTGCTGCTGCTTGACTTAAAAAGTTGCAATATGCCATGTAGGTAGATTATTGTAGAAAAGGAGAACTAGGAGATTATTATTTTTTTTTAATTTTACGAAATTTCTTACGAGCACAGGAAAAAATGAATTTTTCATTTTATGTCTGAACAACTACGCATACAAAGCTGCGGGCAATGACAAATTATCAATATGTTTTTTTTATAAACAAAGTAAATAATTTCTTAAAATGTACAATTAGTCATGTTTTATTATAATAGTTGATACTTAGTTATATTTAAACTTCGAACATTCCTTATTTCATCCAATTTATATAATGTTTTATTAACAATCAGAAATTCAAAGACTTTAATTTGATATTAAAGATGGTTATAACATTAGATCGATAACAAGACGGTCCAACACGAATCTCCGAAGAATGGTGAAGATGATCTGTAAGCACACCAACTTCAGATTTAAGTGACCGTCACTAACCCTGACAAATTTGTATGATAAAATGATTTGATGGGATATAATGACAATTTTTATTGAATAATTTAGCAGCTTCCCGCTGTTAAATTATCAGTCAGCAGGGTACGCAGAAGGAGCCTAGTGTTATGACACTCCGTTCCTCACTTTCAATGTCAATGATGCTTTACAAGCTTTTTCCTCGTATAGTAGAGTAGGCAAAGACCTATTTATTATGTTGAGCTCAAATATTATTACTCCACTGAGTGGGAACCGAATCCACAGTTGTGGTCATAAATAATATATATAATAACATTATTTTTTATTGTCTACAGATATTACCCTACATAGATGGGTTCAACCACGTTTCAAAGATAGCATCTCTAACAGACGTCGAAATAAGCTTGGTTCGAGCTTGCGTACAAAATCTAGTGTACTACGGCGTAGTGACTCTAGTGCCTATATTTCAATATTGTGCTGTAAGTATTATTTTTAGTTTATTATTTGAACACCTACATACGTCTGACTATTAACATTACGGTTGTGGGTTTGATTCGCACTCGAGGGAATAACCTATTTTCATTTCCGCGTTCTGGTTATTAAAAAAAGCGTGATTTTCGAAGCAGACTCAAAAGCTCAACGCTCTGCTTCGAAAATTGGGCTGAAAATTGGAGATCGGAGTGCCGACGAGTGTCGAAAACGAAGTGTCTTGACACTAGGTTTTGAAAGGAAATTAAATAATAATTAATATATTTATACAAAATCTCGACAGGTGTACAGTGCGACGCCCAAGTTGAGGCAATTGACTCGATGCGCGGGCTTGCAGCGACAGTGTGTTGAGTTCTGTGCAAGATCACGTGAGTTGTTACTTTTTTTATGTTTATATTTAGGCGTTCAAGGAGTTAAATTCAATAAATTATAATAAATAAATGAAAATAGTATTATTTTTAGTTCATTCATCAATTACCTTTACCATAACTATTATAATATTCATCAAAACTCATCTTTAAAATTAAATGATGGATAATACATTAAAGTTTCCGAGGTTAATTCTTATCCCATTTATACAAACAATGTATATTTAGAATAATTTAATTTTTTATGAAATATTGAATGTTACGTTAAGCCTTGAGACGTACATATGTAATAAAAATATAATGTCAGCTAATGGAATGGCCACTAACCTACATACAAATGTACACTTTACTATTAAACCTAAAATATCAGGTATATTTATATTACTCTACTAATTCCCACCAGCACGACAACTGCCAAAAGTGAGTGATATATTCCGTATGTACGCGGGCATGTCGTACGGCAGCACGGTCAGGGACCTCTGCAGGCGCATGCGACCTCAGGAGCTGGCCATTAACGAGAGGAAGCTGGTCCTCTTTGGAGTGCTTGAAGGTCTTATTAGGAGGGTTTATAAGGTAACTTTCATATGGGAAAATTGCGAAACTTTGTTATATCTTCTTACTTTTTGTCATTCGTAAACTGACATATACAGAGTTACTATATATAGTTGAGGGCAATCGTGGTCGATTAGCCTTTAACGCTTTGGTTCGATTCCCACTCCAGGAAATGATATATTTAATAATTTGATTTCTTCGCTCTGGTGTCGAGGCAAAGCGCGGCGTTGAGTTCCATCAATCAATACGCAATACCTCCAGTATAAGTACAGTTAAAAATTATATGAAAACCATTGAAACTGTACTTCAACAAATTTCAAAATGGTATACTTTTTCCATATAAGTCTTTTTTTTTCTATCACGATGTAAAAAGATGACTATAATATTTGCTTATAATGTAATAAAAAGTATGATTTGACAAGAATCTTATCAACTGTTGCTAAATCTTTACTGATAGGAGCAGACAGTGTAGACAGTATGTCTATTTTGATAACATTGAGAATTTATCAATTTTTGTTTATAAATTTTTGTGTATAAATAGTTTTATACAAAGTTTTTATGTAAATTTTAATAAATATATAATACGAATTTATATATCAATTGTAAACAAGAAAATTGATAATTCATTTATTAAATTTCTCCTTTTAAAGGTGAAATTATCTTTACGTCTAAATCTCTTGACTTGTACTATAACAAGTCTAATCGTAAATATATATTTTTCTTTCCTGCAAATAGCGCATGGTTTCCTCTTTTTCTCTCTTCTTAAAAAATCTTCAAACATCTGCAGATTTTTAATTCTATAAATAAATGAAAACGCCAAAAAGGAATTCTCTACCAACTAATCTTGTCACGTGAGAAATAAATGTGAAGGCGTGCAAGAAATATTAATAATAAATCAATCTTTTTCCAATATCCAGTAACTCTACACAACGACAACGCGTCACTGCGGAGCGACCACAGCCAGTACGTAGCAAGGACTTACAATGGTCTGGTTTGTCTCGACGAGCTCTGTTGCCAGGGAGGCCTGACCGCGTCTCAGCTAGAAGAACAGTTGGAAAGGGACAATGAAGTTATTTTTATTGTGAAATGAAGATAATCGAATTCAATTTAAGGTACACCTGCTGTGCAGCAGTTACGACGTTATGACGGAGGTAGTAGGTTTGTGTAATGAATGTTATTGTTACACAATTGAAAACTGGTGTTTTGAAACGCATATAACAATGGTTTTTTTTATAATAATTTTGGTATGAATCTTCGCTAATATAATAGGACCAGTTGTGACTTGTACGTGTTTGACGTATAATGTATGACATAATTTGTCAGACTTCAGGATATATACTCTTATTTTTAAAAAATCCGAACAGTAGTACTTACTCCGGTTACTGTATTTTTTAATTTACGATGTTTAATGAAAAGGGCTAAATGTTGAAAAATAACTGGTTTAATAATCTAATATGCTGTAGTAATAGAGTTGAATTGATGTTGACTTGATTTCATGGAGACAATGAATAGGATGATTCATTTTTTTTATTTTAAAATAGACATTAATAAAATCAATATGTATCTAATTATTTTATACTATGATGATGTCAATATATCACACGAATTCAGTAATCATTTATGTGCATACTATGTATTATTTTTGTTTAAATACCGTTTATAAATGAACATTTTAGTATTTTACTAACAATATTTATGAATATGTAATAAATATGTATATAAAAATGTAAAAAATAAAAATCGCAATTATTAAATATGATGTTTGATAAACGTCCAAGAAGATTGTCGGTTCGAATCCTATGACAAGGGACTACTTATATTTTAAATATTTGTATATACAATATTTTATATAAATGTTTCCTTGTTTATGATTGAACTCGATATTTAATCTCTTTATATGGTAAAACTAGGGAATAAAGGGTTCTCTTCTCGTCACTTACTTAAGCGAGATGCTTAAAATAAAAAAAGTGTTTAGTACCAAAATGTAACTATTGTTAATATGTTCTTTGTCAGTCATATTTTTAAGGAAAAAATTGTGTTCAATTTCAAATTTAATATTAAAAATGTATTTAGGGTGTAGAATTTACAGGACACTAGGGATGTGCCAATACAATTTTAAAAGAATGCTTTACATTAGAAATCCTAAAGTACAATGTTTTAAATACATCACTGTGTAAACGATTTTGACTGGAACTGTACCTCAATATTCAATAAACATGTAAAATTATTCTAAATATATGTTTTTATAATTATATTATATATAAGATAGCTTTAAATCAGTCAAAATTTCTAAAATAAATCATACATATTTGTCATTCATGTCAGTACTGTCAGTAGATACTTGTATATATTATAATTTTGTTTTAATGACATATACATTTAGTTGCGTATAAAAATTAATTTATCCATTAATTGCTGATGTCCTTAATAATAATCGAGAAAATAATATTGGTTAGTTATTAGATAAATAGTATAGATTTACGGTTCAGACCGTCGTAGCGTAAGAGCACAGACATGCGGCTGTAAATGGGACGGTGGTGGATTCGATTCCCACTAGGAGGAATAAAATATTTAACATTTTTATTTCCTCGCTGTGGTAAGGAGGTAATGCCTCAAGAATTCGGCGGAAAGTGGAAAACGGTAGTGTCTTAACACTACCTTCCCACATATACATGAGCATGGGAAAACCGGGGGTCGGGTTGCCCGTGGGCCCCATTCCAGAAATTTTACTTACACAAAATAGTCCATAAAAATAAAAAAACACAACTTTTAAAAGAACATGTCTGTTCAAAGGTGAAGTCCAGTTTCTCGCCGGAAAATATATCTACATACGCTAATGCCTACATACCCACTATCATCATATCATCATATCATCTACAATGTGAAGATGAAAAAATATTAGTTATTATTATAACGTTTACTACATTTAACCGTAGGTACGCTATTTTCATATTAAGAGTTATTTCAACTTTTAATTTTTTTAATTGTTTTATAAAGTTAACAAGTCTTAGTTTGTATATCCCGCTTTATAAAAAAATATATATACACTACACTAGAAAATATGTTACAATCTGCTCAATATATATTTATATCTAATTGATTTTTTATAATCTTTACATTATAATAATGGTGCTATAAATGTTCATTTAAGAAAAATATATTAAAAAAAAGACCTGAATTGTGAAATTCCCACCGAATTTGTAATAGTTTTTAAAATTTCAAAAAATGCCCGCAAGTAGGTTTCAATTCAACACTAAATCATTTTAAAATTATGTATTCGAAGCGAATGCTTCAATAATATAATTATTTTATTATAGTTTATAAATAATAATGAAGACTTTCAGATATTATGTGTATAGTACATATAAAATAATAATTAAAATAGAGGGATAACAGTAATTTTGTTGCATATTTTATATAAAATTTGTGATAATTATCATTTTCTATTAAGTTTTTTTTTATCACTTTGTACATCTGTTGGAAAAAAAAACTGAAGTGACTAGTCTCAGGGTTTTTAAATTGTCATAATACTGTTACGATATGATAATTAGAAAAATACTAAGAATGAACTGTTTCCAGTTTTTCTTTAGGGAAGTCGAAAAACCAAATTGGTTTTTTCTAGATTTTTTTATATCTTATACCTACCTACCTAGTCCAAATATAGACTTTTTGACTCCACTAGTCAAAATGTATAGTGCCTTCAACGCATAAATTTATAGAGGTAAGACGAGTTTAATATAAAAATGTATATTGTTTTTTATTATTATTATTTGTATATATATTATATTATTATTGTTTAAGAGATTATTTTCGTAATTGTTTAGAGTATATTGAAGGTTTTCCTTTGAGAAGGTTAATGCAATGTGGATTTTAAAAAAGTTATATACAAGTACAAGTTGTTCATATAAAGTTACTTTAGTTGCTGTTCAGTGATTTTTTAGCATTTAACTTATATTAAAATGTTGAATGTTAATTAAACATGGACATATGTCTCTGATGCAATTGTGAAGTCTTCATAAAGATTTAATTTATAATATTTGTTAGGCCAATTTGCATTAACAATCTCACAATATTCATTAGAAATTTAAAAGTTATTTCGTGTTTTATGTTATATAAATCAATCTTATAAAAAAAATGGGTTTTACTCTACCCCGTATTCAGACATTTTATTAAAAATATCGAGAGGTACAACTTAATAAAATAAATTATTCTTGTTTCGTTAACCATTAGTTCAATTATAAATAATTTGAAGTTACTACTACTATAAGTAGATTGAAACAACGTGATTGTAATAGGAAAGGAGTGGTTTGTATGAAAATGTGGTTGTAATAGGCAAGTGGTGGCTACACATTTCAAACTAACATTTTTTTTTTTAATTTCAATCTTTTCTATTACAAAATGAAAATTATTATTTAAAGCTACAAAATTAAAAAGGTAACAAAAACACATACTCAAAGACAGTACTGATTTAATATATTCTTATATAACATTATATAAGTTACAAAATACATAAACAGTATTGTAGGTAACGAAACACTTGACTAGCGTTTTAGATACAAGAAAAATATGATAACTTCATGCCGCAGACGCCATTTTTAGTCTATTTCAATTTTTTAAAAAAAGAAGCAAAATAAATAGTCGAAAATCAAACTCAATATCAACTTAAATTACCGCCTGCAGCATATAGGAACCTATTATCAAAAAATGAAGAATAATTTTGACAAGTCAAAAGAATCTACATATTTTACATGTATATGTATGTACATATATATTAGTTTTGTAGGTCTGTATAAAAATTAAATTACATTTTGGCACGGTGTATAGAAAATAGACTGGTTTCTTTATTTACATAGTATTTAGGCTGTGTTTTTTTGTATTTAAATTCAATAATAATATAACTTTATGAAAACACAACCTTACGCTCAACGCGAGTGATTATATTTGAGAAAAAAAACATCTTTTTTTTTTCTTATCTTCAATTATTAGGCTGTATAATCTAAGTCAGAAAAACAATCTTTACTTGACTCACTCACGTTGAACAACTCGACTGTTATAGTTACGTTTGATTCTACTGTAAAAATAAATACTATTTTATTATTCGTTATATTGTTCCACTAATTTAATTAAACACACGTGATTAAAAAATCTTAGCGATTACAAAAAATAAAAAAAAAATAACTAAAATTCTTAGAAAAATATTTAGAAATACAAAAATGGAGCATTCAATTATAATTTGTTTTCGAACCATAACTTTTATTGCAACAGACGAAGTGCAAAATGTAATATTGCACCAATTAACCTAAAAAATCAAGTTAACTTGGAAGGGGAAAGAACTAGGGGAATGAATTACTTTCAGTTCCACACTCTAGTAACAAAACAAAAGGCGGCGTTAAGTTCCGCCAAGGGTGTATAAACACTAGGTTTGTTCCTTTGTTTGTCTTGCTGTATACGAGATACAGCGTGAAACAAAAAAATATAATATAAATGTATGTTATATACAAAAAGACTATGTAATCACGTGTGTATCTTAAAAATATATATTTTCCATATATCTATAGGAATTCACCACACCATTGTATGGAAAGAAATCCCTACCACCTATAAATGTATATATATGTATATATGAAATTACACATTATTATGAGACTTTTAATGTTAAAAACTGTTTGTATGACATTCACTCATATTAATTACAAGTATATCTTATATAAATACTTATATCGCAGTCACGAAACATCAATAGAGACCTAAGTGCCATTATTTAAATCAATTTATGCATTTTAAAGCATTTATTGCATCAAATTACAATATCAAATTAAAAAAATTGTTGTTTGATATAAAACAAAATGCTCTTAGATGTTCATATAAGTGAATAAAAAAGAAATTTATTATTTTAATTCTGTCTGCCTCCTTACTACAAAACGAGTATCACATTCATTCATCAGGTCATACTCAAGGCAAATATTTTATAATAATTACACAAAAAGTTGTGAATTTTTTGACTTATAACACTCTCATTAATAATAAATAAATGTCATACAAACAGTAATATCAAGAAGTCTTGGAAATTTACACTGAATATAAATCATATTATACGTAGCTTACAACATTATATAGAAAGGCACAACATATTTGGTAAGTTAAAATAATACATTGAAAACTTATACATATTATAAAGAGGCCAATCCTAAATTACGTCACACGTCATAAGGGTCGATAGAATTTGACATTGTGTCAATGGGTGACAAAAACAGAAAACAGTTCTATTTATCTATTAGAGATTTTTTGTGTTGAATGGCGGAACTCAACGCCACGCTTAATCGAAACACAACCGTCACGTTTACAGCCACGACGGCGTCGAAAATATAACATTCAAATATTTAAATTTCGGGACTGCTGTTTGAATTTAATAATTTTTATGTAAAATTGTTAAATATGTGACGTCAAACAAGTTAGGGCAGTCTCACAGATATGACCAACTGTGACAAGGAGGGGTCAGAAAATAATTCAAATTCGTTTGACGTAATTTACGAACGGCCCCTAAGGCTTGTAATATCATATTTTATTGTTTAAATTTATAATACAATATAGTTGAGGTGGAATTTGCCAAATTATAGAAATAAATAAAAATGTTTTGGTAATCAAATAAAAAATGCATCATTACTTCATAGAACATGTAAAAAAAATTGAGCACTTCTTTCTAACAAAAAAAACACCTCAACTACTTAAAATGTATGTATGAATATATGTTACAGCTACCACCCAAACAACCTACCATTGAATAATTTATGAATTACCAAATGCTATATTAAGATAACTAAATAATAAAAAAATATTTTACAATAATTGTATTTGTTTGCTTGTTCGTGAAGGAGGAAAAATATTTTTATTTAAAGATTAAATTAATAGGGTTAAAGTAAAGTTGTTCGATTGTATGCCTTGCAACATGTTCTATGATGTCTTTCTAGAACAAGTGATTTCCATCGAGTTCTCTAAATTAAATTCCACACACTATTTTATCAGTGTAGTGGAATAAAGGTAAATTATACCCCCAAGTGGGTATCGAACCCACAAAGATCGCGTTAACAATCAACTACAACATAAATATTTAATAATGCCGATGTGTGAGAAAAGAAAGAAACGTTAAAGAAAGAAAAGTTAGGTAAGGTTATGGTTACACTATATTATTTATCATTTTATATTTTTTACTTTATATTTACCCTGTAAGTAATATAATCCTCTAATAACACAGCGACGTCAAAACAAAAAACTATAATCAGTCAAATACGGAGAAAATTGTCAAAATTTTCAATCAATATAGCACTTGATAGCTCACCTCCTCACTCTATACCTATCCTTTTATATAATTTTGATCAAAAGAGTCAATTATTATTATTTTTTGAGTAAAATCAGAATACACACTCATACACACATTCTTAGAAATGACCTACCCCAATATAAGAAAAGGAATAAAGCATAGTGGGATATAATACATTACTTGTATAATTATTCATTTATTTCAAAACTTTTGTGTCAGTTTTTTGATACAAAAAATTACAAATTTAGTTGTGACTTGATTTAATTATATCCGTTACAAACGTTTAGAATTCATTTGATTTTACCTCCGTAATTAAAAAAAAAAAACAAAATTTGATCTCAATCACACTATTAAAATAAATGTTTATTTGACATTGACAAAAGCATTTAATTTCAAATGAAACATTTATAACGGACAATATAACTTTTCTGACAAATTGTAAAAAAAAAATACATAATTGATTGTTTCACATATATTTCAAAATACTGGATTTTTTTTATATACTTATTTTATTATTAATTAATAATATATAGGCGACACTACAATGTAATGCAAATCATAAGCATTCGATAATAACTTATATAAGTTATTATCGAATGCTGTCATATGACACAAGTTATTTATATATTCTACATTACCTATGCTGTTGTTTTATTTTTTTATCTATTTCAATTTAATTATTTATCTATGCTGTCGCATATGATGTGATTTTGATGGTGGGTCATTTAGTTTATATTTATTATCTTGTATCTGTCCAAAGCCAATAAAGTTGAGTATTTATAAAAAATATAACATAATTTCCATTGTTTAATATTGTAGGAACGATGATAATACTAAAAAAATATTAAAATATGTTTATTAATAAATATAAATTCAAGCCACATATTTTTATGAGACCCCAACGAAATGAGACAAAAAACAATCTTTCCCGTTCTAATCCACATTTATTATCAGTGCTATAGCAATTTTGAAACATAATCTGCGAAAAAGAAACGTTCGAAACGTCACATCACTTGACGCCATTTTACTTGAACAGTATGTAGTTTTTCATATAATTAATAAGATTAATTAATAGATACAGACACAAAAAATAAAACAACAGCTACAAAGTAGATAAACAAAATGGAGATTCACCTACAAAATTAAGGCAATGCTAGTTGCAACACGCGATTGTTCTTGTTATCCATTGTATATTATAGTTATAGTATAGTTATTTATAGTTGTATTGTAGTAGCAAAACTCAGCACGTTAACATTAGCCGGAGCACATTTCTGAATGCTCGTCCCACGCTGCTACCTGGAAATTTATTATAATATAATTATTAGTCATATTTTTATCTATATTAATATATATCTATATATTAAATAATATATATCTATATATTAAATAATATATATCTATATATTAAATAATATATATCTATATATTAAATAAATATAGAGGCCGGTCGTGGCGCAGCGGCACAAAGTGTGACTGTAAATCGACTGGTTGTGGGTTCGATCCCCACTCGAGGGGATGAAATATTTACTTAAATTTATCTTTCCACTTCTTCACTCTGGTGTCGAGGCAAAAGCGCGGCGTTGAGTTCTGCCACTTAACACGCAATACCTCCGAAATTCGGCAGAAAGTGGGGAACGGAGTGTCTTTCACTACGTTCCCTCTGCCTACCCTGCAGTGTGCGGGATACAGCGTGAAACTGATTTGATTTTTTGATTAGGAGGAACGGAGAGTCTTAACACTAGATTCCCTCTGCCTGGGGTAGTCAGTGTGTGGAGAAGTGTGGAGAGCACACAGCGTGCGACGGTAAACGCGAGTTGGTGAATTCGATTTTGACATGAGAAAGTAAAATAGTTTAATTTCCCCGGTCTGGTATAGAGGCAGAGCGCGACTTTCAGTTCCGTAACTCAACACACAATGCGCCTCACTCAAGGTTCTGCGAAGAGTGGTAAACGGAAGTGTGTTAATGGGAACCTAGTGTCTTAACACTAGTTTCTGACGTTTCGCTTTGCCTACTCTCCTAGTTAATAACTATTGTTACATTGTATGAATTTGGAAAAAGAAATCTATATGTAATATTATTTGTAAAACGAATAAGTAAAGTCAGTATCTTACCAGACTGACAATCAACACGCGCAACACACAAATCTCGAAAACTTTGCGGTACGTGGGGAAGGAAGTGTATTAATTAACACTAGGTTACCCCCTGCCTTCCCGCCTATAGGGGTTTTAATTGATTTTTCTTTAAATATCTCCGTCATCATTATTTTAGTTCTTTGACACGTATTTCATGTTGTTATTAGGTAATATCAGACCAAAGAAATATTTTGGATGTATTGCAACCACATTTGACACGCTTTTAAGTACGGTACACACAAAAAAGTTCTAGACGTGTTAAAGAATATCTAAATGTAAATAAAGTAACTTACCCGACGAAACTGACGTCGGCTTTAAACTCCAAAAAAAATTGTGGAACAGAGATCCCACTATTGTGTCTTCGTGTATAGTTCTAACTATATTCACTAGCCAAGCACCACTCACCTGGCAGTCCCTGGAGCAGTACCACTGGTTGGCGCACCCGGCGCACACGAACTGCGCCAGCCGCGACCTGCAGCCCTGGCACGTGGGCGCGTCCTCGCCGCCCTCGTCGATCACCAGGCGGCCCCCCGACCCCGACCCCGCGCCCGACCCCGACCCCGAAGCACCCGACCCCGCCGACTCTTCTGATGCACCGCTTTCTTCTTCTTCCTGCGGTAAACAAATATATGTACAGTAAAGTAAATGTAAAAAGACATATTAAAGAACTGTTTGTGTAAAAAACGGCATAGAGGACTTTTTATTTGGCTTTACGCTGTACCCCATATATAATAGGATAAGCAGAGTACACCTAGTTAAAAAACTCCGATTCCTACTTTGCACCGATTTTTTGAGACATTATTTGTAGTGGCGGAAGTCAACGCAGCACTTTGCAACTCATAGACAAACAATGCCCAAATGAAAATCAATTAAATGATTATTTTTATTTAACACTCTAAAAAAAAAATTCTTACCAACTGCACAACTTCTGTTTTCTCCGGCTGAGGTTCAGGCTGCGCGGGCTGTACAGGAGTTATTGTGATCTCACCACAATTCTGCAAACATACATACATTCATTTATATTAGTAATATTTAAATAAGAATAATCTTAAGCAAAAACATTCACAAAGTGATTTAATTTTTCAGTGCTAATTGTAATAAGTTTTAAAAATGTTTTGCATGTTATATGTGAAACGGGTGAAGGCGCGCATTGTCTTTATTGAAGAAAACATTATATTACAGAATTAAACTGCACTACAAATAAAGTCTAGACTCTAATACCCATTATGCAAATGTAATGAAAAAATGAAGTGGCATTAATTGGGAAAAATGAGTATTGCCATTCTTTAAAAAGTTATAAAACAACTGGCTGTTTATATAATAAGACTTAGGGGCCCTCCATAAATGACGTCACACGGTAAGCAGTTGAGGGGGTCTATAAAGTGTGTCATTATGGCAAGGGGTCGGAAGGGGTAATATATGTATATCGCAAATTCCCATTTTGAAATACTGTTACAAATAAATACTTAAATACTTTCCGAACTTCGTAACTGCTGTTTTAGTCTTATAATAGGGTTTAAAATTGCTAAAATATTTGACAGTGATGGATGGTTCCAAATGCTTGATGATGCTTTCAAAATGACGGGGGAGGGCTCAAACTATGAAATCTGTATGACGCAATATAGGGGTGGCCCCTTATGACGTCCTGTTCGTTTTATAGGACTTATAAACTAAATTTTGAATTTTGGAACATCGTATCGGCCAATCAGGACACCAATCGTTTGTAATCAGTGTTTAGGTACCTTGGCCTGACCGAACGGCAGTGGCGCGCTCTGTTTCCGTTCGGGCGACGTGAGCAGTTTAGCCAACGTCGGCGAGTAACTCTGAGACGCGGGCGCCTGCTGGAAGGTTGGCAACACCCATTCAAGCTAATTCATTTAGGTACACCGGTCTACAAAATGTTTCTATTTTTATGTAAAAAGCTGTTTTAGTAATTATAACTAAAAGGTGATGAATCTCAAATTGACCTCTTTTTTAACACGTCGCATTTTTTCTATAAATGGACTGGACTGTATTTTGCCAAATTGAGCCATTCCAAAGCAATAAAAGTAACTATAAATGAACTGATTAGTATTTTACTTTTCTTATTTAAAACAATAACCTTTGAGGCCAGTCGTGGCGCAGGAGCACAAAGTGTGACTGTAAAGTCGACTGGTTGTGGGTTCGATCCCCATTCGAGGAAATTAAATATTTATTTACAATTACACTTTCATTTCCTCGCTCTGGTGTCAAGGCGAAGCATGGCGTTGAATTGTGCCATACAACACGCAATGCCTCCAGTGGGGAACGGAGTCTCTTAACACTAGATTCTCTCTGCCTACCTCTGGCTATGTGCGAAGTACAGCGTGAAGCTGAATATATTCTCTTAGAAAATTCGACCCATACACTGAAAATATTGTACCAATTACAATCAAATTTGAGGCCACCGTAGTGCAGTGAAAGATACTTGATTATTTTTAATTTATTTTCATTCGTCGCTCTGGTAGATAAAGCACAGTGTTAAATTCCGGTACTCGACATGCAATGTCTTAAAAAACGACGTGTTTTAATAAGCCTTATTTCTATGTGGGAATAAGCTTAAAGATGTTTTCCGAAATAATTTATATAAATTCCAATATTTAAAAAAATATGATTTTCTGGATATATATATATTTTTTCTCAGCATGTCACTTTAAATAAAAATCAGTTATAATTATTGAAACAGCATTTTGGTTGTAGACCTGTGTTATGCAAAGCTTATGGGGATGGACAGTGTGATATTTATTTAATTCACGTTACGTGTTATTTTCCAACAAAAAATAATCATTAAACAGAGACAAAAGATCATAATTTATAAAATGTTGCCAGAATGATGATGTTTTCTCCACAAATTTTTCTTCAACTGACCCATCCCCATATACAAGCCGATATTAAAATGTCCTTATAAAATGGCAATACTATGTATGCATATATCACAAAATGATAACTATAATATTATAATGACTCGAGAAACTGTCAAGCGATAATGTCACCCAAATTCAAAATGTTTCCATATGCAAATTTATATGACGGCGTGTCTTACCTTCGTTAAAATGCCGTGTAATAAGGAATTCTGTTGAGATTGCGTTTCTTGGCTCGTCGTGACTGGCAGTAAAGATATTTCAGGGTACGGAGGTGGTGGTGGTAGTCTGGGACTTGAAGCCGCAACCCTATCTGCTTGCTTGGACATGTGTGCTTCTTCGTTCCTTTCTTGCCTTCTTCTGCTATCAGGTCGTATGTGATGGTCTGGTCTGTTCAGGGTCTCTATAGGTCTGGTAGACATGAGGTTGTTTTGCTGCATGTTCGCGAATTGTACGAGCACATCTTTGAAAGAGAGCCCGTTAGGTAGACCACCAGCTTGGATTTGTTGGAGCCGTTCTAGCATTGCTTTTTGATTCTGAAAATATAAAATGTTTAACTTAAAATTACGCAATATACAGCAGAACAACAAAAAGTATGCAGAAGCAGTTAATGCAAATAAAACAAAAGATAATGTCTTGAATGATTTTTAAGAGTTTTAAATGTAAAAGGTAAATTTTCTAAAGCAGGTTTATATTTTTGTTTTATGCATTATCTATACATATTATAAAACTGTAACTACTACTATTGAGGACATCTATTAATAGAACTCAAAGTAGTATATATTCTTTTTTAAAAAAATTTTTAAAGTGTCCTGGATACCAACCAGGCGCGTTTGCCTGATCGGTTTCCAGGAGATCGCGCCTGGCGCGAGTTCAAGTCCCACTACGTTCAAATTTTTATACGTTTTCTAAATAAGCATTTTTCTTTCCTAAGTGTGAAATAAAACTTAAAAAAAAATATATATATATATTTAAAAAAATAGTATTCTCTCTTGCCAATATTCTCTATTGCTGTCTTTGGGTAGCGGAAATTTATAAAAAATCTCTCTACAGAGATACTAACAACATAAATAAGTTGTAAAAAGCGTATAAAATTTCGACGTAACTTGATGAGAACGTATGGCTTAGCGGTCAAAGTGCCTGGTCGGTTTATACGAGGCGCGAGTTCGAGTTCAGCTACTTTAAAATTTTTATACGTTGTCTAAATAAGTTTTTTTTTATGTGTTTGCCTGTGATGCGATAATTTTGCTATAAAATAAGTGTTTTGTTAAATTGACTGAGACTTAAGCTATTAATGAATGGATATTGTCTTAAAATGATAAAGAAAATAAATAATTGTGTAGTCGGTACACGCGGGCGAATCCACGAGCGGGTCGCTAGTCTACAATAAAAACGTAATCATCGGCGACTCACATTCATACTTTCAACCATCTCATCGTTTATCACGTTGTAAATGTGCAATATATGTAAATCACACGCAACAAATAAGTTTGTTTAATTTAGTTGCAGTTTTATTACGCTATATGACAATTGCATTACGTTACACAATATAAATGGGTAACCAAGTTACGTCGGTTGTTCAGGAACAAGATTATAATCATTATTTATGTTTGAAACCAACAGTAATTACCATAATAAAACAAATATCACCCTATGTTTAATAATTATTACTACTAAAACTGAAAGATACATTAACTGTCTATTGTTTTAGTCATTATAATATAATAAACTTAAGAAACAGCCTAATATATGATTCTAATGTGACGCAATCGTGATGTTTTTTTCAACTTCACGCTGTATCCCGCATGTAGTAGGGTAGGGAGCCTAGTGTTAAGACACTCCGCTGCCCACTTTCCGCCGATTTGTGTTATTTTGAGTGGCGGAACGCCGTGCTTTGCCTCGACACCAGAGTGAAAGATTAAGACATTGAATATTTCATTTACAACCTGTTTCGATTACAGGCGCACGCTTATTCCCCTGCAACATGACTGGCTTCAACGCAGTTAAATTAGCGATTTCTATAACTACCACATGGTTAAACAAAAAGGAGGTTAAGAAAACGTTGGGTTCCACCATCGTATACGTAATGTCTAAAGAAATTTGTGAGTATGTAGAACGCTATCCTAATTCTAGGCCCGCCCTGCCTACCATAGGGTTACCAAAAATATATATTACATATAATAAAACAAAAGTTTATATTCACAAAATGACCAACAAGTCCTCCGTGACTCGTCTAAACTAATTGAATTGATATAACAACGCGGAAAGAGGTCAAGGATTGCCGTCACAGTAAGTACGGAGCCAGACACAGCCGCCTCTTAATATTGATATACGATTATACAAAATTAGGACAAACGATTATTATGGTGACCTACTTGTTACTTTTTTTTAAAGTAAATCCTTTTAAACAAAATATTGATTGTATGTGGTTTTCAATTTGAATTTTTGAAATTATTGAATAATACTTTCATCTTTTACTTCCCGCTGGGATAGAATTAAGTCTAGGGCGAACTAAAATGTTTGATGTTAGAGCGACTATACACTTACTATTTTATAATATGTTTAGATATTACACTGAAAGACATTAGGATATAGGATGCGTACTACTTTATTTTTATATGGAAAGAAATCTTGGTCTTAAATGTTACGACCCCTACAACGCTGTTTATAAGCTTATAGCTTGTGCTTATCGTTTCCTAAGGTTAGTCGATGTTACTTCGTAATATAATATTTGTTTTACCATCGCATTTTTTTGTTCGTCACTATCATGACCCAATTTATTACTGGTATTTTTTAATTAAAGCAAAAAATTATAATAAGCAATATATATATATATATATATATATATATATATATATATATATATATATATATATATATATATATATATATATATATATATATATATATATATTGATGTATGAACCAGCCTATAGTATTAAATGAACTCGATAAATTAAACTCAGCTAGTGCACTTTGAACGGTTAATCTAGAAATAACTTGTAATGAATCGGTAGAAAGGAATTCAGACTACTATTAAAAAGAAACAAAAGTAAAAAATAAATAAGTTCAATGAAATTATCTCTTAAGGCTGTAGGTTTAACTCCTTTTTAGGGTTCCGTACTTTTCAAGGAAAAAAGGAACCCTTATAAAATGATGAACTCCGTAGTCCGGCTGTCTGTCTGTCAAGACCCTTTATCTCAGTAACGCTTGGATTTCAACTCGATATGAGTTGAAGTTCAAACCATTTACTCCGACCTACGGCCCCATGATTTCCTGATAAAAAACATATATATATATATACATATTCACGCAAAAAACGCGTATTTCGACACTATAAAGAGAATCAAAATTAATAGGGGTACTTCTGGTTAATAACCTAGAATTATGAAATTTGGCATCTAGCTATCTACAGGTAGTTTAGAAAAAAAATTATACGTTTGTGGTTAAAAAATAATAGTCTCAAATGGGAGGCAAAATTTGGTATTAAAGCCGCTAGTCCAGGTGAGGTCTAATTTTTGTACGGAACCCTCGGTGGGCGAGCCCGACTGGCGTTTGTCCTTTTTTTAATCATCATTTTAATACCGAAACACCAGTGACCAGATCAGCATAGCATAAAAGAAAGACGATTCTCATCGTTTTACGCTTATATCTTTCAAACTACACAACGGATTTTTATTCGGTTTTTACTGATAGACAGGATGAGTCAAGAGACAGAGGTCAATCCCTGCGCACCCCAGAAATTTACTTAAAACAAATTACCGCAGAAAATTATTTAAAAAAACACCAACATATCCAGGCCACCCGACTAAATATCTCTAAATACGTCTGTGCAGATATAAAAAAAATAAGTAGTTATTCTATTGTGAATACAAGCCTAATCCATGCACGCTAATTTATCATTAATCACATATAACTCTTCCGTTACCGAGCTTCTGACAGACTATACACACAACAATCTATACAAATTATAAAGTTGAAATTTGATATTATTATTGGAACATTCCAATAAGTTTGTGGAGCACTAAGAGGGGATTTCTCGATTTTTTTAAGTGGGATTTTCCATTTTACCTCAAAAAATACACGCAAACAAAGTTGCAGGCAACCACTAGTATCACATAAGCATATTTAATTTAAAAATATATATGTATCAATAAACGAAACTTACCATATCCAAATTATTGAACAGCATATTGAGGTTACTCAAGTTATTCATATTGTCAATTTTGGGCGCAATGGGACGCGGGGTGTTCATCATATTCGGATTCACTATAGACTTCATCCTCCTTCCTCTTCGAGGAGTTATTTCTGGATTTCTTTGCCTATAATCCGCTATTATCGACTTAACATCTTTCGTGGGCCCTTGACGACCCATTGGCATGCCAAAGCTAGACGGTAGCTGCCCGTTCATATCCCGAGGAAATCCTGGCATGGGGCCCGGCATCATCATGGCTTGCGGAAACACGGGTTTTGGCATAGATTGTAAATGAGCTGCCTTATCATAAGGTGGTGGTAACCCTGACATAGGATTGAAATGTGACGTGACTGGCAACACCGGCGGTTGTATAATAGGATTCATTCCCGAACCAGGCTGTTTAATGACAAGACCGGATATCTCATCGCTTTTGTCGATCGCCAAGTTTTTCGCTTGATTGAGATAATCAAACGGGTCGGTTCGTTCTGAACCATTCACATCTGCACTTTTTTCAAACGACAACACTTGTTTTCTTCTTAAGAGCCTTAATAAAATTTCCTCTTTAACTTTCTTTAAATGCAATATGTTATTCCATTCATGTTCTTTCTTTTGTGCTAATTCTCTTAAGGTTTGTATTTCTGACAGTAATTGTTCAGTATGCCTTTGTATTTCATCTATATTGTTTTTGGTTGCCGTCTGTATGTAATCATTTATCATTATGTCATGTTGTGGGAAAGTCTTTTCTACTTCAGCACACAGTTTTTTTAATGGTGATTCTGTATCAACTTCCTCACTCGCTCTTCTTTTATTTGTAGGTTCCTCCTGATCAATATAAGAATAATAATTTATCTATTGTCATTCATATTCATATGAAACCATTTATGTATCTTAATATTTACTAGGTTATATTTAAAAAGTACAAATTACAAATCTAATGATTAAAAGAAATAAATTATAATATTTAGTACTACAAAATTTGCAATATTAGGGGCGAGGTCTGTAAGCAGTGGCACATCCTCTGACTGTAAGAGCGACGGTTGTGAATTCAATGCCCAATCGAGGGAATAATTTATTTTTATTTCCTCGCTCTGGTAACAAAACGAAACATGGCGTTAAATCCCACTGCATGCACACGCAACACGTAATATTTCGAAAATTTGGCAGACTATGGGGAATGGAGTATCTTAACAATAGGTTTGCACTGCCTACCCATCTTTATAACTAAGTGAAAATTCAATGTTTTGACATAAAACAAGATAAGTAAATCGATAATACATCTGACGGCCACACTAAATATTCCTGTATTGTTCCAATATTGTGGTTTACACTCATTTAACATAAGGTAACTTATAAAATAAAAAAGGAGGTAAATAAACATTCTTATATAAAAATCATTTGTGATTTAATGATTAACTTTGACAAATTTTTGCAGATTTAAAAAAATGTTCTTTTTATAAAAAAATATATATATTTACCTTAATTATATCTCCATTTACTGGCTGCAATATTTTCTCTTTTTCAGGTTTCTCCACCAGTTGGACATCTGTCATTTCCACATCCACCTTTTCTATCACTCCTTCACTCACTTCCTTAGGACTCTCTTTAACTTCAATGGGTGCTGGTTCAGGCTGTTTAACATCTACAACCAGGGGCTGTTCTGGTTCATCCAAGATCTGTTCCTCTTGTTTAGGCTCATTGCTGAGCTCTACTGGAACTAAACATTCTTCTCTAACTGCAGTCTCTTCTTTAATAGTATCTAGAATTAAATTAGTAATGATATATACAAGAACATATTTACAACCATATTTCAAAATAGTATATAAGAGAAATTTAATAAATTACTAAGTTATTGATAAAGATTAAATAGCGTAAGTACATAGGATATTTATATGTTGTTATACTGAATATACCTTTAACTGTGGTAGCTTGTGAGGAATCACTTTCTGTATTCTGGGACTCACTCACAGGCTCTTCTTTGGCATTGTCATCACAGATATCCTCGCTTTCCTTCTTAACATCCACCAAGACCAACGGGTCTTTTACATCTTCGTCAATCGACAAGGGGTCTACTTCATTCTCATTGTCAGCCTCCGGCGTGGGAGACACTTCGGCTCCCAATAACCTATCTTTAGGAGATTCCACTATTTTGATGCCTATATCGTTCATGTTTATTTACATGCTTCCGATTCACAAGTCACAATGTCAGCACGCCGCACAAAGGTTCAATGACTTTGAAATTATCCACATAATCATTATTACACATCAAATTACACCGCTATTAACGTGACCTCGTTACTTGCTTTTAAATTCAGCACAAGATCAACTCACAATATAAGTAATTAGAATATTTGAAATTTATTTTCCATATTGGGAGACTACTATGCAACAGCAAATTGCAGCCATGAACTTATGGGTCAAAGTAACCGTTTCGATAATAGGAGAAATTTATATATCTTTATATTCAAATCTATTCTTTAAGTAACATTAATAAGAAATATGGCGAGTTTAAGTTACTAATTTTTTATTAAATATATATAGAAAAATAATCCCTTCATGCGAAGGACGCAACACGCAATCACAGATAGAAAATATTTCTATTAGACCCAGGTTAATAAATGAATACATTAAAATATCTTTTTATTTTTATTAGTCAAACAAAAAATATATATTAGTAATAACCAATGTTAATAACACTAATTCATAAATTATTAAAAACTATAAAAAATATTTTATGAAATATGCAAATAATCAAAGGTTAAAATTATAAATCTCGAATAAACTCTGTTTTTTTCACTCCATCTATTAGACTAAAAATTTTAAATACTTCTTGGTTATATTTTATAACATATTATAAATGAAAAGTATATACTTTTCATTTACTTAAAAATAATAGACAGAAGTTAAATCAATGTAACTATTGTAATAATAGTATTTTTAAAATTTAAATATCGCGCGTTACTCTATTCCCGAATTTTCTTTTATGATGCTTAAAAAAAGTTTTCACTATATATTTTGCAGCATAAATCTTGATCTGTACCTCGATTCTTGGAAACACTAGAAATATAACTTTAAATATTTGCAATCCAATATAAGTCAACATTTTATAAATAATGAGATTTTGTTGCCTTATAAAAATATATTGAACATTTGACGTTACTAAATTTTTGTGTTTATTTTTTGAACAGACAACATTGTCAACATGATGAAATAAAATAATATGAAAAAGCAAATGGCTGACTAGAAATCGACATTCTTGAATTTGCACTAAAAAAGAATCTGATGTAATTACATGACTTATGCGCAATTTATGATCATGATTAGCAAAATAAAGCTTATAAAGCTTTAAAGAAATAGAATTACTATGTATTTACGGCAATAAGCCAATCTAAACCATAGAAATATATAAATTCCTATCTAACCCAAATTCGTATATTGCAAAAATAAGAATCGTGCCTTCGACGGACCCACGTCCGTTTTTTGTTGAGGTAAGTTCTTTTAGTTTATTTTATTATGCCTCGTAATGTTTGGCTGTATTTAAATTAATTTCCAATCATTTTTAGCTAATCTGATTTAAAAAGATTATTAGTGTTGGTTATTTTTAGAAATAAAATTAATATTATCTGCTTCGCTTAGTGCTTTAATGTTAAACAATAAACAATGATTTCTTTTTTATTATTATTAAAATATATGTATTAAAATTCCACGTCTCATAATTTATGTCCCTTAATGACCTTTTGATTATGATACTAAAAAGTAGTGATTATTTTGTATGGTATGTAGCTCTCCTTAACTGCTTTATTATGTACATTAACAAATTTGTCATATTACTTTTATAGTACATGTGATGTGAAAAATCGACTGGGCGGCAGCCGCCCTAGTCGAGGATGGACCGCAGCTATGAGAAACGGCACAGCAAGCACCACAAGGAGAAACACAAGAAGCGCTCCCACAAGAAATACAAGTCGCACTCC
Organism: Heliconius sara; assembly: GCA_917862395.2. NCBI lineage: Eukaryota > Metazoa > Arthropoda > Insecta > Lepidoptera > Nymphalidae > Heliconius > Heliconius sara. The sequence goes on from OU860791.1 coordinate 18,245,127, forward strand.
AGCGGTACACATGAACAATCATACGCTACGATTAACTCTGTTAAGCCCCTGGTGGAATACTCTGATGTCAGTTCAGAGGACCTATCGGCCCCTGAGGCCGGTGAGATCGAGAGCGAGGCCAGCTCTATTGGCCGGCATATCGCCGACGATCTCGACAGAACCAGAATGTCCCACCCTAAAAGAACCTTCCTCGATAACAAGATATCCGTGACGACGACCAGCCGTCGTGCTGCCGAGGATTACGCACTCACCCGTGATTCTTCTTCAGCAGCAAGGAAGAGGCGTGCCGAGTATGAGGAGGTGCCAGAGTTCGATGACCACAGATACAAAAAGCGGAAAGAGAAACGTAAAAAAGACAAAAAGAAGCGTAAGAAGAAGTCCAAACATCATTCTCGGTCAGCAAGCTTGGAAAGCTTGTCGCCGGATGATATTGTTCCTGTAGTTACTCCCATGCGGGCAGTGACTCCACAACGCTACACACAAGTGCCTATCAGTGAGTGGGAGAAGGGCTCCTCTCCTCTCAGGAATGGAGGTTCCTGTTCTCCAGTGTCTCCATCAACTCCTCCACTGATGCGAGAGAGGCATGATATTTCTCCAAGACACAGGCCCATGCTCAGGGAGCCCTCCATGCATAATATTATGCCCTTTTCTCCACACAGAGACAGATCTCCTATTATAAGGTCAGTATGATTATATTAAGTTACATACATAGATTAGCCTTAATATTCTTTTCAATCAAACAGTAAAATCATAAATTGCCTTAATATATATTATCATAATATTAACTCTACTGGAAATAATATTAATATGTTTTTCCGATATTCTTTTTTATATGCTTGTGTAACCTAATCCTATATTTTATTTTTCATGCTCTCAGTATTGACTTGAGGTAAGTGTTTCTAATATATTTGCATAATTCATCTACTAAATTGTGCACAATTCCATAAAAAAAGATAAATTAATTAAATATATTTACATAACAATAAATAAAATACTCATATAATATTTTGATAAAACATTTTATTCTCATCCATCCATGTCTCTCAGTTCATTCAGGAATAAATTGTAAGTAATGCATACACATTATACATCACATTACGATCATAATCCCTTTGTAGTATAAGGTCCAGCATAAAAAATATTCATCAGTGCTTCATATTATAAAAAAAGCAAGCAACATTTTAACAATTGATTTATTTATTTTTTTCAAGAAATTATATATAAGCCTACTTCATAGTGTAATTATAAAGTTATAAAGCGAAAAGAATAAATTTTATATTAAAATTACAACTTAAAGCTGTAATGGCTGAAGCACTTGAGGCGAGTGTGTGGTGCAGGGCACAAAATCTGACCGTAAACGCGACTGGTTGCGGTGTCTATTCCTACTTGAAGAAATTAAGTGTTTATTTAGATATTAGTATATTTTCAGTTCTTCGCTCTGGTGTGGAGGCAAAGCACGAGCTTGAGTTCCGACTCAACACCCTGTGCCTTCCTGCCTTGCCTGGCCTTTTGCCTACCTGCCAACTTCACGCTATATTTCACACAGCAGAATATTATTATTTATTACTTGGATGATATTTTAGAGACTCAAGTTAAATTCTTTCTATATAATTAACTTCATGGACGATAATTGCAATTGTACTATAATAGTTTTCTATAAATGTTGTTAAGAATCTCTAGTTCTTTATTTTTGAACGAAAGGAATGAAATGAAAACTTTTGTTTTTTTTTTTCACTGGGCCGTTGAATAGATATTATTTATGCTGGATCTTGCACTATAAAATCTTTGTGTAGTATGTCATTTTATCTTACGACTTGCGACGAAATAGCATGACTGGATGAATGTAATTGCAATCTTCAAAAAACTTTGATTTTGCATTTTATAAATTTTAATTTATTATTCACAAAATAATCATAAACAAATATTTGTAGTTTCTTGTATTATTTCAAAAAAAATATATAATATTGAATATTTATCGAATTGTTATACATTTAAACTAAAATTGTTTTATAATTCTCACGACACATAAGAAATATATTTGCCCACGTCTAGCACTTTTCTGTATCTACAGAAAAACTAAATGATTTAATTAATAAAATACAGTATGGTCGACGAGTCGTAGCCGTCCTTACGTTATCTCTTGATGGCTGCGCAGATCTGATCTTAATTTTTCTCACTTCTGATTACTGGAGATTTGTACTGGAGTGTTCAATAAGCAAAACGTCAGGACAAGCTAACTTCAGAGCGGCCACTATTAGTCTAACATGTTACATATATAAATATATCTTTCTCAACATACAGCAGGCGAAGGCAGAAATCCACCACGCCTCACACGCCGCTAGCGCCGCCATACCACGAGACTGTGACGATAGACTCGGACAATGATGAATATGAACGCTCCAGGCGAGACTACTGGCACGAGCAGCACAGGATGTCCACTGACGTCATGGTTATATCGGGTAAGTGGGCTAGGGTGTAAGGGAAGTGGTTGCGAGTTCGATTCTGTAAGATGAAAGTAAATAATTTTCTCAAATGGGTATCGTATTCTGAACTATGGCATGTCAAAAACAAAAAATATCTTTTCTTTTTAGGGTTCTATGCCTGAAAATGTAAAACCGATACTCTTATAGGATCACTTTGAGGTCTGTCAAGACCTCAAGAAGTTGCGGGCATTTACGCATCGATTTTGCTTCATTTTGTATGGAAAAGGCCGCGTAATTAAAACTTATCTTTCCCGTGGATTGTAGTAAATTTCATTCAAAATGAATACATATGCCCGCAAACTTAAGTCTGTCAATTTTTATAAAATATAATCATTGACCTACTATCCTGAAATCGATACGGAAGACTCAGAGGCGGAGTCGGACTCGCGCTTAATCGATTTTTTTATATGAAATTGTTTTTTTAATTAATTTATATTGGTAACTTTTAAGAATTACTAGTTAAAATAATCTTTTACCAATATAAAATTGTATAATTTATTATCTCGAGAGTTATATCTGTTTCGAGTTAAAATGTATTGAAATAAATATTACTAAGTGCATACATGGATGGAATTATCGTCACGCTATCTGATAATGCAGATATGAATGTCTTTACAATGAATAAAAAAATATTGTTAGTATTTACTAACAAAGTTATGGTATATAAATACATTTGACATAATTCATTTTTCGATTTGTTAAACAAAGAAAAAATTGTTTATTTAAATAAAAAAACGATTAATACATTCTGTCTGTATCAAAGTACATAGAATGTAAAATAATATTTTAGTAAAAGTATAGAAAGGCCGGACCTGACTACGGTTGTGGGTTCGATTCTAACTAGTATGAGATATTTCAATTAAAAATAATTTCTCTAATGAATTATTTTTTTAAATATATTATATATTTTTTTTGTTGGATCCTTTGGACTAACGGTACTCGAACTTGCGGCTCTTGGATACCGTCCAAGCGCTCGTCGCCTATTAACCCGTACGTTCTTATCGAGTTACGTCAAAATTTTTATTCCTAAAACGAGTTCCCTAGTGTGAAATAGCACATAAAAAATTTAAAATACGTAAATAATCCAGTTAACAAATTTTGGAATAGTGAATTTATATTGTTTAATATGTTAATAATAAACAATGTGATTCCTCATTTAAAGAACTATAAAAGATTAATTTACAGTTACTTGGTGGTGATGAGTATGATGAGTGATTTCTTAGGTCTGGTAAATAAGAAAAGCGCAGCATTGAGTTTCACCACTCAACACGCAATGTCTCGCTTACACACAAATGGATAAACTGAGTGACAATTTACTACTTTTTGATTTGCTATAAAGTTGCTTATACCTACAACAAGTACAGCCATCCGGCATACAGCTACTTTTCATTGATTAAATTAAAATTTTCTACAGTTTTAGTAAATTTGTAATAACAAATTTTAAATGTTATATATTATTAATACAGATTTTGATCTTATTGTCTATTTTTCTGTCTATGTTGATGGTGAAATGAAATTCTTAATTTTAATATAGAATTTGAATGCGCTAAGTCATGTACGATTAAATAAAAAAACGTAGCTTCTATTTCTGTCGAATTGCAGCACTAAAATAAAAAGTAATATAATATTTACTTTAAATATAAAGAAATATATAAAGATAGAAAAAAAATATTTTGAATGCAATAGTACTTTGTTCGTAAGACGAAAGGAATGTATGTTTATTATATTTAATAAATATGTTTAATGTATTTAGTGCTATTTCACATATAGGAATGAAAAATACTTTTTTATAAAACGTATAAAATATTTTTACGTAGTGGGATTTGAACCAGCTCTTGAAAACCGTTGAAATAAATGTAGTGTCATTAAGATTGTTGTGTTTTTATGATTTCCAAAAGACAAAATTTATAGGAGTATCTTAAACCCTAAGATTTCTTCACCAACTTTGTAGAAATATAGAAGATTGTAAAGATAAGACAGAAAAAATATATATCTCCGAAATCATATGAAAAAACGTTTTACGTTAAATAGTTATTATTATTTAATATATATGGAATTGCAAAGACAGCAAAGTTGATAATTTACGGATCGGTGTCAGGATGCATTGGAATGCGTTTAAATTACCATCGCTTTATAGGTGTTTTTCCTTCAGGTTTTATCTATGTATATGTTTTATCTATGTATGTTTGTTATCTATGCATGTGTTATTTTTGTTAAATAAAATTTAGTTTTAATTGTTACATTGCGTATAATCATAACAAAAACACATTGTACTTTTTGTGTGTAATTAGGATTTTTTATTTTCAGTCACGTTCCGCTTTGTAATATGGACACTCCCATTGTTTTTTTTTTACTTTTGACTATTTATTTTTAATGAAAACAACAACACTTTAGTAGTGTTCATCTTCATATTTCACTAAATTCTCAATTCTCCATCACATACATTTTAATTTTTCATAATAATAACAAACAACAAAATAAGTCATAATAAGTTATTCCGACGAATTTCATTAAAGTTTATTTTACGAGCCCTCGCGGCGCGTTGGAAAAGCGTCTGTCCAAAATGCGATAGTTGTAAATTCGATTGTCCCCTCGAAGGATGATACACTACTACAGAATGATTAAATTTAAATTATTTATATTTCCCTGCTTTGGTATACGAAGCGCGCGGTCACTATTTTAGGTTTTTTCTGCCTTCTTTGCTGTATGGAAATGTACCATAAAGCTTAGTTTTTAGGGTTCCGTGCTTTTTAAGGGAAAAAGGAACCCTTATAAGATCACTTCGTTGTTCGTCCGTCTGTCTTTCGAGATCTCAAAAACGTTTGTAAATATCGAGTTGAAATTCAAACCATATATATATTCAGAGATCTATAGCCCCATGATTTCCTGAAAAAAAATATGTTTCTACATTTACTTAAAAAAAGATTGGCCGTTTCATCACAAAAAGCGCGTATTTCGACGCTATAGAGTTGAGAGTCCAAATTCATAAGGTACTTACGAGAGACCTAGAATTATGGAATCTAGCATCTACAGGTAGTAATAGTTCAGGAAAATAATTTGAAAACTATACTTTCGTGGTTAAATCCTAAAAACATTAGCCTAAAATAGGGCAAAATTTGGTAAGCCCCTAGTTCAAGTGAAGTGAAAGTATATCAGTTGAAAGGGCCCTCTGGCTATGCTAAGCTTGAATTTCAGTAAAAGGTCGAGACCTTCAATTTCTGTACGGTACCCTCGGTGGCTAAGCCCAACTCGCGCTTGCCCTGTTTTTTTAGCATATTTTTATATATTCCAGATTCACCAGTACATGAGCCGCGCTCCCGTGAATACAGCCCTCGAAGACATCGTCGCAGAAGTCCCCGACGGCGGCGCAGTCGCGAAAGAGAGAGGCATCGGGATCGCACACACCATAGGTTAGGAAAATAACTCATTATTCAAATTATAAACGCGGGGATTCGATTCCGAATCTGAGGAAAGAATTATTTTCATTTTCTTGCGTCTTAAGACGAAATGTGGCGTCGGCGTCTTAACGTTCATTATGTTTTATCAATGTTTTAATTATGTTTCCAGGTCACATAGCCGTAGTTCAATGAAGCGTCGTCGTTCCGTTTCACGCAGCAGGCGACGCTCCTCATCACCACCAAGGCACAGGCCGAGGCATTCCGATGTACCTAAGGATAGACATAGGTTAGATAATTGTTTTTATAGTATTGTATGTTTGTTAAGAGGCTATAGTGGGGCAGTGGGTCATAACAAAGTCTGTAGTAATAAATAATACATATTATAATTATTAGCCAACAAGAATTTTGCAAATACTACCAACATTGATATTGTAATTATAATCCATACGTATATCATAAATTAAAAAGTAACCTCTATCAGTCTGTGTATGACGCAATCTCGGCCAAACCGCTGATCTATGATATATGATACTTGAGAGTCTTGGAATGACAATAGGCTACTTTCTTTTGTAATATTTCTAACATTGTCGATATATATACTAATATATAAAAATACCTTTTTATTTGATATGCAATTTATTATCTTACTATTACTTTATTACTTATGATAATTACTACCACAGCTAAGCAACAAGAAATTTCGTTGTTTTAAGAAAAGGCGACCTTTACTCACCAGAACGAAATTTTTCTGAACGCTTACCTTATGAGACGCAAAAACAATACTGTTAAATTTTTTTTTTTTTAAAACTTAATAAAATAAAAATATCCGCGATGATATGTTTATCTCTGAAGGTTAAGTATAAGCCACAGTAACCATTTTACTATATTTAATTTAAGTTTAAATTTATGATATTATTTTTAATGTATTTTCTATAATTTGGTATTCATACTTATGAAAATAAATATAATAGTTCACCTTTAGCATTTCTTCTAGATTGGAATTATAATTTACTGTAGACCATTATGGATTTACGGACCTGGACGCTGGAACGGCCTGAACACGTGTGGCTTTTCATACACTTTCATCAACTGTTAATTTTTATGTAATTATCCGCTGTATTTTGTTTGAAAAATCACTTCATTTTTAACAAAATCTTCTTCATTTTAATTCTGTTAGGCTTTATTAGATTAGCTAAAACTGTGCTTTCATTTAAAGTGGTCGAGATAAAAACAGTCTATAAAGTAATGCGTATAATTTTTGTGTATAGATACAGTCTTATACTTTTATCAATATGTAAACCAAAATAATAAAAAAATACATAAACTTTGAGTTGGGTTGTTTTGGTTAACATTGAATGTTGATTCTGTTCTCTTCAATGTTATACGGAATGTAATGTAGTATCGAAAACAAGTGAGACCAATCGGAGTAGAAGATCTAGTGCCGATATATAGAGTTTAAACTGTACGTATTATATTGATTTCAGAAGTAAACATGAATCGCCAAGTCCACCATCAACGACGGTGCTACAGCGTAGAATAGATTTTAAAGAGAAGATAAGTGATACTAGTCTCTTTGCCGAACTAGTTAAGGATAAGCATAAAAGAGCTAAGGTATGCCATTTGCAGATTTTTGAATTATTTAATATGTTTAAAATATATTCACAGCATCACGCATCTTTCCGTATGCACGAATAAGCGGAGAGAAGTTAAATGCATAAAAAAAAAAAAAAAAAAAGAAAAAATGCGAAGGAGAGAATTTGATATCAAGTTACGTTATGTAATGAGTGGGAGAGCTCAACTCCTGGCTTTGCATTACCAGAGCTGGAAAAAGCCACTCAACATGCGGCAGTGTCAAGAATTTCAGGCAGCGGGAACCAAGTGTCCTAAAATTGTTCCTTGTGTTCGATATAAGGAATGTTGAAAACTGTGAAACTGTATTTGTATTGTTTCATTTCGTTGTTACATTTTTTCGTTTCGCAACCTTTGTTGGCAGCTGTAGTTTAGTTCAATGGAAATTGCTTATAAAGTTTTTGAAGTTGTTCATATTTAAGCACCGGAGGTGAATATTTTTAATCGCTAACATCAAAATATAATTTTAACTTGTATTTTATCAGAAATTACAAGAAATATTGGAACAAAAAGAAGAGTCCCAAGGCGCCGCCTCAAGCAACGCTTCCATGTCCAACATACCTGATCATCTCACCATCGACGAGCTGTCTAACGCGACTGCTGATAGTTTAACTCAGGTACCTATATACTCATAACTTTATCTATACTATTATTATAACACGGAACAGTTATTTTGGATGAATGAATGCACTAACTTTCATTAGTAGTTACTAATGAAAGTTAGTTGTTTCCAATAAAACTTTTTTTTTGTGTTGAATATAACCATTTATCAAGAAAGGCTATAGATATAATCATGTAAACCGCTGTACCCACTTATTATTTCCGTGCAGCCACGCGGGCGCAGATGCAGGCAATAGCTAATTTATAGACAATTGAGGAAAATGATGTCTAGTTGGGTTATAGTTTGATGGAATGCAATGTATGAGATGTAACAAATTCAGTTGTAAAAGTGTCTTACCATTATATTCGGGTCTATATTGTCGCGGTATTGTTTCTACATATAAAACTTCTACACATGGCAAAGTCGGCGTTTGATTTAAAAACAACAGTTGTACAATGGTTAACATTTAAATTGTGGAGAATGAAGTAAACAAATCTTTTTTGGAATAAGTTTTTCATTTTACTATATTTTATATAACATATTAAAACTTTATTAGCATGACATCAAAATTCACAAACTAAAAAATCTCTCATAGAATTCCAAAGAAAACGGCGACAACTGCATCAAGACTGACATAATAGACATCCCGATGCCTGTGCCCCCTCCCGAATCGGAACAACCAGTACAACCAGAATCGGAAGAACAACCACAATCACAACCGCAACCACCACTGCCGCAATCGCAACCACCGAAAGCAGATGAAACCACACCAACAGCTAATGGGGAGGTTACGGAGAGTAATAGTGAGGTGAGATTTGGTTACTTAGTGTGTAATTTCATTTAGATAATTATTATAATATTGTAACAATAAAATTTTACAAGACAAAAGCATTTTAAAAATTATATCACTAACACTCATCGATTTGTTGTAATAATTGATAAAGTATTTTCAAATAAAGACAAAAAAACAGGTCAGTTGTGGTCGGTGCCAGACACCAGGTGTGTGGGCACAAAGTGTTACTGTAAAATCGACTGGTTGTAGGTTCTATTCCCACTCTATTTATTAAATGTTTTATTTTCATTTTTTCGCTCTGGTGTCAAACCGCGGCTATGAGTTCCGACACTCAGTATGCAATGCCTCTAGAATTTAGTAGAAAGTGGATAACGGAATGTCTTGAAACTAGTGCGGGATACAGCGTGAAGGCGATTTAAATTATTTTGATTTTAAAGAACTAAGACACCAGAATCAGATTTGTAAAGGAAAATAGTTAAACTAGGCTTTTTAAAGAATGTGATGTAGCTAAAAAAATTACTTTGTGACAAACATATATATAGTAAAGCAATAGTAAATTCTTATGGTTATTTTCTATTTAAATTAAATTGTTGTACGATTCTTAAGGATTTTCAAAATATTTTTGTAATATCTTAATGAATTCAGACGAAATTCAATAGCAGTTTAACACTTATATTTAAATGAACTCTAAATTCCAGAAACAATCAACCCCTCCGCCTCCTCCTACTCCTCCCTCGACGCTCCCCCCTCTCCCCAAAATGGGAGGGAGCGTGGTGGACGGCGTATTTTACAACAGCCAGCAGCCACCGCCACCTAAGCCGAAGAGCCTGACCAAGCTGCCCATGCCGCCTAATATACAGGTATTTCTAAAAGAAAGTTCTAGAAACAATAAAATATTGTATTACGGAAAAAATAAAGTTAGGACATTTAATTTTTTTTTTCTGACATTTCAGGTTGATGATATTAAAACATTAGCAAACGAGAGTCCATTGAGTACTCCATCGCCCAGCCCCGTCAAGAAACCGGAGAAGCCTAAACGGACTGGCATCATGAACTTGCCTATGCCTCCTGGTTAGTGAAACCCTGTTATATAAAAAAATATTTTTATCCTTTTTCATTAACCTACTCTTCTAAGACAATGCACGGCGGTGAGTTTAGCCACTCAACGCAATTTTAAATTCAGACAGGAGATGAAGAATGGACTATCCTTACATTAGAATTTTCTGCCTATCCTGATTTACGGAACCATGCATGGTACTAAGCCTGGCTAAGAGAGGATTTCTCGAAATTCTCGAGACTTTATTGCATGAAATTTGTCTAAAAGTCCATGCAATAAAGTATTGGGCGACGAGCTTATATACAGTACAGTTGACGAATCGTGGCCGCCCTGACAACAGCTTTTCTGAACTATTATGCACTTGGGAATAAAATAATCAAAACTGTTAAGTTCAGGATGGTCACGACCGTACTAGACCGTAGAGTACCGTACCGTAATAAAATTTTCCCACTTCTCCAGTTATCCCTGGATCAGAGGAGCTCAGCGGAGATGAAATGGACGGTTCTACACCACCACCAGCCACCCGCACCTCTCACACGTCCACTCACCATCAGTACTCGCACGTGTTCTCTAGGAAGTCCGGAGCCAGTGCTAATGTATGTGGATTGTTATTTTGGAGATCATCTTACTATAATAGAAAAAATAATGCTTAAACAAAATACATTTTAAAAAGCTAATAAAAAAGTTAATTCGTGGGAGTAGCGTGACTTGACCCCGCGCCTCTTGGGAATAGTCCGAGAGAAGGGTTGCGATCCTGCTACGTTAAAATTTTTGTTTTTAAGAAAGCATTTTGTTACAAATACGATTGCATAATTATCATTTTTCTTCATGTGTTTAAATTCTATACATAATATGTATAGATTTTTAATTTACATCCTTTGTGTTTTATGTTGAAACCAATTAACCTAAATATTAAATTCACATATTTCTGAATCAAGTATTTCCACCTTAGCGGTGGATATATATTTTCTTTATTTTTTTATTTTTGTACTAAACTACTTAGGTTTGTGAACAATAACATATAACTAGAGAATTTCTGGCAATATTTATTGATGAAATCAAAATATATTTATTTCAGCCTGGTTCAAAATTAAAAAGGCCGCGTATCCTCAAAAGACGTGGGTCTAAAGTGGTGCCTGTGGCTACTCCCACACACCACGCCAAAGACTGGGGGGAGAAGTGTGTGGATGGGTTTCAAGTAAGTAAACAATAATTGACATTACCGACAACACAAAGAGTGAGCGTTGAGTCCCGCCACTTAACACGCAATGTCTCGAAAATTCAAAATGTTATATTCTATATATAGTGTGTGTGACTCTATGACTTATTGAGATAGACTAAAGAAGATTTAATTATAGGTTTAAATTATTATTAAAAAATATTTCAAAAATAACTTCTATTTTCTCCCTAGGTTATCACTCAAATTGGTGAAGGCACTTACGGTCAAGTATACAAGGCTCGTGATAAAAATACTGACCAACTGGTAGCATTAAAGAAAGTGAGATTAGAAAACGAAAAGGAAGGCTTTCCCATTACAGCAGTCCGGGAAATTAAGATATTGAGACAGTTAAATCACAAAAATATAGTAAATTTAAGGGAAATTGTCACCGACAAGCAAGATGCTATGGATTTCAGGAAAGTAAGTTTGTTTCTCGAAGTTCATATTTAAACACATCGCGGAGCGGCGAAAAGTTGAGAAGAATGGCTTTTATGTGACTTCGCTACTAAAAATGCTAGTAGTCTCAAAGTTTGTATGGGCGTTATTTATAAGACGTGGGTGCTCACTAAGACGGGAATTTGCAATACTCGAACGTTTGTATGATTTCAATATTTAGGATTCTCCAACGTACCTTCTCAAGTATGGGTACTTGACATAGTGCTTGAAATTTCTTAACAAAGATATAGATTTGTGGAGCAAGCGAGAATGTTTTTGTCATCACCACTTTAAATGAAACACACACACACACAGTTTTAACTTATCTATAAAAACCAAATACAATTAAAACAAAAGATATTTTTCCAAACAAAATAACTCATAAAATTATAGTTGTAAATTGAACGCCATTTGTCAAGAATGACGCAGACAGAAACCTATCGAAGCGATAACTCCGCACGCGCCTCCTTCACGAATTCGAGTTGTAGGTATATTCTAGTGTACTCCTCGTACACCTACAGTAATGAAATTTTGGACAAAGATCTTAATATAAATAAAGAAAAAACCGGGAAGAAAAATAAAGCTTATTTGTAATTCCTTTCATACTATAATAACTGTATATGTGTATGTGCAAACTTAAGTTTCTTAATCTGATTAGCCGCATTATCAAAACCTATAGGTATTTCCCAATCACAATACTGAAGTTGGTAAAGAACCCTCGGAGGGCGAGTCCGACTCGCGCCTGGTCGGTTTTTTCTTAAATACACTTATATAAACATTCGTATATTTCAAGCGGGCGTAGCCGCACGAGTTCTAGAGTATTTAATAAAATGATGTTGAATATTTTTATACATTAATTAAAATACCTATTCATTTTATTATACTTCTTGACTGCTAAGAAAAAAAATCAGAGTTGAATAAAAAAATATGGAATGGGAACTGTGTGTCTTAACATTAGGTTCCTAGGTTTCCTATGCCTATCCCATGTGCAGGAAACAATGTTATTATTCTCTTCTATTCTATTTTGCTTTCACACTGCGGCGGTGTAGTCAGAGAGAACGGAGCGCCAAACGCAACGGTATCTGCATACGTCTTTCGTCTCATCCTCTGTCATCAACCTCTTTATACATGCTTTCCGTGGGTCCTTATGCTTTTTACGTGACCTTTCTCGAATATCTTTTCGACTGTCTTTTCGAAGGTCAATCGAGGTCTTCCCTTACCTCTCTTACCCTATTATCTAAAGAGGATATAGTGTGAAGTTTCATTATGTGACTTTACATTAAAAAAAAACCTATAAATTATTTCAGGACAAAGGTTCCTTCTACCTAGTGTTTGAGTACATGGACCATGATCTAATGGGTCTATTGGAATCCAAAATGGTGGACTTCACCGAGTCCCACAACGCCTCCATAATGAGGCAACTGTTAGATGGCCTTGCGTACTGTCACAGGAAAAACTTTTTACACAGAGACATCAAGTGCAGTAATATATTGATGAATAATAAGTGAGTATGTGGGTTGCATAATATTTATATTTATTTACTTTATTGTTTTATTGTTTTACTATAGTTTAATGTTAGAATATACTAGGGAAATAATATATATATAGGCAACCTGCTAGGTATACCCACATAAATCTTATAGAAAATATTGTGACTTCTAATACACAAATTACATTGTGATAACATGTACAAGTGATATTGTACAAGGTAGGCCTTTTACTCAGTTAAACAAATATCGTTTTGAAATTCAAACGAAACTAATGTAAATCATAATTATAAAATGATAAATTAAATATATTGCAAAATTGCAAAATTTTAATATAAACATTAAAATTATTAAAGGTATAGATTAATATTAAAGTGATGACAGTTTTAATGCTAGACCATTATACTGTCATTTCTTTCTATACTATATAATATTGTTTTTTCGTTCTATAGTATATTAAAATGTGTTTCGTCTTGGGGGCGGCTTTTTTGAAGTATTTCGTATACTTCACTAATACTGTAGTGGCGTTTATTTATTATTTATTTTATCTTCATTCCTTCAGCATTGTTACCCTTGGGTTTGTAAATGTAAACGAGCAAGGGGGTGGAGTCGCCTAATATATTATAAAACAATCTTTGTTCTACAATCTCAACTAATTCTTTGATAGTCTCTATTATATAACTACTAAACTATACTAAACTTAATTTACCGTTTTACAGAGGTGAAGTAAAACTCGGTGACTTTGGTCTAGCTCGTCTCTGGTCGGCGGAGGACAGAGCTCGGCCCTACACCAACAAAGTGATAACGCTATGGTACAGACCCCCAGAATTGCTATTAGGCGAAGAGAGGTATGGCCCGTCGGTGGACGTGTGGTCCATGGGCTGTATACTGGGCGAGTTGTTTATTAAACATCCGGTTTTTCAGGTAAACTAGCTGTATAGTCTTTCTTTTCAATTTTGTAGCATATACGTAATGTAAGAGTATTTAGTGTTAAGATGCTGTATTGTTTATTTTATTGCTTAGTAACTTGATTATTTTATTGTATGTGATTATTAGTATGGAAAATGTATACATATATTGTGGTACAAATATGTAAAGTAACTTTTAGAAAGTATCTTTAATATCCATATTTGTTTTAATATATTAGGATATTTTCATAATAAAATTGTTAAATGTGGAAAATAAGCCATGAAACATATACCACCTATCCATGGTATTCCATTTCTTACGTCGTTGACTTTCTTTGAGCTTACTCATATTGTAATAGTTAAAATTAAATTAGCTTCACGCTGTACCGCACGCAACAGAGTAGGCAGAGGGACCTAGTGTTAAGACACTCCCTTCCTCACTTTCTGCCGAATTTTAGAGGCATTGCGTGTTAAGTGGCCGAACTCAACGCCGCGCTTTGCCTCTAAACCAGTAAATATTTCATCACCTCGAATGGGGATCGAATCTACAACCAGTCGGTTTTACAGTCACACTTTGTGCCACTGCACCACGACTGACTTTGAACGAAATTTTAATGTAAGAGCAAAAATGTGTTTAAGTCAATTTGGAAAGTGAATCTTGTATGTATACACATTTTGAATTCTTAACTAGGATTTATAAAAATATTTCCAATAGAAGCTTGATTTTAAAAATAGGATTTTTTTATATAATAAGATTTTAGTAAACTTTTATAATATATATTTTTTTATAATACACTAATTATTATTTATAAAATATTCCAGGCAAGTGTAGAAATGATGCAACTAGAAGCGATATCTCGTGTTTGTGGAACACCAGCACCAGGTGTGTGGCCGAACGTGGTTAAACTCCCATTATGGCATACCCTACGTCCGAAAAGGTTTCACAAGCGCTGCGTGAGGGAGCAGTTTGCTTTTATGCCGGCGACCGCTTTGCACCTCTTGGACAGGATGCTGGAGCTGGATCCCGACAAGAGGATAACAGCTGAGGAGGCGTTAAAGAGTCAGTGGTTGAAGAATGTTGTGCCTGATCAGTGAGTTTTGTTTTTCTTTACATTTTTTAATATAGATTTTTTATATTTATTCTGTGCTGAAATAACTTTTAAATTTTTTCCTATAGTATATTTTTTTATAGTAAATTATGACAATATGTCAAAATTATTATGATAAATTTATGAATAACATATGGTTGCTTGAATATTAAAATTCTTATTAGAATTTTTTTTAAAACATTCCAACTATTTTTAAAGTTCAATATATTATCATCTTTCCAATCTGGTTACCGACCGGGACACAGCACTGTTACAGCACTTAATAAAGTATGCGATGATATAAGAAGTGGAATAGACAATCAACATATTACCATACTAGCTATGAGACCGGTCGTGGCGCAGCGGCACAAAGTGTTACTGTAAACCGACTGGTTGTGGGTTCGATCCCCACTCGAGGAGATGAAATATTTACTTAAATTTATATTTCCATTTTCTTCGCTCTGGTGTCGAGGCTAAGCGCGGCGTTGAGTTCTGCCACTTAACACGCAATGCCTCCGGAATTCGGCAGAAAGTGGGGAACGGAATGTCTTTCACTACGTTCCCTCTGCCTACCCTGCATTGTGCGGGATACAGCGTGAAGCTGATTGATTGATTGACCATACTAGCCTTATTAGACTTCTCTAATGCTTTCAACACAATTGATGTCGACATACTTATAGCTTTACTTAAATCTATTAATATATCACCAAATGCTATTGAATGGTTTTATTCTTACCTTATCGATCGTGAACAATGCGTTCGAGCTAATGATAAGCAGTCCTCGTATAATCGACTCAGTGCAGGGGTACCTCAGGGTGGTGTACTTTCTCCGTTACTTTTTTCCATATTTATAAACTTCTTAACTCCATTGCTGACATTATCCTTTCATCTTTACGCTGATGACTTGCAGATTTATAACACAACCGCGGTTGATGATATTGCTAATGCCATACGACATGTCAATTTAAACTTAAGCATTATTAGTACCTGGAGCAAATCATGTGGTCTGTCGGTAAATCCTAGCAAGTCTCAGTTGTGTATCCTCGGTAACACAAAGCAACTCTCCAAAATTGACTACTCCCTGCTTCCTTCTGTAATGCTTGATGATTGCAAGATGGAGTTTGGTACTTGTGTGAGGAATCTGGGTGTCAGGATGGATAGTTCTTTGACATGGGTTCCTCAGATAGCGGAGTTAAGTCGAAAAGCTTTTGCTGCTATTGGGAGGGTAAAGAGATGGAAAAATTTATTGCCGGTTAAAACCAAAATAACGTTAGCTCAATCTCTTCTATTTCCCATTCTGGATTATGCTGATTCCTGTTACCTAGATTTGTCACAGCAATTACTAAACAAGCTCGAACGTCTCCAAAATGTAATAATTAGGTTCATATTCGGATTGAGGAAGTATGACCATATTACTCAATATCGGGTTCAACTTAAATGGTTGACCATCAAGCATCGACGCAATTATCACGCACTTATCCTTCTATACTCTATCTTATATCTGCCTTTTACTCCTTCTTACCTCAAACAAAGATTTACTTTCCTGGGCTCCCACTCTCAGTCCTTTAACCTCCGTCCAAAATATGACAACGTATTGGAGGTTCCATTATGTCGCAGCAAGTGCTACAATGAATCGTTCACCGTAAAAGCGGTGAAATTATGGAACGATCTACCCCGGTTCATCAGGCAGTCGAAATCACTTAGTATCTTTAAGCGTCGGGTTAAAGAATATTATCTATCGCTATAGGCATTGTATCTGTTTTGTGCATTTATGTAAGTTTATGAATGTATCTCTATATAAATATGTATATATATGATATCTATGTATGTATTTATGTATGTATGTTTGTATGTATGTATTTATGTATTTATGTATGAATAGTGTGTGTATACTTTTTTATTTTTTTTATTTCTTATTTGATATAATAAACAGCAAAAATATCTTTATGCAAAGTTATCCGCCAACAATGTTCTCTAAATATTAGTTTTGCACGTACAAATTTAATCGATGATATCTTAGTGCAAAAAAGTTTTTGATTGATTTGATTGATCCAATAAGAAAGATCCTCAATATATGATATATGATATGATTATAATAATTAAAAGGAGCAGGACTTGAATCAGCGCATCTTAGAAACCGAAGCCGTCGAAACACTCTTTAACAACTTAAATAATCCTACATTCCTACTGTACTATATCAGAATTCTTATACAACATGTTTTTATGGTAGTCATCTCTTTAAAAATATTTTTATATGTATAAATACTCGAAAATTATTTTTCAAATTAATAGTTTGGATAAAAATAATTTTATTTATTAAATGTGGGATTAATTCTTGATTATTTCTTTAATTTTTATACAGTTCTAAATAGTTTAGCATTAAGACAATTGAGTCAAAATTTAATTCTATGCTGTGATTCACAGGATGCCAGCTCCAGAGTTGCCAACGTGGCAGGACTGTCACGAGCTATGGTCAAAACAGAGACGCAGACAGCAAAGAGAGCAAGACAGCTCCAAACCCAAATCTTACAACTTTCAAGAAGAATCCCAATCCGACGCAAGCTTTAAAAGTGACTATAAAAATGATAACTTCAAGCCAGCGGAGACTCAAGAAACTGTTGGACAAGTTAAATAGTATTTGGAATATTATTACTATGGTTACTATCGCTGACCATAGTAGTAATAGTGACAGTGACAGTGACGTTGACAGGTTTATTCAATGATAAAAATTGTGGTAAAATATGTGGTATTAATATCACAATCAGAGGCCAGCTGTACTGGTGATGATAAAAATAATGATTTCAAAGCTGCAGAGACTTAAGAAAGTTAAATAGCATTTGGAATATTATTAAGATCATCATTCTATTCTGTTCAGTTATTAGTTTATGGCGTTCCAAATGGTTATTATTGCTGACCATATATTAATATTGACAGGGATTGTGATGTGCTTTTACGTCCATGGACAAAATATTGTGGTTAACAGGTTTTTGGTGCTTCAATGATTATTTTACTTTAGTGAAGTGTAATATGAATGATTTTATTGTGATTTGTGTGGTACAGTTGTGTTTGTGTACACATTTGTGGGCATTGACAACCATATTGTGTATTGAACCAAAGCATTGGTACTCTAGTTACCCCGTTCTGTATATATTGATGTATATAATTTTAGAGTAGTCAATGAATATGTAAGAACAATATATTTTTAGCTAATGGCTCCATTATTTTTGTTAAAATAACTAAATAGAAAATATTTGTTAGGAAACTTGTTTGTTTTTTTTTGCCGTATTTATTGCCAGCATTGGCTGTTTAGCTTGCTTAGTACAAGTGGCTGGTTTAGAATATGTGATATTTTCGATTTGAATTATTTAGGTTTGCTTATGGTTGCGGGTTCGATACTCGCTTGTGGAAATGAATTATTTTGACTCCCCTGCTCTGATATTTATCCTTTGCTCTGATAACATGCTTTTGATTTCCGCCACTCAAGACTCAATTTGGATGGAAAGCTTAGAATGAAGTGCCTTGGCACTACTAGTTTATTTTAATTCCCACTGTGTTCCACACAAAAACTAAAATATGAAGAATGAAGGGAACAAATATCTTAACACTAAGTCCTCTCCACCTACCGTGCTACGTGCGAGGGTACAGTGTGAACCTGGTTTTACTATTTTATGTAATCTTAACCAGCCCTGGTCTCCATCCCATATGCTACATAGTATAATTATTTATTAACAAAGGCAATAAAAACATCACAATAAATTCTTATTATTAAAAAAATGTAAACATATTGTTAATACTTTAAAATGTGTATATTGGACAGAATCGAAAAGTTGACAGATTGAACAGGCCCCTTTTTTTTAATTTGAATATATGATAGGTGTAAACAAATTATAGTGTTGTATTTATTTTAGTGATCCAACTGTAAATGCGATTGTTGTGGGTTCGATTCCTTTCTGGGGGAGTTACTGCTTAATTTATTTCCATTTCCTGGCTAAAGTAGACAACGCTCGGCGTTAAGTTCCACGTCTGCACACGAATTGTATTTTTAAAATTGCATGGAAAGTGGGTAACTGAGTGTCTCAACACTCATTTAACCAGCTATGCGGGAAAAAGTGTGAAACTGCTTTTTATTTTATACCCCATTGGTTTTGTACAAATAAAAAAAATTAAATCAAATTAATATTTGTAATGAAATTCAACGTTTAATCAATATAAATTATGCATTTTAATGACTTTTATTAATAATGGCTTAGTCCAGAAAACTTTTTTATGAAAAATAATTATTAGGCCAACAAATTTTGTTAATATATTATAAAGAATATAGTTTGCTTATGTTTATATTTTTGACTTTAAAATTTAAATTAAATTTTAATGCTCCATTTTAGTGGTAAGTCTATTTTGCATTTACTTTATTACAACACTACTGTATGAATTTTACTTCCAGCAAAAACAAATATTTTTTAAGTAGGCAGCCCCACTTTATTATAGACTGAAACTGGCCTTGTATATAGTAAGATTGACGAATTGTGGCCGCAGAGAAGTAATAATAAAAAGAAACCAAAAATGTTAAAATTAAAACCTATTGCCATCCACAGCTGAAGTTGAAGTTTCAGGGCGGTTACGACTCGTCGACAGTACTGTATAATTCATTTAATTAAAATGAATAACTTTTTAACATTTAACTTAAATTCATCGAAAGTCATTTGTTTTTTGTTTTCACAATGTGTAAATATTTTCCTTATAGTTCCTCTAAGTGATGTTATATTTTGTCGACATTGAGTTATTATAAAGGAGATCTGACTTTGCTTTTGGTTTTGACTAGATAAGTTCCATATTAGGTGTAAATAGGTTGATAAATTTACTTGCATTTACACTTTTTTTATTATGATTAACTTTTAGTACTTTTTAAAAAACAGTGCTATCGATTTAGTAGTTTATTCCCATTAATTATAATAAAACATGTATGATTTCTCCAGTATGGCAGATTTCAGTGACTGTGTGTTGCTAAACTTAACACCACACTTTATCTACTAGAGCAGGGAAATTAATATACTTTTAAATACATTCATTTCCCCGCGTGGGCTTCAAACCTGCAACTATTGCGCTTACATTCGGAAGCAATAACTCCTGAACTACGACAGTCACAAAATATGCAAAAAATATGTATGCAAGTTGATTTATTATCTTATTCACGTCTAGTACAGTACAGTCAACGAGTCGTGGCCGCCATGATGATAGCTTTAATTGTAGATGGCTGAGCATATTTAATTTTAGATTTTTTCTTACTTCCCGACTGATACACCACAGGTGGCCACGGCTCGTCGTCCGTACTGCACCAAGTTCAATGTATCTGCCTAAGTGCCTATGCCTATGTCGCAGGTCGATTCGTTGGAGGCAACAGTTAATGCAAATTCTCTTAGTTGTATATACAGTGTGATGAAATTGTTGTAAACATTCTAAAGCATTGTCAAATCTCTTTATATTATCGAAAGAAAGGCACTCGGCTGGAGATCCTTAAGTGAATAATCCAGAGTTTGGCGGCCATTTTGTGATGGTTTTTTTTATATGTGACGTTTATTGGTTATATGGGTCATGTGTTGAGTGAATGCTTTTTTTAAAATACTTACAAATTTGGCATTTTAAATTTTTTTTTCTAAAATTCTGAGTCTACTTCTTTTTTTCTTAATTCTCAAGAAACAGATTTAAAAAACTATTAATTTTGACTGATTTAAATAAAATTATTAAAAAAGACTATATATATTTAGAACAAAGCATTGAATAAGGGATAGTTGTATAGGTTTCATTTAATCTAAGACTGAGGTAGGCGTCTCAACTCTGGATTGTTGCTAGTTAAGTAAATGTAAAAATGTACCTAACTTTTATAAAAATAAACAATGAATTATGGATGTTTTTTACATTACTTTTAAACTTTACTTCACTTTTAATATTGTTGTGCAGTTGAAAAACCGAAAATCTTAAAATAATATTTTAAAGGAAGTATTATAGCTGTATTTCTACGGAAACGGCATAATAAAAAAAATAATATTTCAGTGTTACTCTGCTGTGTTTATAGTGATGCGATATACCCATACTTGTTAATATATATTTATTTATTATCGTCTTACAGAAAAAAATATTCCGATTCCAATAATATTATAATTAGAGATGGACACTCAAAAGATAAGAATTATCGAAATAAAAATTAGGAATAAAAATCAATAAATTTCAGAACAGTAATGATATGCTTATAATAATTATTATTATTCAAAATTATATTATCTAAAGATAAATAATTTATCAAAATACTATAAAACACCCTTTGTAATAATATTTTCAATTCGGGGTAATTTGGGTCTTTTTTATCATTAAAAATAAAGAAATGAATGTTGTACAAACATATAAAGAGTTCTGTACTAAAAAAAAATCATTGTTTATATATTAATTTTGGCAACATTATAATGTAAACAGTGTTTTTGTTAGCACCACTGTAAATGATCTACAGCTTTAACTATTCTATAAAAGCCTCATTACAATTAGTTTTTTTCCGAAAAATTAAAAAGTGATTTTTTCAAACAAAATAAATAATAAAATTGTCGTTGTAAAATAAAACGCCATTTTTCAAGAA
Source organism: Heliconius sara (assembly GCA_917862395.2). Classification (NCBI taxonomy): domain Eukaryota; kingdom Metazoa; phylum Arthropoda; class Insecta; order Lepidoptera; family Nymphalidae; genus Heliconius; species Heliconius sara. Next base: position 18,266,847 of record OU860791.1, read on the forward strand.
CTACGAACGCAGAAAAAGGAGTGCTGACGCTTCCTTCCTGTATATAAGATATTAACATTTTTTTTAATTCATTTTATTTCTTCGTTCTGGTGTCGAGGCCCAACGCAGCGTTGAATTCCATCATTTCCATCACTCAACACGCAATACATACCTCCAGAATTCAGCGGAATATGGGGAACCGAGTATCTTAAGACTAGGTTCTCTCTGCCTAACCTGCTTTGTGCGAGATACTTCGGGAAGCTAAAAAATATATATTTAATGATTATGAATATAGGAAGATCTCAATTTGGTTCATTTTATTTTTATGAGGCAAAAAAACACGCATAATTATCAAAATAAGTATATTTATTGATCTGACTACAAAGGAACTGGCTTATTAATAAGGCACATTTAAATCCCCACATATGGCCAATTTTACAATAAATTTGTATATATATTACTTATTTATGTTTATATAAATATATCGCTCTGTCTGTTCGTCATTTGTGGTAACCTTCATTTTTTAAACAAAATGTATTGCAATACAAGTTTTCATTCCTACATAAATTTATTAGGGCACCGTCGATTCAGCTTATGGAATAACGTTATGCAATTATTATTTACTATATTATTTTTATCATAAGAAAATGTGTCTGCATTCTGTGACTACGTCGGTTATCTTTTAACTAAGTTATTCCAAGCAACAATAAAATATTTTATTTATTTATAATAATAGTGCTGTTTTATAGAATGGTAGACACATTTAAACTTAATTTCATTTATTTTATATATGGCGTTAACAACTAAGTACTTTGTACGCAAATACTCACTAATAACAATTTAATTAAAGAAATGCATATTTAAGAAAAAAATAATAATAAATGAAGAATTTCATTCAAAATATAACGAAAGAAAATTACAAAAAAGTGCCGTTTGCAAGAAAAACAAAATGATTAAATAATAATAAATCAATATAAAATTACTAAACATTATTATATTATATAAATAAAAAATGTGTATAAAAAATGTTAATACTTAGTACATAATAAATTACAAATTGGAATTGATATTTTTGCTAATTAAATATGACTTGTATTTTGATACTGCTTTATGGGGTTGCCACCTGCAAAAAATTACATATTAAATTAATAAATAATAAAAATTGACGATTAGTTTCTTGTGGTTCAATACTCCAAATTGTTTTTAAACCATGAGTAAACCATGAGTATCAGTTAAACAATGTATTTTTTCTTTTCAATAATTAATTCTATAATAGATATTATAATTGTACCTTTGCTTTCATATACCCTGATATTGCTGGCATGAAAAACAAATAAAAAGTATTTAATATATTTTTAAAATATTTATTTCCTAAAAGAGTATATATTAAAAAAGTCTGTTAAGTGGCGTGAAAAAAGCCTGTTAAGTGGCGTAACTCCAAATTCAAATTGGGCTTGATGGCCAACGCTATAAATAAATTGATTAAAAATATACTCACAACTAGCAAATTGCCACTCTTAGCGCGATGTATAGCAGGTTGCGTTCCCGTTGTCACCTCGATGGTGCCACCTTGCTTGCCGTTCACCAAGTTGTGAGCGATACTAAGGAAGAAAGAGATATTACAATACATATTGTAACATATTTTAGTTGTTTAAGTTTTTATTTTACCAATTACAACACAAAAGTGTTGTAATTGGTCAAAAATGAGTTCTTAATCACTGTTGTAAACATCTATATCTAATCTAACCTTTATTTAAATTTTTGTTTTATTGTTTATTCCGTTTACTGTTAATGTAAACTAGCTATTTAGAATTACATATAAATATATGGTAAAATTTATCATTACTTTAATATCTATTTGGATAATAAACTTATCTGTAAGTAAATATATTGAGATAGAAAAATACAAAAGTCTTACGTTCTAGTATCGACGATTTCAATAATGTCCGGTTTCTTAGTGTAGTCGGTGACCATGGTCAGTGCTTCGATCACGTGCGACACAGAGATGATCAGGTCACCCTGGAACATAAGAATAACATTTTTTTTCTTGATATTGTACACGATAAATAATTTTATTTCAGAAAAGAATTGAAACATTGGCCTTATGAGTTAATTTGAAAATACATATAATATAATAATATACATATAATTTTTTTTATTGGTTAATATTAACTTTACGCTTTATGTCGCACACAGCAAAGGGTAGGCAGAGAGAACCTAGTGTTAAGACACTCCTTCCTCCATTTTTCGCCGAATTCTGGAGGTATTGTGTACTGAGTGGCAGAACTCAACGCTGCGTTTTGCCTTCACAACATAGCGAAGAAAATGGAAATATAAAATATTTAATTTCCTATTAATCGGACCCGCGACAACCTGTTGCGTTATACTCACATTTTGTGCCCCTGCGCCACGACTGGGGTCACTTGGAGTAATTTTGTATTTAATTGTGTATGTTAGCTATGACAAGTATGTTTACACTCACCTTATCCTTCTTCAACTCCTGCGGTATTTTAATGAGCACCAGATCATCCGTCTCATGGGTGACCACAACCCGGAGTTTATCGAAAGGCAGACGGTGTTTTAGTTTGAAGGTCTTGCGGGAGGCCGCGTCCAGCACGTACAGTGCGGCGTCCGATGCGAGTAGCACGCGGGGTCGAGGTTTGTATCCGCGACGATCGTATTTTATAGCCTCACATGAATACTGTGAGAGAAGAATGGAATAGAAGAATATATTAAAAACAATATATTCTTATAAATCTGAGCCCTAACAGTGGAACATTCGATTCGCATTCATGTCAATGATATGGATTGATATGATGATATACATAAATTAAAACTATTTTCATTTCTTTGTATGTGGAAAATAAGTGAAATAAAAAAATCTCCTTGAGTATTGTTTACAAATTTGCGTTGTTTGGAGAAAGTCTCAGTCTGTATGTGTAATGTACAAGTGAATCAATCTTATTGAAGGAAATATATATAATTATTTATATACAAAAAATCATAAAATACATATTTAATCTATCCATCTACCTATAAAAAATCCTATTTAAAATGTCACCACCCAAAACGTCGTCCCCTTTCTCCTCCACCGACAACTTATATGAATAAGCACTCACAATGAGCTTCTCCCCCGCGGGCCAGGCGGGCGAGGCCATGAAGGTGGCGCGCAGCACGGCCTGCTCGCCCGACAGGCGGTCCGCCGCGAAGCGCGCGCGCACGCTGCCCGCGTAGCTGTTCTTCTTGCCTGCACGTTGGATGGTTATTTATTAGTAGTGTTGGGCGTTACTGTTATATTTTTATAATGAATTATTCATTATATTATATTTTTTTAACTGTTATTTTAAACTGCTGTAATATTATATTATTTTCAACGTAATATTATATTATTTTCAACGTAAATATAATACAATGACTAAATGAACGAACTTCAGACTAATATCAAACAAAAAATTATCATTTTCGTTATTAGCTATATTTTAATGTAAGTAATATTTGGCCTTTCTGCCATTGAGTTAAAGCTCATATTTGTGCGAGGTTATACGACGTGAAGTTCACCATCATTATTTTATTTGACCTTGGCTGAACTCGATGTAAGCCGAATAACTACTAAATATTTCCGATCATTACCGCACTGAGGCGCCACATGCCATTTTCACAGCGGATAATGAATATTATAAATAACAGTCAGTGTTGAAAATAAATAATGATTAGAACATTAGAAATTTATAATGAATTCTATTATCTGCTGTTTGTTATAACGCCCAACTTTATTTATTAGACAATTCACTTAGAGGCCAGTTTCGTGGTGTAGAGACGTGCGGTTGTGGGTTCGATTCCCGAAATTATATATTTTATGTTTTCATTTCCTCGGTCTGGTAAACAGGCAAAGGTTGTGAACGGAATGCATACTAGGTTCACAGGTTACCTCTGTCTACCCCGATATGTGCGGCATACAGCACTTAGCTAAAAAATGTTAGTAACTTTATTGTATACAACAGGAAAGAAACATTTTTTTTGCAAAATACAAATGAGTCAACAACAATGAACAATAATTAAGACATGAACAGTATCTAAGTTATTTTTTTTCTAACAATTCCTCAAATTATTACTTACACTTACGAACAAAAGAAATTTTCACGTGAAGTAACCAAATCACAAACCTTTAAAAATCTTCTCAGCCAGCACCTTCAGTTCAAACTGCTTCTTATCTTCCGGCGACAAAGCCAATCTATATTTCCTGCCTAAATGCAATCTATGCAGCTTTTGCAAGTACACGGAAGCCTCTTGGCACGTCGCAGGGCACGGCGGCCATGAAAGGTCGAGGAGTTTGGAAGGTAACTGCTTGGACAGGCGTTTAAGCCAGTGGACCTTAGCTATGCCTAAGAATCGACGGTTTTCTGGGGTTTCTGGACCATTGCGGGTGATGAAACCTGGTGGACGAAGGATTACTAAGTTAGGCAAAAATTCAGTAAACATTTTTATTTAATTGTTTTTGGTTAGATTGTATGTAAATGTAATGTAAATCCATATTATGTTATTCTGATAACAAAGTACCTCCTTTTAGCAGCACGAAATTTGTACCTTTGGTTACAGTTTAAACGTAACACAAAAAAAATCTTATGGTTTTGTTGGCTAACAACACAAAAAAAATCTTATGGTTTTGTTGGCTAACAACAAAACCATAAGATTTTTATTGTGTTATTTAAGTTCTTAAACGGTTGCCTTAGTTTTTAGAAGATTGTCTATAAAATATATCATACGCGTTTTCTGTCCTCGCCTAATTTTTTTATATGGTCTTTTATATTTTATAAATGCAATGTGTACCTATGAGTGTATATTAGTAGTGATATTTACTTTTTTGTAATATGATAAAATTATACAGTTTATTTGGCTGATATATGATATGAATGCTCATCTCAGTAACTATTGGTTCAAATAAGCAACCATATAACACCGAGTTAATTGGGTTGATGCAACATGCTGTGTCTATGGTGTGCTGTGTTACCGTTTGTACTCATAATGTGTCATATGTCATATAACAACGAGACTGTTTGTTGTATTGGACTCCGGAAGTAAATCCGCAGATAAGAGTAATGTATAAGGATCCAGTCGTGGTGCTGGGACACAAGCGTGCGACTACTCATTCGACAGGTTGTGGATGCGATTCCTACTAGGGTAAATATAAATATTTAATATTCAAGGAAATAAATTATTAAATATTTACATTTCCTCGATTTGATTACGAAGCAGCGCGTGGCGTTGAGTCCCGCCACTCGAGAATGTGTCGCAATGGGAACGAAGTGTCTTAACACTACGTCCTCGTACAGGTTAATTCTGCCTACCCTGCTATGTGCGGGAGGTAGTATATGAACTGGCAATACCGACCTTTGATAAAAGCTCTAATGACGTCGGCGGCGCGCCGGCGCCGCTCCCGCAGCCGCTGCGCCAGGAACCGCCGCACCCACGTCTGCACGACCACGGCGGCGCGGCGCATGCGCAGGTAGCGCCGCCGCTGCCGGTAGCCGCGCCAGCGACTCTGGATGATGGTGGCGACGTCGTTCTTCTTTACTTGGAACGCGTCCTCCGTGTCGAACAACGTCTTGGGGAAACGTATGAAGATCTTTGTGCTGGAGCGAATGAGAGGAAGTTAACATAATCCTTGTTTTACAGCACACTCTATACAACGTGACAATGGCGAAGTGGTTACTAGATTAGTGCTCAACTGGCACGCTCCCAATGAGATAAAAAGAACAGAACAGAAATAATTATGGTTAAGGTAGAGTAAAGTTAATAAGTGAGTTTTAACATGAATTTATATACTATAATATTGTATTTATAATGATATCTAGTCAAGTATCAATCGTAATGCCTTCTAAATATATTATTCTAAGTATTTTGTTCTGTAAAAAATATAAGTTCCATAAAATTCTTGAAGCGTTTGATTTCACCACAACCGTAAAAACCAATTAAATAATACCATACCACAACTCCCCATGTATACTTACTTCCCCATCCTATACTCTTCCTTTTCATATTGCATCGCTTCCACCAGCTTCTGGACGCCATCTCGCGCCGGACCGCGGTAGTTCGGCCAAGTGTCTTGACTTAGGCACTTGTACCTAGAAAATAATTATTTGTTAGATATTAAATATCCTGAGGCCGGTCCTGGCGCAGCGGCACAAAGTGTGACTGTAAAAACGGACTGGTTGTGGGTTCGATCCCCACTCGAGGAGAGGAATATTTACTTAAATTTATATTTCCTTTCTTCGCTCTGGTGTCGAGGACAAGCGCGGCGTTGAGTTCTGCCACTTAACACGCAATGCCTCCAGAATTCGGCAGAAAGTGGGGAACGGAGTGTCTTTCACTAAGTTCCCTCTGCCTACCCTGCTGTGTGCGGGATACAGCATGAAGCTGATAGATATTAAATAAATGTAAAAAAACCAAGTAAAACGCTACAGGTTCTGGGTTCGATTCCCACTTGAAGAAATGAAATATTTAATATTTTTATTTACTCGCTCTGGTAACAAGTCAAAGCGCGGCGTTGAATTCGTCGTTAGGTCAATACGCAATACCTCCAGAATACTATGGCAAGTGGGGAGCTGGAGTGTTTTAATGGGAACGGAATGCATTAACTCTAAGCTCCCAGGTTCCCTCTGCCCACCCTGCTATGTGCGGGATACAGCGCATAGCTACGAAAAAGAGACTAAAACAGCATATTTTTCCTCAAAAAAAATCAATACCTTTCCAGAAAAGCTTCATAAGTCCTTCTGTAAGCGAAACCAGCACGACGCACGCGCAGGTTCTCCATCAGGCCGAGGTATTTGACCTGATGAGATACTAGCTTGTCATCGAATTGCACTGTAATTGACAAAAATATATTAAACTATTTACTTTAATTCAAATAATAAAGATTTTTTTTTAGAAAGTGTCCAACTTGAGATCGATCTTGAGATGCCGTTTCCATTCACAAAGGTTTATACACACGAGCATCAATATGGACTTTATTTAACCATTTAATAATAATTAATTAACTATATTTCGCATTAGAACATGCATTATATTTTTGAATAGATTGCAAGACTTTTTTTAAATACGAATAAGGCTTTTTTTTAGAAAATACATAGAATAAAAATAAATAGTTACTTACTTGGCATCTTAAAATCATTTGGTTTGATACACCGGATATAGGAAGGCTCTTTACTACTCAATATTTTGATCAATTCGTTGAGGGAGTTCTTGAATTGCGTGATGGCGGTTTCCGGTCTCTTTTTGCTTGCTAAGTTTAAGTGCTGAATTTATTAAATTTGTATTAGTTTCTTTTTATTTTATATGTTTTATAAGTTTTTTTTGTAATATTATAAATTGATTATTTTAATATCTATGTACAAAAATTTCTTTTCTGGTTTTATGCTGTATCCTGCAAAGAAGGGTAAACAGAGGGAACCTAGTATTAAAACAAGTCCGTTCCCACTTTCCACTGAATCCTGGAGGCGGAAGCTAACGCTGCGCTTTGCCTCGTCACCACAGCGAAGAAATGAAGATATTAATATTTCATACCGCTCAATGGAAATCGGATTCAAATTCGAATTTACAGCCGGATCCTTGTTCCCATGTGCCACGACGGCCTCAAAAATAATAATTTAGAATATCATATATTTCAGGATATCTTTTTTCTTCATTTCTATTCAGGAGCTTTATTTTTTTTAGTAACTAATGCTCTGAATACTAAGATAAATCAAATACCTAAAGTAGTGAAATAAATCTAGGTACTGTATATTCTTTGCTAATGCAACAAAATTAAAGATTGAGAAAAGTAATGTGATTATTTTAGAGAAATATATCAATTACCTATGCCTGTTACTTAAGTAAATATAACTTACTTTAAAGCATAATCCAGCAATTTTATTCCCACTAGACGCCATGAGGCCTTGCAGGTCGCGGAACAGCAAGTCATTGTTCTTCTCTATGAAAGTGTTCACGTTGTAGGTCACTTCTCCAGCGTAGTGGACAAGACAGAATTCCTGGAAAGATTTTATTTTATTTCTTCGATCAATCCATCAACCATTTTATCAATAGTCTTCACAACAAATAGACTAATATATAATAGTTATAATAATAATAGTTAGTAATATAGAATAGGCATTTTCCACCAATGAACCAATTAAACAATAAATCAATCAATCAATCAAGCATTGAACATAAAGAAACAATAAAAGAAAGAAGGAAAATTGAGATGACTTCGTTCAGAAACTGAATTGTTTTGCTATCAACTAAATAATTAAAAATTATATCAATCAATCAAGCAACAAAATGTTAACTTACATCTCGTCCCATAAGTTTTTGTGTTCTTGAATCGACTTTCTGGTGGGATTTATAATGCGCGTGACCGTCCAAGCGTTGGGACAGTTTCTCTAAGAAACTAAGGTCGTTTGCGTCTCCCGGACGGAGGCATTCGTCGTCAAGGATGGATATGATACCTAAAATGTTAATAATTTATATAGAAGAAATATTCGTATTTGATTAAAAAGTATTATTCAAATATATAATATAAGCAAACGAGACATCTAGTTAATGAAAATGTGTTTAAAATCATTTACTCAAGTGACGGTCGATCATAAAACCATCGCAAATACCCACAGATCATTTTGAGTTATTTTTAATAGCGCCACAATAACAACTTAAATATTATATTAATATTCAGCATAATAGTTTAAGTCATGATGTAGTGGATCCTTTTGGGTTTCGCCGCAGTCGGGTAATATTATACATATTATCGAAAATGATATATGACCTTCACCAATTCAAGGAGCCAAATAAGGAGTTGGAGACCAGATATTTTTTTCTTATAACACACAATTATAAAATTTGAGATACATGACAAAAAATTATAATATGTAATACCTCTATGTCTTTCTTCAATAAGATCACAAATAATGATGTTGTTGAAGTATTCCACAGGTTCCCATTCAATGCCTTCCCTCAAATACTCTTCTTGTTCAGATTTGAGTGTCAATTGTATAAACAATTGTTGGAGTTTCTCGTTGCAGAAGTTGATGCAAAATTGTTCAAAACTGTTAATAAAATTGGTAAATTAGTTAGTTGGTAGATGAGTTAGAAGTTGTTCGTTCAATTCATAGTTATCATTAGTAGTTATTGTATATATATATATATATATATATATATATATATATATATATATATATATATATATATATATATATATATATATATATATATATATATATATATATATATATATACATATACATACATATAGATATAGATATATATACATATAATATAATATAATAAAATAAACATTGAAATTACATTGACAGGACTTTTAAAAATACTATTTTGATGAAACTTGAAAAACACTTGACACTAATATCTTAATACTTCAATAGCACAACTTAAAATTATTAACTCGTTCTAAAATCAAATTCAATCAAATCAAAATTTCGAATCCAATTCGCTCTAAAAACCAAAAATTATTTACCTATTCTTGGGGAAGATTTCAAAACCATAGATATCCAGGATACCTATGACAGATGATCTTGGATCTTTATCTTTGGGCGCTAATGAGGAGTTGAGTCTGGAGACCAGCCAACTAAAGTGCTTGTCATAAATGGCCTTGGCAAGGGCATCCCGGGCGTACTTGGCCTGTTCCAGGTCTAATGGAGTATTTACAACGTCGCCTCTTGCTTCTATTGTTCTACTTGTTAACGCTTCTCTTAGATTTTGGGTGTTCACTTTTAGAAGCTGTAAATATAAGTAATTCATTTAAATGGTTATCATATCGGAGTTGCCAAAAATCTGAATGCCGCTTTGGTAGAAATAAGTATGTACGAGTATGAAGTGACTATCACTACGAGTATATGAGATTAACTTCAATTCAAACACTAGGATTCCACATTACCTATTTTCTACATTTTACATTCAATTTATGTTTAGTATAAAACAATTTTCATTTGACATATTTAAGTACAACATCTTACCGATAAGAGTAAGTACCATAAGTTTTTATCACACTTTTAAGAAATATTACAGATATTATAAATTATTATTGATAACATTCTCTCTACTTACCTCAGCTACATTCTCACTATTGGCATCGTGGTTTAGAATTTCAGCATATCCTTTGTCATTTTGTACGAATTTCACGTTTCCAAGATGCAGGATGCTGGCGACGATCTCAAATATCTCATTTTGTTCATCATTACCTATCTCTATAATCTTCATAGCCTCTTGGACAGCTCGAAATTGGTTTGAATCGCTCACGTTTTGGTTGCCTTGGGACTCCTTTAAAACCAAAAAATATATATTTAAATAAACGTTTTCTTTCGGTCAGAACATGATAATATGGTGATAGTATATGTCCAAATATTGTTATTTGTTATTGATTAGCTACAGACAATACCGACATTTTTGTCACTTTCATAGAAAGATACCAGCTCGAAAGACAACGCTGCTTGTATTATTATTGGAAATAGTAAGATTTTGAATAATTTTTTAAATATTTGAAAACCAGAGAATATAAGTAAATTTGAATAAAATATATAATTCATGTAGACGTGCAATGTCTTCTTACGTACCGACGCCGTATATTTGTAAACTTCTGGTCTTCCTTGAAGCCTTAGCTGTTTCAACAAATCCTTATTAGCACCAGCCAACAACTGATAGAAGATATGGAAGTTCCTCTCTCCTGACATTTGGCTGACAACTCTGGACTTCTCCAGCAAATAGTTCCATATATGACCACCCTCGGGCGCACCTTCATAGTTAAACTGAATGTCCATGTATTTTCCAAATCGACTAGAATTATCGTTTCTATGAGTTTTAGCATTTCCGAAAGCTTCCAACAAGGGGTTACTTTGTAAAAGCTTGTCTTTAACTGTCTCAACATTGTGCAAATGATTCGTACGTGCTGCTATATATTCGAGAACTTTTTTGGACGCCTCAGTTTTACCTGAACCGGATTCACCTATAAAAAAAAAGTTTTTTGTACAACTAATATTGTATTTGTACATATTAATGATGGTCTAAATTATTTAGTACAACAACAATATCAGTCTGGAAACGAAATATGTCACAGAAAATGTACATACCTGAAATCAAAATACATTGTTCTCTATGCTCATACACCAACGACCTGTAAGCATTGTCTGCGATCGCGAACCTAAGACAAACATTTCATTTATTAATTGTTTAGGTAATTCTGAAAATTAAAAAAATAAGACGCATGTGATTATAGAGACAAATAAAAAGTATTTAGATTACTATTTGTATATAGGAATCTACGAACCTACTGTTATGACACTACGTCCTCCCAGTTTTCGCCTAATTAATCGAGACATTGTGTGTTGAGTTGAGTGCATCGAAGAAAATACAATAAATGAGTGTATAATCATAATTACTCAGGGTAGTCTATTTCATTTTGATTATTTTAACTAACACATGTAGGTACATACTTATCTAAGATATTACACCTCTATCAGTGTGGAGTGCTGATACTATGAGATAGCGTAGTTTGGAATACGTAATGAATCATATGTTAAATATTTTTCCTATACATGAAATAATTAAAATAAGATAATATTTTTTTAGGTTCACGCTGTACTCCGTATACATAGCAGTGTAGGCAGAGGGAACCTGTGGACACTTCGTTCCCATTACGAATATTCCATTCCCCACTTTCCGTAGAATTCTGGAGGTATTGCGTGTTAAGTGGCGGAACACAACCAGAGTAAGGAATTGAAATATTTAATAGTCGCGTTAAGAGTCGCACGTTTGTGCTCTTGCGCCACGACTGGCCTCAGTCATCATCACGACTAACCCACAAATGAAACTTTCATTTTAAACCTTTTAAACAGTGTTTCTACACTGTTCTTTTTTTTTCTTAAACTAAGGCGATACCAGTATAGAACTAAATGCATTGTCTACACACTGGTATGTTTTAATATAAGAGGCAGGTACTAGATACATTATAAGTCTTAAAGTCTCCGCACTAGTTAGAGCTATAAGTGTTAAGATAACGTAATGTACTCATTGCACCGTATGTGAATAAAAACAATAAAAAATATTGATATAGGTACATATAAATATGTTTTTTTATTGGGATAACATTTTTGTTTACGTATTTTACAAAAATGATGCCATCCGGTAAAATACTAGTTGACTTAGCGGTTCAAATTATCCTATCAAAAATATCAATATGAAAGAAGAGCCAAGTCAAATGTTAAGGAAAGCGTGGTTCTCGACTTCTCTGATAAAAGAATAGGAGGTCTATAGGGTTGTCGAATTTTATATTTACTCGGGATAAAACTTAAGCACTAAATTTTGCACTCGACATTTTTTTGACATAAAGGCTTTATTTATTATTATATTATATTTGCAGTGAACCTCCAACTTGTACTAGAGTATTAGGTTGATATCTGGTTTGGTGCTTGGTGGTAAAAATAGCCAAGTCACTAATTATTTGGAATTATCCGTAAATATAAATTAAATATTTAAAGTATCTTAATTTACACCATATAAGATATCGTAAATCGGAACAAGAAAATGAAGTTTTACTTGGACTTTAGATACGCTCGGTTCAGTACTAACCGTGAACGTACCACAACAAATTCGAATAATAGCGAAAAAACTAATCCTATAACATAAATATTAAATAGTTTTTTGATCAATATCACCATAGCGTATGTTAATCAATTAAAATATCTGTACAGAAAGAAGCTTTATGGAGTAGTTACATATTTTATGGAGTGTATGTTGTGAGTTCAATTCTCTCTATAAAAACATTTAAAAATAGATATTATAAAGAAAATTTAATTCTTCTGAAGTTTTAAATAAGTGTTGCATATATATTTAATAGTCAGATAATGAGCACGTTACTCTTAATCTATATGAAGTTATGTACAGCTTAACCAAAAAACCTTTAGATGCAAGTTTGCGCTCCTTTTCTTTTCTTTATTTTACATAAATAATATTTATTTTACATAAATAATATATGTGATCACAAATGTCATTTTCAAAAACACGATCATATATAATTTTTTTAAAAGCACAATCTTTCGCGGCAAAACCCACAATCGCTTTTTAGATGTTAGATGTCAAACATTACTCAGCCACGAGGCTGTCGTTTGAATAAATATCGATATTTATGATTTTATCAGCAGGCAACATTTTTATTACATTCATTTATATACTGATAGGTGGCGTGTCAATGTTTTAGTAGGATAAATACATATATTATGTACAAATTTGTTAGTTAGTCTCGTAGTTTGAGCTTTATCTGATAAACCATTTGTTGTGAGTTCGATATCCACTCAGGATTAATAATAAAATTGGTTCTATTTATCTTTTTACTTATTTTTTGACTTCGCTGTATCTCGCGGATAATCGCGGTTGACGAAGGCAATTCGAAACGTTACGTGTTCAAGTTCAGTTCAACTTTTACTTTTACCTTATCCGGGAAAGCAGAATAATGCATTCCCCCGAGTGGAAATCGAACCTATTACCATCGAATTTACATTCAGACGTCGCAACAACGTCGCAATTGCTTTTAACGTAGATAACAGTTAGGTATCTATCTGTATTTTTATCAGTTCATCAGTAATGAATATATAATAGGATGTATTGATTATAGATAGTTATTCATTTTAATAAAATATATAATAGTGAAATATATACTAGAAAAAAATCCTAATCGCTTTCAAATATTTATATATGACATCATTCATAATGACGTAATTAATGGATAAATTTCACCACAGATAACTTTTTGTGATCCTTTTTCGTTTAGATAACTTAAAGAATCTTTGATTTAATTTTAATGTAAATTATTTAATCCTCTATCTAGACCTTATTTTGGAACACCATCGACACCTTAAAAAATATTAATTTAACTTTAATGTAAATTAAATAATCGTCTAGACCCAGATTACAGACACCATTGCCCTGCTGGATTGTATAGAATATTTAGTTTTTTTTCTATTGCATACCTGCTATGTGTGAGATACAGCGTGAAGCTAAAAAAAATAAAGTCGTTAAGAATATGATAAAAATAATTTGCTTTTTTTTATTATACTTACACGTGAGGTGGAGCTTCAAAGAATGCTTTCTTGTAGTAAAGCTTCGTCTTCTCTTCAGTGTAAATTGGTAGGTTCTTGTATGGATTCACTGATATTAACACATTGCCGATGTATGTCTGTAAAAAGAATTAACAATTTTATTATAAATATGTTTTAGCCAGCCAGCCAGGGAATAATTGAGGCCAGTCGTGGCGCAGTGGCACAAAGTGTGACTGTAAAACCGACTGGTTGTGGGTTCGATCCCCACTCAAGGAAATGAAATATTTACTTAAATTTATACATCCATTTCTTCGCTCTGGTGTCGAGGCAAAGCGCGGCGTTGACTTCTGCCACTCAACACGCAATGCCTACAAAATTCGGCAGAAACGGAGTGTCTTAACACTAGGTTCCCTCTGCCTACCCTGCTTTGTGCGGGATATAGCGTGAAGCTAATTTGTTTTTCAATAGTTTTTAAATCTTAACAATTTACAGTGTGGCCGATGTGTCGTGGGGCCTTTAAGTAACTTAGGTTAGAAAGGAAAAGAATCAAAAGTAGGAATACTACTAAAATTAAATTTGTTCACCCAAGTGCACTAACTGACTAACACTAACTTCAATACGTAACGCCTATAAAATAATTTAGTACAATTTCAAATTATGGAAGCAGTTGACACTACTTAGAAAATATAAAATATTTTAAAAGCAAAACACCACAAATAGAGCATTTACTACTTACTATAAGTAAGTACGTAAAACTTAACCATTTCCCATAAAACACTCACATAAATAATATTCTCGCTGAACCTCTTGCGCAGATTGTCAATGAAAGCGGCCTCGGAGCGGTAGTCCTCTAGCAAGACGAAATCCTGTACGCCCACGCGCTCGCGGTGCTGTAGGGCGTGCTCCATCACGCCTTGTATGGACACCGGCCGCAGGAACCTGGTTGATTGAAAAGAAGAGATTATTTACAGGTATATATGGGGGATAAAAGAAGAAAAAGATATAGATATGGGATTTAATAAGTTTCGGACAGTTGAGGCCTGTCGTTGCGCAGGGGCATATCACGCAATGCCTCAAAAAAATATTCTAAATTATCTTAGACTGTGATATCAGATTTGGTTATTATTACGGTTAGTTATTTATGTGGATGTCCGATAGATTCTGTTACACTCTCGACTTAAAAGTCATCGTGGCGCAGTGGCACAGTGTCTGACCGCAAACGCGATTATTGTTCCAATCCCCATACAAAGCACAGAATTATTATCTTACACGCTTCAGTTCTAAATAGCGCGGGGTTAAGTTACACCATATAAAACACAATATTGCGATGTGTCTTTATATTAGGTTCTCTCTGCCTACCCTACTGTACTTGGGATATAGCGTCAAACTATTAAATAAAAGACAGCAATTAACTTTAAAGGGTATTGCAGGTTCGATCCGCATGAATCTACAAAGTCCTCTAGTAATCTAGTTAAAACTTCAGAATAGAAGGCTTCTCTCTTGTCAGATCAGAGCTTAACCGATTTTTCGATTATCATAATATTATGTTAGCCTATCGTAAAAGTAGCTAACGTTAGTTATTAAAAATATTGAATTTGTTTTTTAATAATAGAAAAAAAAACATATATAAATAAATTGAAAAGTACTGCTTTGCTTTAACAACGTATGTAAACAATTCCGTGGCCTTAAACGGGGACCTTCAAAATGTATAAAAATAGCGCTTCATTTTAATACAAGTGTATTGATGACAAAATATGTTATTACATGAAATATTATTTTTTTATCGAGATACAAAGTTATTTAAAAACTAATTTAAAAAAATATACTATGTAATTTTTTTATGAGGTTTAGTAAATAAACTCTAAAAAGAGGAAAATAACGTAAATATTTACAAAACGTCACTACATAATTGTATTATTATTAAAATTGAACCTTTTACAATTTAGTATACAATATTAAAATGTAAAAGGACACAAATAATAGGGCAGGTAGAGGCAACGTAGTGTTAAGATTATTTTCAAGATTATAGAATAAGAATATGATATAATTCATTACTCCGAGTTGGAGTCGAACCCACCACGCGTTCACAGTCAGACATTGTGCCACTACGACAAAAATCTAGTAAGTAATATATTTTGATGTTAGCCATAGTTTCAAATTACTGGTAATTAGAATGATGTTATCAATTGAGACAGGATGTATCATCGATCTTTACACAAACACGAAATTCTTAGAACAGATATTTTAGTAAATAACGTTACTATCGTATCGTTAATTAAAGGTACTTTGGAAATATTAGAAAATTAAAAACAGTGATTATAAAAGTATAAGATGTTACATTTTATAAGTACATATGTAAATGTACAAAAATCTAATCAGCTTCACGCTATATCCTGCCCACAGAGGGAACCTAATGTTAAGACACCCTGTTTCCCACTTTCCGCCGAATTCTGGAGGCATTGCGTGTTGAGTGATGGAACTCAACGCCTCGCTTTACCTCGACACCAGAGCGTAGAAATGAAAACATAAATGTATTATTTAATTTAAATAAATATTTAATTTCCTTAAATGGGTTTGGAACCCACAACCAGTCATAAAAAAATAGTAAACTAAAACTGTTTTGATTCTTACTATTTTTACGAGATCCTACTAGATTTAATATTAAATGATTACTAAATAGCATAAGTAAAATAGAATAATTTATTTTACAACAATTACGACTAAACAGATGTACTGAAAGAAGAAAGTTTCAAAATAAAAAAAAAACAAAAAACAGGTTTTAAAGAATATTTTTTAAACAACACATCATACAAATAATTATTTTATTATTATTTTGCGACTGCATATACAAAAGATATAACTTTTTCTCTTATTACAGCTTATCGTTTACTATAAAAGTTCAACTCACCGCTCGCGGTATTTCAATATCCTGAATAACAAACCATAATCTTTGGCTTCACCGAAACCCATTTTTAGCACTTGTTTTTACTTTAAGTTTTAATTAAAATTAAACAACATAAAAAAACATGTCTTATAATAAATTTTATAATAAATGAAATAAAATATCGATATAATAATTATAATTTTTTCAGAATTTATAATAATTTGGAAATAACACGACTATAATAGTAAATGTTTTGTTTTAAAATAAAGTAACTTTTCTGTGTTGAATTCACTTCAGAATCAACTAATATACTGAGAAGAGATAAATTTGAAATATAAATGACTAACGGGCCTGGGAACAGTAAACAACATTGTATTAATGGTCATTCACGGATGCGCTATCAGCTATCCTGGATAAGATAATGGTTTCGCAAGTATTATTACTATAATAATACAATACGTATTATAATTATGAAAAAAATACATATAAATAAGTTAAAAAATATATATTAAATAGTTAATGTGTTAAGTATATGAGAGAATAAAGTTCCAGAGTTGTGCGTAAACGAAAAGCACAAAAAAAATCATTTATTTATTATACATTATTTATCATAGCTCAATTGTTTACACATACAATATATATACTAATAAAATAGTATAAAAATATACATATATAAAAAATACTTTACTTACCAGTTGATAAATAATGATTCTTAAACTAGTTATCAAAAAGAAATTAACAGAATAAATCAAAAATGCACAATTGTAAGTTTATAAAGAACACATAACCACACGTCCAAGACAATAAATCTTAAATCTATCTATTAATGTCAAAACATAACTTTTGACTTATTATTACAATATATTAGCGATAATTACATTTGCTAAAGTAATTACTTGATTGAGAGTATTATTTTTAAAACAATATTAATTAAATATTGATGTAGTTAATTAGTTATTAAAAATTAAAATTCTAAAATATCACCAAATAATATCTTTATATTTTTTTAATAAAGAATTTTACAAAAAATTACAAATTAATTTAAAAAAAGAAGCTGAAAAAAGTAAATAAAACATATTTTTGTACCGTTATACTCAATTGAATGTACAAAATAAAATAAGAAAACCCTTACAAGTCGTCATATTCTAGTAAAAACATCTGCATTGTGCTATTTATGAAATGTCAACTGTTGGTTGACATTAGCGTAAATACCACGGCATTACACGTCTTGGGTTGACACATTTTTTCTTATATGTTAAGAGTTTAATATGAAATACGGTTTGGCAATTAACCTTAATTGTTCAATGGATAACCATGAGATTTTATTCAGATGCTTTTCAGTAACAAAAAGAAGTCTAAGTCTATCACTTTTTAGCCATACTTTAAAGTTATTTACCTAACAATATTTTTGCTGCAACTTTGTCTGCGTGAGAATCGATTTAAGTTAAACAAATGCTACGGTATAATGTAAAGGGTAGGTACCTAACCTAAATACAACAGTTTAGTGCACAGACAAAAAAGTATGTTTTTTTCAATATTGTTTTGAGTCTTATTATTTTATATTATTCGATAAATGTCCCCTATAATATATAAGTAGCAATAAGTTATTTTTATTGTACCCTCTTCCCAGGGAGAATTCGCGTCGGATTTGAGTTCGATCTCCACTCGAGGGAATGAATTATTATTTCTTAATAATTTCATTTCTTCGCTCATCCACCACGGCAAAAGCCCAGCGTTGATTTCCGCCACTCAACACGCAATGCCTCCAAAAAATCGGCAGAACATGGAGAACGAAGTGTCTTAATACTACATTCCCTTTGCCTACCCTGCTGTTGGGATATAGCGTGAAGGTTATTTAATTTTTAATTTGATATAATCATTTTTCTTTACAAAAATAATTATACATGAAGATAATATCAAATAATGTGATATGTAAAGCGTTTGAGTAGCCACATCCGATAATCTTGTTTAAGCGCCGGCTACGGCTTCTTTATCGTGTAAATAGGTTATTAGTGTATTACCGGCCAATATCTTTTGAAAATGACTACTTAGTGGGGTAATTTAACTTGCACGACCGGTCACAAGTTTCTTAATGAAATATATAATAATATATTATAAAAAAACATGAGAAATATAGAGTGAAATCTATAATAGTATTAGAGTGATATAAAATATTTTTTTAGCTGCATGCTGCATCCCGCATGTATCAGTCTAGGCGGACCGCGGAGGGCGCCTAGCTTGTAGACACTTAGTTCCTCACATTAGGCCGAATTTTCGACTTTACGAGTTTGGTAGCGCAATGCTTTGCTTTGTCTTGTTATGAAGAAGAACCCACCACCGCTGCGTTTATAGTCACACGTTGTGGCACTGCGCCCCGCTGTCCCTATCACTGGTACGTTTTTAACAAGTTATAATAATTTATGATATGAAATATATTTTATTAATAATGTCACAGCAACTTAAAGTTGAATAATCGTAAATAATAGTTTAAAAACATATATTATTTTCCTAAAATCTTAATATAACATAATATTAAATATAAAACAGTAATTCCCCTATAACTTCCTGTATAAACACGTCATGATACTATTTATAATCACTTCCCGACAACTGAGGGACTTTTGTGTTGCATACGAATAGGGTTACCATTTATTGTAATTTGTCCCGTTTTATTAAATATAAGCATTCATTTTTTATCTATAATTTTTACTCAAATATAATTTGGACCGACGTAACAGAACACGTTTTTACCAGAACGTCATTTTAATAACTTGTTTACTTCTTTTAATTTTTTTTTGTATAAAATTTAAACAACAATTCATTTGAATCGATTTACATAGTAATAGTGCTTATGAACAGCCAGTATTATATGTGTATATATACATGCTCAAAATTAATAATTATTAAAATTATGTTAAGCTTTTTTCTATTCTATAATAAATATTATTAACGTGTCAACAAAAGTTTAAAAAAAACTATAAAAAAAATATTATAATAAAATAATACAAAAATGTTTTAACATATTTTTTTGATTAATTTATAATAACAAATTAAACAAATTAAGGTCGTCTTGTAACTTGATACTTAGTTGTTGTTTCGGAACTCAACAAGCTAATCACTTCTATCTATCTACACATTACAAAAGATTTATTTCATTTCCTCGAGTAGAAATCGAACCCACAACCCATCGCGTTTGCACTCACACGCTCGTACCACTGTACCACGACTGACGATTAAAAGTAAGTCAAGTATTATTAAATCTAAATATCTATTTTCAATATTTCCACATAACATGTAAGATTCAATCCTATATTACAAATGGGGCTTGGTCGTCGTACTGGGGCACTGGGTCACTGCTAAACACGTAGGTGCATCAGAATGTATGACAAGAAGGAAAAATGAATAATAGTATGATTTGTAAAGTTGCCAGGAAACTTAATGACGTAACAATAACAGTTATAATATACAAAACAATATTTACCTAATCGCTGCGTATTAGATCGATTGTTTCTTATTCTATTACTTTAACAATTAATAATAATTGAGAACGTGGATGTTGTTGAAAACAACATATTATGATACTTTGTTTGTCGTGTTAAATAAAATTTATAAAAATAAATTAAGAAGAAGATAAAGAAAGTAAATAAATAAAAAGGAATCGTGGTGCAGGAGCAGTATGAAATATTTAATGCATATTATCATGTCTTCGCTCTGATGCCGAGGCAAGAAGCGCGGCGATGAATTCTGCCACTCAACACGCAATTTCTCCAGAAATCAGCGGAAAGTGGCCAGCGGAGTGTCTTATTAGTAGACTCCCTTTGCGTACCCTGCTATATGCGGGATACAGCGAAATGCTGAGTTTTTGACTGTGTGATTTAAATGAATAAAATTATAGCTTCAAATTTTAAAAACATTGCATGTTGAGTCATGGAGTTCAACGCCGCGCTTTATATTCTAACCCGAGCGAGGAACTGAAGTATATTTATTTCCTCGAGTATGAATCGAACCCACAACCGTTGCGCTTACAGTTATACTTAATTTTTAGCTTTACGCCGTATAAAGTCATGTAATGTAAAAACACTCCGTTCCCCACGCACTCACTACCCAATTTTTGAGACATTTTGAGCGACGACGCTCAAAGCCATGCTTTGTAAAAGAAAATTAAATTCACAAAACAAAATGTAGCGAAAAATATATAAATGAAAACCTCGCGTGCCGCACACCATTTAAGGGTTTCGGTTTTCATTATAACACTGTCATGGCACTTTTGTTTTTATGTATCCTATTGCCATATTTAATTAATTTTGAGTGAAGTAGCAATGAAAATATATTAATTTATTTGTATGAGAAAACTGTATACCCATTAAGAAACTTTCGTTTCTCACTTTACCATAAATGCTGGAGAAATTGCGTGATGAGTGGCGGAACTCCACGCCGCGCTTTGCCTCTTTACCAGTGCGAAAAAATGAAAATATTTAATTTTCTCGCGTGGGAATGGAACCTGCAACGTGTCTCTGTGCCACGACTCTGGCGAAAAGTGGGGAACGGAAGTCCCTCAATGAAAACGGAATGTTTAAACACAAGATGCATAGCTTCTCTCTGTCCGCCCTGCTATATTCTGAATATAGGGTGAAGCTACAAAAAACTTATATATGAAATTAAAATTACATTAGCTTTTACCAGCAATTGATAATAGCTACATTTGTATGACACATGACACAGTCTACTACTACAACTACATAATAGACCTCAGGTACAGTGGATTACGTTAGAACGAGATATAATGTAATCTATTTTCTCCCTCAATAAATCTAATACAATAAGATTTTTCAATTCGAACTTTCTAAGATTATATATTAAGTTAATATAATAGGTTTGCCTCTTTCTCAATTCAACTCATCCGCTTTGTAATATTAAGTATACGTACATAGATACATATATGTGTATTAAAAATAATAATTTGTAAATTACAAGACACAATTTTCGTCTTGGCTAAGAAAAATAAAAACGTAGAGATTAAAGATAAGGTTTTCTCGTTTTACACGTTAAGCGTTTTAAGGCTCTGTTAAACTTTTCCCATTATTGTAGTAATTTTTTTTTCTTCGTAAATGACATTAAAGTCGAATGAGGTTTTTATGTCGATACTGTAGTTATGCGTTTAAAATAATTATTACGTGCTATTTAATGAGCGGAATGCCTAGCTATTTTAGTATGGAGCTTAGGACATGTACAGACTATGGACTGTTTTTACTATGAATATATTTATTCATATATTTGTCTTCAAATTTCGCCGAATTCTGGAGACATTGCTTGTTGAATGGTGAAACTCAACGCCACGCTTTGCCTCGTTACCCGAGGAAATAAAAATATTAAATATTTTATTTTTTCGAGAAGGAATCGAACAAACGGTTCAATTCCTTCTCGAAACAAAACAGAGTCACACGCTTGGGTCCCTGTGCCACGACTAGTCTCAGATAGAATAATTTTGGATACAAAGGATACAGTAGATAGAACATTTTTAGCCGGTTCTGACTCCCACTCGAGAAATTAATTTCCTTCACAACATGTCGCGTTTACACTCGCACGCTTTTGTCTCTGCATTACGACAGGCCTCAATGGAATTCAATATTACCATTTGTTTAAAAGCTGATTTATTAGTCCTGTACAAAGTTGCTGATGAACGGTCACTCGTAAGGCATAAAATGAAAAACTATAAACTTTAATATCTATATACCTACATCCCAATAAAGAAATCAGAATATAAAATAAAAGATTATATAGCATGTCGTATGTAGCCTCCCTAGCCATACCATGTCGTACACAACCTATTTCGGGAAAACCGAGTTGCTACCAAAAGAGACGAAGTCAATCACCTTGCCACATGCTAAGTAAAGACGCTGGCAGTTTACAAATCGTGTACGCTTCGAAACTCAGTTTAAGTTTTTATGGGAAAACGATATGTGGGCGGTTCCCATTGGATGTACTGGAGTTTTAAAAGAAGAATTAAAAACATCTTAGTATCGAAAAAATTTCCTCTAAGATATTTTAAAGGTTGTAAGACTCTTACTTTTCTATAAAAAAATTAATAAAATATAACGCTATGGTAGCCTGTTGGATTCGCATACAAAAATTGTATAATTATGCAATGCGATGATAATGAATTTAGGTGGAGATTTAGGTCGTCGTGAAGCAGTGAGACAGTGTCGGACAGTCTCGCAAATTAGACCGCAAGTTGGGAAAAGAGTTTAAGTATTAACAGTACATTCCCTTTGATTTTGCGGCAAACAACGTGAAACTGCAAAAAAACATATATAATTGACTAATTATATTTAAAACGTTCATTGAACACGATACCTCGATGTCATTACCAACTAATACCATAAAAATTAGATAAATATCGATTATAAATTCGATATAACTATACATTAAGAGATCAAAACCGCTTTCTCTTAGAGGATTTATTTGGAAATGACTATATGTTATATATGTTTCCGGTCTAATACGTTTCGCCGTTACATTCTAATAAAGTTGAAAGGTATCGTATTAACTTATCTATATATTATTTACAAGTGTTTCGTGAATATTTTTTTGAATTTCGTACATTTAAAGTTATGTCTTTTTTTGAGTTTTTATTAAATCTCTTATTTCCATAATAAGGAAAGAAAATTTAACAGTTTTCGAGAGGCGCGGGTTCAAATCCACCTTTAACATTTTTACATTTTTATATGTTTTCTTAAAATCTAATATTCTTGTGCTTAGCCCATTTTTCAGTTTGTGGTTGTTATTAGCTTCTCATAGCATCCTGCATGTAGGTTAGACCTAATTGGACGTGGAATTCAACGCCGAATTTTGAATTCTTACCAGAGCAAGGAAAAGAAAATGATTAATTCCTCTGAGCGGGAATTGAACCTAGACGCGTCACGTTCTCAGTCAGTTTAATTAAAATAACCGAATCTATCAATAAAATATACATAATATTCTATACATGAATCAACTTCACCGAATAAAGTGTACACTACAGTTATTTACACATTTGGCGGCGTGTTGCCAGATGAATATAAAACGTTTAATATTATTTATGTTATAATCTATTATTGGTTTGTGACTAATCAATGTTGAGTATGTATATTTGTCTATATTTTAATATAGAGAGAGTGTAGTGTTAAGTCACTTATTTCTCAACTTCATAGATTAAATGAATATTGTAATTTTTTTTAAACGTTACCAAAGGGAGGAATTATTTTTTTCGAGTGGAAATCAAACTTACAACCTGTCGCGTTTACAGTCGCACGTTTGTACTTCTGGGCTACGATATGCCTCAATATTTTAATATATTTAAAAATAATAATAAACTTATTATAAAATAGCCAAATGCCATACTAAAAATTAGTAACTAGGACTTCAAGACGTAATCACCTAGGAGATCGTAACGGATAAAAAAATTGATATTTTTTTAGTAATCTAACACTAAAGCTGTGCTGAGTCGATACTTTATTTACCTACATCACCAATTTTTCTTTATCTTTTGACAAGTATAAAAAAGAACGAACGTAAAGTCACAAGTATATGACAAATGTATAACATAATGATATACATTAGCAACTTCGTAGCCGTCGTGGCGCAGCGGCACAGTTTCTGATTATGTGTGTTCAGTTCGATTCCCATTCGGGTGAATGAGTAACTTTCATTTCCTAGCATCAGCGACAAGACTTACGCCGCTCAATATGCAATGTATCTAAAATAGGCCGTAAAAATGGTAACGAAGTGAACCTTGCCTGCCCTATAAGCGGGTATGTTTAGAATTGAAAAATATATATTAACACTTTTTGTATACAGAACCCGGAATGTAAGATAAAAAAAACTTGTACAAATGCGCCGGAGCAAATAATTGTAACCTACTAAAAAGAAACCTTATAAGTGATGACTAACAGTCGTTTTGGGTCAGTATCAGTAAGGCTAAAGCATTTTTGACACTTCTCGAATTTCTAGTAGGGTTGTCCGAATAACTGTATATTGTGCTTATAATTTTTTTTTTAAATATTTACTATTAAGGTATAACTGTTAATTATTAATGGTAGGTTCATTCCACAACCATGCGGGGCATCAATTTATTTACTTTAATTTATTTTATTTCAGTGGGATAAAAGTGGAGAAATTATGAAAAGAATTTTCTTTTGTGGATGTGATTTAATAAAATGATTAATAGGTATTTCTAACGAAACATTCCTATTTCAGCGTATGGCTGTGAGCGCGACGTTTGTGGCCTCCAATCCCACTCGGGGAATGATTTTTTTTCTTATTGTTCTGTTAACATGACAAAGTCGTTGAGAATTTCGTTACTCACCATGCAATGTCACAAAAATATAACAGAGCGTTGGCAACGTAGTGTCCTAATTTTAGGTTCCCTCTGCCTACTCTGCTATGAAAAAAAATCTTTCTTTTTCTATAGCTACATAAACTGGTTTTGGTTCCGTATGGAACTGGCTTTGTAATATGTAACATATTGTAACTCAACAATGATCCCGCAAACGTATTATTTACTTTCACCTGCCCATCTTATGTTCAAGGAAACGCATAATATAATAGTAACTTAATATAGTACTGCCATCGGGCTCAGTAAGGCTGACTTTGGTAGTCGTGGGTTCAAACACCACTTGTGGGTCTATTTTTTTTACAACTTCACGTTTCATCCCATATCAGGATATACAGAGGGAATCTACTGTCAAAATGATTTTTGTCTGAATTTAAAATATTGCGTATTGAGTGACAGAACTGAACACAGTGGTAATTTCCTACTAGATCTATATAAAAATAACTAATTTCTCGTTTAAATCGAACTCACAACCATCGAGTTCATAACCGGACGTTATTTTAATATTATTCTCTTTATTATTTAATGTGTATGTAAGAAAACATTGTGGATTCACGTTTCACGCTGTGTCTCGCACACAGCGGGGAAGGTAGAAGGAACCCGGGAACCTAGCGTTAAGATACTTCGCATCCTTCTACAGGACACTTCTGTTCCCTTATTTCCGTCGAAATCTTAAGGCATTGTGAGTTGAGTGGAATTGAGAGAAAAACGGAATTCAGGTTCATCATCAATCAATTTAGGTTATTCAAAAGTAATGGCTATATATACATTTCACTCTGTTTCTCTGGAAAGTGCCCCAATAAGTATAATAAGAGTGCCCTATCACTAATTTATATATATTATAATAAAAAATTCAACACAAAAAACCTATTTTCCGCCTTTTATAAGTCTTGTTCTCATTGAAAAGTAATAGAGATATCTTGTGTTAACCTACCGTAAACTTTTACGGTTGTCGCCATACTTACGTTCGCATTTCTGAGATATAATTATAATATAAACTTACAAATTATGTAAAAATATACGCATAGCTTTTTTAAAATTTTCGTTATTAGAGAAAAAAGTCTCTCATGGGAAAGATGATAGATAATGTATTGTTTGTAAATTAAAAATTTCTAAATTTTATATCGTTTTTCATTTATTAGTTATACCGCAGTTCGTTATTTTTATAATAATATTGAAATTAAAACGATACACAATCAGGATCTGTATATATATTTTTGAATTTTTAAAATTAATAATATTTATCTTGGTGCATATTTTTTTAGGTCCACGCTATATTGCAGGAATGCAATTCTGCTAAAAGTGGATCCCTTAGCCTACCCCACAACCGTCACGGTTGCGATCATACTCGGCCTAAGGCCTGACATATATCTATTTAAAAAAACTAAAAACACCTAGAAATCTAGCGCATTACAATATTTTATAATGTTAATCATTCGCTTATATCTTTTTATTTATGTTTCGATAATGCCAATCACAAACGCGTTTATTTTTGTACCCCGACCCGAGGTACAAAAGACGGCAGTACGGTGTTCTTTACGGAGATCGTGTATCATGCTGATACTGCAATATTTTAGGGTTAACTTGGTCTTTTTATTTAAACATAATAATATTAAATATTATGTAAAAAAATTTTATATGTAACTTTATAGAAATAATTTTAATAGGTTTTTTATAATAATATAAAATAACTCAGCTTCACGCTGTATCCCGCACACAGCATGGTAGGCAGAAGGAACCCAGATTGGGGATCGAGCCCATAACCAGTCGCGTTTACAGACACACTTTGTGCCCCTCCGTCATGAATCGATCTTAAAAGTATTTTGACTGTAAAAAAACAACTTTATGCTCCCTTCTGCATAGAAGGGTAGGTTAAGCGAACATTGTGTTAAGGCACTTTGTTTCCATTAAAACGTTTCCGTTCTCCTCGTTACCAGAGCAAAGTAATATTTTAAATATTAAATATTTCGCCTCCTCGAGTCGAAATCAAACCCACAACCTGCCACTGCCTGTTTACAGACTGAGATGACTTGTTATCTGTCAGTTACGACTGTGAAGTAACCGACATCAATATATCAATATCGTGGTTGTGAATGTCTTACGTAATGCTCTAGATTCTAATCTTTTAGAATACTTTACAAAGTATTCTAAAAGTTATAATATATTATTTCAAAATGTTTTTTATCCTCTTAATATTCTAACGCGGCATTGAGTCCCGCAACCCAATGCAAGGTTTCAAAACTTAGGTGATGCTTGAGGAACGCAGTGTCTTAACACTATGTTCCCTCTGCCTACCCTTCTATATACGGGATATACTTTGAAGAAAAAAATACTTTTTTATTCTTTGTAAAAAAGGTTTTTTTCGTTTTTTCATCAAGCCGGACATGATGTTTGGGCTTATCCGTTCTGTGCTGACACATCGCTGATTTCATAGCACGACCATTTAATGCTAAACCCACCTAAGCTAACCTACCTATACAAATATACAAAGCAATTTTTTTGCAAAAAATTTAAAAGACATTCTTGTGGCACAGTTAAGGCAATCTTATATCTATGATCTATGATTGTTACTACTTCAAACCTTAGGCAATTTATTTAAATATAAAATAATATAAATATAATCATATAGCATAACCGTAATGTTCACTGCGCTAGCCGACACTAGAAACCGTAGGAATTTTTACTATGTATAGAAAGGGAACTGTAAGAAAAGATTAGCAAGAAAGATATTATAAACATAATTTAAACGGCCAGGAAATGAGATGATTAATTAAAAATTGAGATACGACTACAAAAAAACCTCGATTTATTTATGCCTAAAAGCGATTTAATTAATACGAAATAAACATTATCACAAAACCGCAAGTGGAACGTTGGGCGGTTCGAGGTATTACGAATTAATAAATATATATTAGTGTAAGTACATAGAATAATATATTTTACATAATTTAAGGAAGGATGGGTATTATTTATTCTCCTTCCTTATTATAAATTAGAAAGAAATCCGAAACATTTGTGTTTTGTTTGTATACCTATATTTTAAAGACTTCTTAAAGATTTTATAAATGAAAGAAATATATGACTGTTAAGACGCTGAAATTGATACAATATTATCATTATAGATAATGGGAGCTTTCCTGGTGTGGCTGTGTTGAGTTAACCACCTATGTTCAGTGTCTAAGTTGGGAAGTGAGGAATAGAGTGTCACAACACAATATTTTCTTTCCCTAATAAGATGATGGGCAATGGTCCAGATAGAAAAAAAATCTTCCGTCACAATATGACTCATAAGTCACAGGCACACAATGACTTCATACAAACACTAACGTCGAAAGTTGTTATACTTATGTTATATTTCACCTTGAACTCTAAGAGGCTGTACCTACCAAAAAAGTAAGCGACTGGATGCCGGATGAGTAAGCGTGATTTACGTGTTCTGAAGTTTAATGCATAATTAAACCTTAGATACTTACACACTTCATACGTACGTCGGTGATATTAGTAGGAGTATAATCAAAGGTGACTTTGATAGTACGTTTTTTGGTGCCTTTTTTTCAGTTTCACGCTATACCACGCATATAACAGAGTAGACAGAGGGAAGCTAGTGTTAAGACACTCCGTTCCCCACTTTCCGTCAAATTTTCGAGGCATTGCGTGTTGAATGGCGGGACTAAACGTCGCGCTTTGCTGCGAGACCAGAACGAAGAAATGGATATAAATTTAAATAAATATTATTTCCTCGAGTGGGGATCGACCCCACAACCAATCGCTTTTACGGTCAGACTTTGTGCCCCTGCGCCACGACTGGCCTATAAATGGCAAAATAATTTTCACTAATAAGTACATTATTTTGTATTAGCATTTGTCAAAGGGTTCATAGGAATATTATATATTATTTGAGAGCGTCCGACAGCGTCTGAATATTAATAAAAAAAAATATTCTCGCTGAGGAGCCGAGCAACTCTTACTGTCTCGTGTCAACCATCTCCTTTTTTTTAAATTCTAAGACTTCTAAAGTTTGTCTATTCTTTATAATAATGCGAAATTTCGCCAAATGTACAAAGATACGATAGCAATTTTTCCTCATATAAAATCTACAATCGACGATATAATCGGATTAATCTTATCACTGGCTATAATTTGGGTTTTAGCATATTATACGAAAAATGCTGTATCTTTCATACAGAGTCATCTTGTTTTATAATATTGTAAGTGGTATTTACTGTGTAAATTTCAATAAACATTTATAAGTACCAGGATTTGGAATGAGTACCATTTGTGTATAGGGAACGTGCGTAACGAACGCCGACTGGTGTCGCCACTCTGAATCTTATAGTTTGTTGTAGTGGACATTACCATTTATAACAAAAAAAAAAACATTTAATTTTATTAGTGAAAATTATTATGATAATTATTATGAAAATTAATGTTGCATTTCTGGATGTACTAATTATGTAAAAAACCGCAAAAAATGGATAAACATAATAAAGAGGCATGCGAAGAGTTTCGATTAATTTGAAAACAATCTATAATGTTAATTGTGAAAATAACTAAGTTTTGTAATTAATACAGTCATTTATTTATTTTTATTTATCTGTATTTTTATTTATTTATCTGAATCTGAATGTTTGGCTTCCACCTATAAATACCTTATAGTAATATGTAGTGCTCATTTTATTAACAATAAAAATTTCGGAAAATCCTTTACAACCGTCATACTTTCCCACAATTTTTCCTGGTAAAGAAAATAATCCACAAAAATTGGTTAAAAAGTTACAAAAATATGAAAGACATGTGATATGTCAAATACAACAAGCTAAGTTTATATCATATACTATTAAAAATTCCTTAGAAATGAGTACTGTCTTTTGTTTAACTCGAAAGGCTAACTAGACGAAGCGTTAGTTGTCAAAGTGATGATTTATTTATGGGGAGATTTGACATAACACTTTAACCATTTTTTTTCAGATTCCCGCTCTATCCCGCATGTAAAATAATATGTAGACAAAAAGAGCCTGTACGCCCATTAAGACACTCTTCGTCGAATTCTGGAGGCAATGCGTGAGGAGTGGCGGAACTCAATGCCGCATAGCCTTGACACCACAGCGAAGAAATGAAAATATTAAATATTCACTTTTCCCGAGTGGGAATCAAACCCAGGATCTGTCGCGTAAACAGTCACACGCTCGCACTCCCGCCCCACGACTGGTCTTCACCTATATTTATTTTATTTATTTAACAGATATAAACGACAATAGAAATAATATGACACAATTCAAACGACACAAAAAACAAAAAGACAAAACAAAATCTAATAATTTGTCATATCATTATGTTTAGTTATAACGCCTGGTTTATGACAGTGCATGAGTCATAATATAAACTTATTGGAGCGGCTAATCGCTAATTCGTGTTTAACAACCGCCACCCACGAATCTTTAAACTTAAAACAAAATGTGACAAAATATATTTTTAAATATGAAATAAGATGACCTATGATGAGCCGGAACTTAACGCCGCGTTAAACGTCTGACTGTAAAAACGACTGGGTTGTAGGTTCGTTGTAGGAATTAGAGGAACGTAGAGGAACGTTGTAGGGTAGGAACGTTGTAGGTTCAATTCTCTTACGAGACAAATTATTTGTTTTATTATCTCGCTCTGGCTAGGTAACAAGTCAAAGAGCGGCGTTAAGCTTCTCAACTTGTCATGTCTTGAAAAATAAGCAAAAAATGTGAAATGGAGTGTCTTAACCCTTTGCGTACTCTAACATAGGCGGGCTACACGCACGGACGTGAAAAAAAGTAATATAAAAATTTAACTAAAACCGATTGTTTTAGTTAAATTTTTATATTACCTGAATAACAAAAAAGACCTCAAAAACATGAATTATTTTCTATTAATACTAAACTTAGATAATACAACTTAATAATTACCCAACTTAAAACATGAATTATTATATTTTATCAAAAACAGATTTTGTAAAAGCCTTTCGCTAAGTCATTGAAGGAGTGGCGAGTGGATACAGGCGTGTCAGTGACGTGACCCACATCGTGACACGTCTAGACTATATCGGACGAGCTAGGTACCTATAGTATAACCGCATTGCCTGGTTTCATATTGTTTTACAAAGTAATAAGCTAAGCTGAACTTTCAACATTTAAAAAAAAATACGTTGAGTTGCACTATTTAATATGTGATATCTCGTAAATATCCCTATTTTTAACGTATTTTTTTTAAATGTTGAAAGTTCAGCTTAGCTCAACATTGGGTATCTTAACATTGGGTTTTCTCTGTTTACCTTGCTATGCTGTTTATTTTTGATGTTTTATTAAGCAGTTACTGAAGCAGTTTTTTTGCATCTCTATCAATTTGCGGGGGTGGGAAGGTCTATCAGGAATCTTTATCAGATATCACTTCGTTCGTCACTTATTTTTAATACACTATATTATGTACGTGTTAACTATCGAACTCCAAGTCCATATTTCTGATTTTAACAAGAACACGCTAATACTTGAAAAATTTGTATTTTAATATTTTATAGTGATATTTAAACCTATTTATACCACTGCCGCCGTACATGACTAACCCACGGCGACATTGAAATAAATAATTAAATAAAAATGTTGCCTATTTGATTCCCGTTCGAGGATTTATTTTTATTATTTTAATTAAATAAAAAAAACTCAAATACATAAAAATGTGTAAATGGTGAAACTTTTAGTTATTTCTCTTTATACTGTAATCTAAGCAATTTTTCCTCAGCACGATAAATCTTAATCAATAGGCTTAGCTTGGGAAAGTGAGACCGCTACTGTTTCCCATGATTGTGGCATGTGAAATGTATGTGTGAGGCAACAACGCTTTTACACTTACTCATAGTAGGGAAATATTCAATTATTTACATATAATATTGTATTTTTTAGCTCCTCCATTTATTCTTGGCCAGGTAGCACGGGTAGGTAGGTAGAACGGGTCAACAAACGAACAGAGACCTCTACATATGTATATGTATTTTTTTTTTGCCTGTTCTATAGCCATTAACTTCTCCGAGAGGTTCTCCCGCTTTTTATGTGACTTTCCTCCAGTATCATCGATATTGTGTTTTTGAAGGTCTACCGAGGTCTCAACTTGCCTCCCTTCGCTCTTCTTCAAATATTTTTTGCCATACTTGATTCTATCGACTATACATATTATATTGTATATTGATGTCAGTCTCTCAATGTACCCAAACCATCTGAACACGTTCTTCTTGATTCTCACTGTGACATCCTCGTGGGTACCTGCCATTTAGCGTGGTGTGTTTCATTGCGGTTTCGATCACCTAAACTGACTCTGACTTTGTAACTTAAAACTAAATAGTACCATCATCGGTACGTAGTGAAGGTAAGCAGTACACAGTATTAAGACCGGTTAATTTTTTTATAAAGTAAAACATAGCGATGTTTACATTCAAGTTTAATATCGGAAGAAAAAAAAAATAATAATTCGTGATCATGCAATAAAAAAAAATGCGTAAATAGAAGAAATGAAAAGCATGATGATGAATTCCGCCACCTAATTTAATATGTCTTTTCCAAGCAAAAGTTATTTTTAATCGTATAGCTAAATAAAAGTAAAAAAATATCTTTTTTTACCATTTTCGTTCGCAGTTTTGAACACGTGTTACTGATGACAGGTGCTGATTTTACAAGAATACAAGGGGTCTCCTCATACAAAATATTGTAACGGTTAATTAAAAAACCGTTACGTTATTTAAAATGACATTATATAATCTTTATTTTTGAACGTAAGATAAATATTTTATATTTTGATAACATATCGGCTCAAAATAGCATTGCAGGACTTTCTTATTTATACAAGTAAGGGTGAAATTAGTATAAAAATCCAAAATTTTTGATTGTTTTTATTTTGATTTGAAAGATTTGGAACCCAGAAAGTCCTAGAAGGTCTAACAACAACTGTGCTAACAGGACCTTCGGCTTATATCTATAACAAATAATGAATGTAAATTATGAATAAAACTCATCAAGTATTTACTTACCTGTGTAAACATTGAGTCACAATGACTTTTTATATTATCATAATAATTTTATGTGTAGAATGGATGTCATTTAACGTAATAATTTAATTATTTTTTTAAATATTCTTTAAGGTACATATATATTACAAGAAATATATAAATATATATATATTATATATATATATATATATATATATATATATATATATATATATATATTGGCGCAGGGGCACAAGCATGTTGCCTATTTGATTCCCGTTCGAGGAAATGAAATATTTATTTATCAAGATTAGTCCAGGTCAACAGCATTAAGTCCATTCGAAAAAAAAAGGAGGCAAAGCGGAACGTTGAGTTCTGCCACTCAACATGTAATGCCCCTAGATTTCGGCGGAAAGTGGATAACGGAGTGTCTTGAACACTTCGTTCCCTAGATATGGAGTAGTGTATCCTAATTCCTATATTGGCACAATTGCCATTTGAGAGGATATTAATTACTTTCTCCAAGTGAAGAATTAAAAAATACTGTTTAGGGAGTTTTCAACTTTGATATAATTTAATGCAACAATATAGTAACTGCGATTTTTATATATAGGAGACACTATCAAAATATTATGTAAAATTTTTCCTAATAAATATAAAAATTAAAAAAAAGTTTATTTCCTAATAAATATAAAAACAGAAAGTGCAATTCCGTCATTGAATGAGCGACACATGTATATAAAAATAATTCAGTCAACAGTAGCAATAGTAGAATCGTATTCAGGAAACTCGACTTGAATGGATGGCGGTCATGCAATCGCCGCCGGTCCTTTGAAGTGCCAAGTGAAGAGAATAAAATACTAAACAATACATTTTATTTTAGAGGTCGTCTGACTGTAAACGCGGCGGTTGTGAGGTCGATTACTGCTTGAGAGATTGAACTATTTGATTCCCTCACTATAATAATAAGACGAGCGCAGCGTTGAGTTCCGGCACTCAAGACACAAACTCGAAAAATTTATCGGAAAGTGAAAAAAGTGAATATGCAGGATACAGTGTTAAATTCTAAATTTTTTTTTTAACAGAATATATAGAAAATAAATCTAAATGTATGTTCATTTTGTGCGAGTATTTTGATCCGAAAGTTGTATACGAGTACTATCGGTTTTACAGGCTATATAAATATTCCTTATAAGCACTTATAGCATTTTATGTGGAAAAGTATTTTCTTATTTTTTTACCACCTATACCCACATACATTTTTGGATTAAGCTCATTAGAACAAGGCTTTGAAGTATAATACTCACAATTTTAATTAACATAATACGAAATTGAAACACACATAAAAAGACTTTTTGCTAGTCTAATTCGTTTATCTATGTAATTGACGCTATTATTATTTATCTTATGATGTCTGGTACTTATCGGTCTGGTCTCGTTGCTTGTGACTTTTGATGGCATAACAGCAAAAAATATGAGTCGATAAAATAACAAGTATGTAACCTATAAGGAGACATCGCTTGTAACTTTAAGATGTAAAATGGAAAATCCCATTTTGAAGAACTTCGACTTTCGAGACTTTCGTCTTTTAGTTCTCCTTTACATTCGCTAAACTATCCCTAACCTAGTTACCAGACCGAGGAGATTTTAACAAGCCTATATATATATTAATAAAACATAAGAATCTATTTTTAAACATTTTTTAAAGAGTTATTCCACACTTAGGAAATTCAAATTTTTATACGTTTTCTAAATAAGTATAAGAATCTAAATTACACCTACTTCTATTGTTGTATCATTATGAAGCTTGGCTTGGAATTATAATATATAGATTGTATATGACAATACAATATTATAGTACCATCGATCTGATCTGATGATGGAATGGAAGATGGCTGATGCAATCTTGGACTGCCTACTAGTAAACATATCGAGTTTGTGCTTATTACATTTGTGTTATTGAACGTGGTCTGTGAAAAATCGAATTTTTACTTTATTAAACTATACATTCTATTTAGTAAATCGATTAAATAATTTTATAAGTAAACTAAGTATGTTGAAGAGTATAGTAACAACTCTTTGGTAACTATAAATTAAAATTATGAATTTAGTAGGTACTTGATGAGGCCGGTCGTGGCGCAGCGGCACAAAGTGTGACTGTAAACCGACTGGTTGTGGGTTCGATCCCCACTCGAGGAGATGAAATATTTACTTAAATTTATATTTCCATTTCTTCGCTCTGGTGTCGAGGCTAAGCGCGGCGTTGAGTTCTGCCACTTAACACGCAATGCCTCTGGAATTCGGCAGAAAGTGGGGAACGGAGTGTCCTTCACTACGTTCCCTCTGCCTACCATGCAGTGTGCGGGATACAGCGTGAAGCTGATTTATTTTATTTTGATGTACTCGTACCTGCCTTAAAAGTAGCCCGCCTATTTTACAAATAAGTTTAGTACGACACAATCAAAAAATTTTATCAGTACGATTACCATGATCTGTAGCCTTCCTTGATACATGGAACAACCAAAACAAAAACAAATGTTCAATGTGAACTAACAGTTTCCGATTTGAACCCGCAACAACTATACGGCCGTTACAATAACTAACTAAAGCACGAAGTTTTCTTTCCATATTTGTGTTTAATATTGTTGTCTTACAACATAAGTGAATGTAAAATTGCAGTGTACACAGGCATAACTAACAGGGTTGTCAGATCGCTTAGTTTCTTACAAAATATGTATAATTTTGCCATCTCAGTATCCTCTTATGTACAATAGACTAATATAGATTGTACTGTGTTTAGATATAGATTGTATTGTAATTTTTACAAGGACAAAAAACACATTTGGTTCGCTTATAATATGCACGCCAAAATAGACTTTTCAGACTATTATTGAAATGATTCTGTAATAAAAATATGGAATAATTTATTTTTAAATATGTAGTATTAGAAATAAGAAACGGTTAACGTTTAAAAAAAACAAGATAAAACACATATCGTCTATGTTTCTGCATTATTCGGAAAGAGATTCTACGTAATTGCCATACACATGTATCATTCAATAACAATACTTCACAAGAGTTTCCTTCGAATAAGGACCGTTGCCTACAAGCAACCGCTCCCGCTTACTTAGTTTAACTAGCAACCCTAATTTGTGATACAGATGTTGAATATTAAATAACAGACTCATTATTATTTAAATAAAATAATAAATAGCGCTTTGCCTCGAGACCAGAGTGAAGAAATGGAAATATAAATTTAAGTAATCTATCTCCGCGAGTGGGGATCGAACCCACAACCAGTCGGTTTTTTTGGAAGCAAATTTATTTATTTAAATTTTACAGTCACACTTTGTACCCCTGACTGGAACGCCGCGACTGGCATTATTATTTTATTTTTTTCATTAAAAAAGCCTTAAGTAAATCGAACTCATAACTGTTGCAGACTGTCCCATTGCACCACGATAGCCTCGATATTTTTTTACATATTATAAAGTTAACTGTCATCTGTCAAATGATGACCATCGTTATTCGTGACACAGTGTCATAGCATCTGTCTTTTGGGTTTGTGGGTTCGTTTCCTCGCTCTTACAATACAAAACGCTTCATTGAAGTTCGCCACTCAACACGCGATGTATCGAAATGGGCGGAACAAAGGAAACGGATTTTCAATACTAGGTTCCCATTTTCCTTATTATAAATCACAAACATTTGGTATTGGTTTTTTTATTTAGTGTGAAGCTAAAAAAAATCTGACATATTATATAGTACAATAATATTATTGAGGCCGGTCGTAGCGCAGCGGCACAAAGTGTGACTGTAAACCTAATATTATCCATCGACATGAACATTATGTTGCAATTCATTATAATGTTGGTACACTAGCCTACTACTAAGAGAGATAGGGCACGCACGAGACTGAAGATAAAAAATATTATTTAGTACACATATTACGTAGGTATATATTATGAAAGTATATATATTATGAAAGTGACGCTAAGAGGGGATTTCTCAAATTCCTATAGGAACAGGAAAAAATATGGTTTTCCATCTTACGCCCTGTCAAATGGAAAATGCAGTTTAAAGTTGTGTTGGTAAGTTTAAAGCTAAAAATCTGGCCAATATCTAGAAAATATTAATGCGTTCCTTTCTTTTCCACCGAATCTTAAGATGAGTTGCGGAACTTAACGCAGCATTATCGTTATTAACCACAGATTTTCCTTCCACACTGCTTAGTCACAAGTATTATAAGTTATTAGACGAGCGTTGTCGTGTAATAAAGAACTTCTTTATAAGCTGCTTTATGCACGTTTCTATTGATAAGGCACGGGTCAATGACGTTATAAAGTAAATCCATATTATGAAATATTTAATCTAATTTTATAAAACCTATGGGGAATGCAGTGTTATATATTATCTACATCTTTATTTTTAAGCTTTACACTGTATCCCCGCTCATAGCAGGGTAGGGGAGGGAACCTGGGCACCTAGTTTTAATACACCAATTGCCACTGAGACGCTGGCCAAATTTGAATCGAGTGGGAATCAAATGCACAACCTGTCGCGTTTTTTTAAATCCAATAAATAATTAAATATGTAAATAATGTGTGACTTATTATTAATAATAATAAAAAATATTATTTAACGAAAAAAATGTCATTCCTGTAATGACTTCCCTTCTTTAAAAAATATTATTATGTGTTTAGCATTACTTTAATAATAATGCGTAATGCGTGACATACATGTACTTGTATCCTACTACATCCAAATAGTAAAGCTTGCTCTAGTATAATATAACATATCTAGCAATAATATAAATATAAAGGCACTCGTGGCGCAATCTGAGTGTAAACCACGATGTTTGTCGTTTTATTCTTCATTTAGGGGAACGACTTCTTCAAATTTTCCTGCTCTTGTACAACATACTGCAGCGTTGAGATCCGACATTTAAAACGCAATGTCTTGATTTTGGGTAAAAAATGGAATGTCCTGACAGTAAGTTTTCTCTGCTATAAAATATGAAGGTGAGGTGTAACATAAGCGTGCTACATTTGGAAAAGAAGCCTGAACAATCCTCTTTTTTAAAATTATCCTTACTTGGTATAAAAGCAAAAAGGTTATTTAAAAAATATATTTAAAGAATTGCTAACGATTATTGCCACACAGAATCCGTAAAAATCAATGATCATATTAAAATGAAAGTGACAATTTAATACATCTATAAGTTTTGGTAAACACTGACACAAAGTTTGTTATGTAATTTATGATGGTCTATAAACTCTAAATTTTTTAAACTAGATCGCTTTGATCTTAATATCTATCTCAAAAATAATTTGTCAAATAATATATGAAGTATATTATTAAAACTTCAAAACAGAAAAGCAAATATGAAGCAGCTCGTACCTAATGTCAACACATTCTGTTCAGCATATTCCGCTGGAATTGTGATAAGTTGTGGAACTCAACTTTACTAAGAATAATTTATATCATCGAATGGAGATCCAACTCACAATCACGGCGCTTAAAGTTAGACGCTGTAGCCAAGACGGCCTCAAATTACAATTATTTAGTAAGTTAGTGCATTGTAATAGTAATACAAGTCGATTCGTAAAACAATGACAATCGAGTAGGCATATACAAATAATTCTAAACATATGCCTAACGGTGACATCATTAATTAAAATATTTACTCGATGTGAGTCAATCGCCCTTTAAATAACTTTTATAACGATATTGGATTTGCCTGCGTGTTCACGCATCTTCAATTCTTTTATATTATTACGGAATAGGTAATGGTGGTTTCATATTGAAAATATTTTATGAAAACTTTTGTATGTACTTCGGGCATATGCTGTATCCTACATATTCCGTAGGTGATGTAGGCAAGGAGAACTTAATGGTATACTTCGTTTTCCACGCACTGCCCAATATTGAGATGCACGGCGGAACTTAACTTCCATCTCTACTGAACATACTTCCCAAATGTACATTCCCAAATATTGAATAAATATATAAAAAAACTCCAATAAGATTTTTTTTGTATATCTGTCTGTTTGTCAAACGACAAAACCAATTTTTAAAGATTTTTTCTGTCAAAGTAATAATCCAAACGTTCTTGTTTTATTTGTACTTGACATGAATAATATTTCCTTGTTATTTGAACTTATTTAAAACCACTGCATTAATTCTAAAATTTCATATATTACGAAAAATGTTTGTACCCTCTATTTTGTCATTATTACGAAAAATTTCAGGTTAATTTGCGTCCATTTCCAATATATAAAAGACGTGCTTTTATCTGTGGCTTTGAGTGGTATACCCCTGTATGAGAATTGAACCTAATACAGTCGCGTTTTCATTCAGATGCTGTGCCGCCACAACAGACTGAAGTATTACTTCATTTTTTATCATTAGCGTAAGATCTGTTTTAAGGATGAATCAAAGGCAAATAGGCCAAACTATCAGTTAAATAGTAATACCAATGCTATCAATTTAGTTAGTAATTTCTTAGTATTCATTATTGGCATAACAATTTCTTGTGAAACTAATATCACTTACATCACAAAATGGATTTTATAATGTGTCTTATATACAGCAGATTAACCAAAGTAGGCCGATAGGCGATGTTTTATATTCTGTGAAGGTTATTAATATAGTTAATTCGATTATAATGATTAAACACAAAGTAATGATCTGCTTTGCCGATTAGTTGGTATATACGGGCTACCATCTACTTTTGTAAAAAAGTTCAACAAAGGCTGAATGCAAAATGCATTTGCCTTCATGGCTTCTGCTTTCACACTGCGTTATGCTAATTGTTATAAATATGGAGGTAAGTGTATTGGCCCAATTTTAAGATATTGGCTGAAATTTGGCCCACCAAACTTAAATAGGTGCAGATTTTTAAGTCGGAATGATTATTTCTTCTAAAAAAATTATTTGTTAAAAATCTGTTTTAAGTGTACTTCTTTGTTTATTTAAGACATTGAGATATTATTATATTAACAAATATTAGAAATTAAAATTTCGTGTCTCCTTAAGGATCATTGTATTACATAATAAAAAAATATACAATTCATATTGTCAATCATAACCAAAAAAAAATTTAAAATATAAAAAATAAACTATACATAAGTCTAAAATAAGTATTTTTTTTTAACCAAACCGTTTGTCTCAATTTTATGGTAATTCTTCCGTATCGAATAGATGAATAATAAAAATCCAGATTGTATTCTGTATGTCATCGACCTTTTCGCAAAAAGACTCACCTCGTTCAAGCCAAACTCGATTATAATAAATCCAATGCACATTCCCGCTGCATCACTACACCAAACCAAAAAAATCCCAAAACTGATGAGTAAAAACACTATCGATTTCGTTATCACCTTATCTTATATCTACGCTTGAACGTATGACGTAAATTAACTAACAGCTAGAACTTTTTTTCGTTAAATTTAAAAACGCACTTTTATCTTTTTTTTTTAATAAAAACAATTTTTTTGACGTTTCGTTAACGACTGTTTACTGTCGCGTTTGACATGAGACTAGTTCAAGCGTTGGCGGCAAACTGACGTCAAGTCGGGACCGGTCAAGTGAGAGCGTCGCTTCCAACTTCTAGAGCTACCTTTGTAGCCTGTGTTTTAGGTAGATTTACAAAATGACTTAACTGTCTATTTTTGTATAAAATAAATAAGACTTTATAACATTAATATAAAGTTTATTTTAATTTATAAACTAACTATATAAATTATAAATATCAATACATTTTCAAAGGTAACATCTTGAATTTACTTGAGACCCCTACTAGTTTGCCATTTATTTTATATTGATATAATACTCTTTATTACAATGTCATTCGGGTTATATTTGCAAAGTAAACTCAGCACACGTGGTAAGTAATTTCTTTTGTAATTACAAGGTCAAATTTGATGTTAAGGCTAGTCGCTAATGTCTATTAATCGGTTAATCGTTCGACAAGGACCCTTTGTGCACGTCTGTCCGATTATCTTAAATCAGACTCTGTATGTTTTATAATTAATTACGTATGATGTTATTGACCATGTGGTTAGCAGGATAGGCTGACAGTCCTAAGAACCTAGTGTAAAGAACGGAACGGAGTGCGTTCCCTACTTTCCGCTGAATTCAAGAGGCTATGCGTGTTGAGTGGCAGAACTAAACGCCGCACTTTGCCTTGATACCAGAGCGAGGAAATGAAAATATTTAATATTTCAAATCGAACCCAGGATATCCCGTTTCCAGTCGCATGCAAATGCACCTACGCCACGACCGGCTTCTGATTTTTAATTAATTATTTATAATGTTATTTACCATATGGTTACACATTATTTATGTGATTTACAAATCATTATAACTACCACATATGAATTTTGTTACAAATATTTATAACTATTAACGATGGAAACTTATGTTTATACGTCTACGTATAAACATAAGTTTCTAGCTCGTTTTCATTTATGATTATTATTAAATAAAGTATGGCTTCCGAACGTTTAATTATATATTATTATACAAACAAAACAATATAATTTTCGCGGAACAGGAAAGTCTTTTAACCTTCCATTCAGGAAGATCATAATAGGAAAATTATAAAAAGCCAACTGTGTTTATTACCAACATGAGGTCAGTTGATGATATATGTATTTATATAATTATAAAGAATTTAAAGTTAGCGTCAGCTTATATCAATCTGTGTATGAAACAATATTGACTTTTTTATTTAACTTCGCGCTGATTAGGTACTAGGTTCCCTACCTAGTGCCAAGATCTCTATTGGTCAATTTTCGTCTATTCTTCGAGACTGCATGTTAAATAACGGATCTTAACGCCACGCTTTGTCTTGTTGCCAGAGCGAGTAAGAGAATGTAATCCCATCGCTAACGCTACGAATGCGCTAAAATAAAATGCATATGTATAAACTTTCCTTTTGAAGAATTCTGGTTTAAGTGAAAATCACATTAAAATCCAATTGCCCTATGTAACTTTATAGCTATGC
This sequence comes from Heliconius sara, assembly GCA_917862395.2. NCBI lineage: Eukaryota > Metazoa > Arthropoda > Insecta > Lepidoptera > Nymphalidae > Heliconius > Heliconius sara. Next base: position 18,309,165 of record OU860791.1, read on the forward strand.
AAAAATGTAAGAAACTGAATTTGACAGACGATATTTCCTATATCGAAAATTTAAACGTAGCGAGATTTTTATACGTTTTATAAATAAATATTTTTCTTTACTAAGTGTGGAATAACACTTTAAAAATGTTAATATTTAATAAATAGCATTCTTTCAATTATCTTTGGGTGGCGGAAATTTGCAAAAATCTTCCTACAGAGATGCCAATAACATAAATAAGTTGTAACAAGCGTATAAAAATTGCGATGTAGCTTGATGAGAACGTATGGCTTAGTGGTCAGAGCGCCTGGCCGTTTTCCAGGAGGTGCGGGTTCTAATCCCGCTACGGTCAAATTTTTGTACGTTTTCTAAATAAGTATTTTCCTATATCGCAATCACATGTAAGTTACTAGACGAAGAGAAGAATAATATAGTACAAGAAGAGCTGGTCTGATGATGATGCAACGACCTTAGTGGTAGTACTTCAGAGGCTACTTGTAGAGTTCAAATTCATATAATTTTTGGCACCGAGCACATTCTACATTTGTAGGTAGTACTTGTCGAAAGAAATCAGATTTTTAGATTTTATATATTTTGTTGTACTAGGTAAAAAAGAATAGGATAAATCGACTCGTTACTACTTAATGATCACTAAATACACAGGTAAAATCTCTAATATATGTAAAGTATAAAGCAAAAGAACATCAATGTTTCTTAATCTCCTTCAACTTATGTTAATTTAAGCACATGCATAGTGTTTGTTGAATGAAAACGTTGTTAAATAAGGACGAAGAGCTAATGTGCTATGTTTATTTGTTTAGACTTATTTAAATAAGTATTTAAAAAAAAGGGCCGTCGTAGTCGTCGCAACGCGACGACTATGGATTCGATTCCCACTCCAGGGAATTAATTATTATTTATTAATATTTTAATTTCTTCTCTCTGGCACCCGGCGTTGAGTTCCGCCACTCAACACGCAATACTTCGAAAAAATCGACAGAAAGTGGGGAACGGTGTGTCTTAACACTTGGTTATCTCTGCCTACCTTGCTGTGTACAATATACAGAGTGAAGCGGATTTATTATATAATGTATCCTATTTTCCAGTATTTACTATTAAAAGTGTATATTTGTCTAGCAATTTGCTCATCATTATATATTAAAGTATAGATAAATAGTCATTGAGCTTCTAAAGCTTAAGAGTAGAGTCTAATCGTAATACAGCTAAGGCTATAGACACGTACATTACATTGTAACTAGTGTATATAGATTATAATATATAATGTAGAGTTGTAGACTATAAATAAAAAATATCTTAGTAGATTTTGAATCAACTACTGTAGTTTTAAGACCCACTCAATTGTGCCATAATGGTGTACATGTCATATATCTTTTTTTTAATTTTATAAGAGCGATGCTGACACAAAATACAGAATCAGAATCATAAATTGATTGACTCTAAATCTATCATCAATACAACCGTAGTCGTATACGCGCAAGTGTAAGCAGCACAATCATTTAGGGTTGCCTCTTTGTTGGACTTTGATATATATGTAAATTTAAAATATATTTTTAAATATTATGTGTTCTGCCCTATTTCGTGAAAAGTTCAATAGTTTGCATATTATTTATGCATAGGGTCTATCAGTCTTGGTACAATAGGCTACTTGACCCATATTTTTAATCTATACTAATATAGTAAAGCGGATAGTTAGTTTGTTTGTTTACGCTAAGATCTCTAGATCTGCTGGTCAGATTTACTTATTTTTGGTTTTGTATGAAAGCTACGTTGTTACATTATGAAATAACAATAATAATGAACGCCATCAAATTGCTTTAAGCGCGTGCGCTGCAAAAATAGTAAAATATATGTCAATACAATGTATGGAAGAAATGTTCTATTTTATTAGTTCTAAAAAAAGTCCGCGATACCGTATATCTATCACTTATAAATAAGTCACAATAAGGAATTTTGTGACAATAAGGAATTTTGTGACACTAAATAATTGAAAATTTCAAGGTGATATTTCAAAATTCTTTTTAATTTATAAAGATATTGAAACTTACGAGATAAATTTATTCCATCATCAAGGAAATTTTATGAAGATAAGCCTTGGCTTTTATAGCATGTTAATTAAACGTATACTTTTTGAGAAAATTTTAATTAAAAATAATTCAACACTCTATTTACGGCTGCAAGCCACGAGTCTTACGGCAGGTGCTCTTGCCGCCGATATCGCCCTTGCAAGCAGTCATGCAATGCAATTTATACTATATCAAAATAATTTAATGTACAAATTATATTATATTATTTATATTGATTATGTTATGGGCAAATAATAGAAGAATTATAAGTAGTATGCGGCTGGGGCCTCGAATGGTTCACTAGTTTCATAAATAAAATGAGTATTTTCAGCAGTATTTGGATTAGAAACCAAAACTACAATAAAAATATTAAAAGAGCAAGACTAATTTACAAATTCATATTTTTTGTAATTCAGAATGTCGACTTTACTCTTGCAAGAGAGTGTGTCGATGAGTAAAAATGAATTTCTAAAAAAATATATTTCTAAGTTAGACCGGAGACTTTACATTGAGTGATGATAGTTATAATTTCATAAGTATATCTATATGTATGTTATTTTATTCTATATGTATGCTTTTTTTTATCTCTCACATAGAAGGGTAAGCAAAGCGATCGGCAGAGGGAACCTAGTGCTAAAACACTCCGTTACACATTTTTCCATCGAATTCTGGAGGTATTGCGAGTTGGGTGGCGGAACTCACCACCGCGCTTTGCCTCGACACCGACAATCGAAAATGGAAATGTGAAATATTTCATTACCTCGTGTGGAAACAAACCTACAACCGTTGTGCCCCTGCGCCATAACTGGCCTCAATATCTGGTATATATATATGTATTGTGTTTATTTATAAGCATTTTGTAATAATATTCATTTATCCAATAACAACCTTGATCATTCTGAATGGATGTTCAATTAAGATAAATTCTTGATCAATTAGCTATGTAGTTTGTTTGTTTAAGTGTGGTACAAATAATGTATCTAGTCATGATATTTCACGACTTGTCTCTCATTTCCTCAGTGGGAAAGGAAGACGCGGCTTTTTTATGAAAATATATTTATATGTGGATATATAAACGGCACAATATTAGTCTTATCGGGTTATTTAGTGTTTTATGGTATTTACGATAAATGAAGCTTTTTAGTTATATGCATACATTACTTTTATATTGTTACCGGCTCAATATTCAGTGAACGTACTGATATTGAACAAAGTGCGTCATTTTATAAAATAGACTATATTTTGAGGCCTTCGTGGCGCAGGGGTACAAGAGTGTGACGGTAACGTGATGGCTGTGGGTTCGATCGCCACTCGAAGGAATGAATTATTGTTTATTAATATTTTCATTTCTTCTCTCCGGCACCAGAAATCCGGCGTCGAGTTCTGAAACTTAACATGCAATGCCTCGAAAATATTCGCGGAAAGTGGGAAAGAGTGTGACTAGGTTCCTTGCCCTGCTGTGTGCGGGTATAGGAAGGGGGTATCTTAATATTAAGTTCCCTTTGTCTACCCTGCTGTATGCGAGATATAGCAATTTTTACTTTCATTAAATTGACCTGACTGTAAATTCGACGGTTAAAAGAGAGTGAACTTCTATTAGTTCACAGAAATTATTCGTTCAAAAAATACTAAAAATGTTACTAATTACAAATAGTACTATTAGAAGATTCTATTAAATGAATAAATAATCAGTGAAATAAATTCTTTTTCGTCACTTTTTGTACAAATCTCACAAGAAAAGTTCTCGTACTAACGGTATATCTTATATCATAAAATCAAGTAAAGTGAGCAATTTTTGGTAACAACAGAATACTGATAACGATATTTGGAATGTGGGACAGTGAATATTGCGAATGAATCGTGACAAAAAGGAATAATTTGAACGATATCCACACTACCGCTTTGAAAACACAATCACAAAGAATACACGACGACGACGACGAACGTGTTACGTTTCGTTACATCTTATTATAATATGAATTTTAGACTATATACATTTGGAAGATATAAGTTCAAATATTTTTATACAGAATTTATGCATCGGCATATAAACGCGCATATAAACTAACCATGATTTTTGTAGAAATAAAATAAATAAATAAATCAGCTTCACGCCGTATCCCGCACACAGCAGTATAGGCAGAGGGAACCTAGTGTTAGTGTAGAAAGTTCAACGAAAATCTACACGCGTAAACATAAATTTTGTTCATGTACTTATTGGTCGGTATTTATAACAGCTTTCAAGTTTGAGATCAATCTTGAGGTGCTGATTTCATTCCGAGATTATATCGATTTCGGACTTAAGAGGGATTTATAAATGCTTAAATATATATTTTTAAATGTTAGAAATTATCGCAGCTATTCTATATAATTACATACACATTTATGAGTAAATATAACACTCGACAGATTAAGGTTTACGTAAGCGATATTGATTTTATATCATTTATTGCGCTTATTAACGATAAAAATGTATGTCTCGAACGTTATTTGATTCGAATCAACCCAAGGACGAATTTTTATAATTATTATTAAAAAAAAGAATTGAATATCAGGAGAATAAGTGATCAATATATATAAGAACTGACCGAGCGCAAGGGTAAAAGTATAAATAAAGTACGAAATATAACACATAAGTAAAAAGATAATAGGAAACATTTATGGAATTATCGTTATTATAGAATAATCAACACATATTTAAGTGCTTTGCAATTAATATAAGTGTTTATATACGATTTCAAATAAGATTATATTTGTAACAAAGCAAAATATATTTTTTTATAATTTTATTCTTATACAAATGTAAATCTCATACAATTCTAATACTTTGTATAAATGAGGTTAATGACACGCAACATTCTTAAATAATAATGATGTCATATTTTTTTCTCGTGAAAATTTGTGTCTTTTCCAAATCGTTGCTTGGATAAGCTACGATTTGGAAAAGACACAAATTTTTCATAAAACTTTTAGGTTTAATTCAAATACCTGAAACAAAAGTCTTAAAAGTAAATTATGAATAAAAATGTTACTTACGCTTTACTAGCAGGGGGTTTCAGCGATTGGTCTGCTCCTCCATTTACAACTTGGACCGAGTGCTCTCCATTTACGATTTGGACCGCGTCTCTATTTGCAACTTGGACCGAATTTTCGTTTCCGTTTGCTATTTGGACCGACCTGGACCGAGCTCCCCATTGACTACTTGTACAGAGCTCGGCGCGGGCTCCGCTACTTGCACTGAGTCTTGCTCCCCCATTTTCGATACTTTCTAACTTGGAAAAGTATCGATTATTTAATCTGTACTTTGCTTCCCCTAAGAATTTGAAATTAAATTATAAATTACTTTAAATAATAGGCAAAATGAAAAATAATAATTAACTTTACTCTCGGTTTAATTGAAATCCTATTAAATCAAACAGAGAGCAAAGGGCAAAGTCATTTAACACTAAGTTCCTCCGACTATCCACAAAATTTGTCACAAATTAAAAGCTAAATACAGATTAAATAAACAACACTAAAGTCACGAATTTCAAAAGAATTATAAATTTTAAGTTAAAATAAAAAATATTGACGTGTCCAAACTCACAAGGATATTGGGCAGAGTGGGCGATTACTTTACAATATCATAAGAAACAATATCGCGTTATCATTATCATTAATTGTTCGATATAAATAATTCTTATAGATATGGATGAATCAACTGATTAAAAATGGCAGACGTTTCAGCTATTGCTTAAATTATGTTATAATTTTAAATTATATTGTATTTCAAAAAAAATGTTACGTTTAAATTTAATGTAATTAATTCCATCACGGTATAGAGACAGAGGTAGAGATAGCGTATGACACCTCACGAGATGGTTGTATATTTGATTCCTGTACTGTTTTGTATATATGTTTTTTTGTATCTCATTGTAAGCAAAACTTCATGATTTTTATGAGAATAAATTCTTTAAACCAAATTCCTCTTAGCGGAATGATATTTGAATTATTTTCATCGCCTTGCTCTAATACACAAAGTGCGGCGTTGAGTTCCGGCACTCAATATGTAATGTTTAGTATTCGTACAGAAAGTGAAAAATGGAATTCTCTACCTAGTCCTGCTATAGGAATGCGGGACAGTGTGAAGTTATAAACTGTTATTGACTATTGTGTAAAAAAGTCTATATGCATTCTTCTATTGTGTAATATAGTCTCTTTTTTACCGTATGAAGGAGACTTCTTGTACTCCGTGTCCTCCATACAATATGACGTAGTGAGTAATGCTCAACTGGCACGCTCGAAAACGCCATAAATTAAGAACTGAACTAAACTGAGTGTATGTCAGCACGCGACAGTTATGGGTTCGATGTCTGGTGCGATAGGGTCTATAATTGGAGAAAATAAGAAATCAATTGAATCGATAGGAAAAAATCGTATTAGTATTTTAGTTTTAGTTATTCTGAATTATATTGCTAAAACGTTGAGGTATTTCTCGCAACACTAAAGAGCTATACACTTATCTAGTTCCGATTGAAACTACACATTGTTTAGCTTAACTAATACATGTAATCTCGAAACCGTCCAAGCGCTAGCCTATTTTGCTAGCTTTGTAAAAAGTGAAAAGTAAGGGACTATTATCATAAACATATACATATATAGACCGGTAGAAATACTTATAATAAAATATATAAATTCCATTTGTATAATATTATGTATGTGTTTATGTATGTGGAATGTTATGATATACAAGTGACACACATTAAATAAACTACTTATTTAAAGGTATATTCATAGTCAAAAAGCATTAAAGCGATTGGACGGTTTTGAAGAGAAGAAAAATATGTTAATAAATATACTTAAATGAATTAAACCGAGGATTTTTTCCTTACTTAATAGGTAGGAATACCTTTTAAGTAAGGAAAAAATCCTCGGTTGACCGGCGACTTTACGCCGGATGACGGTATTGATGGTACTGGAGGAAGAACTCATAAAAAGGATGACGACAGAATGTTGATTACAGGTGACGAGGCGCGAGGAGTGTGGTGTCTACTAAGTTCACTCAGCCCACTCTGTGTGCGGAGTACATCATATTTATGTACGTGTTTAATAAGAACACTGTACATGTAAAATTTTACAAAAAGAATAGCAATTTTAATAAAAGGTATATTGCTATAAATCATTTTAGACGCCTTTTAAGTTGGTATATGGAATCTATAATTTTTTTATACATAATTTACTTTAGTAGTAGCGTACCTTAATATCATTCATCATGTAGTTGTATACATAATACTCGCTTTCCTCATAAGGAATATTGGTAGAACCGTACTTTGTAGCTGCATATTTCATAGTATAATAGTCGTTTTAGAATACTATTACTATTATAAAAATTACTACTATTTTAAAAATAACTGAAATGGATTATTTTCAAGACAAATAATAATATTGATTTTCAGCTTCACGCTGTATCCCGCACACAGTAGGCTAGGCAGAGGGAACCTAGACTTAAGACACTCCGTTCCCCACTTTCCGCCGAATTCTGGAGGCATTGCGTGCTGAGTTGCGGAACTCCATGATATTGATTTTCATTATATGAAAATGGCTGATGCAGACTCGGCTACACCATTTCTTATAAGGTTTGTACTTTAAAAATATTCTTTCCATGTATAAAAAAATATTGTAAGTAATTTCTTTTACAATCATCTTTCGCCGTGTGTAAAGCAAACAAAAAAATTTCTTTTTTCTAACTTATAATAAAAAAATTAAAAAAAAACAAATTTTACTTTTTAAGCGTCTATTATATAGTAAGTATGAGTACTTAATTTAATATAATCTATTCACAAAATTGCCTATATTTAATTGTTATATGAGGATCATTTTGGAAAGAGAAGACGGCATTTATTGTTTTTTTTAAACATTTTTAAAGTGTTAATCCACACTTAGGAAAGATAAATACTTAATTAGAAAACGTATAAAAATTTGAACCGACCAGGTCGGTCCTGGTCGGTTTCCAGGAGGCGCGGGTTCGAGTCCCGCTACGTTCAAATTTTTATACGTTTTCTAATTAAGTTTTTTTTTTCACACATTTATCTAAAATTAAGTTTATAATTATAAAAAAATATAGTTTATTTTAAGCATTTTCATGGCTCTCATTTAGACAGTTTATTGTCACCGTATTAAAATTACTCTTATAATTTTTCAATATCAATATCAATATAATTAAGTCTCAATAGAGCTGTTACAAAATTTATACAGCTTTCTTATTTTATTCTATCTTTAAATCAACATGGCGTCTTTCAGCAATATTACACTTTTAAAGTAGTTTCCTGCGTGACAATTTCATCTTCTCTCTGGAACAGGTAGCTGGTAGCGGGAGTTGTACTGCTTTGAGTGTAGGTTCCCGGTTGATAGGTTATTATTTGACTGTAACCCTGGTTTTGTCCGTAACGGTTGTCTTTAGCTGGTTTCGTATCTAGATTTGCTACGCCACTGGAATTTAAGTATAATATTCTTAAAATAAGTCAGTATAATAGCGTAAAACTGTGAAGCTTTTTCCTGTAAATGAATATATTCCCCACCTGAGGGGGGGTGAACATTTACTATGTCAAAAGTGTGGTCAAATTCTAGAGGCGTTGTAAGTTGAACTGTACGCGCTTGTCCTGATTACAAGAGCGAGGAAATGAAAATATTTCCTCGAGTTCGAACTCACAATCTGTCGCGTTTATAGTCGCACGCTTGTACCACTGCGTTTCGACTGGCCTCGTTTATTAGTAATCATTTTAATGACTGTGTTACAGCAGAACAAAAAATAAAGAAAATATATTTTATTGATCCATCGCCGCCAATGTATTGTTTCATTTGCAAGTTAGTGAACGAAACAAAGTTCTATTTATTTATTTTCTGTTTGAAACACAAATGCAAATTATTCATTTCCATTTAATTATTAATTATTTATCCTAAATTATGATATATAGTGTAATTAAAGAGATAATAACAAATTACTTGTTAATCAATCACACCTCTGATCCCTATAAGGTCGCCTCTCCCCCACATTCCGCCATCCACTGGATTGCCCTTGTCCGTATCCGTATCCGTATCCGCTATTATCTTGGTATCCGCCGTATCCGGTCGAGGGGTATCCTGGGTTACTGTATACAGATCCAGTGTACCCAGAATATCCAGAGTATCCGCTGTTCTGCCAGCTACCGGAAGTTGCTGGTCTGCAAAGTTTTTTTATAGAAACATAATTAGATATTTTTATTACTTTATAAAATCACAACGAACGGACATTTAAAATATAAGGACTGTCTATCGGAGGATAGGGAGTTTTTAATGTGAAACGTATAAGCGTTGTACACGTGAAACGATCTTGATATTAAAAACGCTTGATGAAGGCTTTTAATGAATTTTTTTAAAAGTCTAATTTGGTACAATTGGTATTGTTAAGCGGCATATTGACTTCTGTAACTGAAATAGCATAACAGATACACGCAGATTCAGTAATCTATACTAATAAAAAATATTATGAAAGGCTGGGATTTGGTTAGTTGAATGGATCATAAACAACGAGTTGTCATTTAATCACAGTAGTGAAGCCAAAGTTGAAAACTAGTCAAGTATAAAAATATATCCTTTACTCTGTCATTATTTACAGGTTCTTTATTTGACCCATACAGCAGATACAAAAAACATATTTTTTTATTTAAAAACAGCTTCACGCTGTATCCCGCACACTGCAGGGTAGGCAGAGGGAACGTAGTGAAAGACACTCCGTTCCCCACTTTCTGCCGAATTCCGGAGGCATTGCGTGTTGAGTGGCAGAACTCAACGCCGCACTTTGCCTCGACACCAGAGCGAAGAAATGGAAATATAAATTTAAGTAAATATTTCATCTCCTCGAGTGGGGATCGAACCCACAACCAGTCGGTTTACAGTCACACTTTGTGCCACTGCGCCACGACCGGCCTCAATTATTTAAAAACAATAATATTATACTTAGTTTAGTTTTAAAAATAAATATTAAATATACATTTTATAAGTACCTAGAATATTCACGCTGCCCCCACACACTAGCGTCAGGTCGCCCGGACGCGAAATAGTAGCCTCTACCGCTAGTGTCCCAGCCTGCTTGGCCACGATACGTCTCGTCCCACGGCCTGAAACTTTATAAAAACCAAAGTTGCAGCAATCCGTCAAGTTTTTGTTTATTTAATAGATATTGAAATCCGGGTGGTGGAACCCAACGCCGCGCTTTGTTTAGCTACATCGGAAATACGAATTTTCCCGATTTGGATACTGAACTGAATTTCTTTAAAATTCTTAGTTACTTAAATTAGCACGTTCAATCGTTTTATAATATTAGTATAGACAAAAACTAAGCTCACGATTTAAAAAAACATTGTTATATTAAGTTTTTAAATAATCACCGAGTCTAATGACTTTATACATCTAATTAGTATTCTTATCTCTTACATTTTTAGCATTAAGCATAATAAAGTGTACAAAAACAGTTATATCGCTGGTCGGGAACCTTCAAAATATGAATTTGCATAATAAGCAATAACTAACTATACAAAGAGACCAGCTGAATTCTGACTTGCAGCATGTGTCGTATGTCACAATTCTAGAAAATATTCATTATACATTCACATTGTACGTATCCCGCACAGAGGATAGGCAGACGAAAGCTAGTGTTTGGACACTTCGTTCCCATTAAGACCATTTCCGTTCCCAAATTTCCCCTAAAATTCTGCTTCACGATTGGCCTTAAAATAATAAATATGTAGTGAAATTAACTAAAGTCCCTACATTACTGCATTTAAAACAAACATTAGTTTTAAAACATTGATACCAAACAATCAATTAATGTATGCACAATGAGCGGAGACCTTAAAGAAGGAATAAAAACACATTACTTTCTTAAATAAAAATAATGGACAAGAAATATATCGTTTTTTTTCGATTATTCTTTATTAATTTTTTTAATGTTGCCATTGTTTGGTTATAGCATTGAACTTGTGTAGAATAACATAGAAAACATAAAAATACGATGTAAAATAAGAGATCCTTTCATTGGGGATATTTTAATTCATTCCATTTACATCACAGACATTCACATGTCAGAAGCTCTACCACTAGGATAGCCTCATTATACCTACAATGTTTTCCAATAATAAGCAATTATTTACTTCGCTTATATTTATGTAGTTAGAACTCAACTACTTATTTTTAATATTTCATACGGGTCGATAGGTTAAACGCCAATCGCAATACAAATGCTGAATATTATAATATCACTTTAGTCCAGTACTTTGACTTTTGTGCTTTCATTAAAATTCTTCATAAGTAACTATTTGTAAACCAAAAATAACAATAATATAAAATAGACTAATTATTTGTTCTTAAAGTACGTTAAGAATCTCGACTTGTAGTATAAATTTGCCCACTACTGTGGGTATGCAATTTTTTAAAAATGGCAAGAACGTGAGGAGCCTTGTACCTTAAAATTTATTTATTTCTGCTTACCTTACTAACTGGAGTATACTTTTCAAACACAAATAACTTTTTATAAAATGACAGTTTATTAAATCAAAAGCGAAATATAGATTGAATAAAAAAATCGCGACGGTACAAAACCGTTACGTTACATTAATCCAGCTATTATTACTCGCTCATTGAATATGTGGATTTGGACAATTTCAGGAGAAAGCATGAAATCTATGAATCTATCGACGTTTTATGTGATTTCAATGGAATTCAATGTCATTGTTCTGTGACCTAATTGAAAACTAACGGTGGAAAACTATATAACTCTAGGTATAGTAGTAGTAGGTAGAATTGATTCGAAAGCTTACATTCATTTTTTAACTAATATTCTATGTTTATTTTGTATTTTGTGTTGAGTGACGAAACTCAACAAAGGTATTTTTGCCTTGATGTCATGTGATGTGAAAATATTAAGAAATAATTCATTTCCTCGAGTGAGGATCGCACTCACAACCATCGCGTTGCAGTCACACCCTTGTGCCCTTGCGCCGCGGTGACTCTTATTATTAGGATAATCGCATTTATCAAAATAATCCGTAAATTTTTGCTCAATGACGGACATTTAAATGAATAGATAATTGGAGGAAAATTATATAAGCAATCTCGATTATTACTAATATAATTTTATGATTTTGTAATATTAAATTTTTTTTACTATTTACATAATTTCCTCACCTGTCATGAGGCCCTCTACCAACCCCCGGACCATATCCACCATACGAATCATCATAGCCATTCCCCCTATCGTACCTATTATCGTAATACGGTCTTCTGTTTCCCGAGTAAGCGTATTCATCGTATCTTCCATAGTCGTTGTATCTGTCCGGATACCTGTCGTACGGTCGTCTAGAATACGGATCGTCATACCTGTCCCGGTAGGGATCTCTTAGAAACCTGTCGTAATAATCAGGTCTGTATCTATCTCTGTCATCGTATCGGTTTCGAGGTTTGTTCTTTCTACTGCTATGTCTGTCTCTATCCTTACCATCATGCGGCCCGTCTTTTGTCATCACTATCATCATCTGTGCCGTTCTTATTTTTGTTTCTATCATCATCGTAACGTCTGTCATCGTTATCGTTGTAATTTTTATTCTTATCATGCCGACTACTGTAGGTAGGCCTATTCGACCTCTTATCGTCGTCTCTATCACGGCCTCTGTCATAATCATCGTCATCGTCATCATCATCATCACACCGGCCACACCTTGATGGTCTATCATCTAGTCTATCGTAAGGACGGCCGTATCCATATCTCTCGTAGTAACTTCGTTGTTGTCGAATAACATTTTTGTCTGGAGTCAACACTGATGATAATATTGTTTCACTTTCACCATTAGAGTGTACAAAGCAATATACTAAGGCGATTATCTGAAAAATAAGGTTTTAAATATAAAATTATGTATATTTTTCGAGATATGCGTATTGAGTGGCGGAACTCAGCACCGCGTTTTGTTGTACCAGAGCGAGGAAATAAAAACAATCCATAGCCCTGTGTGGGAATTTCCATTCACAGTGCCGCTGAGTTACGACGGCCTCTAACAAAATTATCTTCAACAATTTTGTATATAAATATGAAGTTGTTTTTTTATTTACATATTGAATGTTACATATTTTCTTTATGATATTGAGCAGACAAATATACAATTTTATATAGCGTTATCTATTTGTCAATCAGCAAACTTTTCTCTAAATATTCGATGTTCCAAGAAATTTCGACGATTTTTTTTGATTTTATTCTAAATTTAAGACAACGCGAACTTAATAATACAAATAATTTAATTGGTCAAAAAAAATCACAATAGTAGGCTATAGAGCAATTACCCCAAGGCCTGCATTCGGGGCCCGTGACGTCACACTATTGTTTTCTGAGGTCATGCTCAATGAGTGCAGACCACGTATTAACATATTAATTATGTTATTTTACGTAATTACGCATAATCACACGATGTCCAGTATTTTTTTTCATGTTTACGCATCTGTTACATTTCGAAGAGTATTTAAGAATAGACACGAAATAAATGTAAACTTTAACTGTATGGACCATTTAAATACATAATCATAGTCAAAATCTTTCATAGTTATTTGCAATAGAGCTTTTCGTTTAAGGCTACATCCTGCAGAAATCAGGGTAGGCAGAGGAACCTGGGAACCTATTGTTAATACACTTCATTCCCCATTAACATACTTTTCGGTCAATAATTACCGCTGAATTTTGAACACTATATATATCTTGAGTGGTGAAACTCAACGCCACTCTTTGACTTGTCAATAAAGCGGGGAAATTAATATACCTTATAGATTTCTAATTCCATCTAGTGGAAATCGAACGGCAATAAAAGTTTCTTACAATATTTTTCAAGATTTATATATATTTTTTTCATTTTCCCATTTTTTAGACATTATTTTAAAGAATGTATAAAGGTTAAAAAGGTTAACAAAGGTTTTTTATTATTATCCTAATCGTTATATAATTATATTTACCATGAATGTAATAATTGTATCTAAAAGGGGTAAAGGTCAAACATAATGGGTGAAGCCCTGAAAATCATTTGTTATACATAGTACATCTTCTAATAATAGCTATAAACAAATTATTGGTATGATATGGTTACGTTCATTAATCTTGTAGTCACTTTGATTGTATTTCGTCAGCGTAATCCATATCTATACTAAACAAAAACAAATTTAAAATATTCTTTCTTGATTTGTGCAAGAAATTTTGAATTACTGATGATATTAATGATCATTACGCTAATACCTGCTCTGATGGCAGTCGTGCTGAGAAGCTGAGAAAAGCTAGCAACAAACTCAACGGTTGTTCTTTTCAATGTCCATGTTACATTTTAATAATAATAACAAAATAGTAGCTATCCTGCGTGGAGTCACTTAATATTACTATGATTCCAGATATTTTATTCTTTACATATTTCAAAACCAACCTAGGAACTGTTTTTACTGTTACCTTATTTATTTTAATTGCAAATTTAAAATAGATTAAATTTCTGTACAGACACCAAAAGGTACGAGTATACATTCAATGAGTATACACGTACCTGTAATAAATGAGTATACTCGTATACAGTATTTTCTCGACAACACGCTACTCCATTAATTAAAATGCGTGAGTACTTGAAGCTTAAAAGCTAAAAGTATATATATAACAATATAATTACTCATTTCAGTTATTCAGCTGTTAGTTCATTTTATGTTCGGTTTCCCTTCAAAATTCAAAAATCTTACGCCTTTTACAATAATATAATGTTTTTTAATAATATTTTTTCATGGTGGCAGATGAACTAACTGTACATCCGGAATAAAAAAAATATTTAGTTATACTATAATTACATCTACATTTAATGTAGTAGTCATTTATTACTACTAGCCTAACAAATTTTCATATGAAAATAAAATCTTAAATTTATTTTCAAAATATAACTATGAAACTTCTAACCGGCTCTCAATGTTTAAATAAAAAAGTATTTAGATATTTTTTAACTAATTAAATAATAGTAAAATCTAGATTACTTACCAAAATAATGAATCTCTCCATTTTGCAACGTATGCACTAGCGCATCTACACTGGAAGGCACTGACCGGAGAACCTGTTTCCTATATATAAACCCTATATGGACTATCTATGCATTTTAATCTTTATTGTATATTAAAAAATATATATTGAAAATTCAACATGCCGGCATGGCAGCGTAAAGAGAACTGGGCATTCGTGCTTACGTCCGCCACTTATAATAATTATGGCAATTGTTTTTTACCTGGGCCCATGGTGTGTGTATGTAGTGTGGTGATTTTGAAGGTAATTCTATGGTATACATAGGTTTTGAAGTTCGTCTCGGTCGGTTACCACCGTAGTATTTGCTGGCTACGTGCCTGACTCTTGTAGCGAATTCCGATTTTTATCTTGTCGGCATTGTTTTTTTTTTTAATGTAAATTACTCAAAATTCACCGCCCTTTAATGCAATGTTAAATATTTATTTTTTACAGTATCTATTATTTTATGATATATGTAATACTTAAGATAATAATTGTTTTATTGAAGCGTCAATGACTATAGATATACTTTATATTACTAACATATTTTTGTTCTTTCATATTATCTTAAAGGTAAAGAGATACTGGTAAAATATCCCTTTACTTTATTTTTTACTTCACCTTTATTTTTTACTTTTATTGTAACTAAACAAAATGTTTTTATATAATATTAATCTACATAGTATATATACCAACATTAGAACCCATAATCAGATGCGGTTGTGGTGCAGGAACCCAGCCTCCGACTGTAAATGCATAGTTGTGCGTTCGATTTCCACTTGTATAAACAAAATCCTTAATATTTTGATTTCCTCCCTCTGGTAGCTAGGTTAAGCACAGCCGTCACTCAACACGCAGAATTGAGCGCCTCTAAAATTCGGCGGAAAGTGGGGAACGGAAGTGTCTTAATGGGAACGGCGTGTCTTAACACTAGGTACCCACCCAGGTTCCAGCTCTACGACATCGTAAGTTTTTTAGCAAATAATACATATTTTTAGTAACTGAATCTCATAAATATAATCTAGAACTTTAAACCGTCATTCATGTCTAACCACCGCATAAAGTGTAAGCTACGTGCGCACAATGAAATAATATCGAGATACCTTTGCTTAAAGATTGAGTAGAAGATACACTTAATGTATGGGAGTTTAATTTTCTTTGTTTCCAAATTGGTCAAGAACAAAATGTGTGACGGTAATGGGAAAAATTGTACTTTGTCATATTTTTCTGAAGATAATATTAGTTATAAGGACTATTGATGATTGTCTTGAAATAAAATGCTATTAAAAATACTTTAAAAATATTATTGTTTTGCCCAAATTCGAGACATTGCGTGTTGACTGGCTGTATACGACGACGAATTTTGTTTCACCAGAGCGGGAAATTGAATTCCTTACTGTGTTCCCGTTTCATTAAATGGCCTAAAACAGCTTACCGCGTGTATATAGATATTGCAATCTTATCAAGAATGTCTTCGAGAAATTTTAATACATACGATGCTATATATAATTATGTAATAATATAAAGGTCAAATGTAGCCATCAAAAGAAGATACATTAAGCCAGTACCAAAATAAATAGGAAGAGGAAATGCTATTGTTTTCGTCTATACACCGTTTTCATTGTTTATTTTTAATTAGATATTAATTATAATATTTTGCTGAATATATTACAGTACAGTGGACAAGTCGTGGCAGCCTTGAAGTTAGCTGTAGATGGCTGTGCAGACTCGATTTTAGTATTTTTCTTACTCGTGATTATTTTCTTTCCGAGTCAACAATGCGCAAAATTTCAGAAAACCTAATTTCAGGGCGGCCATGACTGTGCTTTATATTCTTCTCATCTCAGTCGTTACACTCTTGACAGAGTGGTCGTGGAAATCATATAGTCACGTTTTTTGCTTTTGTTATTCTTACCACAGTTTCACGCCATTTCTTTCTATTGATCGCCATTCTAGTGCACTCATGTAATTTACCGTCCACAACTGATTTTACTTGGTCAGTCCATCGCATGGGTTATCTACCTCTTGGTCTGGTAGCATCTACTCTGCCTTGCATCACGAGCCGCTATGGATGACAATATCAGCTGTATATTGCATGACTTATTTTTAGTTATAATGAAGAATGCCTAATAAGTCACTCCATTCTCTATAGACGAATGCATCTCAGGACCTACTTGATTAGAAATAACCTAGAGACGAGAGACGTCTCCTCGCTGTGCGTTCTCTACCGCATCTATCATGGGGAGTGTTCTGAACTGTTTTACCTGTTACCTGCCACCGAATTTTCTAACCGCACAGTACGTCACTAGTTAAAATATCATCCACACCACCTGGATTCGTGGCAATCTACTACTGTGCGGTTTCGTAGGAATTTCCTTCCACGCGCCACGGAACTGTGGAATGGCCTACCCGCGGCTGTGTTTCCAGGTCGATACGACATGGGTACCTTCACAAAGAGCGTCTATCTCCACCTTAAAGGCCGGCAACGCACCTGTAGCTCCTCTGGTGTTGCACGGGGCCGTGGGCGGCGGTAATCACTTACCATCAGATGACCCGAACGCTTTGCCTTGTCCTTTTCCATAAAAAAAAAATACCAATTATTCTCACATAAGTACTCATGTATATTAATTACAGTAAAAAGTGATATATCAAGATTGTTATTATATATTCATTAATAAACTAAATGATTTTTAAAAGCGTTAAGCGTCGCGTTTCCAAAAGACGTGTCATAATGGAAACACGCAAAATAGCACTCAGTTGAACCAAAAAACTGGTAAGCAGCGAACCGCAACCGACACTATTGTCTAACATCACCTGCGCCTCGTTAGTCCACTGTGTGATATGCGTGCTAATAATGTATAAAATTATCTTTTATTAAATATTGTTATAACATGTACATGTCTTACAGTAGGTACTGTACCAGCATTAAATGGTTGCAAGTTCAAATTTTGTGTATGTCTTTAATTGTCGGTACGTTTTAAGCGTTATGTATATGATTTATAAGAAGTCAAGCCTTTTTTTTCGTATTTTTATTCTTTTATTTTTATGACTTAACCGTGATCTTATTTCGCTGTTTGTCACTCATCCACTTCTATAGGTTGGCTGGAAGAGATAAATAAGCGCGTCGTTGTAGACATGTCTTTTCAACTGTATTTTAGTTTTTTTTTAAAGCATCTATAAAGCTGCTGTATAAACAGTGTTTTTTTTTCAGCTCCACCACTAAAACCATTAAAACCTCATGGTTTTCCTAGACAAATAAATAGCTTAAACTGTATGATTTTACTAAAAGGCACGCCAAGGTTTCTTCTCCCATATTCGGGTTCCATCATTAGATCAACTGCATAGTAGTACTATGTGTATATTATTATACAGGATGGAAGTGTCAGCGCTCCTTTTACGGGAACAGCATATAGGGTGAAATATTTTAAGCCCATACCTAAAAAAATTAATTAAGATACCTCAACAGTTTAGACATAGGATTTTTTTTTAACATTTCCAGTTCTTCACTCTGGTAACAAAGCAAAGCGCGGCGCTGTTCCACCACTCAATACGTAATGCTTGGAATGGAGTGTTTTAACACACAGTTCCATCTGCCTTCCCTGAAATATGTGAGCAGCGTTGCCAGCGTTGTCCCAATTTTAGCGGGATGTCCCGTTTCTTAGACCCAAATTTAAATGCTTCGAGCGGGACAGACATGTCAATTATTCTACGCACTTTGAGAACTCTTACTTAACTATTTTTTTTTTAAAGTTACTAACAATTCCAGCGACGAAAGCCTCGCTTAACCTCGAGACAAAATCTGGCAACGCTGTATGCGACAAACAGCGAGAACTTAAAAAAAGGTATATCAGTACAACGTAGCCGTATAACGGATGGCCTTAATAACAGAAATATGTATATTATTAGTGAAAAATAAGTGCCGCCATAATTCGCAGTTACAGCGGATGACAGATGATGTTCCCGCCCAATACTCGTTACATAGATAATGGAAAATGTCGTTGACATTGTGGCTCACTAAAAACCTTTTTATTGGAACTACAGTTCTCTGATTATGGTGATTCAAGCGTGCCAGTTGAATTTATCGGAAATAAGTAATATTAAGTATTTACGTAAGTACTAAAATATTTCAAATTTTCAATTTACTTATTTCAATTATACTATAAATAATAATGTAAAAATAATATATCGTGTATTTAATCTAAAAAGTGTCTATATATAGTTTATAGGAATTATATTATTTATAAGTTTTTATAACATCCGTTCGTTTCCACAATTCTTAAGACATTCAAAATTAATAACTTAATTTAAATTTAAAACACAGATAGTACATAACACTCAAAGTAAAATATCAAAACCCTACAAACCTTTAAAGTTTCTCGTCGAAAAAACTCTGCTTTGGAACTAAAAATCGATGTCACTAGTTACTATTCCGATTAAAAATATCGATTAAATGCCAATCACTTGGTAGACATTTTTGTAATCGCTGCAACCTGTTCATCAATATATGAAGGAAAAATTCACTAATCAATAAATACATGAATGTTTGTTGAAAAGTACTTTCCTCATTGGGCATTCCTGGCGCGACGAACGTCACGGTTTTGGAGTCGGATTTCTATTTAGGGAAACGAATTATATTCGCGCTGTATCCCTAGCGGGATACACAGAGGGAACAGAACGCTAAACACTGCGGACTTTGCGTACATTTTTTGCCTCGTCCATAGTCATCAACATTCATTTAATTATGCCCCAGTCCTCGTCATTTTTACGTAACCTTCTTCCAGTGTCATCGATGCTGTGTCCTGTAGTCCCTTTGCCTCTCTTACCAATCACTTTTATTTTATTCATCTTTTTTGCCATTAAAAATTGCTTACTCATTCACTCGACATGTCCTAACCACCCGTCTACGTTTCTTTATAGTCCCGCCCTTTAATAGGCAGGACCTTGTACCTATTTACTTCTATTTGTGAAGGTCTCAAAAAAAAAATACAAAAGCTAAGTAATTACGTACAAATTAAATTTTCGAACACCATTTACGATCATAATATACCACCATTTTTCATTTCATAAAATACAAAAATATACAAATAAAAAAATACTTTTCGTTTTCATATTAAGCTAATCGGATACAAGATTATTTGAATATTATAAATAATAAATAAATGTTAATTTCATACTTTAGTAAGTTAAAGTGCGGCGTTCAATTGCGCCACTCAACACGCAAAGCCTCACACCTCCACCAGCCTCACTTTTAGCACTAGGTTTCCATATTCCCTCAGCTTCCCTGTTTTGTGATGAATGAGACGATGCGTAAAACTAACAAAAATAATTCAGCTTCACGCTTTATCCCACTCACAGGATAGGGCAGAGGGAACGTAGTGTTAAGAGACTGCGTTCCCAACTCTCTACCGAAGGCATTGCGTGTTAAGTGGTGGAACTCAATGCCGGAGTTTTGCCTTGGTGCCAGAGCGTGGAAAGGAAAATATTAGTAAATAATAATTCAATCCCCCGAGTGAGGGTCGAACCCAAAACGTTCGTGTCACACCCTTGTGTCCTGCGTCACGACGGCGTAAATTAACAGAAGCTTGGTAATTTATTTTCTTTATTTACTTTTATATTTTAGGCCACTACATAAAATAATAATAAACATTACATAGATTGAAATACTTTGAAGACCAAATTAATTTACATGAAGTGGTTATAATAATATAATTTTAGCTAACAAAAATCAATGTACGTAAAATAGACATATGGACAGGTGCGGGTCAACAAACGCTACCCTATTATAGACACCCTTACAATTTTACGATAATAATATACATAATGAATTATTTCCAAACATTGATTCAAGAACTCCTACATACAACTCCTGGTGACTATAAAAAGTTTATTATTCAAAATATTATATTTAAAACAAAAATGAATAAAACAATTGAAAAGTAATGAAAATAAAGTTAAGAATATAAAGTAGACTAAATCATCGTGCTGATATCGTAGATAAAAAAAACTGAATATTTCATAATGTTCTTTTACGAGTTAGGGTGCACGGCCCCAAGGGTACTCAGAACAGATATTTGCATAGATTGATAGTAAATTGCACTAATATCAGTTATGCTACCGGAATAGGATGCTGTCATAGAAATTTCGCAAAAAATGTTGAATTTTGGAGGCAAAAGATAAATTTTTAGATATTTTACGGTTTTGCTAAAATATTTTGACAGTTTTAAACAAATATAGCCTATGCATGTAAGCAATGGCGACATTTTTTAAATGGCATAGGCATCTCTTAAGAATAAGCTCCTACGAACAAAACAGCGAAAAAATTCTAGAAAACATAAAAAAAATCAACTAAGAAAGCCAAAAACCCTACCATATATCAGATAAAAATGTGGATATGTCCTAGTTGCCTAGTTGTAGATATAAGAAGGGCTATAAAAATATATTGTTGACGATTGGATCCAGTAATTCCAGCTCTTAATTACAATTATAATTAAAGAACGTACACTTTAAGGTTGATTTTTATTTTATTTCATATATTTTATAAAATCCACTGAAATAAATATTTTGAGTTTGCAATGAAGGTTCCAGGTTTCTTTTGCAATGAGAGAGTAAGCAAAAGAAACCTGGGAACCTAGTGTTTTGGCACTCCGTACCCATTAAGACAGTTACATTTTCCGTTTTCCGCAAGATTCTGAAGACATTGCGTTTTGAGTGCCACACTCAACGCCGATCTTTGTATAGTTACCAGAGTGAGGAAATGAAAAAAATAAATATTCCATTTATTCAAGTGGAAATCAAACCCACAACCTGTTGCGTTTTCAATCGCACGGTTGTGCCCCTGCGCCATAACAGAAATATTACATAATATCGCTTATTTGTGCAACAATGGCGTAGTTGCTTACTTTTCCAAATATAACAAGAGAAGCAAATTGTGAATAGTATTTCCGTATATGTTGACATATTAAATAAACTGAAATGTAATTATTGTATCAAAAGATATATAGTTTTTATATTGTAATAAATAACCAGAACTGGCAATATCATTATCGGCAATAGACCCAATTTAGTCTTCAGTTTAGCCTTTGATGGTTGTAGACATTAACTATGTACAATCCAATCGTTATGTCACTCAAATTTCTTGATATAGGTATATCAAACGTCTGAAAAGTATTATTATTTATAATTTACAATGCTACGAATTTTGCGATCATATAATCATATCGTATATATTCGTATTTTAAATATCTTTTTTTTCTTTATTTAAAGTACACCGAATAAATGATTACTCACAGTTTCCATAGACTTATTTTAAAGTGTATTATCATTTATTATTTTGACAGCCAATAATAGACAGATCTAAATTACGATTTTTTTAAATTCAACCATATAAGATCACCATGCATTGACAATAATATTAAATAAATCAAATAAAAGGTTGAATTATAATAAATATTTGTATTCAATATAGCATATGATTACCGAAAGCTTTATGAAACTTCAAAAGCTGAAACATATTCAGTCCGTGCCTCGCGCGCTTTCATGTCACTCGTGTCGGCATATTGTAAATTATATTGTTCCCGCCATTACATACTATACTAGTTATAATATTTTATATCGTTATTTATAAACCTGGTGTTAATAACTATTGTATGTATATATTTAAATGATATTCTTTAACATTACTAAGTTGTGGTTAATTGAATAAAAATATTCATAATAAAAAAGATATCGACTTCGATCCAGAATACCTACATCGATTATATTTTTCAGCAAATATTTCTGTGAATAGTGATAATTTAAAAAAAGACTATTCTATATGGCAATTACAAAATGCCTATAAAAAGTGATCGTTAAATTTAAAACAAAGCATGTTTTGTTGACTATAAAAAATAAATTAACGTAACCCGCATAGGAAAACTTGTATAAGTACTAAATTATCAGGACAGTTAGCAAAAAAAATATTGCGGCGATATAACAATAATGTGTAAATAAATTAATGTATAGAAATATAACCTTATAATAATGAGCAATTTAAGTGTATTAGATATTCAGATAAACCATTCATTGTGAAAAATGGATTTAAAGAATCTACACATCTTCCAACCTCCATCGAGGGATATGATTTATAATCATCGTCAGGCGACGCCTATGAGAGCACCTCCTTCAGCTTTATCCAGAAATATTTCTAAGAGCGCCGATACACTGGTAGCAACCACTAGATGCGGTAAGTACTAGGTTAGTAGCTTGCGGGAAATAAAGCCTCTATTTTTCTTTGTTTTTTTTTGTTTTATTTATGTTTTTATTTCTTGATGTTTTTAAATCTTAGTAGAAGTGCTTAGCAGATAGCTCGGATTCTGTTTTAGCTTTTGTTTGGAGGTCTCATTCTATAAAGCTTCTAAATAGGCGTAAAATATAAATCGAATTTGTCTCTAGATTCTTTAACGAAACAAAAACATATTATTAATTTAAGAATGTTTAAATGCTTATTGCTTTTAAAATATTTTTATAAAATTTAGGTAAAGAATTAAAAACTCGCAAAGCTCGGAGCACAGAACAACCAGGCGCTAGTCTTGCCAAGGGCGGCAGTTCTCTAGTACTACCAGCTCTTGGAAAGTGGAGTGATGAAGACAGTCTTAAAAGCAGATCGAGGAATGGCAGGTAATACTAACTACAATTTATAAGTAGATATTTATGTAAAATTTATTATTGACATTCTGGTTTAGTTGGTTGATGTGATACTATGAAAAGGTGGTAGTTGAATACATTTTTAGGAAACGAAAAAATAAATACTGAAGCGGGATTTGTACCGGAACCAATTACTTGTGTTACAACTTCACTTATATTCAGTTTTTTTTTAATAACTTTCAAGAAATGTCCTTTTTACCCTCTTAATATTTTTTTAATATAAATTATATTTATATCAACTATTATTAAAAATTATTTATTTATGTACATAGTAATAGTTTTTATATTTATTCAAGCACTACATAAATGTTTTATACAAAAAAATACACACCATTTCAGGTCCACATCATGCACTTTGGAGATACTGACAATTTAAATGATTAACTTTAAAGAATATCCATACATACTTTGAAAACCAAAGTTTCAGCAGATTTTGTAGAACAAAATACTTTATACTGACATAGCTTTTTTAAATTTAGGATTCTAATAACATTTAAAACCAACACTAAATGAAAACTGCATAAAAAGGGGTCTTACAAAGAAACAATAATGAAAATTGCATTTAAGTCGGTTAACTTTTCTGAGATTAGTGTACACAAATGCACAGACAAAAGGACAAACGAAATAAATAAAAATCCTTGTTTTGGGTTCCATTACACTGCTACTAACACCTAATTGCAATAAATACTAAAATGTATTCACATAAAAAAAAGAGCTACAAGTTCGTAGAAATGACTTCGATCAATCTTCACAACCAAATGGAAGTCAAGTGAGAGTCCTCAGTAAATATTTAATGGAGGCAATCAGTTCGCCCCATTGCCAGCTACCACTTCGGCCATCGACACGCGAACCTGACAATTTGCTTAATCGTTGACTGTAGATAGTATATATGCACGTATATTCTTCATATCAGATACCTAAAACGTTAATCAATTAAAAAATATTTTAAATTACACTAACCAAGACCCTTACGAGCCTTAAGAAAAACATACATAATGTTTTTAAGAACATTGGGTATATTTTTAAGCCAGGTAAAAAGAGGAGTGCCTTAACACTAGGTTTTCTCTGCCGTTCTTGCTAGATTCAACATATTAATTAGTAGACAGTAGTGCAATAACAATAACAGTAGTATAATTTAACACCGAGTTTTTTACTACACCTTTTCTCGAACAGATCGTCGTTTGTCACATACTTCCCAAGTGCACTACAATAACGTCAATCGAAAATGTTTCGATATGTATACACAATGTTGTTTACTTTAATTTAACATTATGTTATGTATCAGTTATGTTTCTATAGACATGGTGTCACGTTGATTAATGGTTATTTTGGTAAATAGTAATATTTATATTCATCAATCTTTACAAATATACAAAGATGTATATTTGTATTTTTACAATAATTCCTTCTTATGATAATTTACTTATGAGATTTATTATGCTACAATTCATTTTGTTATTATTACAACACGATCCAAAATTGTTAGTTACTGTAGAGCATTTGTATTTTTTTAGAGTTCCATACCATTGAAGGAAAAAAGGATACCTTGTTATCCGTCTGCCTGTCTTTAGAAACGCTTGGAGATTTCGAATTATTATTCAAACCATATACTTAGAAATACAGCCAAATGATTTTCTGCAAAAAAAAATATTTCAACATTTTTTTTATTTTACCTATAGGTAGTTGAGGTAAAAATATACAAACTATACATTTGTGGTTAAATCCTGAAAAATAATAGCCTCAAATGGGAGGCAAATTTTAGTATTAAATCCGCTAGTTCAAGTGAGGTGTCAGATGAAAGGGCTCTGGCTAAGCTAGCTTAGCTAGCTAAGGTTTGAATTTCAGAAAACCTTCAATTTTTGTACGGAACCCTCGGTGGGCAAGCCCGACTCGCGCTTGTCCGGTTTGTTTTATGTGCTATAGTTTTGAGCTCTCTTATTCAAATTATTTTATATCCCCGCTCTGGTAGACATAGCACAGTGGCGAGCTCCCGCACATATGTGAGACGGAGAGTGAGGAACAGAGCATGCCCACAATAAGTTCTCTTAGCCTGCCTATCCTTCAATCCGGGAAAGGGGTTGTAACTGTAAAAAAGCATTGTTAGCAAATTTAAGTAAATTAGTAAAATAATCTATAGAATAAGAAAGGCACAACCAAAATATGCATAAAAAATAGACTAATATCACTAATGAAAGCCTCTAATAAGAAAAAACATATGCGAAAGAATATATATGAATATAAAATTTATGGCATTTCACAAAAAAAATCTTGGACAAGCATTACTCACTTACTGCGGCACTAGCTACGGAAATGACTAAGTATACTATAATTTACTTAGCGTTTTTCAATTTGCCCTTGCCTTTTTGATTTGACTCTAACAAACCAATTAATTATTCAAAATAAAAATTAAAAAAAAATCTGCTTCAAGCTGTATCCCGCACACAGCAGGGTAGACAGAGGGAACCTAGTGTTAAGAAAATCCGTTCCCCACTTTCCACCGAGTTTTGGAGGCTTTGCGTATTGAGTGGCGGAACTCAACGCCGCACTTTGCCTCGACATCAGAGCGAAGAAATGAAAATATAAATGTAAGTAAATATTTCGCTCCTCGAGTGGAGATTGAACCACAACCAGTCGATTTTACAGTCACGCTCTGTGCCCCTGCGCCACGGCTGGCTTCGACCCCAACCAATTTTTGTTAATACTGTTAAATACTATCTATAGGAAATGACTCGTCAGATATTAACATTATATTTACTTTAACTATGTAATGCATTACTGCAAAACAATTTGCTTAACTTATTTTATAATCAATACGTACGTATGTAGAGCTATAGTATTTTTAATTGGCTGTGTAACGTTGCGACCCTCATATGTTCGTCAAGCAATTATTTTCCTTTCCGGAAAATCCAACGATCGCTATTATGTCTTCAAGTAAATGTCATCATTAGGTACATTAAATAAAAAAAAAATTAATACTTATTTTTTGTTTATTATTAATAAAACATTACATTACATTTACATTTTTAGCTTAAATTTTTTTATAGTAACAGATTTGAGGCACGAGGAATTTATTATATATATTTAATAGTAATAGGTAACTAGATCCTAGTGTCACTAAAAATCTCTGAATATTTTGCTTTAGTTAAAAAAAAATGTTGATACCTTATATACCTGAAGGTGATAAGTACAGAGTTTTTATTTAAAATCGATCGTCTCGCTTGTCACGTTGTGTTTCTTTTCCCTCTGAAAAAACTAGAAACTTATAAAAACATGCTTTATTCTATTGTCTATATATATTATATTGTAAATTCAAAATATTAAGTTTTGATATCTATATCTATACTTATAATAAAATCTTAACGAATCGCTGTCTGTATTCGGAAGATATGTAATAATAAATGTATTTAGGGGCCTTTATTAATGAATTAGAACCCAAAACTATGATTTTTATAATTTTTGTCTGTTTGTCTGTACGTTTGTTTACGCTTATCTCAGAATCGGCTTAACCGATTTATGTGTGGTTCACTATTGGATTCTGGAAAGCTACCGTTAACTATATGTTCATGGGTTTGTTTTTTTACAATCAGCTCATAAATAAAAAAGTTATATCGAAATTCCTAAAAGAGTTATTATATACAACTGTTTTATTGAATTGGCTAAATCTTAGATTTATATATATTTTTTGTTGTTTGATATTATTTCTAAATTATTATTTGTATGATGATAGAAAAAACTCGAGATTGTATGATTATAAAATAGACCTAGATTTCAAGTTTTTGGATTCTCCAATGTAAGGTGACACCTTCTCAAGCAGCCATATAGTGCTTGCAATTTCTTAATAATATCTATAGAATCAGAATTTATAGAATCAGAATTTATGTGGGAATGAAAAAACGGAATCCTTATAGTATCATTCTGTAGTCCGTCTGTCAAGACCATTTTATTTGAGATCGCGTTGAGGTATCAATCTGAAATTAAGTATCAGTTGTACAGTCCGACTCGCGCTTGGTTGGTTTTTACTTTGTATATACTATACTATATGGATTTAAATAAATATTAGTATATTTCAAACTAGCGTAGCTGCACGTGGTCCGCTAATAAATAATACAAATGCCGGTATAAACGTCAAGTAATAAATTTAAAATGGAAGGAAATTATTTAAAAGGAAATTATTAGGCCGGTCGTGGCGCAGCGGCACAAAGTGTGACTGTAAGCCGACTGGTTGTGGGTTCGATCTCCACTCGAGGAGATGAAATATTTACTTAAATTTATATTTCCATTTTCTTCGCTCTGGTTTCGAGGCTAAGCGCGGCGTTGAGTTCTGCCACTTAACACGCAATGCCTCCGGAATTCAGCAGAAAGTGGGGAACGGAGTGTCTTTCACTACGTTCCCTCTGCCTACCCTGCAGTGTGCGGGATACAGCGTGAAGCTGATTTAGAAAATTATTAATTTAACAAAAAGTTCACACCTGAAATTACTTGGAATGTGATTATTAAAATGACCTTGATTTTTATTGTCTATCACTCTTATATAAAGTGTAAAATTTTTACCTACTATATAAAATATCCCAAGCCTTTTAACGGTACTACCATCAGATACCTGGTACTAAAATACTTAACAAAATAAATATGTTGAAAAGAAAACCTTGAGCTGTATTTCAAAGTGGACAAAAGGAATTCTAATCTTTTATTCTGAAATGAATTTCACTATTCTTATATAAATACTTATTGGATAATATGAAAAAAATATATATATTATTTTGTTTTAAGAAATAACGATCTAAATTAAAAATCAATTTTCCATAAGGTAGTTTTACATCTGAATCTTTTGGGTAAAATGTTTTGTAATTACATATAGTTCTATGGCACTATGTCATAGTGGCTGTTTTTTTATATCCACGTATTATTTATAATTGACGAAGTATGTAGGTAGGATAAATGTACAAAATGCATGCTGCATGTGCATGATTTTACTTGTCTCGAAAATAATTACAAAAAAAAAACATATTTTATACATCTTAACACTAAGTTGCCCTGCTAAGGGCGGGATAAAGCGTGGATCTGGTTTTAACTTTGTGTGAACCGATTAAAATAAAGTCCAGCCCAGTTGAGGCCAGTCGTGGCGCAGCGGCACGAAGTGTGACTGTAAAACCGACTGGTTGTGGGTTCGACCCCTACTCGAGAGGATGAAATTTACTTAAATTTATATTTCCATTTCTTCGCTCTGGTGTCGAGGTTAAACACGGCGTTGCGTTCTGCGACTCAACATGCCTCCGGAATTCGGCAGAAACTGGGCAATGGAGTGCCTCAACACTAGGTTCCCTCTGACTAACCTGCTGTGTTCGGGATACAGCGCAAAGCTGATTAAAATAAAACTAATACTAAATATTTAAGGGCAGTTTGCCAAAATACAAACAAAAAAGTACTTAATCGGTAGCCGTTTCTGATATTATCGTGAAGAAAAGCACAGACAGTAAATATCGATAAATTGTGTTTTTATTTCAAACATTCAATTGAAGATTCTTATGGGAGGTACGAAAATGAGACCTAAAGAGAGTTATTTTAAAAAAGAAAACTACTATACATATTCGTCATTAATTTTTTTTTTTCCCATTTTTTTTACTACTATAGAAAACGTAAGTAATTTGTTTTTTCAGCTTCACGTTGTATGATTTTCTTGATTGGGAAACGAATCCACAATCCGTCAAGTTTACAGTCACACGCTTGTGCCGCTGCACCATGACTGGCTTCAATACTTTAATGTATTTTATAATATAAGAGTATGTGTTCAGCGAGAACCTTGACCTTAGATAGCCATTTTGTTCGGACGATACACGAAACAAGCTGTTACTTGCAGGAAGGAAGGGGCTATTTGAATATACAAACAGCTAGTAAGCTGAAAAAGAGATACCAATCTGAAACTGAAGGTTAATGCATACATTATCATAGATATTATTTAACCTTTTGTATTGGATTCATTAAAAAAGAGTTAACTATTACCATACATGAAGTAATTCTGGCTATTTGGCTATACGCGTTTAAGTGTATGAAAATAAAAATAAATATTGTTGTTTTAAATAATCTACATTTAAAAAAAATCTATTGACAAGAGAGAGTGTATGACAATTTATAAAAATGGCGGAAAGTGAGTGTAAGAGAAACGAAATGTTCTGCTCCTTATGTTTTTAGCTACCCGCTATATTAGCAGAGTAGGCAGAGGCAGAGTTGTGTGCGTGTTTTCTCAACGCCACGCTTTGTTTACCTGAGCGAGAAAATTAAAATAACTCTCTTTCCGTAATGGAAACCGAACCCTCAACCATTGAGTTTGCAGACAGATGCTGCGCTTCTGCGTCATGACGTTCTACTATTGTACATAAAAAACGAAATACAAATATTATCCACGAAGGACATAGAGGTTCTGAAAGTGTAATAGGCAAACATTTTTTTTATTATTGACTATGAAAAAACTAAACGTACGGCTATCAAATAGACCGTGTATCAGTAATTGCCTTTTGAATACAACTTTTAAAAGTCTATATCTATACTTTACACATGAATTGTAAGCGTTATATTTATTTTTATTTTACTATATATATATTATATAGATATAGATATTTTTAGCTAATAAAAAAATAAGTTACTAATCTCTTGTGTTCTTACTAGAGCACAGACCGAAAAAGTGGAAATTAATCGTTCCCTCGCGTGGGACTCAAACTCAGAACCGTCGCATTTACGGATAGACACTTTGCCGCACAATATATTTAATTAAATACTCAATAAATATTATTTTAATTTATATTATTATTTTTCTAGCACAATACATATATCTGTGCAAACGCTTGTCAAAATCGATAGTTATCTTGAATAAAATATGAGAACAATTTGCAAAATAAACTATGACAATATGCATGTAATTTCCAAGTTACAGTAGTACTTTATATAATTTTAAACTTAAAAACACCGAATCAAAATAATCGATACATATTACAGAATGCTATATAAAATTAGTCAGTTTTTAGGCAGAGGGAACCTGGGAACATAGTGTTAAGATACTCCGCCCCATTAAGACAATTCCGTTCTTCACTTTCCGCTGAATTCTGTAGGCGCGTCGTGGAGTGGGAATGGAACACACAATGATCGCTGATGCTGCTGCCGTGCCAGAGTGGCCTCATAAAGATTTAATAAACAATTAAAAAGAAAGTCTGAGCGACAAAGCGAAGAAATGAAATTCATTCCCTCGAGTGGAGATCGAACCCACAACCGTCCCGTTACAGTTATTCTCTTGTACCCCTGCGCCTCGATGGCCTCAAAAAGTAAATGATAGAATTATTAAAAATATATATTTAATAGTGGGAGCAGTAGAGCAGGCAGCATCGACCGAAGTTTACAGGGCTCTACCGCCACTCTTAATGTAGATGAAGACAATATCAATGTAGTTGTTAGGTAAGTGCTTTTTATTGTAGCTTCACGCTTTATCCCGTATATGGCAGATGGGGCAAAAATACTAGTGTCAAGACATTTTGTTCTTCGGTGTTCGTAAGCTTGCATGTCGAGTGACTCAATGCTGCACTTAGTCAAATCAGAGCGGGCGAATGAAGATAAATCATTTTCACCAATGATCGGAGTCACGACCATCACGTTTACAGTTTTATACTTCCACTATGGTTTTATATGAAACCTAACTAAAACAAAAAAAAACCCATGTACAAAATATTTGACATATAGAAATTTTGAAAATATGAAAGTGGGCGACTCAAAATTTATTTCATCGATTATTTTTTTTATATTAGAAATACCCACAATTCATTTAAAACCATTTTTACCTTGTATAGAGTCCGACCAACAAACGAAAAAGAGCGTTCCGTTCGGGAGCGACAAATGTTAGAATTTCCTGGCAAAGGTCAAATAATTTGTCAAGGAACAGTACCAGGACAAAAACCTAAAGTTTTTTCTTACAATGTCGTATTCGAACCCGCTGCTACTCAAGTAAGTAAATTTTAATTTCTTTATTTTTCATTTCTTTAAGTACTTAAGTGTAAACATTTGATTTTGATTTTTTTAGCTACACGCGGTGTCCCACATATGTGCACATAGCACGCAATAGAAGGCATTGCATGTTGAATGGCGGAACTCTACATCTCGCTTTGCCTCGTAGCAGAGCGGAGAAATGAATATATTCAATATTTCACTTCCTCGAGCGGGAATCGAAGCCACAACTTATCGAGTATCGTCAGTTCTCGGGGAGATTTTGTATTTGATTTCACTTTTTAAATATTTTTTAATACGTACATGACGATTTTATGGAAGGTGTCGCAGAGGCGCGGGTGACTGTAACGCAGCGGTTGTGGGTTCGATTCCTATTCGGAAGAATGAATTATTATTTATTAATATTCTCATTTCTTCACTCTGGTACAAAAGCAAAAGCACGGCGTTAAATTCCGCCACTCAATAGGCAATACCTCGAAAAACCAGCAAAAAATGATATTTTAACACTAGGTTCCCTCTGTCGATATACGATTATGTATATGCTATACTTATATCCATATGATTCAGGAAGATGTCCTAGAATATTCCGGTATAAAGCGGTTGTTGGAAATGGCGGTAGAAGGATTTTCTTGTACAGTGTTCTGTTACGGACAAACTGGAAGTGGGAAGACACACACTCTAACTGGACCACCGGGACTTGTGAGTAAATAACTTTTAATGAATTTTAAGTTATAATGTATAGATATATGTATGTATGTCTTTTACTGTTTCTTTAAGAATTTTTTTTTAGTTTCTTTAAGAAATAGAATAACAGCAAGCCCTTTGGCTTCATCGCAACGCATCTAAAATATCCAGAAGTACCATCAATTCTTGAAAATTCATTTTGGTTTAAATATATAAAAAAATATAAAATGGAATAGTATTCAAAATTTTAAATAAAAAAAATTACAAATAGCATTTCTTTTATTTTATTTTTACTTCACGAAAAAACGAAATAGCGATTATATTAAAATACTCTTTTTTTTCATTAAAAATACCCCTACCAGTAATAGAACCCATAAGTTCTTTTTCTTTTGTCTGCTATTTATAGTATGAACTGAGCTACTACAGTTTTCACACAAAATAGTGGGCGCCATTAAAAAATCATGTGAACACCATAACCTTACGGGCGGATCGATTGACTTATACACGTCTGTATAAATACTGCGTATAGATTATAGATATAGAAGATAGATATTAAATAATTTTTACCTGTTAATGTATTCATATTTTGTGACGTTGAAATTATTTAAAAAATCTAGTAATAAGTATATATCACTTTATTTTTTTAAATTAATATAAAAAATTCTTCGTAACACTTTAAGGGAACCTAGTGTTTAAAAAATCCATTCAATTTCAGTCAGAATCCCGAGGTATTTCGTGTCGAGACGCGAAAAATGTGTGGAATGGAAAAAAAAATTGGGTGTAATAACAATAAAATGAAACGGGCGAAGCCGAGTTTGGGTCGCTAATTTCAAACAAACTACAACAGAAGACAATTGCCCATACGTTATCGATATATAAAACATATTTTAATTTTCATTCGTACCTTTTCAGGGAAAAAAGAACACTTGTAGATCACTTTGTTGTCCGTCTGTCTGTCTGTCTGTCCAGAGCCTTTATCTTAGGAACGCTTTGGGATATCGAGTTAAAATTCAAAGCACATATTCAGATCTACAGCCCCATGATTTCCTGAAAAAGATAAATATTTCTACATTTACTTAAAATAATCGTAAAAACCCGTATTTCGATACTATCAAGGGAATCAAAATTCGTAGAGTACTTCCGGTTGACCGGAATATGAAATTTTAGCAGTTAGCATCTACAGGTAGTACTAGTTCAGGAAAAAATCTGGAAACTATGCATTTGTGGTTAAATATTTAAAAATAAAATAGTAAATAATCTTAAATAGTAAAATACGCAGATTTCGACACTCAAAATTAATATGCTACTTTCAGATAACCTAGAATTCTGAAATTTGGCAGCTAGCATCTACAGGTAACACTCTATACAGTTGTGGTTAAATCCTAAAAAATAACCCTAAATAATAAAGTGAGGTATCTAATAAAAGTGTACTGGCTTAGCTAAAACTTCCAATCTTTTAGGGACCCTCGATGAGCAACCCCGACTCATGTTAGTCTCTTTGTCAGTTTTTTTATTATATATATATTGAATCATTAGGACAGAAGCATTGTGTTTTCATTTTAGAGTTATGACAGTAAAAGGCTTGCGTGACGTAACACATTGTGTTGTACTGTCCACATATCACGATTTACGGCTATTAGGGGATGGCTTAACCCCACCACCCTGCACAAGCTTAATAAGCAACCAATTTAACGACTCCGTGGTAGTGACAAGAATTTATATTTAATGGAGGTTATTGTCGGTTCATATATTATTTAAAGAAAAATAAAAAGTTTTAAAAATATGTTATATCTACCTATCAAACAAATTTTGATTACATATAAGTTATAAGTATTATTAAATATGTAATTATTATACTATTGTAGTGTATTATTATACTACATACACTGTATTGGCTAATTGGGAAAATCTTAAGAATCTTTTCGGATCTTTCTAACCTGCTTTGAGAAAGGGCGGATTTAAATGTACCCAACGTATAGTTTCATTAAAATGGTGGACGAATGGTGAATGGGAGACGAAAGATGGTGGGACTTCATTTATTATAAGTTCTTTTTACTTTCTCTCCAAAAATATTAAATGTAGGTTTATCATATTAGAATAACATATTTTATCATTTGTACACCAGCCAATATCCACACATTCTTTGATCTTTTTAATGGTAAGGGTTGCCTGGAAGAGATCACCTGTGGTGATAAGGCCGCCTTTACACCATACTTTTCCATTGTTTTCTTTGTATATTTTTATTATTAAGTTGGTGTAATAAAGTATTAAATAAATAAATAAATAAATATTAGAATGCAATCGTTTATTGATAGTTATCATAACCTTGACAAAAACTGTAAGTGAAAATAAAAATGACCTACAAATCTTTATCCTTCGAACAGCGCTGTAATAATGTTTCAATCACTTAAAAGTATTGAATTGTCATCGCGTGTCATCGAATGAAATTGAAATAAATGAAGTGACATTAATAAATTATTAAATCTATTTATCTATAAACTTAAATATTTCATTTCCTCGAGTGGGGACCGCACCAACAACCAGTCGATTTTACAGTCACACTTTGTGCTCCTGCGCCACGACTGGTCTCAGTGTATATAAATATTATAAATATAATAATAATGTTTTTATTTCCATGGCTAGTTTGTCGGTGACAATTACTTGACATTATAATGTGTATGATTAGTAAGATTAATGGATTGATACATCATAGTTCTGCCACCTCACGCGATGTTTCTTAATTAATAAAAAATGGACAACTAAATGTCTTAGCCCTATAATATCTACATGCCCTGCCCTGCTACATACTACATATTTGTATAAGATCATAAATATCATGTTTATTATTAATTCAGGTTGAAAGAGGAGCAAGCCCATTTTCTCCAGAACACGGTCTCGTAGTACGATCTTTCGTATATCTCTTCCAATTAATAAGAGATCGACCGGAATATCACTTCATTTTAAAAGCTTCCTTTTTAGAAATTTATAATGAAAAGGTAAGAAAACCGTAAAATGTAATTAGTATGTTTTTTATTATTTAATTTTTATAAGAATTATAGGCAAGTTGAGGATATAGTAGAGCAGCTTCACAGCTGACTGCAAACACGACAGTTGGGACTTTATATTGAATTTGTGCAAATGGATTAGTTTCACTTCCCCGTTGTGCTTATAAGACAAAGCGCAGCGTTGAATACCACCACTTAAACACAATGTCTTGGACATTGATCAGTGTTTAAGGTATTGAGTGTCTTAAAACTAAGTTCCCTCTGCCTATCGTGTTATGCGGTAAAAGAAGTAAACTAAAGATACATTATTTTTTTAATAAATATATTTTTTTATATAAGTTTCACACAATAATATAAAAAACATCCATATTTTACATAATTTTCAGGTAATAGACTTACTTAACCCGGGTAGCTCCAGGAAGCCGCTTCAAGTGCGCTGGTCGAAGGAAAGCAGAAGTTTTTACGTCGAAAATCAATTTACTGTTGACTGTGAGGAACTGGACGACCTGTTCGCTGTGTTAGAAGAGGGTAATTGTTATATTTGAGACAAATTACTCAGTATTTTACAATATTTAAAGTATTCTATGTACTAAGAAATTAAATCTTTAGATTTTTTGAGACAAGTTATCATCAATCTGAAAAAGTAATATTTAAGAGTATTCAGATGCAAAGAACAAACAGTTTCCTCCACTGTCAGTGGCATGAGTGAACAAACGTATGGTTGTAAAAACAACAGGTTTGCAATTGGAAATTAAATTAATATTAATAATTTTCATTTTCTTGATCTGGTAAAAAGGCAAAGCGCGGCGTTGAGTTTCGCCACGCAATACGCAATGCTTCCAGAATTCGACTGACAGAGGGATACATCTTAATAGGAACGGAGTGTTCTTACACTAGGTTCCTAAGTTTTCTAGGTCTACCTGCAATGTGTGGGATCGAGCATGAAGCTACAAATAAGTACATTTTTATTATTTTACAATATTAATATACCAGGCATGCGCAACCGAGCCGTGGGCTCGCACTCGATGAACGCGCAGTCGTCGCGCTCGCACGCGCTGCTGTCGCTGCGCGTGCGCGCGGCGCGCGGCCGGCCGCCCACGCACGGGAAGATCAACTTCGTGGACCTCGCCGGCAGCGAGCTCACCAAGCGCACCAACAGCACCGGCAAGACCCTGGAGGAGGCCAATAACATCAATAGAAGTCTTATGGTTTTAGGTAAGGTAATGTTTAGGTAGTATTGTTTTTAATCTTGATATAAATTTAGACTGTCAACTAATAATAGTAATAGTTATCGTTAGCTAAAATATAAATAATTTTCCAGGATACTGTATAGCACAACTGAGTGACGGCAAGAAGAAAGGTCACATTCCATATCGAGATAGCAAATTAACTAAACTACTAGCTGACAGTTTGTCAGGGAATGGCGTTACATTAATGGTAATATAATTAAAAGAAAATTGAAAACCATTTATTAACAACAATAAATATATTAACCCAGTTCATACAAAATTTGACTGGTTCCTGACCTTTCTAATTAAAAAAATTAATGAAAATAGAATCATTCTGTAGGAAAAAGTACCTGCTGTTGTTTTTTTTTTTTTCAATTTTCTGTCATGAGTTGTATAAACAACTATTTAATTTAGTTTTATATTATTTGTTTAAAAATCCTAATAAACATGTTTTCCACAAACCGCATATCGGTGGAAATTGAGATATGACATTTTCATATTATCTCTAGATTTATAATTTATCTATAAAAAACCTGGGAAATTATTCAGAGTCAATATAAATTTTTAATATTTTTTATATTAATAAAAAATATTAAAAATTTATATTTTAAAAAAGAACGTGTTATAGATCGCTTGTATAGCACCTACGAAGTCGAACTTAAACGAAACTATCAATACATTGCGCTACGCAGCGAGAGCTAAGAAGATAAAATCTAAGCCCATTGTCAAAATGGTAAGTTATTGATTGCTAATAAATATATTATTATTCCTATATTATTTGAATTGTTTAAAAAAAAAATATTTAAAAACGTATAATATAAAAATTTTAACATAACGGAATTTGAACATGCAACTTTTATTTAGCGGCCAAGCACTCTGACCACTAAGTCGTTTGTCGAACATTACGTCATCGATCATCACCAACGGACCAAAGGGCGCGGGTTCAAATCCTGATGGGTTCTATTCTTTGTACGTTTTGTAAAAAAGTTTTTGATATTGTTCACATACATATCACATGTAGTAACTCACTTAATTACATAATTTAACTTACGTCATCAGCGTCAGTAGTACAATTTTTTTCATTGATAAAAAAAGTTTATAATATAAGTTATTATATGTATATTATATAGACTAATAACATTATTTTTAATATAAACATTATAGGACGCCAGGGACGCTCTCATATTAAGTCTAAAAAGGGAAGTGGAGGCGTTACAAGCTGAGAACCACCACTTGCGCACCGCCCTGCACGTCCACAGCGACTATAATGTCGACTATAGTAAGTCAATTATTTCTTATTTCTATAGTATTTGGTTGCAGTAGGTGGGTTCGATATCCACTCGAGGGAATTGACTATTTTCATTTCCTTGCTCTAGTAATAACACGAGGAAAATACAGTGTCAAGACACTCTGTTTTCCTCTTTCTGGCCCAATTTGAGAGAGTGCGTTTTGAATGGTGGATCAATACAGCGTTAACGTTATCCACAATATTTTTAGTATTTCAATTTATACAGGAATTGCTAGAAATACAACTAGAAGATTTCTAGAAATACTATTCAACTTCTCACTATTTTTTCTACCAGAACAAAGAAATCGCATTACACAATTAGAACAAAATAAACTCTACACTCTCCCCCAAAGTGAATTGGTGGAGCTAGTGCAAATACACATGACGGAGAATACAGCGCTAAGGACGGAGAATGGAGAGCTATTCGCTATAAGAGACCAGCTGCTACGAGACCAAGAGTTGTTGAGCAGAGAGAACGAGAGGCTGCTGAAGAAATTGGAAGATGTTAATATGTAAGTCTTTTTATATTGGGTTGAAACAATAATTAAATGGAATGTTGTATTAAATGTTTTGGTATTTGAAGCTGTGTGCTTTATATAAAGTACGTTATTTCTTAGGACCTTACAAAATAATTGCAATGTTTTTTAAGTAAAACGTTTAAGACTGACTGAGTGCTTGGGTTTAAAAAAGGCGCAGGTTCAAATCCTGCTACGTTCAACGCATAATAATTTTTATTTCTGAAGTGTGAAACAACACAATAAAATATAGCAGTGTTATTGTTTAAAAAATAATATTATATATTTTTGCACAAAGGCATTATTAGTTTAAATTAAACTACTTTTCTATAAAATGTATCTATTTTGAAGTTGTTTGAAATGTTATAGGAATTTTGGACAGAGCTGATTCAGGTCAGTAACAAAATTAAGAATGCATGATTTATTTCATAAAATTTAAAAACTTAAAATCTGTATTGTTTAAATATCATACAATTCTTTTGTTAAGAAATATTTTTAATTCCGCAAACATATTAACATCTTTAGTATTATATGCATTACTGTAGTCATTTTAAAAATTAATATCAATTTACCTTTTTTTTTAGCTTTCAGTTGTATCCTGCACATAGAGGGAATCGTTTTAAGACACACTCTTCCCTTTAAGACATTTCCGTTTCCCACTTTCCGGCGAATTAGGGAGGCGTTGCGTAATGAGTAGCGGAACTCAACGCCTATACCAATCAACATTTTGTAAAATTTATACACATGATAAGGCACGTCTATAGTAATCTGTAATCCTGACTCTATCTTCACAGCCTTTTTCATAGGACATTTTAGACAGTTCAGTTTAATTGGCTCTACAATTGTTATGCTTCATTTATTGCAAATTGCATGAAGCTTATTTTTCATTAATAAAATGTAATTCAAAAAAGTCCAAATCATCTGAAATGCACTGAGATTTGACCCGAGCGCCGGTCCGCAGTGTGTGCACGCGCTCGCCGCTCATCCCGGCGCGCCGCGCCTACGCGGACGGCGACGTGTGGACTAACCCGGCCAGCTCTGTTGCAGGCAGCGCCATCAGCGAAAGCAGTTAAAAACACCCTAATCATTATTTATTTATAAAAGCTATGTGACGGATATGGAAATTATGGAATGGTATGGCTTAGTGGGCAGAGTGCTTGAACGGTAATCCAAACGTTCTGCCCACTAAGCCATACCGTTCCATAATTTCCATAGCCGTACCATAGCTTCTCCCGAGATTCTCATACGTTTTCTCATAAATTGGAAGGATTTCCAAAAAAAGCATTCATTTTGGTACAGTTTAAAGTAAGAAAATATATTTGATAATTAAAATAATATAAAGTTTGCGATCTAATCGTGGGTAAGTTTCTTACAAAATTTTCCATATTTAAGGTTATCGATGAGGTATCGTTTTTATTATTTTAAGTTACAAAATACAAGATCTTGTGTGTTTTTTCATGTACTACTGCTATTTTTTATGTTTTTACAATGTACAGATCGATCGAGTCGAGGTTACTCAGAGTGACCACGACTCGACAACTGTACTGTACATTTTAAAATTAAATTCAAATCTCAAAATGGGAAAAATACAAAAATATGTGTAAGTATAATTATACTTACAAATATTTTTACAAATGAATAATTATTACAAATTATAAAAGTATACTGTACAGAAAGTTTTTTCTTTAATAATTATTTAACATAAATTAAAGAAATTAATCAAAAACTATATTTTATATTTATAATAATGAGTGTATAGTATTTATATCGTGTATATTTTTTTGTAATACGATAATGTAAATACTTATTCAGCCTGTAGAAATTACATTATTAAATTATTTTGCAATTCAAAATAGATTATAAAAAGCCTTCCATAATAAAAAAAAAATATTGTATTGTAAAGTATAAAATATTTGTAGAAAATGTACTAAGTAGTGTATTTGACTTGCATGTTTAATATATATTTAAATTAAAAACTCGACAATAAGTAGTAGATGATCGATTTAGTATTAACTAGACTTAGCTTCACACTTTTTCCCTAGGGAGGTAGTCAGACAGAATGGAGCATCCAAACGCTACAGCCTCGACATACTTCTTTCGCCTCATCCTCCGTCACGAACCTCTTCATAGCCCTCCAGGGGGTCTTTATGCTTTTTACGTGACTGTACTATATATACTGATATTTTTGATACTGTGTTTTCGAAGGTGAACCGTGGTCTCGTACCGCTCCTACCTCTCTTCCCACTCTTTTTTCAATAATGTCTTTTTGCCATTCTGTCATTACTCATTCGTTTGATGTGCCCAGGCCAGCTGAGCATGTTTCTCTTCATTCTCACCGTGACATCCTGGCTAGTACCTGCAATACAGTGTATCTCTTCATTGTGGATTCAATCAGATATCTATTTTGATCACATCTCTACAGTAATATCTTCTGTAACTCCCATGTTTGGCTGTTATATTACACTGTTGGTACTAAAACTGTGTTGCAGTATACATGCAGCTGTGGTAACGTTTCAACATATAATTAACATAGGTAAGGCACCGTTAACCCTGTTACTAGGAGCAATATGCCTTTCAGCGTCCATCCCCCATCTCTACTGAACATACTTCCCAAAATATACAACTTCATCCACTACCAGAACCTTTATTCCATTATTTTTAATTTAGTATTAGTATAAAATAAATATAAAATAATGCTTATAATGTAATTATGTATTTGTTTGAATTAAAGTTTATAAAGCAAAATATTTTTGTTGTATGAAATAAAAGTATTGAAATAAAATTTAGATTTATTTTCACCAATAAAAATGTCAGAATTTTACTTATGAGGATCACTTTATATTAGAATAGTTTTTTATTTTGAAAAAAAATTGACATACAAATAACTGTCTTGAAAGAAATATTTGAAAAGTTTTTCTTAACAAATAACATTATCATATTAAGTTCTATACATAAATCTAAATTGCCTTAAGCCCTAAGGCAATTAAATTACTGCTAGTGTCTTCTGAATCCATACTTCTTTCTTTCATAGAACAAATCAGTCTTAGAACTTCCCAAATTGACAATTTTAGGACAGCCATCTCTCTGCAAAATGTAATTGTGTTTTGTTATTTAAAAAAAAGAAAAGGTTAAATAGTCATTGAAGCTCTAAACTTTGTTAAATTTTAGAGATGCAAGCAAGCAGCTTCACAAATTTAATAAAGTATGTTTTAATTATTTATCTAATATATAAGGCCAGTTGTCAGTGTAGTTTTAAACT
Source organism: Heliconius sara (assembly GCA_917862395.2). NCBI lineage: Eukaryota > Metazoa > Arthropoda > Insecta > Lepidoptera > Nymphalidae > Heliconius > Heliconius sara. The sequence goes on from OU860791.1 coordinate 18,350,948, forward strand.
CGACAGGTAGTGAGAGCAATTCCCACTCAAGGAAATGAAATATTTAATATTTCCACTCTCTTCACTCAACACATAATATCTCCATAATTTGGCAGAAAACGGGGACCAAGGTATCTTAACACTAGGTGCTCTTTTAAAAATATATCTTATTATTCATAAATATTTTTAAGAATACTACTTAATATTAAATCTACTTACATCTTTCTCTTGTATAGTACATTCCTTACAATAATAAGCATCAGATACGCCTGGACCTCCGCAGATGACACATCTTCCTTGGTAAGAACCATAGTTGCATTCATCACAAATACGCACTAAAGTGCAGGGACGGACGTACGAGTCGCATATCACGCATTTTCCGTCACATTTCTCACATAAACGACCAATGGCTGTGAAATTTAAAAAATATGGATTTATTTTGTTTTATTTATAAAAAAACGCTTATAATGTTTTATTTATCAAAAAGGCTTATGATAATAGTTAATTTGTAATTAATTGTAGTCGATTCTATTACTTTCCTGTAAATTATTTGTAAAGTTTGTTTTCTCAGTTTAGTTCTACAGCGTTGAAATGTTTATGCGGTTTTAAGAGACGAGTGTGCAAGTAATCTGTTTTATTGTTTTGTCTTACCTACACCCGGTTGTTTCCTACAGAATATTAAATCTGGATGATGCTTGGCCATCTTTTAAATTAATTATAAAAGTTTTATTTATATTTCTGTATCACAAAAGGGTTGTGATATTGTTAACTTATAATTTGCTCTTAACAATCAATATTCAATATCAACAATCACTTAGGTTAACCTCAAACGCCGCGTCTAACGTTTGACAACCCAATTGTCATTTCGATTTCTACTGTTTTTTGTTTATGGGTTTTAGGCGTCCCAATTGAGCACTTAAAAGACACTTAAAACATTTAAAAGATTTTGGACAAATTATGAGTATAAAACTAGAAGGCCTAATTAAAAAAATACCATCTGTAAAATTTAAGATGTGTGGGTAGGCATAGGGAACCAGGAAACCTAGTGTTAAAGCACTGCGTTTGCCATTTTGCTGCAGAATTCTATTGGCATTCTGTTTTAATGATTTTAAATAACTTTTAAGTTAAAATCATTAAAACAAACGTATCTTTTAAGTTGATATGGAATTTTATTATTTTTTTACTCCCTATGATAAATATGATAATAATGTTGTTTGCGTTATTTACATGAACACAAAAATTCAAAATATCATAAAAATTGAAATAGTAACACAAGTGTAACGTTATTACAGTAAAAGTAAATTAAATATTATCATTATTTTTTAAGTTAAACTCACTCACTCACAACATCACTTTTTAAGTTAAAAAGGTAAGGTATGGTAATCTAATAAACTATGATACGGTAAGCGCTAATGAAAACATTAAATATTTCATTGCCCATCACAATCTTATCTTTATCTTAGATAAATACACACAAACAAACCCTAAACATAATAAATTAATAATCATATCTATAGAGGATTATTTTTGTCCTTGCATTTTATACTCTGGCCTGAAATCTTTCAAATTAAATTTGACAGACAACTGTTGTACTGTCATTTGAAGTCAACACAAAAATGCACGTGCGTTCGCTTGTATATTTTTTAAATAATTAATATAAAAAATAAACTTTAAAAATACACAATGACAGCAGATAGTGAAAAAAGTGATAATGAGAGTGGAAGTGAAATTTCTGAAGAAGAACAAGAAGACCAAGTAGAAACCCAGCAAAAGATCAAAACCGAGAGTGAAGAAGTAGTTACTTTCAAAGACTTGGTAAGCTATTTTGAAATTACTATGAAAAGGTTTAAAAACATTTCTTTTTTTATATTATGTACACTTATTAACATAATGTTGTATGTATGTTGTAGTTAGTGTGAAGCCACCACATTTCTATATTATGATGATTTGAGGTTATTATCTCCTTTTCTATTTAATGTTATCTGGCTGAAGTAACATATCTCCTAAAATAGGCTATATATAATAATAGATCCCGTTGGAAAAGCTAGAATAATTTCTAAAATTACACATTTCTTCCAATGATCTTGAATGCCACTACCACAGTGGCACGATAGATACTTACAAACTGTTTATAAACCTCAAGATATTTACAGGGTATTGTTGACGTTCTCTGCGAGGCATGTGCTGATTTAAAATGGAAAAATCCATCAAAAATTCAAAGAGAAGCCATTCCACTAGGCCTACAAGGGAAAGACATAATTGGTTTGGCAGAGACGGGATCAGGAAAGACTGGAGCTTTTGCTTTACCAATCTTACAAGCTCTACTAGAAAGTCCTCAGAGATATTTTGCCCTCATATTGACACCAACAAGAGAATTGGCATTCCAAATTTCTGAACAGTTTGAGGCACTGGGTATGTATTTTTTCTTAATTGTAATTCTATTTATCTAAGATTAAGATAAGATTGTGATGGGCAATGAAATATTTAAAGTTTTCATTCGCTCATTATGGTAATGAGGAAAGTGAGGGGTTGATTTCTGCAAATCAACTGGAGCGTAAAGTGGGGAACAGAGTGTCTTAACATTAGGTGCCTAGGTTCCCTCTGCCTACCCTGCTTTAAGAAGACTTCAGTACAAAGCTAAAAAAATACTGTCACTGTCAGAGGAATACATTATTTCCATTTACTTGCCCTGGCAAACCAAGGCATTGTATTGTGTATCACTGTTTAGATTGTAATTTAAATGGAAAAAGGGTAGGCAGAGGAAACCTAGTGTTAAGACACTCCATTCCCCATTTTCCGACGAGTTCTGGAGGTGTTGCATGTTGAGTGGCGGAACTCAATGCCACAGTTTGCCTTGACACCAGAGCAAAGAAATGAAAATATAACAGTATTTTATATCTATGTTAATGATATGTGTAGTGATGAAGAGTGTGCTTTAATTTTTTTTTCGGTTGTGTGTTCAAGGGACATTACAATATCTACTATAAAGCATAATATTTCAAAGTAATATAATTACATGTTCTATACTCAGTTTAACATATTGAATCAACATAAATTTTACAGATGAAATATATTTAAAAAAAATCTATAATGATAACTTCAGTATTAGTTCCTATTCTGTAACAAATACATTTAATAAAGTATACATTATAAGGATAATAGTGTATATATGCTGTTTACAGACAGAACTTAACCCAATTGTACAATTAAACATATATACATACATGTATACACATAGAATACTTTTTAGAAAACATCTAAAAAATTTAACATAGTGGGGGTCGACCTTTGCCTCTTGGAAACTATCGAAGCAATCTGAATAATTAAATCATTTATTCTCATTGGGCTACATTGAATTTTCCCAAATTGCTTAGAATTTTCATAACATTATTGCTTATAATTATAATTTGGTGAGAGAGAATGCTATTTATTAAATAATTCTTACAATTTGAAAGTGTTATTCCACCTTGGATTTTAATATTATTATGATATTTTCACAGGAGCAAGTATAGGTGTAAAATGTGCAGTAATTGTAGGTGGGATGGATATGGTGACCCAATCGCTCACTCTGTCTAAAAAACCACACATTATTATAGCAACACCGGGCAGATTAGTCGATCATTTGGAAAACACAAAGGGATTCAATTTAAAAGCTTTGAAATTTTTGGTAAGTCATGGTATTAAAGACAGTTGGGATCATTGTGGAACAGTGGGAATTACTAGAATACAAATGTGACTCAGTGTTACAGATTGAAAGATTTTTTTATTATAATATATCTAGTTTTTGCTTTAAATATTATAAAAAAATATTTATACATAATTTAAAAAATAAAAATGTTAATAGCTAATTTTATGGTGTCATATTTTATGACAGTATGCTCACTACAACCCAAAGAGTTGCTCTCACAATTTTTTGCTAAGGCGACAAAAGAAGTATTACTTCTCTTCTAAATCTAATGTGATTATAGCCTGCGTTTTTAACAGACTTTCAAAAATAAGATTCTATTTTTTACATAGGTTTTTCTTAACAATTCTAATATTCTTCTGCCTTACAGGTAATGGACGAAGCTGACAGAATATTAAACATGGATTTTGAAGTGGAGGTTGATAAAATCCTGCGCGTCATTCCTCGGGAGCGTAGAACTTATCTTTTCTCAGCGACTATGACAAAAAAAGTGCAGAAATTGCAGAGAGCATCCCTCCAGGACCCTGTCAAAGTCGAGGTGTCCACTAAATACCAGACTGTGGAGAAACTGCAACAATATTATATATTTATACCTGTTAAATATAAGGTTTGTTATTTTTTTATTTTTTCATCTGTTTATACTTTTGTAAGTTTTTACTTTTTTATGTGTCAATAGTAAGTTTTAAAATGTTAAAAGGTATCTTTTTATTTAGACATATTTTTACAAAGTAACCATCTGCTCCGTTTAACAACATTTTTAGAAGTACTGACTATATTTAAAAAATTCAAGATATCAAGCATTCAAACATATTATAAATGGTTCTTTCATTTGTTAGGTAGACTGAGCGAAAGTGTGATGAGAAGAAAAATCTATATAAGTTTTTATTAAGAGTTATATCTTTATTATTTATTTATATTAATAATCGTTAGTATCCTGTGGGTTAGTTACAAACTGAATAACAAAACAACAAAAGCCAAATTAGAAAATCAATTAGTAAATAATGACGTAATGTCGTCGTTGTTAAGATGTCGTCGGTGTTAAGTGGTGTGATGCTTTAGAGAGTTAATCGTTAAATAAAGGTTGTAATGTATATCTTTTTTTCATACTGTATCTCGCACACAGCAGAATACGCGACGATAGGGAACGTAGTTTTACTTTGTTAAGACACTCCATTCCACATTGTATAATATATTTTCAGGACGTATATTTGGTGCACATCCTCAACGAGCTCTCCGGCAACTCCTTCATAGTGTTCGTGTCGACGTGCGCCGGCGCCCTGCGCACCGCCCTGCTGCTGCGCGCGCTCGGCGTGTCCGCGGTGCCGCTGCACGGACAGATGTCCCAGCAGAAGCGACTGGCCGCGTTGAACAAGTTCAAGACCAAGAATAGATCTGTTCTCATTTGCACTGATGTCGCTTCTAGGTTGGTTGTAAGAGCTTTATTTGGGTTTTGCTGTATTTAATAATAATATAATAAAAAAAATCGTTTTATTATTTATGTCCAATTAAAACCCACTGTCCTCCCCCAGGGGTCTGGACATCCCGCACGTGGACGTGGTGGTGAACCTGGACATCCCGCTGCACAGCAAGGACTACGTGCACCGCGTGGGGCGCACCGCGCGCGCGGGGAGAGCGGGGAAGGCTATCACTTTTGTTACGCAGGTAATTGGTTTCATGAAATTAAGGCCCATATTTTTAAATAGCTCTCCATTCTCTTGAGATCGATCTTGAGATGCCGAGATTAAAAGTCGCGAGCGGTTTATATATGAAATTATTATTGCAATTAGTCCCACAGTTAAAAAATATTGAAATTGAACTTACAATTAAAAAATATTTCTCCTTCCAGTACGACGTCGAACTGTACCAGCGTATAGAACAATTGATCGGCAAACAACTGCCGCTGTATAAGTCGGAGGAGAGCGAGGTCATGGTGCTGCAGGAGAGGGTCGCCGAGGCACAGCGACTTACTAAGATTGTAAGTTATCTTTAATAAATGTACCAATCAATACTGTGTGCTTGTGTGTGAGCGTGTAGGTTGATTTGCATGTTAATATTTTTTAGCTTTATGTATCTCATATGTAGCACGATTGTGGGAACCTAGTACACTTAATTCCACACTCTTCAAATAATTCACGAGGCGTTGCGCGTAACTGAACACCACGCTTTGTTTTCTTCCCAAGGCCAGGAAATGAATTTCTCATTTTAAGTTTATTATTATTTAATTTCTAATAATATACTACAAATAGGTTTAGTTATGTTACAAATAGGTTAGGTATACTATAATGGTATAAAAATGTGTTTAAACAATAAGTATTTACGAATTGAAAATAAAGCTTGTCAGGTCTTGCTCACTTGATTATCATTGTCTGCGGGTTCAATTCCAATTCATTTGGTTATTTATTACGAAAGCTATTCATTTTAAGCAAGTAACTTATACATATATATCAAAAGTTTACTTTTTTTGTATTCATTCCATGTTCAATGTATAAGTGGAAACATTTTTAGGTAATGTTCCTATGTATTAAATCTATGTATTGTGAGCCGTTTGTTTCCTTAATATGAATAATAACTTATTATGTTTAATTTTTATTAGGAAATGAAAGAGCTAGAAGATAAAAAAGGCAGTAAAGGCAAGAAACGTGGCGCCGACTCCGACGACGATACTGAGGAAGCAGCGGGAGTCCGGCGAAGGCTCAAAGGAAAGCCCAAGCATGGGAAACATGGTGGGAAGAGGAAAAAACGATGAATTAAATGATTATATTATTGATTTTAAAAACATTTTTTTATTTATATACTCTTCTTTTTTCTTGATTGTTAGAAGCAATTGTCAATCTATAATTGTGGAGCTCGATCCCCGACTTGGTGAAATTTATAGTTTCTCCGCTCTGGTAGACAGTGAGACTTTTGTGTTCCATTCCACTCAATACGCAATCTCTCAAGAATGTGCTCATAGTTGTAGTAGTATGTTAAAATGTTTACATGTTCTTAGAATCATAATCATACAACAAACACTAAGATATTTTAATAATTGTTATTCGGAAAAAAGCATAAAGCTGTTCCCTTTTCTTATCAATATTATTGTAAAAATTTTGAGTTGAGAAAAATTGTATTACTGTCCTTGTTCACGTTTCATACAAAGTGAGGTACACGAAGAGAATCTAAATATGTATTCCAGTTCTAGTTTGCGCTCATTTTACTAGCATTGTGCTTTAGATGGCGGAATATGTCATATTTTATTTAACCAGATAAAATAATAAAGATATTTTTAATATAAATAGATAGACTGGGAATCGAACCTACAACCTGAAATATATAACCAAATCACAACTACCAGTGCCAAGGCCAGTGGATGGGACCACAAATATCATATAAAAGTTTAATTATTACTTAAGTTTATAGTCGTTTCTTTAATATCCAATCATTTGTCCTTTTGTCATAATATCATTAATATATTTATCTCAAGTACTGAGAGTAACTTATTTTGAACAGATAGCGTGTAATTTTTTGTATTTTTTCGAGGCAAATTTAGTTAAAAATTAAATTTCTGGGGTGGGCACGGGCCACCCGGCTCCCTCCCTACTAGGTGGAATGGTAATACTTGTATATTGGATATACTTACATAGTAATACTTGTATATTGTATGTATATACTTACTTAATCTCCTTTAATGATCATTCAAATGTTAATCTTCTTGTGACTCGAAAAGAACGAAACGACGACAGCTAAAAAACATTTTTCTTAAAAAAAACTCGCATAGCATAAAAATTAATTCGTCTTAAAACAGATTGAGGAACCTCAATTTTTACATCATCTTAAAGGGATTTGAACCCGTGAACATCGCTGTCATCGTAGACTACCATATCAAATGGAATGTATATTTTTCTGTGACAGGTAAATTAATGTCTGATACCAACTGTATTTAATTTGTTTGTATCAATTTTATTATTTACAAAATTATAAATAATCTTATAAAAATATAATATTTAAATTTATATATTATTCTCTTAAAATATTAACACTTTATCTAATTAAAAATGGGATAGGAAAGGTAATTTTAATTATGGTTACTTTATATACTATCACTTATTTTTTAAATTAGTTAATAATAAAAAAATAAATATAATTTAATAATATCACATGGTAATAAGATTTTGTAAGTAAACAAAAAATATATCAATGCTTTCTTACAATTTATTCTACAAAGTAAACAGTCGTTTTCTTTTATTTAGAAAGAAAAAAAAATAAATAAGAAAAAAAATGCGACAACGCGCCCCCTCAACACGAGGCGTCAAGAGGAAATCACAACATGGTTTCAAATGTTTTAATCGTTATTTATTATTTCTATACAAATAGAACTGTACAGATATTTTTTTAAATTATTATTTACCACATTTCATCTGCTCTCACGATAGACTTTTTACAAAAAAATGAAAACTATCAACACCACGCACGGAATAAACGAGATCGCGCGCCGCTGCGCCCTCGACCCCCGGACCCCGACCCGACCTGACCCGACCCCGACACGGACCCGACTCGCTACCCCCGACCCCCGCCGATCCGACCCCGACCCCGACATACACTTCCCCGCTCGCGCCGGACTTTATAAACAAACAAGCAGTCCTATTTACTTTTCCGATATACGTTATACAAATACAAATAAACACAGTGGCAGTGATTATATACACGCTCGAATAAGTTTTCTTTTCTTCTCGATATAAAAATTTTGTTCAATTTAAATGCACTAAATACAGATTCATTACAATATAATAATAATATTAAATAATGGTTGTGTATAATTTTGTCGCGCGAGGGGAAAAAAGTATACAGGTCTTTGCTACCGGATCCTCGTAAACTTGTATATTAGGCACTTGGACATACCCGCTCCCGGCACCGCGAGGCCGAACGGGCCCTCGCGAGGTCTAATGACGCCTCAGGCCTCGCTACTCGTCAATGGGGTATTTGACCGCACCGTTACATCACATCTCACAAAAATACATACAATATTATATATATAAAAAGTAACGTTACATTAAAATTGAATTTTAAGACTTTGTCTTGTTCTAATTTCCTACTATAGCAACTGAACACGTTCATCGCTTATCGCTCATCGATTCATTGCCACTATCTACACACATTCGGACTCAGCTGCTCTGACACACAACTGTTTACATATATATAATACAACATATAATTAATATAATACAAATACAATATAAATATATCTTAACATAAGTAACGTGGTGTCGAATACCCGATTGTTCAGTGGAGCGTCGGCCCGAAGCGGTCTCGGATTCACATCCCGGCGGGGGGGCCCGTCGCAGTTGACACACTATGACTAGCATAAAAAAAACAATTTATTGGACTCTTATTAGCTACTTAAATATTGCTGGAGGATGATTTTACGATTTAGTTATTCTTATCATTACATTCGATGTCGACACGACAGTACTCTAGTCGAGTGTAACTGCGGGTTGGGGGGTTAACAAATGAGATTCCATATAAAAAACACACGATGGGGGTCGTTCACACAAGTCCACAAGTCCAATAATAATAAGTAAACGATCATCCGAGTACGCTACGGGTTCCTATATAGATATCACAATTTCACCTATACTTATTGCATCACATGGTGTTTGGGGCGTCCATTTGTCATCACAGAGACTGATGGACGGGGGTCGCGGGGTTGGGAGACGGGGGGTCGAGGAGGCGAGGATCTGGGTCCTGGGACCCGGGAGTGGGGGGTCGGCGCTCAGTTGAGGTCCCTGTCCTCTAAGTACTTGTACTCGAACGTGAAGCCCTCTTTCTTCCGCTGGCCCCACTTCTCGTAGTCAAAGTATATGTATGTGCCCTGGTTACAACAGATATACCTGATATATTAATGTGCAAATATTTGTATTATTATTATTTATTAGGCCATCGTGGCACAGTAGGACAGGACAGCATCTGACTATAAACGCGATGGTCGAGGTCTCACACTCTACCATGAATATAGTCCAAGTAGGCAAGAGAACCAATGTTAAAAGACTGCATTCTCGTCTTTCCACTTAATTAGAGACATTGCAAATTGCAGATCTTTAATAATTTACTATGATTTTTTAGCTTCACACTATATTGGCCATATAACATGATAGGCCGAGGCTGCTTAGTGCTAACACTACGTTGTGCATGCGCCGCACTATTTTATGAATTTTCATAATAAAAAAATGACGTTAGTTCACCTGTTCGTATTCCTCATTGATGACCTTCGGCTCCTCGTGCCGTTGGAACCACATCATATACTTGGTGTGGAATCTCCAACTTTGCTTTTTGAGGGCCTTCGCTGCGAGGTACTGGGCCTTCGTGCCCTCCATGTAATAGAATACGAAGAATAAGGTCTCCGTAGACAGCCGCTGGAAGAACTCCACTGAATCCGAGTGGGGTAACAGCACCTTGAATTGAGTATTGGTTTTAAACTTTTAATAAGCTATCGTAGCGCAGCAGCATAACTTGTTTTCTAAACGGGACAGTTGTGGGTCCGAATTTCACTATCGTTCAGTCTTTTTCTGGTAAAAAGACAAAGCGGCGTTGAGTTCCGCCACTCAACAAGCAATTTCTCCAAAATTAGGTGGAACTATAACTTTAATGCTTGAAACACTTTGTCGGCGAACAAGAGGCGCAGGTTCAAATCCCGCTACAATCAAGTTTATAGACATCTAAGTAACAACCTGGTTATAGTACACGGGCGTCTGGCATATGTTCCGGGGCAGGTACACGCGGGTGCGCTCCGAGTCGGAGGGGTGCGGCATGTGGTAGAACGCCGCCTCCATCATCTGGAACTGCACTTGGTGCTCCTGAAAGTTAGGGGAAACAATGTTATTATTAATATTAGAATTTTTTATTACATCCACATTTTAAGAGGTAATGCAAACGTTCATGCATCAAATGAATATTTTATTCATACAGTTCCTAAATTCCATAATAAAGTGGTTAAATTTAACAGATTTATAGTTTATATAGAGAAGGATCTAATATGTTTTTAAATATAATGCATACATAATAAAATTAACATAAAACACTATGTTTTACAATATATGGTTTTGTATAGACATACACGTTGCTATGGCAATGTAAATATCGTACACGTAAATTGTTTTTTTAACTTCACGCTGTATCCTCTATAATTCAGGTTAAGCATAAGGAACCTGGGGACCTAAAGTTAAGACAGTTAATCCTCTTAGTTGCCCATTTTTTGCCAGGAAATAAAATTAAGTACGATCAAACCGAATCCATAGTAGCTGCGTTTACAGGCGCTGTACCTCTGTAGCGTTAATCAGTATATTAGTTATGTTAATATATTTTTTTAATTTAGATTTTTGGTTATCATTTAACTGTGTAAATTGTACTTTACTATTTAAATACCAATAAACTGGAAAAATTGTTTGTTTGGATGAATGCCTTTATCTCAGGAACTAATGGTTTGAATTGAATTTTTTTTGCGTTGTAATTATATAAATATAAGTATATTATATTCACGTTAATCGTATCGATATAACCCGTTAATCCTATCGGTATCGCCCTGTATGGCTGCGCATTTTTATTTTAGGATTCTTACTTTTGATTATTTTCTTCTCGCATAAGTAAAAGCAAAAGTTCAAAAAGCCTGACTTCAGGACGGCCACGACTCGTCTATTATACTTTATAAGGAGTCGATATTATTAGAAATATAACAAACATTATTCAACGGCAGAGGTCCCAACGGCGCTACACCCAGTAAGGGCGGTATGTGCGCTTGTGACAGCGCTGTGGCTCGCCTCGCGTTCGTCCCCGCTCCCGTTACCGTAACTGTCTGTAAAAAAGTTAATTAATTATATTAATTTTATATTACGTTTAATTAGGATTTTTACATATATATTTTTTCTCACGTTGTATCCTGCACACAGCAGGAAAAAGGTAGAGATAACCTGGTGTGACGAATCTAAACGCTGCGCTTCTGCCTGTCAGAGCGAAGAAATGAAAATAAAAATTAAAATAATATTTCATTCAATCGAACCCACAACCAGCCGCGTTTACAGTCACAAACGAGTACTTGTGTACCTGAGCCATAACTTACTTCAATAATAAAAATACATTATATATTTTTCTTTTGTAAAAAATTAAAACCGTCGACAACCACAATCCCCTGCCTTTTCCTACTTGCCCCCCATAAACCAATTTTTACCTGCGCATGATGATGATCGAGCCCCGCTCGCTGCACCGCCTCTTGCGCCATACTTTTTAATGACGCTGCCATTGCCGGTGCCTGTGCCTGTGCCTGGGCCTGTGCTTGTGCCTGTGCCTGTGCCTGAGCCTGAGCCTGGGCCTGGGCCTGTGCTTGGGCCTGTGCCTGCGCCTGCGCTTGGACTGCCAGTGCTGTAGGCGCTGTTAGGGTAAGTGATGCAGGCGTACTTGGTGTTTCGCTTACTCGCCCGCTGTAAGTGAATATTGTTATCATTATATTGAGAACACATACGCATACGAGTATATTATGTACAGATAGATACAATTGGTAATTCAATTCAAAATGTATTTATTACTTACTGTTATATTCAAAAAACAAACCAGAATAACACTTACACACAAGTATAATCATAAATATAAACATTTTATTGCAAAAAAAACCTCAAATAGAAATATTATAATTAAAGGAAATTCTACAAGATTTTTTTAAGAAATCTAGTTTTTTTAATTGAGATTTTAAAGAAATTACATATACTAATAAGTAATTTTTTGCTTCCATAATTATTATACATTTTAAATCGGAGCCAAGTTATACAAAACGTTTAGATAAGTTATAGTGGTGTTGCAGTACAGTAGTAAGTAATATGAGTAGGTACTTATTGACGTGCTGCGGCGTGTGCGCGTTGAGCGTGGGCCCGTTGACGGTGAGGGGCGAGGGCGCGGCGGAGGGCGGCGCGGCCGCGGGCTGCGGCGCGCTCGGCGCCATCGTCGTCGACGAGCTCGACTTTGTTATCTGTAGCAAATATATATACTACAATGTACTTTTATCAATGTAACGTTATAACGTTTATATAAGTTAATAATTTGTGTCTGTAGTCATGCCTTGTTTTTAAATTCACGTTGTATCTCGCATATAGCAACATTGAAAGACGGAACCTAGTATTAAGACACGCCGTTGCCGATTATAGGTCTGATTTTCGAGATATTGTGTGTTGGGTGGCGGAACTCAACGCTGCGCTTTGTCTTGCTACCACAGGGAGGAAATAACAATATTATTGATAAATGAAGCTTTAATTTAAAGATGATGTTAATATCATTAAGTTGGTAGCTGGTATTAATAAATGCTGTAAAGAGTATATTACAACATCTATTCGTACAGTTTAGTGAAACTGTTCTAAGAATCACATAGTAAGTAGCATTAAGTCTTATTTTAAATTTTAAAGCGTTGCTGATAACTCATACTTATAGGAAACAATTAGTAATTTACTGGGTACAGATATTGTAGAGCAAAATTTCAAAATTACATGTCGATTGTTCATTAGCATATTAAATTATTTTTAAATTTCAAAATAAGTAAATGTAATTTAGGAAAGAAATGCATTTTTTTAACTTCAGCTTCAAGGTTCGTGGTTTTTATTTTATATTCAGTCATAATTTTTTACTATTAAAAATTCTGGGATGGGCATCCTACGTTCCCCATTCCTATGCCCATAACTGCTGAACTTAATAAATATTTTAAGACATGGTCAAGAACTATCATTTTAATTGCAGCCTAAACGCTCAAAGGTATATTATACTTTCACAGGTAAACATTAATTGCGGTTGTTAATGAATTCAATTCATCATAGCCGACTCACATACCTCACCTCATCATACAGTATTTTAGAGAAAACTCGTAAACGCTTTATGTAATGTGAACATAAGCTTTTCATTGAAAACTATACACCTATTTATTTTTAGCGTTACGGGATGCCTCGTTCGTTACGACATGCATTCTCCACTTTCAGCTTTTCTACCTTGCCTTCTAACTTTGTCTTTTTGCCAGACTAGATACATAAAAACCGCACGTTTACAAGTTGCGAAATCTAGTTGGAATTCAATAAAATCGTAATAAAATTACTTTTTTTAATATCTCAAAGAAATAAAAATAAAAAATTGCCCCACTTAATGGTTATTTAATATATTACGTAATTGTTTCCCTAAATAAACCATTAAATACTGCAAACAAACTATTGCTTGTCTGTCTTAGGTAGTGTTGGGTTCCGCTATTCTATAAACAGTGATCTACATTTAATTTTCACATATAATAAAATTAAATTACTTAAAAATATTAACAAAAGACTTGAACGAAAATGTTAAAGAAGCGGCAAAGCTACTTAAAAAGAAATTTTCAACACATTTCAGAAACCACTTTACATTTTTTCTATTACGAAACATATTCAGTAGAAAATTCGAAAATTTTTCAACTTTTTAAGACGTGTATTACACACGTTTTATTTCACTTACATTATTATTTGTACTTTCATCATTCGGTAGTATAACTAACTCTGTAGCACACACCATATTTACTTGAGAATTGAAAATAATAAACAATTTTTTAAACAATTTGTTAATTGTAAAACAATAATTTCTTCCCTAAAACTACAATAAATGTGATTATTCTAAAATGTGGGTATTCGCAAGCCGCTTTATTAGTTGACTTGAAAAAAAAAAACGGCGTCGTATATTCAGTTTATGTTTCGCGGGAGATTTAAAATATTTTCTTTATATTTCTAACATTGGGATCCTATACCTAGATTAATTAATATCATGATGGAGTATTTCTAATAATATATGTTTGTTGTAAAAACGTGACATCTTATTTATAAAATAATTCAAAAGAGTTACGATTTACGAAATGCATATACAAATATGCATTTCGTATCCATCACTGCTATATAAACTAATAATATATAAAAAAATGTAATCGGATGAAAATAATTCTGTTGGCAATAACTCGTCTCAATCACTAATTCTACTTATTTTTCAATTTAATATGATACTTTTATGATACGAAGTCTCTATTAATAACATTATATTATTTACTTGGGAGGGTGAATTATTTTCATCGTTCATATTTCTCCAATTTGGGAGGAAAGCGAAGAACAAAGTGGCGAAATTCGTGACGCAGTGGGTCAGCGTTTAATTATAAACGTGATGGTCGTGGGTTCAATCGTCACACTAGAACAACTTGATTGTAATGAAAACAATAAAAGTATACTTTCTTTTTCTTTAAAAATTTTCGAAACTAAATGATATAGACGATATAATATGTATCGATAAACGTGACTGATTTCGCTTCAATTGATTATTTCCTCGTTCTAGTATAGAGAAAAAGGGGCGAGGCGTTGAAATTCACTCATACCAAATAAATTATCTTAAAACTAGGTTCCCTTTGCCTACCTTTCTATGCGCGGGATGCGGACAAGTAAAAATGTAATTTAAACTTAGTTAATTTAAAGTTAGTAATAAGAAATTGAAAACTGGACAATGCCTGTTCTTTCTGAATACCCGGCTATAGGCGTGATATAGAGTGAAATTGAAAAAAACCATTCTAAAGAAGTTTAAAATAAAAAAAACCCACCATACAAGATACTTACAAGTGTAATAGGCGCTGACTGCACAGAGTGTGGCGGGTGCGCGTTGTGTGTGTGCTGCGCGTGTGCATGCGGTAACGACGCGGGCGGGATGAGCGCGGCTGATACCGGGCCATTCTCCACTATTTCTGATGTAAATACAAATTTTCGGCTATAAGGCTAATTATAAAATTGTGTCGTCATGGCGCAGGGTCACAAAGTGGACTGTAAAATCGACTGGTTGTCGGCTCGATCCCCACTTGAGGAAATAAAGTATTTATTCACAATTACATTTTCATTTCTTCGCTCTGGTGTCGAGGCTAAGCGCGGCTTGAGTTTCGCCATTCAACACGCAATGCCTCCAGAACTCGGCGGAAAGTTTGGAATGGGGTGTCCTAACATTAGGTTCCCATTGCCTACCCACCATGTGCGGGATACAGCGTGAAGCTGATTTAATTTTTGACTTCATTTTATTTATAATATTGAATTTCATGACCAAGTTTAAAATATTTTATTTCGAGACTAAATATGTACTATTTTGGTTATACATTTGTACTGCATCGGTACAGTTTATGGGTTCAATTCCCACCACAATTAAATATTTGATATTTGCATTTCTTCGCTCTGGTACCGATGCAAAGCGCGGTGTTGAGTTCCGCCACTCAACACGTAATGCCTCCAGAATTCGGATTAGCTCCCTCTCCCTACGCTACTATATGCAGGATACGTGAAACTGAATAAAAAAATGTTAGAAGTTGATTAGGAAAACATGTTGAGGTCATCGCGGTGCAGTGGGGGCAGTCTCTGATCGTAATCGCGACGGTCGCGATTTCTAATAAAATCATAGGAATATTTGAATTTTATGTAGCACGAAATGAGATATAGAAACATCGAATCGAGACATTAAAAGCATTCGGATATGAATAAATAATTAGTAACGCTATAGTTTTCTGTGCTTTTGCGGACTTGGAAAAGGCAATTATTACATGTTTGAGATTGTGAGTGTAAAAGCTATGGGAGAGACCTCGATTGATATTCGAAAACAGTACAGCGATGATATTGGTTACGTAGAAAGCATGAGGACCCTCCGGTCCTGTATACCCAGAAACCGTAGTATTTGGCGTTCGCTTAGTGATAAAGCGTGAAGCAAAAAAATTGAGCATAATATTTATTTTTTGGATTTTTGATAGACCTTAAACGGTTTATAAGATCCACAGTTTCAAATCATATTAGATTTAAATTTAACATGCAAGAAGACAACAGTGTTAAGAAACATTGCGAATAAATAATACTATAAAGAATATATATAACTTTACATTAAATATTGAAACAAAGGAAAAAAAGTCTGTCAACAAGAACAGAACGAGAGTTGACGACCGCCAGTTAATACGTAATATATATATATATATATATATATATATATATATATATATATATATATATATATATATATTTGAAGGCGCCAATCTCAGGAACTATCGGTTCGGATTGGCAAAATGTTAAATTCAAATAATTTTATTCAAAATAATGCTTCATTTTTTGAACGTCAAATAATTTACCACCAGTTCACTAAAGTTAATGCCTAAGACCTGAGAATAACCGGCGCAAGAAACTCAGCGGGACTTATTTTTTAAAAATCAATTTTAAACAAATACATATTTAATTATCTATGACAATGATACCTTTAAAACAGACTGGAGCGAGCATTTTATTCCCAAGGCGTGTTATCATTTAGAAAATCTTTAATTTGGTAATAACCTTTAACAAACAAACGTCTTTTGACAATTTTTTAAAATTAGAGACTATCTCTGAAGTTTTCTGGGATCCTATTGTAAAAGCGTACAACACATTGCCCCTTAAAAGATTAACTGATTCGATGCAACCGAGTTACAGGTGCACCAAGATTATGCCTATTTCTAGTGTTAATACTATGAAAATCACCAATTTCGGTAAAATTATTAATGTTTTTCTTAACATACATAACATTTTCAAAAATATATTGAGAAGATGCAACTGTGAATATATTAATTTCTTTAAACTTTTGTCTTAAGGTCACACAAATAGCTCGCTTCTGCAGGACAAATATTGGTTGAATACCGGCTGCATTACCCCAAAGTAAAATCCCATAGGACATAATACTATAGAAGTAACTGAAGTAGCAAGTCGAGCTGTTTCTACGTCAGTTAATGATATATGATAGCAGAGCTAAGTCTATTCGCCAATTCATCAATATGGGGTCCCCACTGTAATTTGGAGTCTATGGTGATACCGAGAGAAAGTTATTGAGTTGGATTTGATTTTTGGTGAGTCCATTTATCGAGGAAGCTTATAAGGCTTACATTTTAGTTCTTTTTATTTGATTAGTCTCTAGTGGATAAAAGCTAGTCTTTATACGCGTACATCTTATATTACTGCAGATGTAGATCTAAATACTTCAGAAATAAAAATAGTTCATTCATTATAAAACTAATCTAGGCAAACACAAAACCGGTCTAGCTTATTCAGGTCTTACAATAACCTAGAGCCTAGTGTTTACATATAGACTCGGAGTTTGTGACTCATAGGTCACTGACATTACTGTCACGTGACAAGGAAATAACACTCACAAATACGAAGCGTACATCATTTAAATAACAATAAAATTATTTAGTTTACTATATTTTTTAGGTTCACGCTGTATTCCGTACATAGTAGGGTAGGCAGAGGGGATCTAGTGTTAAGACAATCCTATTACCAGGAAACATTTTAAAAAATACAATGGAATATTAAATATATATTATTAACGACCGCACTACATATTTTTTTAGGAAATAATTATATAGAAATACATAAAAAAATATTATCGACAAGACTATCATAGGTATATCACAGTAAGTGGCTTTTTTATATACGTATGGTTACGTACAAATCAATCAATCAAGCGTATCGTATTATTATTATTATATATAATATGCATAACGGCTGAATTTACAGTGTAAAATAAAAAAATAATAATAAAAAAACATTCTCACATAATCTAGTTTTAGTTAAAGTTAATTTTTATTCAATTTCCATTTACGATTATATCAAAAATTTAAAATTAAATTTCATTTAGTAACAAAAATAAATCAAAGAATATCAAAGTTTAATTTGTTGTGTAACATTACAATTTCTTTTAGTTACACAAAGAAAATGAAATACAGTATTATATAGTCATTTTACAATTACATTCAATCTTGTTATTTACAAATCTATACTCATCTTGTAAAGCTGGAAAGTTAATTTGGTTGAACGAAACTAATCTCACGAACTACGGATTTAAATTAAACAGATGATTTTTGTTTTGGATAGTCAATTTATCAAAGAATGTCTGTAATACTAAATCGTGGCGCAGGGGCGCAAAGTGTAACTGTAAACGCAACAGGTTGTGGGTTCGATCCCACTCGAGAAAATGAAGTATTTCTTATTTCAATTCTTCGATCTAGTGGTGAAAAAAACCGCGGCGTTGAGTTCCGCCAGTCGACTGGCTGGCTATGAGGAACGGAGTGTCTAAACATTAGGTTCCCTTTGTCTACCCTGCGGTTTGCGGGATACACCGTGAAGATATATAAAAATACAAATCGTTTCAATGTAACCAACTGTACCTGAAATGAGAATTACGTCCCGCACTTATAACATCCCAAGTGCGGAACATCACGTGTCATTTAATACTCTTAGTTAACTTTATTTGAAAACGCAGTCGAAATCACAAATAAAAAACTATAACAACCATATTAAGTATACGTATAATATACACACAAACAAAATTATATAACCGCCATTGAACTTCACAACTACGCAATAAAACTCCAAAATAACACACAAAACATGAAAACCACTAAACATGCACTTTTCAATTTCAATTACCATCGTCCATATTTATCCAACATTTGCGCGGGAAAACATTTTTTTCTTAGTTGAGTTTTTTTTTACAATAAATCCAGGCACAAGTCGCTTTAGATAAGGCTTTTCGACTGAACCAACTAGCTGTGTCATCGTATTGGTAATATGCCAATTTATTATTTTCAATATGAACGCTAATAATTTTTAATCTGTTCAAATTTAGTTCTTAAGTCATTAAATTTAAAGGTTGGTATTGCTTGCTTTCGCATTTGGAAAGTTGGCGGTTTTCCAATATGTCGGAATAGTAACGCCAGTCGACCGTTCCATTCATTCTGTGATAACACATTTGTTTTGTAAACAAAGCGTCGTAAGATTATCAACACGTTGATAACCGATTACTATGTGTTGTTTCTTGCCACGTCATTTTCAACAATCGTTTATATTAGTGCTTAAATGGGTTATGCGTTATGCCTTATATTGTGTAGTTCAGTTATTTTTCGAAAAATATTAGATTTCTTAAAAAATACATGGTAAGTGGTAATTAGTAGAATATATTTCATTCTTATTATACAATTTATAATAAATTAGGCGAAATTAATAAAATTATAATAAGAAAAAGAATAATAGCGCAGTGGAAAAAAGTTAACTGCAAAACGCGATGATAGTGGGTTCAATCAATATATTTTAAATTCTTTTCATTTCTCTCCTCAGGTTTACAAAGTTTCGAAAATTCGGCGGTGTATGTGGAAAAAAGTGTAAGACTACAAAATATACTAACCGAATTGAGAACCTCCTCCTTTTTGAAGTTGGTTAAAAATAATACTTTACATATTATCGAACACATGATCAAGAATTGGTAAAATATGATTAAATGTTTCATACATTTCATCATATTTTACATTTTATCCTATTATCTGAGTTTTGTAGTTTTATGAAGTACGAATGACTTTTTTCATTTAAATATTTTTAAATAGTAAGATAAGTAAGATAACTTTTGCTATAATAAATATGTTAGAAATATACAGTAAATATAATCAAATACGAACTTTGTCATAGTGAATTTGGGAAACATAATTGTACAATACTATAAAGTAACTTATGTGTATGTCTGTGTACATCTTTATACATGTAAGTTAGATTAAGAGTGTCTGTTAAATATATGCGTTTGTTCGTAATTTTATTTATTTATTATTATTTTTTTCAGTTTCATGCATCTCACATGTGGTAGGTAGTGGTAGAGTAGGGCAGAGGGAGCTACTCCGCTCCACTTTCCGCCGCATTCGAAGAAATGAATGAAATATTAAATATTTCATTTCCTTGAGGGGGAATGGAACCCACAACTTGTTTTAATTTATTTATATATTGTATTTTACAGTTTTTTTGTCATCATCATTTTAAATGAAAGCACAGTTTTTTTTAAGAAAATAAATAATAATTTTATCGTCGTAAAATAAAACGCCATTTGTTAAGAATGAAGCACACGCACAAGCTTATAATAAATACGATGTAGCTTGACGACAAACCTTGGCTTAGTAGTCAGCACTTGAATGGTTTCCAAGAGGCGCGGGTTCAAATTTTTATACATTTTTATTTTTTAAAGTTGTATTAAGCTAACTGTTGTTATTAACAATTTTCATGTTTCGAAATACTTTTCTTATACTCTTTACCTTTCTAAAATTTTATATATAGGTATATGTGGTTATTTCTACTAACCACTCGACCTGTTGAGGTGCGGTGAGGGCGGCGCTGGTTGTTTACTGGGCGTGGACGCGCCCGACGCGCCCGTGTTGTTTATACTGTGGAAAATTACATTAAATAATATGACATAAGAAACTGTATAATACAACGCCTTTGTGGCACAGTGGACCTGACCAGTGCACCTAACTGCAACCGCCATGGTTGTGGGTTCGGTTTTAACTCAGACTCATTTCTTGTTATTAATATAACATTATGTTTAGTCTATCATGAAGTTAAAGAGTTTGTTTGTTCAAAGCGTATATCTAATTGACTACCCACCTACCTACTTGAGTGGAAAATGAAAATTTTTTTCTTATATTGTTAGTTTGATAGTAAGTTGACGGAGAAATGTAGGCTGGTCTTATAGCTTATTGTAATACGGTAATCGTTTCGATGTAACAAGGTAAACTGAATTTAGGGTCGAGATACTCCTTTTTATGCTTTTTACCTAAATGAGATATCATATTGATTTAGATTTAAAAGTTGTGAGTTGTGAATCTCAATGCCATCCTTTGTTCAGTCAAAGTGACAACATTAAATGTTAAGTAAAAATAATCTCCAACAAACCTATTAGCGTTGACGTTGTGATTGAGCAAACTGACGGTGGGACTGCCAACGCACGCCACACGCAGAGGCAACGGTTTCACCGGCTGGAACAAAATTATAACAATGCTATTTTGTATTACTTATTTTATTATGTATAACATTATTATTATATTCACATTACGGCTTAATTTAAAATATTTAAAATAGATTAATTTAAAATATTTAAAATAGAACCCAATGGGTTTAGGCTGTCGTGAAACAACGGCACAGTGGATTCGATTACCTCTCGAGGTAATGACTTATTTTCTTTCTAAGAAGACAAAGCGCGGTATTAAATTTCGCCACTCAATTCGGTGCTATGGTATACACCATAAACACCTTTTTAGCTTAAAAGCGATAGAAAAATTGAGAGGCACACTTAGTAACTATAATAAAAAGAAGATTTGGAAAATATTTTTATTTATCAGGGTAGCCAGAGAGAGCCGAGCGTCAAATGCTACTAAGATAGTAATAACAAACTCCACCATCTTACTTTGGCCGTGTCGTCTTTTTTCTTTTTGTCTACATCTAACGAGTCTGTCGTGTGGTTGTGGACGTCTAACGTCGGGGACGTGACGGGACTTGCTCCTAGAATAAAAAAATTAATATTTATTATTGTTATCATTTTAGCTTAGCGCTGTATCCAGCATATAGCAGGGTAGGCAGAGACGATTTTATGACACTATGTTTTAAAGAGTTTTATGATACTGTTTCCCACTTTCAGCCGATTTTACGAGACATTGCGTCTTAAGTAGCGCCCTAAGTAGGAATCGAGCCCACAACTATGTAATTAAATTTTAAAATGTCATTAATAACATTGAATATATAATTTCGCAAAAACATTGAATATTCTCGATTTAATATTGAGGTTCCGTGCAACATTATAAGTAATAGTTCTTATTGAAGTTTTAAAAAAATCTCAAATTCATTCTCATTCTCGTCAATTCTCTTTTTCAGTTTTCTTTTTTTGTGATGAATCAGTTATTTACTTTAACCAAATGTGGTTTAAGTGTGCGAGTACATTATACTATTATTTTTAAAAAATAAATAAATCAGCTTCACGCTGTATCCCGCATACTGCAGGGTAGGCAGAGGGAACGTAGTTAAAGACACTCCGTTCCCCACTTTCTGCCGAATTCCGGAGGCATTGTGTGTTAAGTGGCAGAACTCAACGCCGCGCTTTGCCTCGACACCAGAGCGAAGAAATGGAAATATAAATTTAAGTAAATATTTCATCTCCTCGAGTGGGGATCGAACCCACAACCAGTCGGTTTACAGTCACACCTTGTGCCGCTGCGCCACGACCGGCCGCACTATTATTTTTATTACTTTTATTAGTTAATGTTACTTATAATAATTATTAATTAAAATTAAAAACAATTACGTAATCTCGCTACTACATGTTATAAATATTAAATATACACAAAATATATATAGAAACCCTACTAACCTGATAATATACTAGTAGGTGAGCCGGGTGAATCATTACTATTATTACTATCAGTCGTCGCTGATGATGGAAGGCCGACCCCGCTTAACTCAATCTCGTCTAAACCGTTAATATCTTCATATATGTAGTCATTCTCTTCATAGCCCGGCTCTAATGATGATACAATGTAATACTCTACATCCTCTTTTATTCGTTTTATCTGGAATTTTAATTGTTTTCAGATTATTAATATGTAAAAGTGTTTAATGGTTGTGAGTTCGAAACGCACTCACTCGGTTTCATTTAACCTATTTGATAAATGAAAATACAGCATTGATTGAGTTTCGCCCTTTAACATGCAATGCGTCTAAAATAATAGAATATTCTTTAGATACTAGATTAGAGACATTCTGTCTTCTCTTTACCAAGTGCTCAACTGGCACATTCAGATTGCTTATTACGGCAATCATAGAACCAAAAAAAAAACAGATAAAAATCATTCATATTTTGAATTCTTTCTAATGGAAAATATCTAGGGCGGTGGTTATTGCCAATCACTTAAGGAAAGTAGGGATCATTGTAGTTGGTTACATTAATTCTATCTATGTAGATATAGTTCTATCGACACTACAAAATATAGAAGAAAAAAAAATATATAACTAACAATACTAAAAATAACTATATAGCACAGTTGTGGCCGCCCTGAAGTTAGGATTTTTGAGCTTTTGCACATCAGGGAAGAAAAAATTCAGAAGTAAGAAAAATCCTAACATCAGCCATCCACAATTAACTTCAGGTCAGCCACGACTCGTTGTCAGTGCTATACATATATAAAAAGGTATACCTGTTCAACTTCCACAGACATGTTATCTAGCATTCGTAATAATGTTTCGAGTTTTTTTATATGGAACCTATGCCTCTCCAGTTTCAATTTGAGCTCGTCCATACGATCCTGTTTTTCTTTGTCCAAGCGTTTTTTCTTACCAACTAATAATGACTCTACTTCAGACTCAAAAAGATCAATCTGAAATTTGAATTTTATAATTGTATGAATAATTAATAATTTATGTAATGTTTCACCACTCAACATGGAATACCTCAAAAATTGGGTAGAAAGTAGGGAACAGAATGTCTTAACACTACGTTACTCCTCTATATCATGCTAATTGAGGGATAAAGCGTGCGTCTACTTTATTTATACCTGTAAATTGAGTGCATCAATAGAAGAAATGAGCCACGATGACATCTCCTCGCGCTCCTTTTGCGCCGGGTCCAGTTTCTGTGCCGCACCCAGGCCTTCTTTAGAGTATGCTTTTGTTTTCGTTTCTCTTTCAACTACTTTGAACCTTTCCATTTGCTGAAAACAAAAGATGATATGCAATTAACACATACAATTAATTATTGGGGCCGCAGGGGAACAGCGTCTGACTGTAAATGCAACGGTAATGGTTTCGATATTTACTCAGGGTATTGAATTGATTTCATTTCTCGCTCGAGTAGACAAGTCTCGGCATTGAGTTCTGCTATTCAACTCACAATGTCTCAAGCATTGGGTGGTATGTGAATCGAGTGTTTTAACACTAGGTTCTCCCAGTCTATCTTAGTTATTCCAAGTCACTTTTCGTTCATTATTTTTTATTATTGTAATATTAACATGATGCCAACGAAAATCCCCTGAGTTATCTTACTTTTTACCAGAGCTAAAGAAATGCTTATAAAGATCCTACTGAGTTTAAAAATTTAAATTCAACCATGTATAAAACACTGAACTGGTTTGGGTGAAATTTGATAGACATTTAACTTAGCTGAATTAACTCACGATATGCTTTAGCAGAACTTTATGTTGGAACATTAATTACTATTAGTTTGTTTCACTTCTAATATTTATGATAAACATTAAATCATTTTTTAAACAATATTTATAAATTGTAAAATAATTTAAGTAAACTATCTAATCTTTTAACAAATATTAAAAATTTTGAAAAAAATAATAAAGCAAATAATATAAATCCAACACATTTGAAAATATTAATAATAAATATTGAAGTCAATCTTAACAATAGTTCCGTTCTTTTCAGTTGTTCATACCTAATTGAAGA
Source organism: Heliconius sara (assembly GCA_917862395.2). Classification (NCBI taxonomy): domain Eukaryota; kingdom Metazoa; phylum Arthropoda; class Insecta; order Lepidoptera; family Nymphalidae; genus Heliconius; species Heliconius sara. The sequence continues at coordinate 18,375,914 of OU860791.1, forward strand.
CAAAAAAAGCAAATATGGCTAATTACAATAGTTGTTATAGCAGAACAATAGATGAAAGTGAATAAGGTTATATAATTTACACAATGAAGATGAAAATATTCTTTTTTATATATATATTGAAGCATCTTCTATATTTTACATACTTGCTGCCTATCCCACGGCAGCAAGAAATGTAGCAGAGAGTGAAGAATAAAAACATTTTATTCTCTGCTTTCTGCTTCAGTTAAGACTGCATTGTTCAACTTAGGCAAAGAAACAAGGTAATTTAAATACCCAAAATGAATGTTTCAAATCTGGGAATTGAACCATAGTTATCATATGTGTAGCCAGAAACTATTCTCTGTGACTCAATTGTCAATATAATATTAATAATTAAAAAAAAACTTTTTACTTTTTCACCGAATAAACTGTAAATTGTTATTTCACTAATAAGAAAGTCATTTTAGGGCTCTCCTACAATATCAAAACAATATATGTTTGATTTTAAATTACTATTGTCACTCTGGCATAAGTCCAGATGCAGTATTGTATGCATTTTCAACATTTGCACAACTATGTTAACTTTTTGTTATAATTAACTTCAGTATAAAAAAAAAAGTTTGTTCAGAAAAATAATCAAATATCAAAGCTATTGAATAATATAACAAGACATTATATTGTTTCAAAGCTTTGATATTTGTTAAAGAGTAAGAGAAAGAAAAGTAAATTTCAAAAAAAACAGTAAAAGACACAGCTTAGAATTCCATGGTTTTACTATATGGTGCCTATCACATTGCATGGTGAGCTTAAGGCAGTGGGATAAAACATAAGTGTATATTTAATGTATGGGGTTCCTTTGAACACCCTCACTTCCACTTGCTTATGATCTTTCTAAGACACAAAAATTTCAATGATTCTATTAGTGCAATCTGTGAATTATATTCTAGAAACAAATTGATGCTAGTTCTAGTCAGGCTCAGATATTTTAGAAAACTGTAGAGATTTTGCTGTTATACCCCTCGCAACACTTCTATCACATACAAATTACTGTAAGCGTATTTCTGGTCAGCATAGCATTTATAATAATACTTTTTGTCTTCAGTAATTAATGTTTACTTGAATTAATCCATAAAATTAAAATCTTTTATATATTATTTCTTTAGTATTATATAATATGAGTAAAAAAGTTTATAAATATGTTAAACACATTAACAACTACATATAACAATTAAACAAAAACAATCTAGTAATATAAAGTTAAAGAGTTTAATTGAACTCGCTAATCTCACTAGCTTCTGGTTTGAAGTGATTTTTTTTTCGTGTTGCAGTGCTCAATAAATCAACATATAAAGGAATATTATTATAGCCTATCACTTAATGTGATCCATTCCCACAGTCAGTTATCTTGGGCACTTAGAATATGTTTTTATTCTATCATACGGATAACGTGACAGGTGTGAACAGTAGAAAATAATTAAAACCGGTATTTAATTTATTTTAATAATTTGTTTAATATAGTTACCCATAACCATGGACTACTGCAAAGTGTGTAAATGGTCAGGTTTTCATAATACTAAATTTACAAGATTAATCCAGTTTAACTTTGATTTAAAATATAGGTTTTGTTGTATAAAAATATTATTAATTTAATATCATTCTCCTTATTTTCACAGCACAATTTTCCTAATATTCAAAGAAATGAAAAATAGGTGATTGTTTTTGTTCTTAACTTTACAAGAATAGCTTTAATAGTATTTTAATTGAAACTATTTTAAATTAATTATTGAATATATTTTTGCATTGAAAAGTATAATTTAGTCTAGTCTGTAGTCACTTTGGATGCTATTTTTTTATTTGTTACTATATGATATACATTATAAAATATTTATTTACAATAATTAGGTGCTACAAGAAATCAAGAAGGGTTGTTTATAGAGTACTGTTAATATATACACAATTAATCTAATTTAAAGTGGCTTACAAATTATTTGTAATTAAAAGAATTTTAAATGTAAATTAATTTTGTAAATTTTATACTATAAATAATGTTTTATTTACTAATATTACTATCAGCATACTTATTTATACCTTTTATGTAAAATAACACTATCTTTTAAAGCTTTATTTACATTATGAGAAGCTATCTTGTGCTATATCGGCTTTGAGCTTAAGATAACAAATCATACAAAAAGATGTACTATGAAATTCTTAAAGTATAGTTTTCATTTATATGCCATATTTCATTCATGTTTATGATAATTTACTTTGATAAAAAAACATATTAGATTTTTCTTAGTAGTTAAATTATATATTTTTTTAACTCTATAAAAAAATATGCAAAACATAATTTTATAATGATATATTCATTTAAATTTATGATATATCAAGACATGTTAAAATAAATATTAGATTTTGTGATATGTATTTATACATATCACAAAATCTAATATTTATTCTAAATATAGATTTGATAAATGCATTAAATATAAATACTTATCTCAATTGGTTTTTATTAATTCACAAGAACTGGCAGTAATAAAGAACAATCCTAATATTGGAATATTAACTATCTATGACATTGATTATATATAGCAAGAAAGCTGAATGAAAAGTATATTAATTTCATTAGAAAAATTATTTAATAAAGCGCTATGCTTATCTCCTTTACTTATAACTTGTATACAATATAATAATTAAATATATTTCTACTTGTCAAATATTTTGGTATAACACTTACTTAAAATTAAGCAAGACACAAATATAACAAGAAACTCACCGTTTCTATTAGTTTCCTATATTCTAAAAGTGTACTCTTATCCTTAATTTCACCAGAGGCAATCCATGACTTGATCTGATCTCGTAGCCTCTGGAGCTTTTTAATCTCCTTCTTGAGATCTGCCTCATATTTCTCCTTCTGATTACTGTTCGTCGCATTGTGTACCTTCTGCCAGATGTCCTCAAACGTCTCCACCCCTTCTGTGACCTTTTTTAAACACCTGTCTATCTCACCTGCAATAAACATATTCACTTCACAAATGAACTGAATAAACCTGTTTCACAGATGCAACTTCCAATCGAACGCGTAATTATTGTCACTCAACACTGTTTATAAAACCTATGTCAGGTTTTTATCGTTTATAGTGTATAAAATTCATTTAATATCACGTTTTGAGTTAGTGAAAGAGAATTTGCGTAAAAAAAGCACGTAGACAGTAAACGCACTGTCAATTCAGACGAATACCGCCTTGTATTCATTTTCACTGGAGTATGTAAGATATTGTGAGACTACGGCCAGTCGCGGCTGCAGAGCCGAGGTCCCTGCGGTTGGACAATAGAACTCTAGAACACGTATCTACATAGGTTGGGGTCAATCAATCTCTAACCTGATAACATTGTGAATTACCTTGTAATTTTCTTGTCGCAGCCATAGCTATTTACACATGTGGACAAACGTTCCGTACATATCCTAAACATACAAACTATTTACAGGGAAATGCACAAGAATTATTGATAAACAGACAAACTACACATCTGAAGCTTTGTTCGAATCCAAGATGGCTACCGTACACCGCTCGAATTGTTAGTGACTGAACGCATCCAGGCTGACCGCCACAGAATTATTCTGCCCCGCGCCTGGAATGGTAATTAGCGCGAAGCTTTCATAAATAATTATGGATATGTTGTCACTAAAACAACAAACTTCAAAATTTCCACAATATGATTTTAGGTACGTCGCGTAGACCATCAGTCAAGTGCGCAGGCGCAAAATAATAGAGGAAAGCATAGACAAGATTGTAATAAAATGACATATTGTTTGGAAAGTCTTTGCTTTATTCTTATGGGAAATATCTGATTGAATTATTTATTATTGCTTAGTGGTTTTTTATATTATGTAATTATCTTAATATTAATTAAAATGGTAATTAATGTTTATTAAATATATTATGGAAATAATTTATAATAGTTTTCATAGTTGCGATAGATGGCGTTAGTTGTAGACTATTCATACTCTATTATCTATCATATTATATCAATATCGTAAAAGTAGATGGCGCTAGAATTTTAATACTTCTATTCGCGTTATAACTCACAAATTATATAAAATAAATTCAAAATAAGGTTTAAATTGTAACGAAATTGAAACGAGTGCCAACAAAGGTTAAGAATAATTTTATTAAATTATTAATTTCATTTAAACTATCCAAAAAACAAAAAAAAAACATTAGAAAGTATCTAATATACTTTGTAATTTGAATTAGATTTTAGGAAAATAATTATGTATTAAGGATTTATTGTTTATTTATTTTTAAATACCTTGAATAATGTTACAAAAATTTTGTAAAAGCTATATTCTTATTAATTACTTTAAATATAAACAATTATGAATCCTACTATTATAAATACCTATAGTAGGTATAGGTACCTATCTAAATGTAATAATTTGTGAGGATAGATGTTTCTTCCACTTTTACATAAAAAATATTGAAGAGGTTTGAAAGCTGTAAGCGGTGTATCCAAATACTGTAGAGTAATATAGCTTATACATCACTACAAATTATGTCAATATTTTGTACACTGTTATCTATAGTAGGTGTATTTAAACGATAAAATTAAGCGAGCGAAGCCGTCGGTGGGTCGCTAGTATAAAAATATATTAATATATTAAATACAAGAACTTCGATCGATCTTACACTTATGCTCAAAGTATTTTTTTTTATCATTTTTAAGTAAATTAAACATGTTCTCACAAGTTACTTGCTATAAATATAACAGTTACAAATTACATCGTAATTAATCCAATCGAGCGAAGTCGCAGGCGTAACCATTTTTCACATTTATAAGTAAATATGTAATTTGTAACTAGTATTTTACAAGCAGGTTCCAAGTTCCGAAGGACGATAAATACTACATTTAGCACTTCGACAAACGTGACTATGTTTTTAGACACCCACAACTCAAAGAATATTCACGCACTAACGTGATGATAATAAAACGCAAAATAGTGTTGTTAAAAGCTGTGAATATATCTATATTGCAGTTTTATCAAGATCTTTGTTGGACCCGTCGTGACGCAGGGTCACAAAAGTGCGTACATGTGTAAACGCAACAATTTCGGGTTCGATTCCCACTCGGGACGATTTGTTCACATTTAATATGTTCATTTCCTTTTTTGGTAATAAGGAAAAACGCAGCGTTGTGTTTCGCCACTCTACATGTTTCATGACATTCTACATGATCCAGAGTAAAGCAAAATAAAAAATCTTTATTCTAATTCTGGAGTGCTCCAAATATTTTATAGAATTATTATAACCAGAAAATTTGTTTGTCTCAATTCAGACAAGAGATTTTACGTTTTCTAATGTAAAATCTCTTATCTGGACTCTTCTGCTTCCGTAAGAATTTTAAGAAATCCCCTCTTAATTTTCCTCTGCACTCCCCAATGAGTCTAGATAATTGAATATTTTCTAAATGTGATAGTGGTCCAAATAGTAGCTTTGTAACCGTCATGAGGAACGTCATGAGTAGAAACATGTTTACTGTACGCGATAATAGAAATCAAATTAAAAGTTAACCGAGTTAAAAAGTGACTGAGTATACTAATTTTTTTTGTACTTCCCGCTTTGATCTACAGTCCAGAAATAGTTCAGGTACGGAATTCTAGATGGGTGACTCCGACTAGCACATGACCGTTTTTTTATTGTTTCATAGTCATATTAATGGTATTTTATTTTATTATTTATTATACTTTATCATTATATATCTATTTTTTTTATGGAAAAGACACGGCAAACGAGCGTGCGGGTCACCTGATGGTAAGTGACTACCGCCGCCCACGACCCCGTGCAACCCCAGAGGAGTTACAGGTGCGTTGCCAGCCTTTACGATGGGTTGGGCGCCGGGGCCCGGCATTACCTGATGCGAAACGCAGTGGCATAAAGCCACTACTTCACGCCGGTTTTAAATGCCGGGGGTGGTAATGATCCGGTCGAGTCTGCCCATGTGTGTTGCCGTTGCTGGCGACGTGACTCTACCACACGTACTTTAGTCGCCTCTTACGACACCACCAGTACCAGGATGATCCTATTCTAGGCCGGGATCACACGGCACAAAATTTATTTGTTTTTAGTTGATTTATTTAATAATATTATCGAACCCCATAATTTGCCCTTAACAATAGTTGCTTTATAACCAAGAAATCAAAAACCCGTATTTTGCCCAAACTTTGATTTAAATTTGGAAATCAAACATCGAAAACAAAGTTGATTTAATTTTAAATCTGATCTTCTAGCGTTACGATTTACAAATAATATAAGATATAATAACCAAATAACAAAATAACGTTCAAAATAGAAAAATAAATTAACTCCAGAGGGAAAAAATCAACCATTACGCAATTTCCATATATTCTTAATAATAATAATAGTATATTTTTTTCTAGAAAACATGTTACAAAGCAATTAATCTATGTCGGACGTTCATCAGCATTGATTCTCAATTACGGCGTTCGACAAACATGGTGTCGGTTACGATGAAACAACTTGACCGTGACGGGCGTCGGACGACACTATGTCATTATGTTTTTATATTATTTTTAGAGATAATTGGAGAGACTTAACACTAGATTACCTATTTTGAGGTCTACAACGTTTTTTTCTAGTGTCACACTCTATCTCGCATACGGCAGGGTTAGGCGGAGGGAATCTAGTGTAAAGATACTCCGTTACCCACTTTCCGACGAATTCTGGAGGCATTGCGTGTTGGAGAAAGACGCAACGGTGCGCTTTGCCTCGACACCAGAGCGAAGAAAAGAAAATATTAAATATTATATTTCCGCGAGTGGGAATCGAACCCACAACCTGTCGCGTTAACAGTCACATGCTTGTGCCTCTGTGCCGAGTCGGACCTCGACTTCTTTTGTTTATTATTATTTATTGTTGTTATTTATATAATGTACAACATATCCATTTTATGTACCTACAAATATCTAAGACATGATATCATTTAATTATCATTGCAATGTCGTTATGCAAAAGATTGTAATTGAGTTTTATTTTAATATTTATTAATTTTTTTAGTGGAAGCGTCGTGCTCGGCATATCGTATGACCGTAAGCGTAACGGCTGTGGGTTCTATTCCCAGTCGGGGGAATGGATTATTTTTATTTCTTTTCTCTGGTAGCTTGACAAAGTGCGGCGGAATGTGGACGACAGTGGCTTGACGCTAGGTTTTCTCTGATTATCTTGATATGCGGTATAAAGCGTTAAGCTTGGAATACAATATTCATTTCACAACACACTCGGGGTAATGAAACATTTAATTGTCTCGCTCTTTGTAAGGAGGCAAATCGTGGGATTGAGTTCCGCCACGGTACAGTAAAAAAACAGAGTATTGGGAACATCCCAAGCGTCAAAGGTTGTGGATTCAAATTCTACTTGGGAATTATTTTTTTTTTAAATTTAATTTGTGGTCTACTTAAGTACTTGTAAGTTAAGAAATTTTACATTTTCTAACGTAAAATGTATTGTCTGGATTCTTCCGCTTTTCGTAGCTTTTCGTAATTTTGTCACTCGTCAAGTGTCTTTTACGGGTTACCCGCATAATTGGGAATTATTACGATTGCATTTTTAAATAGTAAATAGTAGTAAAAAGAAACCATAACAACGATTTTTTTTATTTTCATCTGTTTGTCTTTGAGTTGGTTCACGCTTATTTCAAAAAACGGCTTAACTGATGTAGTAGCTTTACTACGTTACGGTTTATTAATAAAAAAGTATTTTGTCCGACAAAATTGGTAATTAATAAAACAGTTATTTTATAGAGATGTTTTATTAATTTGAATGAATCTTTAGCTTTTAATGTTTGGTTGTTTGATATTGTTCGTAAAATTATTATTTGTATGATTGTACAAAAAAAACAAGATTGTCTGATGTAAAAAAAATGAAGCCAGTCGTGACGCAGGGGCACAAACTGTGACTGTTAACGCGACTGGTTGTAAGTTCGATACCCACTCGAGGAAATTAAATATTTATTTAAATTTGTATTTTTATTTCTTCGCTCTGGTATCGAGGAATTCAGCGGAAAGTGGGTAATGGAGTGTCTTAACACTAAGTCCCTCTGCTTACTCTGATGTGTGCGGTATACAGCGTGAAACTAATAAAAAATGAAGCTAATAAAGTTGTGTGACGTAGCGACTACAAAGTGCAAATGCGTCGGTTGTGATTACCGCCATTGTAAAGTGGGCGGCAAATGGAGAACGAAGTGTCCTAACATTAGGTTAGCTTTATCGATTTTGCTGAATGTAAATTATAGCGTACAGCTGCTTGGCCTTTTTTTTAGCTTCACAATGTCCTCCATACTCCTAGTATGGTAGGCAGAAGGGACCCGACAACATAATATTACGATATTCCGTTCCAATTAAGGCACTTCCGTTCGATCCTTTCCATTCCGTTCCACTAGTTGGGGAACTCAACTCTATTTTTAACTACAAACTTCATAGACACGATTTTAATAACATTTCAAAACTTGGTCTAAATCTGTTCTTGACATGGTTTTAATACATTTAAATAAAATACATAATGTATTCTTTTAAGAAACAACATGACTGACTGCCCCTAGTACTAATGAATTTGTTATTTACAGCGAGATTACGTTTGATATCCTTCATAAAGATAAAGTGATATTTTTCGTATTTTATCATCTGAGGCACAATAAAATATTTTATTAATGTGTTACTGTACTTGAAATAGTTTTTATTAGTTGTGTTCGCTTTTTCCACGTATTTTGAAGATCTGATGTTTTTAAATTAAAAGGCCAGCCGTGGCGCAGGGGCACAAGCGTGTGATTGTAAACGTGACGGGTTGTAGGGTCGATTCCCACTCATATTCCCACAAATATTTACCATTTTCCTTTCGTCTCTTTGGTACCAAGGCAAAGCGCTGAGGTCAGTTCCGTAAGGTCCGTGAGGTCAGGTCACTCAATACCTAATTTCACCAGAATTCGTCGGAAAGTGGGGAACAAAGTGTTTTAACACTAGGTTCCCGCCGAGTAATTGCCGGATACATCGTGAAACTGTGTGATTACGTTTTTCTAAATCGGTTGCGTGGTTAGAAAGAGAGTATTTTACAATAGAGTTTAGTCTGATCCAAAGCTAGATTAAACGTGATAAAATAACTGTCTGCACTATCACGTACGCACTGTTTGGTTTGAAACTTAGTTTTAGTACTGCTTCGTGATGAATGTGTTACCTACTACAAGGAAAACCATTATTTTTATTATATTTGGCGCTTATGCAAGACTGAAAGGTTACTACTTATCATATAAGTACCTAATTTATATTAAAAATGAAATATTTTTTATTTTCAAATTACAACTGATTTAGGTAATAGGCCAAATCTTAATATATTAAACAAGGTTCAATATACAAATATTTATTGTACCATATCATTTAATAATTGTTTTATCTGTTTTAGAAAACAAAAATCTTGCAATAAATCACTTCTATCTGTACATTGCACAACCAAAAAAAAGAAGATTGTACGAGTCATTTCAGGGCCATTCTTTACAGACTTGTTTACTCCACATGAGATTTGAATTATAAAAATAAAACATTTTTTATTTTATAAAAATCTATTGTTATTAAGCGACATAGGCTCATAGTTGGTTAGTAAAATGGAATTACTTAAGGACTAAGTTAGTAAAATATAAATAAAAGTACCTATAAAAATATTATCTCAAAGGACTGAACCAAGAATTAATTCTTTGAACTTTTCAAATTTGAATTATTACAATACAACGTCATAATAATAAATTAAGCCAAGTCCTACAAAACTGTTTATTCAGTTTGTCTGTAGGATCTATCGAGTCTGTTATCTATTTTATCATTTATTCCGACACTCATAAAAAACAAAATATACTTTTATTACATAAGATATATAAATTTTACATTTTTAATTATAAATTGTTATGAAAATTATATTTAAAAATATAAACAAAACACTTTTCCGTGGGTGGGATAAGTATCCAAGCCATTGGGCATCCAGAGAGAGAGAAACCTCACAATAAGCGCGGTCTCAAGTAAAACTGCCTTCTGCATCCGGTGCTTGATCCATGAGCTAAGCTAAAAATCACTGAACATATTTTTCATAACAATATTTTGGCACCGACTCTAAATGGATGTAAGTCTGGTGGCCACGATACGAAATAACATCTTCTCATTAATACAGTATAAGTCAACAGGTAAGACGAAACAGGAAAAATCTCACTACTGCTTGGATAGATTATAAGAAGGTATATGATTGAGTGCCACATACTTGACTTTTCTTAAGGTCTTGGAGTTATATAAGATTGATATAACTTTGAGATCATTACTGGAGGCTTGTATGGGACAATGGATCACTGTCCTTCGTCATCTAGGGAAGTGTGATATTCCTGCAGTGTTTGAACCGATAATGATAAGGAGGGGTATATTTCAAGGTGACAGACTGAGTCCTTTAGGGTTTTGTCTAGCTCTAAATCCATTTAGCGCTTTGTTAGAGCATTCACGTTTAGGCGTTCGATTTAGCGGGGGGTAAAATCACACACTCATTATCGTTAAGTTATTTAATTCAACTTTAAATAGTTGATAACAAATATCGAAAAAAATCAGCTTCACGTTATATACCGCACACTGCAGGATAAGCAGAGAGGTTCCCTCTGCATATCCTGTAGTGTACACTAGTTGTGATAAGAAACTACGTTCCTCATTTTCCGCTGGATTCTGAAGGCATTGCGTGTTGAGTGGCGGAACTCAACGTCGCGCTTTGCTTCGACACCAGAGCGAAAAAATGAAAATAATACGTAACGAATCAAGTATTTATACGTGTATACATCCGTTTATACTTCCATAACAATTAATAATACAAATGATATACCTACATTTGCAAAAATAGCTTAGTTCAACGCTATAGTATGAACGAATAGTATGTAAAAGCTACAATAGGTACTTATGTAAAATTTAATAAATTGTAAAATTTAATAAAACTCGGTACAATTCCAAAGCTTGTAATATCTTAATTGCTTGCGCTTCCATAATCAGTCACTTATCCGAACGAGCTGCATATAACCGATAATGAAGTAGAATTCCAGTTTATTATTCATCCAAAAATAATTCTGTAAATAAAACTAAATGCCGTTATAAAGATATCGAAGCGATTCCTATCAGATTTAGGACATAAAAATAATTTATTTATAACAGGATTAAATATCAATTCAGTGACGCAAGTACTTTCTATCAAAACAATGCCATAACCGCATTGTTTATTATAAAATATGTTTATGTCTTCTCGCATCTATATCGGTTTATTCTATAAATTGGAACAGAGATGCGAAAATATTTTATTTACAAATATTAAATATACCGATTTTCAGCGGAACGGAAGTGTGTTAATGGGAAACGGAGTGTCCTAACACTAGGTTCCCAGATTCCCTCTACCTACCCTGCTATGTGCACGATACAGCGTGAAGCATAGCGTCTGACTATAAACCTGATGTTTTTGTTCGATTCCTACTCCGGTGAATTATGTTCATCGTATTTGTCTAGTTACCCATAACCATATAACTAGATTGATAAATACCATAGTAAGAGAAGATACAACGTTAAGCTTAAAATATATATTTATATGTAAGTTAATAAGTAAGTTGCGTCCAAACTGTATTCAATTAATTATTAAAATAACATACATATAGATATTTAAAAGTTAACACGCGGCTATGAATAAATTGAATAAAAATATTATTTTATTCAATTAACAATAAACATAAAGATATTCATTATTTAGTTTATTATACCACAATTATGAATGCTATAAATAATACCTCTTAAGCTTGTTATTATAGATAATTCAAAAACCTTTATAGTTTTTATTTTATGAATGTTCGGGACGTAAATATTAAAAATAATTAACTTAGGTACATTTGTATGACTCAGCAAATAAATCTATGTGTGTACTTAAAAAAATGTTATGTATACTTAAAAAAACCGTAAACACGGTTTTGTACATCTATTCAATTATTCAAATCGGTTAAAGAGAAAGAGCATTTAATAAATATTTTTTTTATTTTTTTTTATAAAATGATGGCAGCACTAGTCCAATATTTACATTCTATATTTACGGTCGTTAAGTTCATTTTACAAGAAACGTTCAGAACAGAACATAAGTTGACATATTAGATTAGAAAAAGAAAATCAATATGACGTCAACGCCATAACAAAAAGACACTTAAGGAAATGGAAAAATTGTATTTCGAAGTAAAACACTCTAATATGTTTTGTTTATAGTTGCACTTAATGTATTTTTAATACAAGTTACACGCGCTTACTTTTAATTTTATTTCATTTTATGTGTATAAAATAAGTGTCTATAGGTAGGTACATACTTACATAGGTTTACAACTTATTAAATATTATTTTGTATTGGTAAATGAATAAAGGAAACGATACTTACTTATTAAAAACTTGCAGCCCGCCCTCGTCTTCGCCCGCTTGAATTACATGATTATTCATTTAATAAACAGAATTGACTGATTACTATAATTACTCCTAATATGTTTATGTTTCTACATAATCGTAATTTCTATAAGGATATTTGATATTTATAATAATATACATTGAGCATTAATACGTGAAGCTAATTATTTATTATACTATTAGCAAACTCGTGGAAATGAGGTAGATGTAGGTGAAAAAAACTATAAAAGTAATAGAATTGTCTTAATCGGGGGATGCACGAGCGTCCATCAAATATTGTACTTATTCTTCAGTGGCGAGACTTCAATAATATACTTATAAGTATAAAATAGACACGAACTTTTACCTCCTTCACCGCGTGTAGGTACTCTTATGTTATTTTAGATTGGTAGCTTATGTTGTTTTAAATTATTAGGTCAGAATAATAACCTCATTTCAGTCAACACTGATCACGCGGAACTACTATTCCTAAGTCAATATATTCATATCTCTTAAGATTTAGCTGGCTGTTAGGGTTCGATATCAGCTACTCCAGATCTTCATTTTATTATGTGGACAGAAAATACTTGTTGTGTTGGTCAACTTTTACTAAAACGCTATATTTATATCACTTATAGTTGAGACAGGCTGTTAAGGTTCCACATCAGGTGTCCAGATTTTCAAAATAAACTGTAGCATATATGTTGCCTAGACTAGAATAGCTATACAACAAAAAAGAATTTAAAAAATACAAATTATAGCCAATGTAGGTAAATATTTAAACTCCTAATATTTTCTAAAATTTAAATGTACCTAACATTTAAAAGAACATATTAATAGTTATTATATTAAAAAGGTAAATAACATTGAAATTTTGGTACTAAATGTGAGTTTACATATATCCTAATTGTTTTCCTTTTATGTAAACAAATTCTTTTTATCTTTTTATAGTATACATATATTTACAATTATTAAACTACGAAAATAATAACATTATAAATTATTATATTAGTTCTACATACTGAATGCATGCATCTACATATCACTTAGGTACAAAATGCCTTTGAATTTGATATACAAAATAAAAGAAACCCTCCTCTTATTTCAGTATCAATTACATATTGTAGCTTGTTTGATTCTAACGGAGTAAATATTGATTTGTATACAGCTAGGTCACAGACACTCGTAATTTTGTTAGCATCACTATTATCACAGAATCTGTTGATTAAGCAAACAACGTTTACAATATTCGCTGTAGGGTGTTATTTAAAATAACGTCGTTTTTCGTTTTAGCTCCACGTTGTTTCCTTAGCGGGGTAGCCAGAGAGATTGGAGTTACGGCCCGCATGGGTACCTCTTTCACCTCGTCCACTGTCATCAAACTCTTCATATGCTTTTCGGGGGTCCTCATGCTTTTTATCTCACGATCTTCCTTTAGTATCATCGATACTGTGCTACTTCCTCTACCTCTCTTACCTATCTAACCTTATTTTTTTTATAATTATGTATCATATAATTAAGTAAGTAGAAAACCCAATGTTAAGAAGCTTCAAAAAGTGTTAAGTGGTGTAGTCTTTATGACATGCTTGAAAGGGAATCTAGCATATAATGAAAACGATTACAATTGCATATCACTACGGTATGCATCAATAGAACTCTTCCCGCACTCAGAATACGTGCTGTAACGGCCATTGAAAATGAGCCCTTGCAGTCAGACACTTTGTTGCTGCACAACGACGGCTTCTAACTATAACAACTTTCTTATTACTTTAAGTAGACGTTCATTCTTTTCAAATGTTACTTAAAGTCAATTCTAATTAAAAGTTTCTTTTTACTTAATTTATTAAAAACGCAATGTCTTGAAATTTGGGCGATGCGGGGGGAATAGAGGGTTTTAACAAGATGTTCCTTCAGGCTTCCCTGGTATATGTGGGATACAACGAGGCAATGGTAATGGCTTTCAAAATAAAATTTAAACCAACTACACAATGTGCATTATTACAATTTTAAAAATACTCTTACTTTAAAATAATCTTAAGTTATTTTATCCTTTTATTATTTTAAAGCAAATTTCATGTTATGGGCTAGGTTTACTAGGTTACGATTCCTCTACTTTACAATCAAAGTTTATATGGTTTCCATGGAAATATAATATGCAAGTCTAACTATATAAATATACACTAACATTATATAGCAGCAGAATTTGTATAGTTGAACGAGCTAATCTCAGGAGGTATCTACTGCGACGTCTTCACTCGCCGTTACGTAATTTTTTTACATTCACGCTCTGCAAAGCAGTATTCTTCTATACAGACGGGGCAGATATGAGAACCTAGAGTTAAGACACTCCTTAATCCAGGAGGCACTGCGGGTTGAGTCGTGGAACTGAACGCCGCATATGAGAACTTATAATAAAAATAAAGGAAAAACTGAAAATTAACAGGTATTCCATAGAAAAAGTTAATAATTCTTTAAAATGATGAAGTAAACAAAAATGTGAAAAAAAAAATTCTTTAGAGCTTCATGGTGGGCTTTAGAAAAGAGTAACAGATAAATTTCTCTCTCTTCTTCTTCCTCTCCTTTGAAAAAATTTATCTAAAATTATAAAAGGGTCTTGGAAATAGAAAAGTGCTTGTATGTTTGTCATAAAAATTCTTTTTAATGGGAACTGTTTAATAAAAAATGTTAATTTTGTTATGATATACAAATATAATATTAAAACCTCAATTTCCTTTGTATGGTTTATCTTGTACCGATATTGAGCGTATTTTAAGAATGAGCTTTAAGAGTGGAGCTATTAATAAATTTGTGAGTTGAAAACAGACGCACTCCAAATGTGGATAGATAGCAATGGATTGTGGACGAGATAAATGTTAAATATATATTCATATTGTTTAAAACAAGTGCCAGTCGGACACGCCCAATAGGATTCCGTACCAATTTCAAAATTGTCGTTCAACGGGAAGTACAACTTATAAAAGAAGAAAATCTAAAATTTGTGGGTGAACTCACTCATTGTGTATGAAATGAAATACAATTATAAGTTAAATGTCTATAATATATAATTATCAAATAATAAAAAAATATTGTTTTTTTTTTCAAAACATACGTCACATACATTTTTCTCATTATGAAAATAATTAATTTCTTATAAAACAAACTTTTAAAATGCTAATCAATAAAAAAAAATCAACTTCACGCTGTATCCCGTATACAGCAGGTTAGGCACAGGAGTCCATTAAGACACTTCGTTTCCCACTTTCCTTCGAATTCTGGAGGCATTGAGTGGCAGAACACAACACCACGCTTTGCCTCGACTCCAGGGCGACATATATATTTAAATAAATATTTCATTTCCGCAAGTGGAGCCCGAACTCACAACCAGTCGATTTAACAGTCACACTTTGCCTCTGCGCCATGACTGGCCTCTAAAATGCTAATAATTTAATAAATGTCCTACAAAGAACGTCTCAGCCCTGTTGTTGTAGAGCAGCGTCTGGTAGCAAACACGATGAATGTGGATTAAATCTCCTTTCATAGAAATGATTGTGCTTAAATTATTTCCATTATCCTGCTAACAAAACACAGCGGCATGTTTCGCCAGAACACTGACACATCGCAAAATGTGGAAAGAAGGAGTGTAACGTGTACTTACCCGATGCGTAAGTACGTACGTACCAAATGCTCTAGATAAAATGTGATGAATACATAAAAATATAAAAATAAAAAATTTCTTCTCAGTGGTACAACTAACTTGTATTTCCATGATAAATCTTTCTACTTTGTAGATCACATACAAAAGACATTGTGCGTGGTTCTGTAAATAACAATATAGCAGCATAAACATTTCATAAGGGATTTAAACCCATTATTACGTGCGGGCACGAATCAAATGCGTCATAGTGGCGTCATGAGCTTGAATCTTAAAAAAGTAAAAACAATATATTTTTGTTACAAATAAATGAAAATTTTGTTACAAACATTTAAGAATATAATCTGGATTTTCATTATTTTTCCATATTTTCAGTTTCAGGAACATAATATTTTTCTATCTTCTTCGCTGGATTCACCTATTAATGCAATATTTAACAAATATATCTATTTACATATGTCATCGATATTTCAACTACATATTTACATGACAGTTAATGATTAATTTGTTATTATCTATTTTAGTTATATGCGTACTTCTTTAATATCCACAATTTAACTTAAAAAATAAGCATAATATTATACAATATTAACAATAAAACAAAATAGAGGTATAATTTTCAATTTAGGTGCTTTACAATTAAACAAAAACAAAAAAAGACATAGCAGATTATCAAAATATACAGGTTAAATTTGTATTCGTTATTAATTATTAATTAAAGAATCTTAAATATATTTTTAAATTATCTTACAATAAGCATAATATAATAATATATAGTAAATAAAGTAAATATATAGTAATTAAATTAAATATATTTTAGTAGAAAAATAATAATAAGCAATTTAAAAAATTATGAGTCATGGCTCTACGTCAATTTTTCAAGATCAAGATTTACTATAGCATGAAAAAAAACGTAAACGTTATCAAAGCAGTTTGGCGCGTAACTTTGTTGGGAGTGCACGTGTTTTCCGTTTTATCAAACACGATTAACTAGTTCTGCCGATATTTGTATATAATAATTAGAAATATAAAAACTATAATTATTTGTGTGTATTTAATTATTATTGTATGATAAATGTGTGAATTTATCATTCAATGTGCATATAATCTGTTAAAAAAAGTGTGCTCTGCCTAATTTAAAGTAATTTAAATAGTAATGTAATTTATTTATAATGCTATAGTGTTAAATATGGAACTTAAACATAATAAATTATTTATTTTTGTAAATAAACTTTGTAAAGTGATTTTTCTCCATGAACTGCTTAAAATGCTAACAAGAAGAAAACTGCAAGCTCTACTATGCCTATTTTCTATGGGTAAGATTATTGGTTTAAAATATTGTACAGATAACAATAGAATACAATATTTTACTAGATTACAATATTTTACATGTTACAATGTATTACATAGTATTTTACAATTTTAAGTAAAATCACTTATTTACTTATTATACATTAAAGCTGCTTATATGTCGTGTAAAAGAAAAAAAATATCAATAGAACTATAACAGTTCTTTAAAATCTTTATTTCAATAAATATTTTTTATACATATATGTTACATTACACAGTCAATTTCTCTAGATACATCTAGAGAAATTGTCGTACATTGTCAAATGTCGCACGAAGTTGAAGTATGATACGTTTTATGAATTTTTCAAATTCAAAGTAAGGAAATACAATTTAGAAAAAATTTTTGACTTCATAATTGAAACTCATAAATTTGTTTAATTATAAACAGTTATGAGAAGTGTTTAAAATGTTTTTTTTTTAATCTAAAAAGTTAACTTTGTGGATATTTTGATTATAGAGCACATTGGATTAATCCTGTCATGTAAATAAATATCGAAATAAATTAAATAATTTACATGTTAATACAGATTTTTACAATTTTCAAATATATTTTTAAATAGTGCGCATTATGGTTTTTTCGATTCTAAATCGACTCTATTCTAGCACCGTTGAACAGTTAAGCTGCATACAATGAATTTAAAAAGGAAAAGGTTTTCTCGCTTAGCAGGATAGCCAGAAGGAACCCTGGATAATTTTAAGACATTCCGTTAAGACACTATAATAAAAAACAATAACATTAACTAAAAAATCACGTTTGGCTTACACTCTAAATTTATACCTTACCTTTCGCAACGGTGTACATTGTATAGCACATCTTGATGTCGCACTTTTTTTCCAAAGCTAAAAGTGAAAATGAGTTAAATGTATCGATAAAACATTATTAGCAGCTAAAAATTACCCCACCCTACCACAACGGCGCCCGTGTTATTTTTTTTAGCCTAGCAGAGCAAAATATTAAAACGATAATAACTTCTTTCCACGGGTGGGAATCGAACTTTTAACCGTCGGTGACCTTTATGTTACGAACAGCAATATAAAGTATTAGTTTTATTTTTTTGTACGTTACTCAAGTACGCTATTCAGTTGTTAAATTGTTAGGTCGAGAACATATGTATATGTCGACCAAGCAGTTTAAAAAAAACATTGATATAATACATTTTACACAATATAATTTATTTTTTCCTTTAAAATGTTTTAGGTATATTTTATTGTCTTTAATCCTTAATCAATAAAGAAGAAAAAAAAAACCTTGTTTCTTTCTTGTCTTACGCAAACATAGTAAAAGTTATATATATATATATATATATTTTAGTTCGACTATCAAAGTAAAAAGTAAATAAGTAAATTATTTAATAACATTTATATTTCATTGGAGGCCATCATGGCCCTAGGATACAAGCAATTGTAATGCGCGATAGTTCGAGAATTCACGAGAATTCACCGGTAAGTGAGGAAGTATTTTAATGGGAACGGAGTGGCATAGGGTTCCCTATGCCTACCCTGCTATGTGCGGGACATGAAGCTAAAAAATAAAAAAATTGTGAAGAATAAATCCCTACTTAGTGCTTTAATAGTTGTGTACAGAAAATGTAGCGTTGAGTTCCGCCATACAACGTACCATATTTTGATAAATCAGACGGAAAGTGGATTCGAACATTGGATGGCTATCAAAAATCAGCCTATTTCGGTCCACTGCTGGACGTAGGCCTCCCCCAGGGTGCGCCATGGCTGTCAATGAAATACTCAAGAATATCATATAAGTGCCTACTACGCGCGGTATCGTCTGCGTTGTGTATGACACATGACACATTTTAAGTGTCAGTAAGTATTATACTACTGTAATATAGATAGGTCCTCCCTCGATAAGTTAGACTAAATATATATATTTTTTATTTGGACACAAAAGGTATAATAGTCTCAAAGTGCCCTGGCATTCTCCTTTATTTTTTAATTAATAATTAGTTTAGTTTGTATGTAGTTAACAGGGATGAAATTTTGCCTTTAGGTCCCGACGTTAGCGCGTTTAACCAACACATAATTTTCAGCTTTATAATATTAATATAGCTTATGCTAAAGAATAAAAAAAAATGGACAAGACAAATATTGGTGCCAAAGAATTTGTTTATTAGGTGTTTAATACAAGTACACACAGACGCGCTTGTCCTTACTATTTATAAGAAAAATTTACAATTACTTAGCATTTTCACAGACGTACATGTATAATATAAGTAATATAATATCACTTAGTTTTAATCCAATTATCGCGCGTCCCGCTGTTTGCCTCGTTGCCTCGTGTCATTGCAATATTGTGAGTAAATTGCAAGAAAAGATGTTCAAATATAGGTATGCCTAGAAATCATCTATATGGGTCCATGTTTTTTATTATATGTACCTATAAGTTATTATTATACCGCTATGGCGCAGTATTAATGATCGCCATGGAACGAGGTCATTTTTAGGTCCAATTTCTCTTGAAAGAGTATCAACATCAATACTTAGTATAATAACGTGGAACAGTTTGTTTGCTTGAACGCGACAATTTCAATGAACTGTCCAACGCAATAAAATTGAAAATTTTATTGCGTTGGACAGTTCTTTTATATAGGAAGGCTCTGCTTCCATTACCACTAAGACTGTGTCAGATGTCACATATGCATAATTCCCAGCTAATATAATTATATTTTTTTCATTCATTTCATTAATTCTTTGAAGGTTATCCCTGTCACCCCGCTTTGCCTTGTTACCATTGCGAGGAAATGAAAATATTAACGAAACTCAACCCCTTAGTACGGGTCGAACCCACAAGCGTTGCGTCTATAGTAATATGTAATTAAAGATATATAATATGTAAATATGTCGGCCACTACTTGTAAGCAAATAAGATTTGCATTAATTGAATTTCATTAACCTGACTGCTTTACGTTTCTAACTTCCTACTAGAGTTCAGTTAATTATACAAATAATTATGCATGTGCGCAGCAGCTCTTAAAATAATTAATTAACACTGTTAACTCTATAGTTATTGAAGCAAAGAGATTCCAATCGTATGATCTGTTCCCTTTTCACTTCTTATAATGTTTGTAAAATAATTAAAAAAGCCTACCCTATTTTCTAAGTTTTTACTACTTTCTTACTCTTTCTACTTCGTATGTGCGTTGTGTGTCAGTCATTCAGTCACAGAAGTTTTTATATAGGTATATTTTGCCAAAATTCTTGCGTTTTAAAAAAAAATTCCATGTAAACTTCAAAATTGTAGCCGTATTTTCTTATTAGCTCAGTGCAAACGAGTTTTCATACTCGTGAAATGTACGGTACTTGGGATGTACGTAGGACATCTAGCTAAGTGATAGCCGCCCTGAAGTTACCTGTAGATAGTTTCATTTTATGACTTTTCTTACTTTTTATTGATTTCTTTTCTTTAAACAAATATATTTTCTAAAAACCTTCCTTTTATGACGTATTGTTCTTTTCATAAACTACCTTGCTGGCGATTTCCATGATCATGAAGCATTTTAAATATTTTCTTATACTTAGTCTGGTCATAAATACTGTACAAATGTGAAGTTAAGTACAATTAAAAATAAACAAAATATTTTTAGCATTTTTAAAGTGTTATTCCACACTTTTATTCATTTTTAAATAAGTATTTTTTCTAAAAAAGTATGATAAACAAAATATTAAATTTGAATTTTAAATCACACTTTTATACGATTGTTCATTGTGATATTTTGTGACATTAAAATGAAGTGGGATGATAAGGAGAACCGAATCGTTGTAATTGCGTTGCCTGAAGTAGGCAAATACATTTTCATAAATCCCTATACGCTTGGTATCAGTCAAATGTTTGTATACTGGGCTATTGATAGGTACTATGAAAACTACACTGCTTGTGACAGAACAACATCTGACCGTTCATGGCCGGCCTTTCGTCAGGTCAGAACAGTAAGGGAAAAAGATACTTAAAGACTTGCTACCTATAAAAGACGCACTGGTCATTTCTTAACTGATAATTTTAAAAAGAATACGGTAATTAAATTTAAATAACTACTTAAGCGGTACGCCAAGAGTGGTCACAAAAAAAAATACGGATGATTTTTTTTTACAATTGTGCAATATTTTAACAAATAAAATGGTCTAAAGAATCTTCCCAATTATTTAACAGAATATTTCAGTTATGCTTTGGTGGGGTGTTAGCTATGAAGGAATGACTGAGCCATATTTTTTTGAAAAATATATCAAAACATCGGCAGAAGTATATCAAGATACCATTATTGAGAAGGTAGTATTCCAACACCATGCTCAATAACCAAGAATGGTCCTCGCAACAAGACTCGGCTCAGGGTCATAAAGCTCGATCCACCCAATCTTGGTTAGAAACGAACATTCCGGACTTCATTAGAGCTCAAGACTGGCCGTCATCTAGTCCTGATCTTATTCCACTGGATTATAATTTGTGGTCAGTTTTAAAAAATATAATTTGCTCTAAACGGCATGATAATTTGGAGTCCTTAACACAATCCATATGATTGGCAGTATAGAATTCTCTCATAGATAGAGTGCGTGTTGCTATTGAACTGGCCTCAAAGCTTAAACGACAGAGAGAAGAAAAAAGTTTGATTGCAGCCAACGAAGACCACTTTGAAAAAAATTTATATATTGTTAAAAAAAATAAAAAATTAAATTAGCTTCTCGCTGTACTCTTCGCACACAGTAGGGTAGGCAGATGGAACCTAGTGTTAAGACACTCCGGTACCTACTTTCTGCCGAATTTTTTGGAGGCATTGCGTGTTGAGTGGCATAATTCAACGCCGCTCATTACTCTGTAAGTCTACTCGTAATATTAATCAACGACGAGACATATATTAATGTATTAAAATAACATATTGTGATAGTAATAAATATTAAGCACAAAAAGAACATGTTGCATCTACTAATATGTTACTATAAAACAAACAATTTCTCTGTTAGGAAGACCTAAAAATATTTTACATTTATAGCATCTATTTTAAGTTTTAAGTCACGAGGCCACGATGGGCTCTAAAATAATAAGATAAAATAATCATAATACTTTTGTTATATGCAGAATATATGTTTCTAAAACTAAATTAAACTAGACTAAATTAAACTAGCTTCACGCTTTATCCCTAGCGGGTAGTCAGAGAGAACGGTGCGCTAAACGCTACGGTCTCTACATATCTCTTTCACCTCTTCCACTGTCATCAACCTCTTCATACTTCCGGGGGTGCTCATGCTTTTTACGTGACCTTCGTCTAGCATCTTTGATACTGTGTTTTCGAAGGTCCACCGAGGCACCCCTACCTCTCTTACCACTCACTTTTCCACCATAAATCTTTTTTGCCATTCTTTCATCACTCATTCGTTCGACATGCCTAAATCAGCTGAGCATCTTCATTCTCACCGTGACATTCTCGTTAGTACCTACCATTCTGTGTACCTCTTCATTGTGGATTCGATCAGCTAAACTGACTCCGCATATCCTACGAAGAGATCACATCTCCGCGGCATGCATCTTTCTTTCATTCTTCTTCTGTAGTACCCACGTTTCGCTGCCGTATAACAGTGTCGGTACCAAAACTGCATAGTGTACGGCCAAACACGCAGCTGTGCTGACGATTCAACGTCTCATCAATGCAGCTAAGGCTCCGTTAACCCTGTTATCGGCAGCAATACGTCTTACCACATCCATCTAGTATGTGCCATCTTTACTGAATATACTTCCCAAATATACGACTTCATTCACTTGTTCTAATATCTTACCATTTACACTGATCTTGCATTCCGTCCTTTCTTCATCTCGTTCAAAAACCAGAACCTCAACGGATTTACAAATAGCTATCATAGGTTTCATTACTGGTTTTATTGTTTTTAACTACTGACGAACTCACTGGGCTGCGGATTTCTTAATGGGTGTAGGGAAGCACTGAATGATATTTTGTCAACGGTTGTTGGTTTGATTCCCACTCGGTGTATTGAATTATATTTTCATTTTACAGTTTCAGTACTCGAGATAATATATCTTAAAATAGTTTTAAGCGTGTTTGTTTTAGTAGTAAATTCTGTTGTCGCTTCATATCTAACTGATTACTAAGTTTATAATTCAATGATAACGCTCAAAGTGATTCGCCGACTCTGATAATTCTTAGAGTATTGAGTAAAGCCTATTAAGGCGTTTAACTTTTTCTTTGTGAAAAATAGGTTAAAAAAACTGGGTTACAAATAGCTGAAATAAATACTGAACAATATAAATTGTACCCTGGAATAATATTTTCTTTTATCTAAAATAGCATTCATAAGCGGTCTTGCCAAATTAACATTCTTAGTAATATTTTTTTTTAAAACTCTTCCTGTAGGGATGCTAAGAACATAAATAAGTTGTAAAAATAATTTATTAATAATTTGTAATTTGCTTGATGATAAATTATTGTGGTTAGACCGCTTGACCGTTTTCCAAGAAGTGCGGATTCGATTCCCCCTACGTAAAAGAAGTTGCACGTTTCCTAAAAATATTTTATTAAATATTTGTTTAATATTTAAATCAGTTAATTTAAATACTAAGTGTGGTATTCGAAACAATTTAAAAGTGTAAAAAATTCGCATGTTGTTTTCTTAATACACTTATTAATTGACAAATCATTCGATGCCAATTCTCCAGGTACCTACGTCTCTTATTGTTCATAATAATTGATTAAACTTCAGATGTCATAATACTACGTTTTTTATTCTATTGTTGTTTGAAAAATGCTACCACGTGTCTGCTTCTACAAATTTAGCTACTCATAATTTACGGCTAGTTCCTGAAGCGCGTCCCGCAAAATTAATTGGCTTAAAATTAGGCCTTCCATCAATTGCTTATATTATAAAAAAAGAACTAGAATTTCGCTTAAAAGATTGTCCGAGACAATGTGCGTCATATGCAACTAATGTTGTATCGTAATAAGTGAATGGATATTTAATACACGTTGTTTGTATTTTCACCAAATTAGTTGTAATGTAATTGGTAAGCACGTTTCTGTATACAATTTACAAACCTTACATCTATAGTACGTCATTACAAGAACACATAAAATTATTTATGATATTCAATCCGCAGTTTTTGTTAGAATAATTAATTAAAGCAACTATTGCTTACTTGATATTGTAACTGATTCCCCGAACATTATAAAGATACATATTTAATAAATAATACTTTGGCTTGTGATGTTCTTTTGTTGTTGCGTCCTTTGGTCGTTGAAGTCAAGAACGATGCATTACTTAGCATTTAACTTGGCTCTCATTTCATATTTATGTTTTGATGGGATAGTATACTGTCATTTAACAATTCAAAGAATTAAAGATTTAAAGAAGAAATATAGCAGTAAATTTTATTTTTGTAACAAACTATAATAATATTAAGGTGTGCCCGTGCTTAAATACTTTTACCAAATATGAGCCCCATAAATAAGATAAAGGATCAGATTAGCAACAAAAATTGATTATCTGATATTTTGGGCGCGTCAGATTAAGGTAGAGTTAGTAGTTTGGTAGGTAGAGTGACTTGAACAAAGGGGAGAGCTACAAAATTATAAAAATAAACGTTTTCTGGACTTTCTTGGGCATCATTATTTTCTTTAATTTTGAAGGAAATAATTCAAGGATTACTATAATATATGTATAATCTGACTAATTCCACAAGCCGAAGTAATAAACATTGATCGATAAAGTTTAATGCATGTACGGGTTGCATATATTCCTCTCCCTATGTTCTTATTACTCTCTCATCTATGAACATGATAATTGAAAAAACACAAAAAAAATATTTTCTGATAAATGCAAGTATTTTATTTCAAGCACAAACTCTTTTATTTAGATGCTATTTCTTGATCTTTAAATTGATTGAGATCAATGATTTAAAAAAAAAGACAAGCTCTCGTCTAAGGCTATTAAAAATTTATTTGACGCATTTGAGTGTTACAAAATGACGAAATTGTTTTTGCACATTTTAACAATGGCTGCAAGTTTGTGTCACATCCAAATCGTATTTTTCAGGTTCACTTAACATCCCTTAAGAAAATCTGACGCGCTTGATCAATTTCTTTTTTTAATTTTTATCCTTACTAACGACCACCTCTATTATAGAAACAATAAGATTAACATACTTACATTTTTAAGAATATGTAGGACATAGATGATATCAATATCTCACGCGCTAGAGAATCTCCAACAGTTTTTATTTCCGTTTTTGAAAATCGAGTCGAATAGCCGATTTATCATCGTGGGCTCTACTAATAATACTGGTTTCTAATAAATAGTTTTTCATAGAATATCGACTTAACACACATTTTTTAATATTTTTGTAAATTCTAAAATAATTAAAAAATGTCTTTCTCGGGCTTATTTATTATAATTTAATATAAGATATATTAATGGAAAATAATTTACTTCACTAATTTTCTTTATAATAGATCTCATTCTTCAGTCGAATATATTTCAAACAAATCTAGCATTTGATTATATTTTTAATTGCCAATCTTATGACTTACTTGTATAAAACTTCCTGAAGACATCTGTAAATAAAAAATAAAAAATGATTGTAATACTACACTTTATTTATTAAAACTAAATAATTATCGATATATTAGAAGCAAATCTACTAATACTACACCTATAAAATATATTACTCTAAAATTCCTTATAAATATGAAACTTATTAGCAATTGCATTAAAAACTACGAACAAATAAACAGGCTATTATCATATTATTCTATACAAATAATTCCTTAAACAAAATATATAAGGGCCGGATTCACCATAAATTCCTGATAGCCCTAACCGTCAGATCCATTTTTTTTTCACGGGCTTCGTATAGCAATGTACATAGTAGATAAAGTGGCTGATAACAGGTAGTGCAAATGAAAAGAATTTTATACAATTCTAGTTTTATAGCATTATTGCGTGTTTTGCGTAAATTTAACAAACAAAAATTAATTCACAATTTCGACGAATATTTCAACGTTGATATTACACGATGTCATAGAAGTCGAAAGCGTCCTAATTATTATGTATAACTTTATTAAAAAAAGAAACAAAAAAAATCAAAGATACTCTAACTAAGTAGTGTTAATCATAAAATATTAACAAATGCAAAACATTCAGGTAAATCAACTGACATTTGGAAAGCAAACAAATTAAATAACAAATATTATCGTCCCCTCCTTTTTTAATACTTTTACTAAAACATATTTTTTAAACCTATTGTTGACCACCAACCAAAGTTATTAGAGAGTTTGATAGAGAAAAAGAAAAAAATTAGAAAGATTGCATTAAATATCTGATAGCTATCTGAAACTTTATTTGTAACGGGTGAAACTGGCCATAAATTATTTAAAACAATAGAATCCTTCTGTTTGTTTAAAATAAAGTATGCTTGGGGCAGAATGTTGACCAAGAAACTATTCAAAGGCAGATTTAACATGCACCTTATTTTTAATTGTTATGTTATCAGTCGCCGCTCACAATAACCCTTTTTGGAAATAAACCAATAATAATATTTGTTTTTAATTATATGCTCTAAAAATTTTAATTTTGTATTAGCGTCTTATTTATTAAATGTATATATTTTTTTAAATTTTTCGATTGCATTCCAAGGTTTGGTGGATGTCAGGATAGAAAGTTGAACATCTATCAGGTTTTCCTTCTGAAAAATATTTATTTCCTCAAAACTTTATTTAAAAATAAATCGAATAATAATTATAGTTATAAAAAAAATGTACTGCAAAGCAGAAGATTGTTGAATTAGGTATATGACATAAGCACAGCGAATACACTGGTAGAGGTTTTCATTATCATCATGGGCGTATCAAAAGATATTTTTCAGGCGGCCTCGGTTTATCTATAGCTTTAATTATTTTTTAATTCAAAATAAGAAAATGCAATTTAGCAAAAAATATATTGATTTTTTTGTGTAAATGTTACTAAGATTATATAGACATATTTTTTATTTATTAAAAATTATAGGGAACACTAAACAATTTTGGGGTAAATATAGACCGCTCCTCACATTATCCCTACGCCCATGATTGTTATTTTAAGACTACGAAACAATAAAAAAACAAAGGTTTAAAAAGCAAACACTACATCTACAGTACTAAGTTTTAATAATAAAATATATGAACTACTTCAAATATCAAGTGTATGTGTAAGTTTATTAAACACAATAATCTTATAAAGCTACATTTATGTGTTCTTTATTATATATTTAGCATAAAATATAAAATACAATAATACAAAACAAGAACTTTCACACTTTTTCCCGTGTTCAGGATAGGGACGGGGCAGCGCATTATCAAGACGCTCCGTTCTCTATTTAACGCCCAACTTTTGAGACATTGCGTGTTGAATAACGAAACTCAACTCCGCGCTTTGTCTACCAACGCCGGCTGATCAAAATACTTCAAATATAATCATTCCCGACTTGGGGATCATATTTATAACATTTTTATAATATCATAAATTTGATTTCCTCCCGTGGGCCTATTTTATGTATAATTATAATATACAATACTTTATTTAGTGCAATAAAGTAGATATTATAAATTATACTTAGTCACTTCGTTCTCCACTTTCTGTTAGTACCAAAACCCTTTGTCTAACCAGAACTGACAAATCTAACCTTACTAAGTAATAAAAAAAATATTACATCAACCGTTGTTTAGTCTGCAAATTTGTCTTTCAAAAAGTATCCTAAAAAGAATAATTCTTTTGCCTGCCAATGCAATTTCCATTACAATTCAATATAAAGCATTCACACATTTTTATGTACATATATCCAACTTTTTTTCTTAAAAATACTGTGTTGTAGATCAGTAGAACAGGAGCCAAGAAATTACTCAAGACTGAAGTAAAGACACACACCTCGACCTGAAGTAATCTCTCGACTGCCGAACACGTAACCACATCTAATAGGCAAATAATCATAAATAAAATCTTCAATCTTCCAACGATGCATGTATAGAACAACAGCCAGGAAACTATCTAAAGACAAAGTAAACGATCGACTTTATGTTTAGATAATCAAACTCTTAACTGCAGTCCATTCCTTTTTGTCGAGTCCCAAATGCTTAAAATAATAAATCAAAAAAATCTAATAATAATTCTATTGTGACAAAAAATCTTAATATACATACTTACAATTTCAAGCATGCCGCAGATATAACAGTAATTGCTAAAATAAAAAAAAGAAATAGATTAAATTCACGACATACTTATAAAAATACAGGAAGCAAGCTAAAGTTGTACTTTCTAAACTATCTCAAGCCAAACTATTTACACACAAACCTTAATAGGTGGGATGCAATCCACATATTTTTCTGTCGGCACAAGTTCACTAAATTCTAGAATAATAAAAAAAACGTTAAACATTCAGGTACACATAATATAAGACAGTGATAGGAATTAAACATCGATCTACATACATATAGTAAATGCGAAGATTAAAGCCATATAATATAAGTATATATATATAGGTGTAACTCGATCGATGGGTCAACGGTGGTCTATAAGTACAGGCTGAATTCCGGTCCATTTCACCCGCATGTATGTTCAGCGACTTTCATTGAGTCTGCTTGTGATTGTTTTTGTATGTATTTGTCTATTTTCTTTAAGAATCCATTTTTTATCCAAAAAATTAAGAATGTCCTAATATCTGCTGAACCACAGAAAATCGGTCCTCTAGCCATAGACCACCGGTGATCCATTAATCGATGTACATCCCGTATAGTAGTTATCGAATATAGAACCGCCTCCTTTTTAAAAAATAAGCCGGTTAAAAAATCATTACGCAACTTAAGCACCTTTGTTAAACTTTCTACAAAATCTTTGTGATTCATTATTTAATTTTAAATAAAACCTAGCCATTAGATAACCTTCCAATTACTGTGACGTAGAACAGTTGAATTATATTTGTATTAGAAAATCTTAACTGGTTTCTTACTATATCAATAAGAATTTTACCACTTATTGTATATATGTACATTACACAGTTATAACTTGCTGTTAAATAGAATCCGAACTATCGACACATTGAATATTTATTTAAATAAAAAATCCTACCCGCTTTTACATTTTATTTAGAAATTCATTTTGAACAGTAAACATGTGCACAGGAAGATTTTTGCATCTAGGTAGCCTTCCAATTGCCTTCGCATAGAGATATTCATCTACATTAAAAAAATTACATTTAATTTGGGCATAGTAATAAAATGTAGTAAAAAACTGTTTATATATCCACTGAAAACTTGGTAAATAATCGCTTCATATGTAGTTAAAAAATAAAGACATGTGCACCGAAAGTTCGGAAATTAACTAAAGGCAAAGTCGATAGATACACCTTGCAATTAGATAGTCTCCCAACTGCCATCACATCTAGTAATTTCTCTAACTTAAAGATTTTTTACATTTATTTTGAGCGTAACATACATTAAAAAATGTTGACATGAGAACGTGTGAACCGAAAGATCAGAAATTAACTAAAGGCAGAGTTGATAGATACACTTTGCAATTAGATAGTCTTCCATCTGACGTCACATCGAGTGTGTTTTAAGTTGAAGATAATATGTGCTCCGAAAGCTCGGAAGCTAATTAAAGGCAAAGTAGATAGATACACCTTGCTTTTAATTAGGCTCCCAACTGCCGTCACATAACCATTGTTAATAAGCCGTGTATTGCAAATTAAAAAAATATTTGCATTTATATGTATTTTTTCCAGTTGGATTTCCCATTTTTGCCAATGTTAGTAGTTATGTGCACCGCAAGATCGGAAACTAACTAAAGGCAGAGTCGATAGATACACCTTGCAATTAGGTAGTCTCTCCAATCTGACGTCACATCAAGTATTTCGCTTAATTTGTTTTACATTTAACTTGTGTATGTAGTAAAAATGATAACATATACAATAGACATATACACCAAAGGATCGGAAAGTAATTAAACATAGAGCTCCACTCCTCACTCCTTGCCATTAAGTTATCTTCCAACTGCCGTCGCGTAGCTATATATTAGCTAGTCATATTTTTATAAATTTGACTTTATCTTTTAACATATTTAACAAAACTTTTTACTCTCTTGCACACATGTGCACTCAATACTCGACCGGTATTGAGTGGCAATATCAAAAAAAAAAACAAATTCGTGTTGTGGTTCATACATATTTTGAGCCGAAGAAATGAGCAACGCAAGCTCGGAAGCTAATTAAAGCTAGATACACTTTGCTATTAAGTAGTCTCCGAACCGCTGTCGCAGAGAAATCTATAGCAAAATTGAAAAATATTTATATTAATAAGTTTTTTTTATTTTGCTAGAATTCTTTATTAGTAGATATGTGCACTGAAAGATCGGAAACTAACTAAAGGCAGAGTCGATAGATACACCCTGCATTTAGGTAGTCACCCATCTGCCGTCACTTCGAATGTGGTATTTAAGTTATCAATTTTTATATATATTTTAAGAATGAAATACAGTAAAAAGTCATATAAACATGTGCACTGATAGAACGGTTATTAACGAATGCTATAGTCAATAAGCATAACTTGCAGTTAGATAGTTACCCAATGAAATAAAAATAATACAAAAAAGCTAATTCTATATTTTTAGGAAATTATTTAGTGATGCACATTTTGAGTCGAAGATATAAACATCGCAAGCTCGGAAGCTAATTAAAGGCAAAGTAGCTAAATACACCTTGCTATGAAATAGTCTCGGATCTGCCATCACAGAGAAAGCTATAACAAAATTTAAAAATAACTACATTGATAAGTTTTTTTTTTTCAAAATTTATATTTAGCTAGCTTTTTTCATCAGTAGACATGTGCACAGAAAGATAGGAAACTAACTAAAGGCAGAGTGGATAGATACACCTTGCAATTAGGTAGTCTCCCATCTGCCGTCACATGAAATATTGATTTAAGTTATTAATTTTTACATATATTTGGAGAATAAAATGCAGTAAAAATTCAGACATATAAACATGTGCACCGATAGAACACAAACTAGCTAAGGGCAAAATAACACGTACACCTTTGCTGTTAGAAATTATCCTACCGAATAATACAAATACAAAAAAAACCTATATTTTCAAGAAAAATATTTTTAGCTTAAGATATGAACACCAAAAGCTAGGAAGCTAATTAAAGGCAAAGTAAGTAGGTACACCTTGCTATTAAATAGTCTCCGAACTGTTGTCACATGGAAAGGTATAAAAAAATTACAATATATTTAAGATTATGTTTTTTTTACAAATTTTACTATTAACAAACGTCTTTCATTAGTAGAAATGTGCACCGAAAGATCGGAAACTAACTAAAGGCAAAGTGGATAGATACACCTTGCAATTAGGTAGCCTCCCATCTGCCATCTCATAAATATTTTTTTTAAGCATTAAATACTTACTTAAGCAAAGTAGATAGCACATTTATGGCATAAATGGCTCTTAACAGAATTTGATTAGAATAAAGTGTTACAAATGCGTGTTAGTAAACCAAAAATAATTGAAAGCAACGTGAATTCGCAAACTTTGCCTTTAGGAATAAAAGATTTTACTTTAATTAATAAAGCTGGTAGACTTCTGCAATAGATAGACAAATTGAACCATCTATTATATTTATTTTAGCATATTTAACAAAAAATCTCGACTAGAAACTTAGTTTGCAAATTAATGGCAAAGTAAATGGATAAACCTTGTCATTAGCTAAGTAAATGCACAAGGTACATATACAAATTTTATATTTCTACTTTTAATTTGTGAATATAGTCTAATTTTTGACTCGTAGATATATGAATCGAAAGCTCGGAAATTAACTAAAGGCAAAGTCGATCAGCACACCTTGCCATTAGGTAATCTCCCAACTGCCGTCACGTAGAGGTCAACGTAAGTTACATTCCAATTTAACTAAAAGTACATAATAAATTTTACGTTATCAGCATATTTAACAAAAGCTCCTGAATTGCAGACATGTGCATTGAAAGCTCGAACAGTAACTGAAGGCAACGTCAATAGATATACCTTGACATTCGGTGTATCTATTGACATTGTTTTTAGTTAATATCCGAGGAGATTTCCATTGCTGTCACAAAAGAAAACAAAACAAATCCATCTAAATGAACATCTTTCACTATTTCTTACGATATTTTTTGACATACTCGAAAAGAAGGCCTTGTCTGATGGACAAGGGCGTCTAAAGTTCGGTTTGCTAATTAAAGGCAAAGAAGATAGGTATACTTTGCCTTTAAATAGTCTTCCAACTGTCGTCACTTACAGTGCTATAACAAAATTAAACTTTATTTAAATTTATACGTAAGTTTTAACAAACGTTATATTTATTATTCTCTCTTAATTTATAGGAACGTGCATTGAACACTTAGAAACTAACTAAATGCAGAGTCTATAGATAAACTTTACATTTAGGTAATCTCTGAACTGCCATCAAGTTATTCATTTAAATTAATAATATTTTTTACATTTATTTTGTAATATTTTTTACATTTATGCTGTTAGATAGTCACCCAATCGAATAAAAAAAATCTATTTCTGTATTTTTTAAATAAACAATTATTATGAAAACATAAAAATTGTTTGTTTTTTTGTCTGTCTGTCAAATAAACTTTTTGGATTGAAATTATGTGCTCCGAAAGCTCGGAAGCTAATAAAAGGCAAAGTAGATAGATATGCCTTGCCATTAAGTAGTAGTAGTAGTTTTAGATAGCCACCAAACTGCCGATGCCGTCACACTGAATGATGGACAATTATAAAAAAAATCTACATTTTAATTTTTACAAACATTATATTTAGCAAACGTTCTTGACTAGTAGATAAGTGCACCTAAAGATCGGAAACTAACTAAAAGCAAAGTCGATAAGCACACCTTGTTTTTAGATAGCCACCAAACTGCCGATGCCGTCACACTCAATGATGGAAAAAATGTAAAAAAACCTATATTTTAATTTTTACAAACATTATATTTAGCAAACGTTCTTGGCTAGTACATAAGTGCACCGAAAGATCGGAAACTAACTAAAAGCAAAGTCGATAGGCACACCTTGTTTTTAGATAGCCACCAAACTGCCGATACCGTCACACTGAATGATGGAAAAATATAAAAGATCTATATTTTAATTTTTACAAACATTATATTTAGCAAACGTTCTTGACTAGTAGATAAGTGCACCGAAAGATCGGAAACTAACTAAAAGCAAAGTCGATAGGCACACCTTGTTTTTAGATAGCCACCAAACTGCCGATGCCGTCACACTGAATGATGGAAAAATATAAAAAAATCTATATTTTAATTTTTACAAACATTATATTCAGCAAACGTTCTTGACTAGTAGATAAGTGCACCGAAAGATCGGAAACTAACTAAAAGCAAAGTCGATAGGCACACCTTGTTTTTAGATAGCCACCAAACTGCCGATGCCGTCACACTGAATGATGGAAAAATATAAAAAAAATCTATTTTAATTTTTACAAACATATTTATTAGCAAACGTTCTTGACTAGTAGATAAGTGCACCTAAAGATCGGAAACTAACTAAAAGCAAAGTCGATAGGCACACCTTGTTTTTAGATAGCCACCAAACTGCCGATGCCGTCACACTGAATGATGGAAAAATATAAAAAAAATCTATATTTAAATTATTACAAACATATATTTAGCAAACGTTCTTGACTAGTAGATAAGTGCACCTAAAGATCGGAAACTAACTAAAAGCAAAGTTGATAGGCACACCTTGTTTTTAGATAGCCACCAAACTGCCGATGCCGTCACACTGAATGATGGAAAAATATAAAAAAAAATCTATATTTTAATTTTTACAAACATTATATTTAGCAAACGTTCTTGACTAGTAGATAAGTGCACCTAAAGATCGGAAACTAACTAAAAGCAAAGTCGATAGGCACACCTTGTTTTTAGATAGCCACCAAACTGCCGATGCCGTCACACTGAATGATGGAAAAATATAAAAAAAATCTATATTTTAATTTTTACAAACATTATATTTAGCAAACGTTCTTGACTAGTAGATAAGTGCACCTAAAGATCGGAAACTAACTAAAAGCAAAGTCGATAAGGCACACCTTGTTTTTAGATAGCCACCAAACTGCCGATGCCGTCACACTGAATGATGGAAAAATATAAAAAAATCTATATTTTAATTTTTACAAACATTATATTTAGCAAACGTTCTTGACTAGTAGATAAGTGCACCGAAAGATCGGAAACTAACTAAAAGCAAAGTCGATAGGCACACCTTGTTTTTAGATAGCCACCAAACTGCCGATGCCGTCACACTGAATGATGGAAAAATATAAAAAAATCTATATTTTAATTTTTACAAACATATTTAGCAAACGTTCTTGACTAGTAGATAAGTGCACCGAAAGATCGGAAACTAACTAAAAGCAAAGTCGATAGGCACACCTTGTTTTTAGATAGCCACCAAACTGCCGATGCCGTCACACTGAATGATGGAAAAATATAAAAAAAATCTATATTTTATTTTTTACAAACATATTTATTAGCAAACGTTCTTGACTAGTAGATAAGTGCACCGAAAGATCGGAAACTAACTAAAAGCAAAGTCGATAGGCACACCTTGTTTTTAGATAGCCACCAAACTGCCGATGCCGTCACACTGAATGATGGAAAAATATAAAAAAAATCTATATTTTAGTTTTTACAAACATTATATTTAGCAAACGTTCTTGACTAGTAGATAAGTGCACCTAAAGATCGGAAACTAACTAAAAGCAAAGTCGATAGGCACACCTTGTTTTTAGATAGCCACCAAACTGCCGATGCCGTCACACTGAATGATGGAAAAATATAAAAAAAATCTATATTTTAATTTTTACAAACATTATATTTAGCAAACGTTCTTGACTAGTAGATAAGTGCACCGAAAGATCGGAAACTAACTAAAAGCAAAGTCGATAGGCACACCTTGTTTTTAGATAGCCACCAAACTGCCGATGCCGTCACACTGAATGATGGAAAAATATAAAAAAATCTATATTTTAGTTTTTACAAACATTATATTTAGCAAACGTTCTTGACTAGTAGATAAGTGCACCGAAAGATCGGAAACTAACTAAAAGCAAAGTCGATAAGGCACACCTTGTTTTTAGATAGCCACCAAACTGCCGATACCGTCACACTGAATGATGGAAAAATATAAAAAAAATCTATTTTTTATTTTTTACAAACATATTTGGCAAACGTTCTTGACTAGTAGATAAGTGCACCTAAAGATCGGAAACTAACTAAAAGCAAAGCTGATAGGCACACCTTGTTTTTAGATAGCCACCAAACTGCCGATGCCGTCACAATGAATGATGGAAAAATATAAAAAAAATCTACATTTTAATTTTTACAAACATTATATTTAGCAAACGTTCTTGACTAGTAGATAAGTGCACCTAAAGATCGGAAACTAACTAAAAGCAAAGTCGATAAGGCACACCTTGTTTTTAGATAGCCACCAAACTGCCGATGCCGTCACACTGAATGATGGAAAAATATAAAAAAAATCTATTTTTTATTTTTTACAAACATATATTAGCAAACGTTCTTCACTAGTAGATAAGTGCACCGAAAGATCGGAAACTAACTAAAAGCAAAGTTGATAGGCACACCTTGCTTTTAGATAGTCACCAAACTGCCTTCACACTGAATCATGAAAAAATTTAAAGAATTTCTATATTTTTATATGTTATTTGGTTATTACCAAGTTATATGATTAAAATTTTATGTCGAAGATATGTGTACCGAAAGCTCGGAAGCTAATTAAAGGCAAAGTAGATAAACACACCTTGCTATTAAGTAGTCTCCCAACTGCCGTCAAATTGAGTTTTTACCCAAACATATTTTTTTATATTTATTATATAAATTTATATTTTGTGATGTATTTAGCAGAACTTATTGACTAGTTGCACTGCACTGAAAGTACGTAAGCTAACTTTCCACACAAGGTATCCAAACTTTTTTACAATTATACATTATTACTTTAAAATACATATTTTATAAAAGCTTTTGTCCTGCGTATGCACTTAATTTGTCATTTCCGAACTGTAGTCAAATCTGAAAATTCTGCTCCATTAGTGGTTATGATACATTTTGATAAGTTGAAAATATATAATAAATATATTTTTCATGTAGACATGTGCATTGAAAGTTCGGAAATTAACTAAAGGCAAGGTAGATTCACACACTTTGCCTTTAGGTAATCTCCAAACTGCCATCACTTAAAGAAGTTGCAAAACTACCGTTATTAAATAAATGTAAAGTCGATAGCACATTTTGTAATTTCTCAACCCTAGTAAAATGCAACAATTGCAATGCAATGCTTTATCAGTGTTTATTTTATTTTTGTGTTAAAAATATACGTATTTCAAATATTTTTCAAATATTTTTCATCTAAAGATATGTGCATCGAAAATTCGGAAATTAACTAAAGGCAAGGTAGATTGACACACTTTGCCTTTAGGTAGTCTCCAAGCTGCCGTCACACAATGTCATTTTAAAACTACAGTTTCTAAAAACCAATACATGTTTACATTTTACAACCGTGGTCAAATTCGAAAATGTGCATTATCAGTTTATCTCACATTTTTGCGTTGAAAATATAGAATGAAATGTTTTTAACAGTAGATATGTGCATTGAAAGTTCGGAAATTAACTAAAGGCAAGGTAGATTGACACACTTTGCCTTTAGGTAGTCTCCAAACTGCCATCACATAAAATTAATATTGTGTTTATAGAATAACAAATCTTTAGTCATAATCACATATAATTAAAATTAATAATACTAATAACCTTATTAAATAAATCGAAGAATCTGCTGCTTGCTGGAAATCTTTTATACAGTCCTACTTAAATATTATATGTACCTATAATTATTTAACGTAAATGTAATTTGGAATACAGAGTGTCTTCATAGGATCGAGGTTTTCAATAATTAACCTGCTATACGGGATTGTAATATTATATCTTTTAGTTATAAGTCATTGAAAGTAGTTTATTTTCCACTTATTGATTATGTTCTAATAAATATTCTTAGGTGTATTAAATCCGAATGTTTTTTTATCAGTTCATATTAGCAAAAAGCTTAGAAGTTTTCGTGTAGGTACTTATAAAAGAGGATCTTAAAATTTTAAGCCAGGGATCCATTTAAAACAAAGCCACTACTCAATATCTTAAATTTACCGTACAACATGCAATTTTTGTCATTATATATAGATAAATATACACAAAAAACTCAAAAAAATTAATAAACATTATATAGCGAGACATTGAAATGTAGAAACGACGAAGCTGAGGAAATAAAAGAACATACGTATATGTATTTATGAAACACTTGTACATCAAATAAACAAGACATTATCTATTAGAATGTTGTTATTTGATTTCTTTTCCGCAAAGTAAATAAAAAGATATCCAAAAGCCAAAATTTAAATATATATCTTACTACAGGCAATTTAAAAGAAATTTTAATTTCGTCTGACGCGACTTTACTTAATTACTATTAAAAAGTTTTAGGCTATTACAGTTGAATTCAATTATATTATAATTGAATTTAACAATTGAAATTAGTGATGTGTATTGGAAAAACTATATACTAATATAACTTTAATTTATTTAATGCTTAATAATGAAATGACTGAAATCTACAAATTTATTTTTATATTGTTATAATTATTCATTGTCTTAATAAAATTCAGCACTTGCAACTTCTGTTTAACAAGAAAATTCATGTTGTTAAGGGAGAAGAGAGAGAGAGGAAAAATCATTGTAAATTTTATAAAAATATCACTATAGACCGAGGCGAATCGGATCTATGGGGGAATCGGATCAATTACATAACTCTAGGGATTTAACTAAAACTTTGAGTTTCACATCTTATATTGATTGGAAAAGGGCCTATTTTAAAATATATTTTAGTTCTTAAGAATATTGTGATAGGTAAAAAAACCTTAATATAAACGGAAACTTTTTTGGCTAATGTAATGTAGATATGTATTAGCTTTAAGTATTGTAAGCGCTGTTTGTTTCCCAATATAAAATAAATAAAATAAAATATAAATAAAATAAAATAAAAACAAAAAAACTTGAATTTGAGAATCTTCATCACTTTATTACTAAGCATTTATATTGTACTTTTTTTATTCTATTAAGATAAATAAGGCACTTATATATTTATTTATATCTAGTAATAATTTACTTATACAAAATGTGTATAATAACCTATTTTAGATCTAAATAGTTGTATTATATTTTAATATTTTACTATAGTATATCACGTTGTTTATATCTGTGGATTCGATTTAGAGGTCAAGAAAATATCCATTGTCAAAGTACTCTGTACACCTTGTTCTTAAATAATCTCTTGACCGCCGCATCGACAAAAATCTTCAAACGAATATCTTCTTTATATTAATTATTTTATTAAAATTATTATAGAGATATTAAATATCCAAAACTACAAAACTACTTAGAGGCGAAGTTAAAAATGAAACTTCGCCATTATTTATTCAATTTAAATCAGCTACCGCTCGAGTAAACAAAAAGTCAATGCTTACCAAAACCGAAAGTGGCCATTTTAGCAGAAGTTTGTTCTCTTTATGTGATGCTGCTGTGTGGGAAGATAATTCCTAGAACAAAGAAAAATACAAATAATTCAATTTTCCGTACCAAATGTAATTTTTTTTTCTTTTAATTATATTAACGTAGCGACGCGCAGTTTTATCCGCTTAAACTACTGAATTATTTACTTAATACACTGAATTATGTTAATATTTTAATATATAATTGCAAAAAATTAGGATTTCTAATGTGAAATTTATTTAAAAATATTGGGTTTTATTTTCGCAATTCCTATTAGGATTTTCAACAGTTTTTAAAAAAAATAAAAAACTGGTCAATTCCGTGTCGGGTTCGCCCACCATAGCAAATAATAAAATATGTTAAATAATAAAATATGTTAAAATAAGTTGTGCCGCGTGATGCCGGCCTAGAATAGGATCATCCTGGTGGTGTCGTAAGAGGCGACTAAAGTACGTGTGGTAGAGTCACGTCGCCAGCAATGGCAACACGCATGGGCAGACTCGACCGGATCATTACCACCCCGGCATTTAAAACCGGCGTGAAGTAGTGGCTTTATGCCACTGCGTTTCGCATCAGGTAATGCCGGGCTCCGGAACCTAATCCACCTTAAAGACCGGCAACGCACTTGTAGCTACTCTGGGGTTGCGCGGGGCATTAGGTGTCCCGAACGCTCGTTTGCCGTATCTTTTCCATAAAAAAAGAGATCATGTGGTACCCAAATGTC
The DNA here is from genome assembly GCA_917862395.2 of Heliconius sara. Taxonomy (NCBI): domain Eukaryota; kingdom Metazoa; phylum Arthropoda; class Insecta; order Lepidoptera; family Nymphalidae; genus Heliconius; species Heliconius sara. The sequence continues at coordinate 18,415,756 of OU860791.1, forward strand.
AAGTTTTTTCTTGGTTACAAGATTTTCGTAAATGACGTTAAACTTTTTTATGATCAACAACAAAGATGGCACTAATTTTATCGCTGACGTCCGCCCAAACTTGAAGCGCTTGAACCACATTTGTGTCAATCTTATTGATACCGCATTGGGTTTGTAAACCGCACAAATTTTATTCGCGGCGTTCCTCGCATTTTTACCATTATTTTAATAAAAGTTCATACAATACGCTCATTTTGCTTGTTTGACAAATAGCAGGGACTAGTTTTTTTTATTTATTACATCTTCAAAATGTCTACCACTGAATATATTTTTGCCCTGACCTTTTATTATTAATAAATAGTTATACTACAGGATAATTTTATATGCAATGTTAAATACAGATATACTGTTTCTATGACACAATATCGAATAATATAACTTGTAGAGACAAACTCTTTTTTATCTTTTACAATAATAGATAATTATATTCTTCAGAGGTTACTCTGCACTAAGATGTCGGCTAAATACGGAAAGCATTAAGGTCTCTGGTGACCTAATAAAATGTGCTATAAAAATCTAGGCATATTTGATAATATATATTATAGAAATACAAAATTATATACTGCTTGATACTCCACAATGCTTGAAAACTATACTATGAATCGTTTTAGGCTCTGAACTATTACCATGCCAAAATTCCTGTATTTTCACCCTGTAAATATATCGGTATTTTAAGTAATTTGTCATAATCGGTTTTTAATTTTTTTGAAGGAAAGAAACTATAAGTAAACCGGGATGAAACCCATGTACCTTTAGAAAATATGCTATCACCATACAAAAATTCACCCATTGCTCTCCAACAAACGAACAGACAAAGAGACAGACAAAAATTCTGCTGATTGGTTTTTTAAGCTTTTATAATCGATATGTTAAGTGACCTAATTTTAGTTTTTTTATATCTTTCGTTTCATGTACAGAATTGATTTTCTATCCTGTTCCTTTAATTATATAAAGAGATTAGGTATGTAGGATAAGTTATTATTAAGCATAAGTGATTCACTGGTTGAATGTTAAGACAATTAAATCAAATTATTAACTCAATTAATCAAAAATAAAAATGTTTTTTAACAAGAATTTACTAATGAATACTAAAAATAATTGGAAAACGCGTTCGTGCTTAAAAAATTTTAAAAAATATATTTTCCAAAAGGTATAAAAATCTGTTTCTAAAATCGATATAATAAAAGTCGGACTGACTAAATAAATGTCAGTCGATTCGTTAGCTTAGAGATATATTTACTACGAACGCGTGAAAAATGGCGTTTACTTCTATGAAAAACAAAAACTTTTAGCTCACATGAAGCTTAGATTAACTGATAGCAATTTAATTTTGCAAATTCAAGATTTGTTCTATTCTCAGCTTATTCTCACATAGTAGTACAGTAGTGTTAAAACATTCATTTTCCCACATTGTCTAAACTCGGGATATGTGTAGGGTGGTAGAACTCAACACCGATATTATAACTTTTGAAAAAAAACTCTTTATTAAAGTATTCCCAAACTGGCACAGTGGTCGTAAATGGATTAAGGTTTCCAGGAGGCGCGGGTTCGAGTACGGCTACGTTCATTTTTTTATACGTTTTCTAAATAGTTTTCTATTTGAAAATATAAAAAAGCAACAATTTTTATATACCAATAATTTTTAAAACAGTATTCTAATAATAATTAAATTTAGCAAACTTATTTTGAAATGACAATAATTTACGTTGTAGTAACGAAATGTAAGTAAAATATATTTTACGTTGTTGCCGTTGACCGGCTATTGAACAGCTGAAAATTGTCTACCACATTGGTTATCGAGAAATTGATCGTCAATCGGAAGAAAGTTATCAGCAGCCATACTCGTATTTCACTAAAACTTTATTCCTAAACGGTGAAACAATGAATATTGGTTCTTTGTTTTGTCGAACTGAATTTGGGAATAATCATCATTTAAGTACAGATTTACCCTCGCTTATCGCTATCGAGAACGCCTATCGCGTCATAAGTCTTCCTACTTCCTTCGTGTGTTCTCTATCCAATGTGTCATCGGCGAAGTGATGAAATTCACGTCGTCAAGATCCATCAAATATACAACGTATTCAAAATTGGCACGAGGTTGCCTCTGTTAACCCTGTTATGCGGGATTTTTTTTTATATATTTATAACACATTTTATACACTATAAGCCTTGTAGCATAGCTCTTGAAATACAAAATTGGCTGTTGCCCAAATAATTGGATAGGCAACAAACAGATATGATAAATGTCTTTTCAAATAAATTGTACTAGATATTCATCAAGTATTTATTGAACAATTTTGTCGAATATCTAAGTGCAGTTAAAATATTTTAAATCTTTAATATAATAATAATAATCTGTTGCATTTATTTTTATCTTTTGTTTATTTTTTATCTTCTTTGAATGATATTTCTTTCCACGTGGAATAAGAAAGAAAGCTTATAAAAAATACATTCTTTGTTTGGGGCCCAAGTATGAGGCATTGCGTGTAGAGTGGCTAAACTTAGCGACGTGTAGGAATTGTCTTTACCGGAGACGCGGAAAAGAAAAAATCCAATAAAATGTAAAACGTAATTGATAAAACCATTCATTTAAATTTATTATTACTTAATATCTGTGGATTATGGGACTTAATAAACATAGCTTATTATAATGATTCTAGTTTAAAATAAAAATTTATAAATTAAGGCGGTCGTGGCGCAGCTGCTCGGCGAAATCTGACATTAGGGAAATGAGTAATTTTTATTTCCTCGCTCTGGTTACAGTATGGAGCTATAAAAACAAAAATTTAAAAAAAAATATTTTTTTTTTATCTACCAGCATATTTTTTAACTACTATACGTTAACTGTTTGTGCAATTATGCGGGTTGTACTGCAAATATAATTCAGAATATTGATAGTGATTGTTTTGTAATCGAGGCCATTGTGGTCCAACAAGACAGCGTCTCATTGTAAATTGCGATGGTTGTAAATTCGATCCTAGTCAAGGGAATGAATTATTTCCATTTCCTGGCTCTAGTTAAATAAAGGAACTTAGCTCATAAATTAAAGTATATGTATTTATTTATTTATTTTATAATTTATTGTATCTTATCTTTTCTTTGTTATCCATAAGTATCGTTATAAAATATTACAAAAAATTTATTGAGATATTGAAATAGAGAACTTTGTCACTTCTGTTAAAATAACAAACACGTCTGCCTAAGAGCATCACAGCGTTATCAGTTATCACGTTATCAATAACCTATCTAATGTAACGAAGTCTAAATGCGTCGTCAAGGTTAAGTAATTATTATCTTTTCACATTGATTCATGCACGCTATTTCCGTATTGCATATTTTTTTGTTATTAATCATATTTTCTAGTAGACAAGTAAATATAAATAAATATATTTTGGGTGTATCATATAAATAAATAAAAATAAGTTATTATATAGGATTTCTAAATTTATATAGCGATCTAAAACATCTTGAAAGTGTGTGAGAAGTACGTAATTAAATTTATATGTCTTTGGTATATTACCCGAAAAAAATTATCAAAATCTTACTTACGTTACGTTTTGAGTAGTTCTTTCGGTTTTTTCGAAGGGTAAAAAACACCCATAATAACGCTAATTTAATCCTCCTATCTATGAATATTTTTATACAGATGTAGGTAACTGAGAATTACGACTGAGATATAAAAACGCTACATAATTTATGTAACGCTCTCACAGATTTTATTGCCATTCCAATACATAAAACTGATGTTTTCATCTAAACTTTTAAACACCAATAGCTTTACTATCTCGTAAAATATATTATTTGTAAAATGTAGCAACCTTTTTATGGATAAGCTTAAAAGCGCTGTAGAATTTAGTTTAATAGAACACCTTTTTAATATTCATATTGAAAAGATCTATAGTTAAAAAAACGGAATACCAAAAAATTTAAAAAACAAGTAAACAAGCTATAAAATATGACCTATAGGCTAAGTGGTTTACTAGTAACCTCTAAAGAGTTCCACTATTCAGGTCCTGGCTAAGACATCAGAGTAGCTGCCTACGGCCAAGTGCAAGTTGTACTCGAGGACAAAGGACAAAACAACCATGTCTGTTGTATGGTCGCCCTTTATTTATTTATTTATTTTATTCTGTTTTTTAGTATTTATTGTTATAGCGGCAAAAGAAATATATCATTTGTGAAAATTCCAACTGTCGTAACTATAACGGCTTATGAGATACAGTCCTGATGACAGACGAACAGACAGATGTACGGATGGACATCAGAGTCTTAGTAATAAAATGCGTTTACCATTAGAGTACGAATCCTAAAAATAATTCTGTATAAACTACATATTAGAAAGAATAAGCTATTATATAGCTATATATAGCTCACACATAGAAGTTATTACGTAGAAGATAGTCGTTAGTGAAATTACGTGAAACCATATAATATATTCGGTGTAATTTATCTTCGAAGGGCAGTGTATCAAATGTACATACATATAAGAACGAGACTAAGATGTCATTATGTCAATTTTGTTTGACATTTCGGTGATGGGAAGGACATTAATTTGTTAGGGAACCATTTTATTTGACAATTTTTTCTTAACACCAAAAGTTAACGAGTTCTTACAGTTTAGATAAATAATATATATATTGTTAAAAATTGGAAGCGGTTAACGTTTTAAAAAAAACAAGATTAAAACACATATCGTCTATATGTTTCTTAATTATTCGGAAAGAAACTTATCCGCGTCCCGCATATTGGGATAAAATTCACGACCATCACGCTTACATTACGATTATCGCGTTAGACACGTTGTCTCAATAATTAATTACTTTCGTTTTCTAATAATATAATTTTAAAAACAATGTCTATACCTATATTAAAAAGTAAAGGCAATTTAATAAAAACGATTAGCGCAAACGCATTGAGGCCAGTCGTAGCGCAGCGGCACGAAGTGTGACTGCAAAACCGACTGGTTGTGGGTTCGATCACCACTCGAAGAGATGAAATATTTACTTAAATTTATATTTCCATTTCTTTGCTCTGGTTCCGAGGCAAAGCGCGGCGTTGAGTTCTGCCACTCAACACGCAATGCCTCCAGAATTCGGCAGAAAGTGGGGAACGGAAGTGTCTAAAACACTAGGTTCCCTCTGCCTACCCTGCTGTGTGCGGGATACAGCGTGAAGCTGATTAACGCAAGCAAACGCACAGACAAATAGATAAAAGTTTTAAAATTATTGTTTTTGGTCCTATTATGTTATTAAATGTCATCAATATTTTTTTCCTTATAATATATCTACCATGTACAGACACCAATCCCTTAGGATTTTATTATAAGTATAGATTTAAATTTTACCAAGAATATTAAACCTTATTTAATTTTAACCTTCAATCCAGGTCAGTCAGTTGTCATATTGTTTCCATTGTGTATTTTGGCTGACAGGACGGTTTGGCTCCACCTGCACTCTGTGGTTGGAGTAAACATTGCTTGTCGCAAATGTAGGTCGAAACTGCATTAATTTGGGTTATGTGACTGGCCGTCCTGGTGCAACGGTACTGCGACAAACTGTAAACGCAACGGCTGTGGGTTCGATTCTCACTTGTAGGAATTAATTATTTTTATTTTACTCCAACATTAGACATGAGGAACGGAGTAAGGAACAGTGGATTTCTTCCTCGGTGTTTACGGTCTACAGTGCGAATTTCAAAAATGAATGTGGCCGACGGGTCATATATTATTGATCGGCTTTTTAAAAAATTATGAAAAATAAATTTGTAGTCATACAGACCCTAGTGTGAAGAAACTCCGTCATTCCGTTTTTAACCCGAATTTAAGACACATTGTATATTGAATAGCAAAATTCAAAATCTTATTTACAGGGAAATGAAAACTAATCTATTATCCGAATTGGGATCGAACGCACAAATATATAATCTTATTTTTATTGATAAGTATTAAACGACTTTCTTCAGATATCGCATTGTTTATTACGAACGTCTTAATAATATAATTTAAAATATATAAGTAAATATAGAATATAATGTAAGTAAATATAGAAATATGTTTTTTTCCGGGAATTATGGGTCGATCTACATATATAGTTTGAATTTCGACTCCATATCTCCAAGCGTACTTGAGATAAAGGCTTTTGACAGATAGACCGACAGACTGACGGATCGACAACAAAGTGATCTTATAAGGGTTCCTTTTTTCCTTGAAAGGTAGAACCTAAAAAGAAGAGTGTTGTTTTACAGTCTCTATGTCTAAATTTACCGGATGCGTTAAATCAGTCAGCATATACTATTAACATAGAATGTTAAAATAATGCAAGAAAAACACATTTTCAATACTTTACAGTTTGCTTACTCATTAATTTTGCTTTAGTACGATATTAATATATATACATTTGAGCTCTATTTTTATATCGTTTCTAAAAGCTAAGTGAGTAATTTAGAAGTTAGCGGATTTACGGGCTTTCCCACATACCTGTGTAGGCAGAGGGAATTTATTATTAAAATACTCCGTTCTCCCGTTTCTTGAAACAATAGACGTTAAGTGACGGAACTTAACGCCGCGCTATGTTGTAACAGAACGGGAAAATAAATTTCTCTCTCTCTCTCTCTCTCTCTCTAACCACAAATTAGAAACAAGTCCACAAACATTACGTTTATAGCCAGATGCTGTCCAACTGCACCACGACGGCCTCAAGAAGACGGCAGATAGCGTAATAAATTAAAAAATATGTTTTTGTTTTAGTAAGTAAATCCGTAGGCTTAAGCTTTTGGACTGCCGTTTTATTATTTTAATATGTATGTATTATTACTCATATTAGGCCACAGTGAATCCGGATAAATGTTTATTTATTTAAATTGTTTTCATTTCTCCGCTCTAGATGATAACACGCAGCATTGAGTCCACCACTCAACACACAATGTGGACCGAGAGCTGGAGAGTGCCTGGAAAATAGAGAGTTATCTCTGCCAACCTTTTTATACGAAAAAAAGAATGAAGTAGTTTTATGCTTAATATCGATAGACAGCTCTTTGTTCTCCGTACTTTTTCTTTTTACTTAACTTTTAATGAGATAAAGTTTTACATAAACTAGTGGGGATGAATAAATTTCGAATGTACAGTTACCAATTTTAATAAATAATATTTTTTAAAATCGGTGGTTGTGCATTCACAGTGTGTTCATACTTCATATGAATAAATATTTTTTCGAGATTATTATTAGTTTGGTCACGGATGTTATATTTACAAGATCTATTTAAACTGTATATTAGCGCGCTCGCACCGTTTCTCACATGTTTATCATTACATTACATGTATGGCTCAGTGGTATCTAATTATATATTAAATCCCGGTTTCAAATTTTGTGTAGGGGATATTATGTTTTATGATCAATATTTTAATCTTGAAATAAATGACGTCAATAAAAGGTAAATATATCATGCACATTCCACATAAAGATAAATAACATAAAAAAATATATAGTATAATTTGAGAAATTTGGTTTTGTAACCTTCATGGCGCAGTGTTACAGTATGTTAATATAAATGCGCGATGATTGTGGGTTTGACTCCCTATCCACTATTGTAAATGATTATATTAAAATTATTTTACATTAAAATTATTGCCGTGTGATCCCGGCCTAGAATAGGATCATCCTAGTACTGGTGTCGTAAGAGGCGACTAAAGTACGTGTGGTAGAGTCACGTCGCCAGCAATGGCAACACGCATGGGCAGACTCGACCGGATCATTACCACCCCCGGCATTTAAAACCGGCGTGAAGTAGTGGCTTTATGCCACTGCGTTTCGCATCAGGTAATGCCGGGCCCCGGCGCCCAACCCATCTTAAAGGCCGGCAACGCACCTGTAGCTCCTCTGGGGTTGCACGGGGTCGTGGGCGGCGGTAATCACTTACCATAAGGTGACCCGCACGCTCGTTTGCCGTGTCTTTTCCATAAAAAAAAAAAAAAAAAATATTTACTAGCCATAGTGGACAACGCACGGCGTTATGTTGCGGAAAGACATAATGTTTTGAAAATGGGGGGAAAAGTGAGCAACAATGGGTCTTAACATTACGTCGTCTCTGCCTAGCCTACTTTATGCGGCAAATATATAGTATGAAGCTAATGTATTAAGTTTTTTTTTTACGAACGTATATACTTACATATTATCTATTTTATTATAATAATTAGTACAATTTAATACAATTTCCTTTTCTTCTTTAAAATATTTTTTATGAATGATTTTGAATGATGAAGACGAAAAGAAAATTGTGTCTTTTGTATTGTGTGTGTAATTGTCATCCACATCATACGTGTATTCAAAATTTTGACAGGTTGGAAATAACTAGTTAGGTGCGAGTTTCACTGTTTGGCAGGATAATTTAACTGATATTAAATACTGAGCCCTCCATTGTGGGTTCGATTCCCACGCGAAGAAATGATGTTTTTTATATTTTCATTTCTTCGCTCTGGTAAGCGCGGCCTTAAGCTCCACCACTTAACACAATGCCTGCCTCTGCTTCTAGAATTCGACAGAAAGTGGGAAAAGGAAAAGTCTTATTAGGAAATTGGAATTTATTGTTAAATATAAATAAGTAGGTACAGTGAACATTTACAATAAATTAACCTATTTGGTACTTACGTACACTCTGGCTTTATGAACCCTGGTAACCATTGCTAACCAGTGATCTTACAAGTCAAAGAATTACCCAGAATTTGGTAGGAAATACATAGATCTTCGTGTCTGATTGGTTTGTTGTTAAATGCAATAATACAATTTAAAAACAAAAAAAAATTAAAAATCCACAACGGTATATAAATGCATGTGCACAGTTTCACTGTGATCTTTATGATTGTCGGTTCGGTCTCCGCCCAGAGGAATAAATTAATTTCATTTTCCCGTTATAGCTAGACAAAAAATCCTGCTATACCTATGTGGAATGAAACGTGGAGTAAAAATATAAAAAGACAAAACAAAATACTTATTAAGAAAACAAAAAAAAATCAAATTTTCATATGTTTTCTTATTAAGTATTTTTCTTTCCTAAGTGTGGAATAACACTTTAAAAATATTAAAAAGAAAAACTTAGAGCAACTTGTCATTTTATCATCCGTATAGAGCCAGAATAAACCTGAAACTGATAGGTACAATAACGTATAATTCGTGAGATACATGTTGATTTTTTCGATTAGCGAAACGTGAGAACTACATTAACTCTTTATATATTGTTTATTTGCTTGAGAGTATTTTCTCGGTGTCGCCTTCGCCACGACAGGCCTCAAATATTAGAATTTACCCCTAAAACTCCATCACCCACCTTCGAGTTACACCACCCATATCATCTGAAACTTATGTATCGGATTCAGTTACAGTAATGGATACAGGATTTTTGATATCTAATAGTTGTACCTAAATGGTAAATTAATAGTTTCTAGCGTCTCTGGTACTTTATGCAATTATACGACGATTCAATGATTAATTTCTTGTAATAACATCAACGATAACAAATATTCATTTAAACGATATTAGATTGCGTGAGAATAGTCTAGCTATAGAACTGCTAGTTTATATGATGTTCCACGGAACGTGTTTATCATTATTATGGACTGTGTTTTTTTTTGTATTAAAATTTTTGTTAAACAGCTCAATTTATTCAATTTAATAAAGATCTTGTGTTATTTACGACTGCGGCCATAAAATATTCCAGTTTGATTAGTAATAATCAATATTAGTGTTTCCTATCTCGCGATAACTTTGGCAAATATAAATGATACGCAATAAACTAAGGCGTATGAAATGTTTACCCGTTTATTGCGAAATTTATTATTGCTCGGACTTAGATATTATGATGTTAAAGTACACTGCCGTTTATTTCGTTTTGTGCATTTAAATATATTTTTTGAATTTTATAGGAAACATAACAACTTTTGTCTAATGTTAGGATATTATTCTTCTTTGAGTAGAACCTTAGAGTTCCTGGGAGTTGAAAAAAAAGGGACGTCAGTGTGACCCTTTGTCACCAAAATTATTACTCAATATCTGTTCTACTACTAACTGTATACTAAGAGAAAATAAATTTGTATAAAAGGTAAAGAAAATCTGAAACATTTCAGATTCCTTTATTTTTGATGATTTGATAATACGAAACAAAAATAATTAATAACTTGCAAATAAATCAATGATCAGCTTCACTCTGTATCCGCACACAGCAGGCTAGGCAGAGGGAACCTAATGTTAAGACACTCTATTCCCCATTTTCCACCGAATATCAATTATAATAAAAAGTTAAATCAATGATAAGTCTACATTAAAACACCTATCTTGTTATTCTAAGGAATAGACTGGCCAACATCATACTCGTACGTATGCAGTATAAAAAGATTCATTATTTTCGCACTGCACTCGTAAAAAATCTTATTTGGCGTGTCCTTGTGTACACAAAGTAACAATTATTTTCAACATAAATGATATACATACAACGTACACTCTTTGAAGTCGACATTATGGAACTATAAAAGAAGCATTTACTTACAAGAACTAAGCTTTTTTCGAATGGAGGTATTAAAGTTATGCTTTATATTCTAGCGTTACATTAAAATGTTTAATTATTCTATAATATCATTATCATAATTTGGTTTATATAAATGTGGATTTGTTTGTAAAACTTTTAAGCGTGATAGATTTTTTAAGAAGACACAATAAATGCGATATTCTTAAAAATACCGCTTTTACTTTAAAAAACCGATCAAGAGCGATTTATACTCGCCTTCTGAGCGTTCAGTATAGTTTAGGATTGTAGGTCAACAGATAATAAAACAATAAAGAAACTAAAAATATAAGTTTGTAATAGTTTTTATCTGTAATTTAAATATAAATTTCCAATTTTCGCCTACCCTTTTTTCAATTTTTCACTTTTATTTGTATTCTAAGTTCTCACTTACCTCTCAAAGTTCATAATTGTACGCTAATTGGAGTTTTATAGTTTTTGACTACGCAGCAAATAAAGTTAAACAAACTAGTACTTTTTTTATTTTTCTGTGCTCGGACCGTTATAGATCTGAATATTAATTTCAGCGTGATACGTATACACAGTCTCAAGATTATTGATCTTAACAGACAGCCCGACGTGCAATAAAGTTATTCTCCTTAGGGTTTTATTATTTCCTTTTGAGCTACGGAACTCTAAACAAGATGTTGATATTTATAACTATAAAATATTTGATCATAATTGGTCCCAATTAGTATTTAAGGATATCAACACAACTGACACCACGGTTAACAGCTGCTATTGTATAAAAATGGAGGCTTAAATAAAAAAAAATATATTTTATTTATAATCGCATATGTATCCCAGATCCTGATCTCGCAAAATACCAGAGTGAGTTGAGAGAATCTCCTATAACAGACTCCATTCTCCGTTTTTAGGTGGTGGAACTCAATGCTACATTTTTGTACAGTCAGACAACTGAGCATCGATGACCTAAATATAGGTAGATAATGACGTCCGAAAATCCACTATACCAGTTACCATGGTAATAAATAATAGATTTAAAAAGAAAACGTACGCATATAATAAATAAAACTAACTGATAGGCGTTAAAACTATTCTGAGTTTTATAGATTTTTATTTTAATAGAAAACTAAAAATTTCAATACTTTTTTGAAGTCGTCGTGGCGCAGGATCACAGGCGTGACTGCAAACGCGACAGTTGTGGGTTTGATATACATATATATTTATGATAGCATATCCACGCTCTTGTAAAGAGGCAACACGCGGCGTTAAGGCCCGCCGCTCAACACGCAATGCCTCAAGAATTTGGCGGAAAATGGGCAATGGGCATCGGAAGTGTTTTAACATTAGGTACCCAAGTTGCTATGTGCGATATACTGTGTGAAGCTAAAGAAACATTGAGAAAAATAGGTTTATATATTAGGGTAGGAAAAGAGGCCTGGTTGAGAGATAGTTGTCTAGTTATCAGAGCGAGCAAATGAAATTAATTAATTCCCTCGAATGAGTGGGAATCAAACCATCGTATTTACAGTCTGGTCACTGAGCGCAAGTTCAAATGCATTTGAACGCTATGTTAGTAAGAGACTATTGATAAGAAAAGTGTTATTTTATCATCATAATAATAGAGAATACAGTCAAGTTTTATGTAGTTTATTTAGATTATTAGTAATATATTATTATAATTATATATTATTTTATTTATATAATTATGTATTTATAGGATGTGAATGTATATTTATATTTTGTAAGGGTGTGCAGAAATGAAAATATATATATTTAATATAGCAATAAAGTTGGCTATAAATATTGTACTTTGTTTTCCAGTAAAATATGGAGAAACTCAGAGTTCTGGAGCAGTTTCAGTTTTGTTTGTGCGCTCCAATATAACAAAGCTAAGTGCTCGAGTCATCCGCGCCGCCGGCTACAACCTACAGCAAGTCGAACATTTGTAAGTAAAAAAAGATAATTTTATATTCTTACCAAAGCAAGAATGGAAACAATACTTTCCCCCGCGAAGAAATCGAACTCATATCTATCGCGTTTACAGTCAGACACTATGCCGCCAAGAGATATGAATCTCTGTCCTCTGGTCTCCGCTTTTTTATGTGATTTAAGGTTTCATGTAAAATACAAACTTACGGTCTTATTCATAAAAAGTTATGGAACAGATAAAGTGTTCTATAAGCCCACTATAAGGAAAACGTCAAAAAATGGTATTCATAACAGCATTTTAGCGCTAAACAGTTCTATAAGCCTATTATAAAGTTATAGACGCCGAGACCCTACTATAGCGGTGCTATAAGATAAAAAATGGCCGATTCTCAACAGCTGATCATCGAAAATGACATTTGATGTAAACAAAATATTGTAAATATTCAATTCCTGTCAATTTAGTTAATACTCAAGTTGTGTTAATTTGCCACTTTTATGATTAAAATGGAAGCGTTACAAAGCAGAGATGCTTCGGAAACGATGGTAGGAATTGAAAACACAACAGTTCACATCGAAGAAGGATGTATAGAAGGGTAATCCATTACCAAGTAGGGGTAATCCATTTTCCTTGAACAAAGAAATCTACTGTGAATTTTATAATAAACTTGGTGTGTGATCTCTGATTAGATTATAGAGGTTCTAGTACCTTACATGAAATCAAACTAATAGCTACTTGAAGATGATGTAGTCGTCGAGAGGTAAGTACTTTTATCTTACTTGACTTGAATATACTATTCATACAACATATACTCATAAAGTCACACGTATTCGTGTACAACTACTTACAAACTTATCTTTTTCCTTACAGTATTAAGAGGATGCTGAAGAACACCATGGGTTGTCTCAAACAACCACTAGCCGGAGGTGCCTGGGTTGCATGTGCAATTGCTCAATACTCAGTTTCTCTTATTAAAATGCCCAGTACTTTTTCTAAAGAAGCGCATATTATGACAGAATTTAGTTCGTTCTATTCTGTACCCTCAAAACCAAAGCGAGAAAAAAATATAATGCAGCACATATGGCAAACAGAAATACTGTAGAAAAATGTTTTGGAGTGACATTCCATAGTTCTTAGGGGTACAGTAGTATAAATGCATATATGCTGTTTTACAAATTTTTTTTAGGATGAATTTTTGTAAGTCAGTTAATAAAAAGAAAATATACATTTCTATAATTTTTATTTGGTCTTCTAATATAATTTTATTTTGAAAGATTTCTTCTAAAAGTGTTTTGTTTTTCATTGTCCATCTGGGCCTCATACAGCTCTTTTCTGTAGGCAATTTCATTGTCTGCAATTTGCTGAGCAGCACTGTTTTTATTGTCATGCTGTAACCAAAAATGTAATATATATATTATTCTTTTTAATATAAGTTTTCTAAACCAGTATGTATTAATTATGTCAAAATATATCTTATTTACAAATCTGTTATACAAATTATAATATAGCTTGTAGATTGTACTGATTGATTTTTGAAAATTTGTTTCAACTTATTAATATGTTATATTATTACATTATTATAATTAGTTATTGTAGTTATAGTAATAATAATAAAACTGAATTCATTCAACATCCATGTTAATTTTTTAATCTAAAATGTTTCTTGTTTGCTGGTGTGGTATGCGGGGTGTGTAAGTGCTAGTATCTAAAAAATATAATCAGAATTTCTTTCTGAGCATTGTTTAGGTAGTGTAAGTTATTATGATGCAAAATAAAGTCAAATAAGACTCGTACAAGAATAACTGGTTGATAAATATACTAACAAATTATTTGTTTTTGACATTTTTAAAGTGTTATTCCACACTTAGGTATTAACAAAATTGTGGCTGAGTTGCTTTGTATAGATTGTACAGAAGGGCTTGGCTGCAAAATCTTAAATAATTAAATTGAAATTAATTTCTGGGTATTGTGGTGTATATACAGTTATTTTTTTCATGCAGCACAGTTAATTATGTTTAATATGTCTAATAAGTATGAATAAAACACATAAAATAAGATAGGATGGGATAGTATTTGTGTGCATGATTTCAATACATCTTTAATACAATACACATACCATTTCTTTTTCTGCTCCGGAATTGTCATATGGAAGCGATGAATTTTGTGGTATATAACATTTTATTTGTGGTTTTTTTTCTATCCTGTAATATTCCTATATCATACTTTGTTATATACTGAAACAAGAAATAATATAATTACATAATTATTTATTTACTCAAAATGAAATACTATTTGACAAAATATTCATATATTTATGTAAATCAGATTCAAATTAATTTGAGTCTCACATGAGGAAGCCACACCGCAAGGTCACCATCACTATTTGCTGGTAGGTGGTGGACCACCATCTGTTTTTAACATCTGCTTTCTCTCAATGTACTTGTACTTCTTTAGATATTTTTCATTTTAATAATACCCCCATTGGGCTTAGAATTGTAGCAGTTCCGAGTGTGAACTGAAACATTAATTGCTTTGATAAAATAAGTAACTATATACACGAAATACTCAATTATATTATTCAAATTTATCTCATTAAGTAGCTATAGTGTAAATCTTGCCATGCGGCCAGCTTTTCGGGTTTTATTTTCATTAATTGAAAACTCTGTTTCTGACCAAATCATTCAAGATCATCTATGGAATAAAAGCATAAGCATTAAAGTATAATAAGCGTATGAATGTCTCCAAAACAAAACTTACGTGGTCCAATCAGCTGTATCAGTAAAACCAACTTTATCATCCTCCAACCAATTCTCACTCATTTGCCTTTTTTACTTTCTACAATTTTCGATTCTGATGCTATTTTACAATAATAATTATGTAATATTTAAAATAAAATAAACGAGGGGCACAGAACACAATGTAAACAAATATCACTGAGCGGTAAGTTGTCATACCACAAACAACAAAATATGATTATAATCCGTAATAATGTCTATGATTAGACGTATTTGGTAAATTGATACACATTATCTGTAGTCAATTCGGTACAATTGACAAGCGTACTTGCCGATTTCATCGTAGTGGCAACATTTTAGCTTATTAACCGCATATTAGTTATAGGAGGTTAATAGAACTGTTATGAATACGCAAAGTTATCGAACGTTTCATAAACTTATAGAGCATTTTAACTAATGAACGTTTTAAGCGTTCTATAAGGGTTTTTTATGAATAAGACCGTTAGTATTCGATAAATGTAGTTGACCTTTAAAAAACGCACTTACATTCGCCTCTATTGTCTGAACTCCTCTACCAAATTTTATTTAATCGGTTCAATAAATTTATTCTTACAAGTTCAATTAAAATTTCAACTAATAATATTCTACACCATACTCTTTGGAGCAAGCAAACAATCCATTTAGCAAAGTAAACAAAGTAAATTGTTTCTTTGAACTAGTTAATCAAATTTTGTCAACATTTATTCGGTTTCAGAGCTAATCCCTTTTATTATACCTTTAATTTTGAATGCGTGACGTGCGTTCGACTATACTTATATTATTACTTGTATAGATACTTTAAAATAGGATACTTATTTTATATGGCGTGAAGTGGAAATAAACTATTTTCCATCCGCATAGAAATTTCGATAAATCCTATATTAGTTCTTCCCTATATTCCCTAACCTACAAAATTTAATTAAATGTAATGTAGGTTGATAACGTTACATTTTTAACCAAAACAGACATTTTTTTTACATGAAAAATTATAATTTTAAAATTAATAACCTTGGTAAATCACTGCATTCATCAATTTCCACATATAGTGTGTTCTGTGCAAAACCAAATATCACAGTCTGTCCTACCAGCCCAGGAAATGAAAATATTAGTCGAAGCGCAGCAGTACAGCGTTTGACTGTAATCGCGACGGTAGTGGGTCCGATTCCCACTCGGAGAAATAAAATATTTTCATTTCCTCGCTCTGTAACATATCGTTTTCCCCAAAGTTAATGTATTTACAGAACAGTGATGGACGCACCGGACCTAGAGCACATAGTTGTTGAAGATCTGACGAAAATGCCTAATCTCAAATCGTTGTAAGTATTTTTGGCTTTATTGTTTATGTGTACATTACCCATTTTATTTCTTTCATTTCGGTGCTTTATCGCAGCGGCGCAGTGATACTGTTAACGTCATAGTCGTGGGTTCAATGCTCACTACGGGGAATGAATTATTTTAATAAAACTCGGCGTTGAGTTCCGCCATTTAACACGCGATATCTCAAATTCAGTCTTTTCCTTATTTTTTACTCTGCTATATGCGAGAATGATATTATAAGAAAACTATCGTTGTATTCATTTATTTAAAAACGTTTTCTTTAATAAAGTCTATATTACGTAACAATGGAATTTCAAACAAAAATTAGTATAATCTCATAACATAATTTCTCATATCATAATTGTAAAAACAATCTAAAGTATCCGCGAGCATATCTCTAGGATTTTCCTAAATCCACATTATAAAAGTTGTTGACACAAAAAGATTT
This sequence comes from Heliconius sara, assembly GCA_917862395.2. Taxonomy (NCBI): domain Eukaryota; kingdom Metazoa; phylum Arthropoda; class Insecta; order Lepidoptera; family Nymphalidae; genus Heliconius; species Heliconius sara. Next base: position 18,432,776 of record OU860791.1, read on the forward strand.
TTTGGCTGTTGCTTGCTCAAAACATATTAAAACATTTATAACTGTATTATAACTAATTATCTCAATCTTATCATAATTTTTGAGAGTTATTTTCAGATTTAGGAAATATAAACACATCTCCAAGTTGTGGTTAGACAATGTCATAATTTCGAATTGCATAATATTGGCATATTTAGACGGTGATTTTGAGAAAAATCCTCTCTGACATTAGCCGTAGATAGATATGAACGCAAATGGATTTTAGGATAAGGATTATTTTCTTCCCGAGTGAACAATGCGCATAAATTCAGAAACCTAACGTCGACACGTCGACCGTACAGTAATGAGGCAGAGGAACCTAACGTTAAGACGTTCTATTTCCCACGCGTCAAGATACTCCGGTCTTTGCTTTCTATCTATAATCCTTAGGTACAAAGCGTCTTAAATTACGTAACAGAACGCCACGGTTAACATTGCCAGGCCTGGAAAATGAGTTCAGTCTATAGATATTTATTCTGTCAAGTGGAGATAGAACTTATAACATTGCTATAAATCAAACTTCTCAATGATGCCATGACATTGAATAACAAACAAACAATTAGAATTAACAATTTAGAATTATTTTATTGATGCTAACATGAAGCTGTCGCAGCGCAGCGGCACAAGGGTGTGACTACAATGCGATGGTTGTGGGTTCGATCCCCATTCGAGGGAATGAATTATTATTTATTAATATTATCATTTCCTCGCTCTCGCGCCAAGATAAAAGCCGTTGAGTTGAGTTGAGTTCCGCAAAATTCAGCATTCGTTGGGTCGAAAAATTTAGCGGAAAATGGGGAACTGTGTGCGGGATACATCGCCAAGCTTTTCATATTGATTCTTTATTTGTATAGATACTAATACACATATATATATTTTCAGATTTATAACCCAAGCGCCCTTATTACATAGAATAGCGCCATTACCCGCCCTGCCCGAACTGCGCACATTGTACGTATGTATTTTTATCTATAGTATAACAATTATTTGTTAATTTTATATATTATAATGATGAGCATAATTTCATATATTTTTCATTAAATTTTTAAATTGTCCTTTTCATTGACACTGTTATGGCGTAGCGGCACAGGTCTGAAGGCGACAATAGTGGTTTTGGTTTCGTCTTGAGGGAAATAATTATTTTAATTTTCTCGCTGTAATAAGATTACACTGGGTACTGAGCGGCGTTGAGTTCCGCTCAATACGAAAGATCTCGAAAGTCGCGCAGAAGGTAGGAAACAGAGAATCTTAACAATGCCTTTCCTATATGCGAGATACAGTGTGAAGCTAACAAATGCCCCCATAAGTAAAGTGAATTACATTTTTTACAGAAATAACCGGACCGGACCGTATCTTGACCATATCATGTTTGAATTAAAGCGATTTAGGCACTATTTACATTTTTCTTAAGAAAATAATAATATTGTTATTTAATAAGTTTTCAACATTGATAAAATATTAATTTGTATTTATTTCAAGCATTATTACAACATGCGGTCTCACAGAAGTGCCCAACCTGAGTCATGTGCACGACAAGAATAATGGGAACACGTCATTGTCTTATTTACAAGCTATGTAAGTTTTAATAAATATTAATAGACAGAATCATAACTCATACCTGGTTATTTTATTTTCTAACCCCCGACACAATGTCTCTCTGTGGCACCGTAGCTCCTGTACTAATGCAATTCAAGAGCTATAAGCATTTTGCCAAAATGAGGTAATGATATTTTTGGTCGGGGGTTTTTTAATCTAAAATTTTGCCAGTAAAAATAACGTATTTTAAAAATATTTTTTAAATACATCTTTTGACTCGTAAAGTCTAAATAGATAGAAAGCGATAGATACCCATAATAAATTAGCTACACTGCAAGTATGATAAATAAAAGAATTATAAATACTTACAATATCTAACTTTTCTAGTGTTTATTAAGCAACTAATTAATTAAAATAACAAATTAATGAAAAGTGACGAGTCACTAAAGTGTATTTATGTTTCATAAATGAATATTTCCAGAGATCTCGAAGGCAATCATATAAAGCGCATTCCGACGCACGCGCTACGCGTCCGCGCAGACCAAGTGTAAGTAGGTACAGGTACAGACCGATTATGCTTTTTTATTATTATTCTATAATATATTATATTATTTTTATTTTTGTTTTAATTAAAAAATGAGACAAGCGAAAAATAAATATAATATTTGTATGTACAATTTAAAGAATTTAAAGTTTCAATTTGTTTATTTACAGGCCATTCATAGCCTATGTATAGCAGGGGCACAAAGTGCGAAAAACTATCAAATCGCCTGGTTGCGGGTTCGATCCTCACTCGAGGAAGTGAAATATTTCTTTACATTTATATTTTCATTTCTTCGCTCTGGTGTCCGACACTCAACACCCATTGACTCCATAACTCGGCGGAAAGTGGGAAACGGAGTGTCTTAACACTAGATTCCTTCTACCTACCCTGCTGTGTGCGATATACAGCGTGAAGCTGATTTTTTTATTTATTTACAGTTTTGATAAAGTATAATCCTAAATTAAGTTGTAAAACAAAGAAACGAAAAAATTAAACATGGAAGCCAAGTTCTTATAACAATTTATTTACACAATATATTTTTTTGTATATTTTCTTTATTGTTTAGTTGCGCTATTATTGTTTTTCTTTATAAAAACGATCTCTAATATAATATACCTTAAATATTCAGTAATCATATCAACAAGATGCAGTTTATCTTTGCAGGTCGCTGAACTACAATTTGATTGAGGAAGTGCCAGCTCACGCGTTCAAAAACTCACAGATATCAAAATTGTAAGTACGGATGATGATAAATGACCGACTCTTGATGTTAAACAGTATGGAAACAAATTTAAATATTTGAACATTTATCTCACGTTTATTTTAATAAATAATAATAATATAACGAATTCGTATTTACTAATTAGTAAATATGATTAGGTGAAGTTTTAATGGTAGTAGATTTTTTGTCCCATTGTGTTAAGACAGGCAAGACGCTATTACAATATAATCGTGAAATTAGAAACAAGTTGTATTTAATACAAGAAGCCCCTGCGCGCCCTTCGCCCGCTTGAACTAACGACGATTTTAATATGGTTATCTATACTTTTAAACACTTAATAAATAGTTTTTCTTTGGGTTTTTATTTGATGCTATCAAAAGTAGTCGTATTTTCTAGAAAAATGTTGTTGTTACATCTTGGTAAGCGGTAGATAATCGCACGACAAACGCGATTTTTCCTGTGTAAATCTCGATCCCTCGGGAATTTCAGGATAAAAAGTAGCTTATAAATTGCTCCACAACCTCTCTATCTTTCAGTGAAAGTTCCATAACATTGAGTCGGCTGTCCTGAAGATCAGCTTGGACAAACGGGCACAGGCAAAAAATAACTTATTTTGAAATCATAGACAGACACTTAAATGTTATATGTATAGATGTAGTATAAAACTAGTTTATTATTTAAAAATCTAAATATATATTATTATATTCACTGTTATTAAGTGTCATTTCAAGTTAAACATAGTATTTAATTGATTCTTTATTGTGTCTTTACAGGAGTTTCAGAGGAAATACAAAGCTGAAAAGAATTGACGATATGGCGTTTGCTGGAAATCTTCTACTTCGGCAATTGTAAGTAATTTTTGTTATTCTTTTGATGAATAAAAATAGTAAGAAATAAAAAAAATATTCATGATAAAAATAAAAAAAAACATGATAGTTTCATATTCATGTACTTTATGAATAAAAAAATGTTTATTTGTTATATATCAAACTAGTGGGCGCGCGCGGCTTCGCCCGCTTATTTGCACCATTAGGGGTGAATTCTAAAAAACCACGAAACACGTGTTCAATAAAATAATTTAAATAGTCTGAATTGAAATTTTTATTAAAATCGGTGGCGAATTAAAGATTTTTCCACATAAACTTTCAACCCCTTATTTGAACCCTTAGGGGGTGAATTCTAATAAACCATGAAACACGTGTTCTATGAAATGTTTTAAAGAATCAGAATTTCGAATTTTATAAAAATCGGTGCTGTTTTTAAAAAAAATCCATACAAACTTTTAACCCCTATTTCATCCCTTCAGTGTTAAAATATTTCAAACACCCTTCTTAGTGGATGTCCAGATTGTAAAAATAAACATCTGTCTGAACTTCACATTTCTATCATCAGCGGTTACGGCTGTGCGAGCGTCTTACCTCAATCAGTCAGAACAAGTCCTTTTATATATATATATAGATAGATAAACAACAATTATAAATTATAGTTCTATACAAATTTATTTGTTAATTTTTCGTTCCAGGGATCTGAGCAGTACTGCAATAACATCTATACCTACTAAAGGTCTTGAGAATTTAGAAATACTCAGAATAGAAAAGACTCCGACTTTAAAATACATTCCGTCTATTTATGAATTTCAGGTGAGATATTGCTCTAGTTAGACAAACTAATACGTAATAATGGGGCTGGATCGTTAATAGTGATATTTTAATAAAATAATAAATTCCAATATGGCGATTTATTAAACTATTTATTTTACTTTAAACCAAATAACTTAATTTTATAATGTATTTCATAATAGCGATTAGAAAAAGCGCATCTGACTCATCATTTCCACTGCTGCGCGTTCGCGTTCCCGGAGCGACACAATCCTGCGAGACACGCGCTTTACGAAACGCAGCTAGCCATTATGACTGAGGTTTGTATACATTATTAATAATGAGATACTAAATATACTAGATTTATTTAGTTAAGATCATAGCGGCATAGCGGCGGTGGGGCTGTGGCAATGTACACGAAGTCAATTCTCACTCGGACAATGATCATTTTTCAACCCTGACTGACAAAGCACTGTGTTGGGTTCCATTCCTCAATATGCACCTATACTCCCTATGAACAGTAAGAGGTGGGCGGATTCTTAACACTAGATTTTCTTTGTCTGTTTAAGTATATCTGAGGTGCGTGAAGGTAAACATATACATATCGTCGTCGTATCGTACGTATCGTATATATCGTCTTACATGCATAAATTTTACTGAATAGATGCGCAATCGCAATATAATGTATGATCGTAGCTTCAAATGCCAGTCGAGATTATTTAATATATTTTATGAATTGAATAAAGAAAACTTGGTATTGGATTCCCCTACATAGTATTCCCCTATCTAGTGATTCATCATTAAGTTTTCTTTCGATACCTTTGAGGATACGCAAGTGTCCAGATTTATACATGTCTAAATTAAGTAGTAAATAATATTTAATTTTTTAACTTACCTGAAATTAATGACTTACCAATTACAAATATGACACGTATTTGAAATGAAACGGGTCACGAATTAATACCCATTTCATTTTAAAAACTATTAAAAAATATAACTAATAATGATATATTCAATACACAATCACTCAACATCGACCTATAACCTCAGCTACCTATAGATAATTACTGATCGAGAGTCAGACAAAGACTATTCCCCTATCTGTTGCCCGGGAGACGTCCTGACCTCGCCTATCTAAAATCCAATATCTGGGGACCAAGTCTGGGCTGCCCGCCCCTCACACCCTCCCCTCCTCCGCTCTCACCCTCCCCGCCCAGGTTCAGACTTGCGCTGCACAATCCAGGGCTGCTATCTGCATCGATTGCATCCTAGCTTTATACATCAAATATATGGCCTGCGCAAAATGAAGTTTAATATTGGGAGGGCTCACACTGCCCCCACTTATCGCCCTCCTCTCTACCCTGACCCCCCCCCCCCTTTCCTCCCTTGGCTAGATACAGGTAGGTGTGTAGGTGTGTAACAGATATGCTGAATAACGAAATTCGAGAGGGGGATATCTGTACATAATATTATAAACCACCCTTCCGGGTGCTGATTCCGCACAAATTGACCACTACCCTTTCCTCCATGGCAACATTGCGTCTTTACCTCTCCCGCCTCCCCTATTTCCCCTCCCTCTAATGTGACCTGCGCTGCACATCCTATTCCCTGGACATTCCATATACATACACTTTTAATCTTATACATATGTACGTACACAACTTAATGTAGTTACATATAATTAAAGTATTTATGGTTTTTGTTACCATATTAACGAAATTATTACAATTGTTAATTATTTTAGATATAATGCATTAAGAGTGTAAAGAAATAACTAATAATAACCAAAGCAATTGTACAAACATTCTATGACAAATCAATTATTTTAATTTTAGAACATTGTAACAGATAACTAATATGGTGACAATGAAAAAAAACGGTATTCGTTCGCGAGAAGCCTTTTTCTACGCACAAACAAAATATTTATAAAATATTCGCTAGCGTTTTAATTTAACATGATAAATTTAATTATTTGACCCTAATTGGCATAATATGTCGATATCACCCGAGAGCTATCAACAAGTGAACCACTACGGTGATGTGAAACGGTGAAAGCAAAACCTATGCATTAGTTATACATAACCCCTTCTTCATACATATACGGATAAAATGGTTCGATACAATTACCCTCATGACAATTAATAAGAAGATATAACTTACCAATCTCATCGCAACTGGAATGCGCAATAAGCCCAGCGATGCTTGCGATATGAATCTGTAGTGGCGTAATTTACGAGCAAAAATTTAAATTTATGGGTAAAATTTGAAATTTATGGGCAATTTATGCAACTGCCGTTATCCCGTGTGCATAGGTGCAAACCCTATTTTAAACTGATTGAGACGAGCGCTGCGCCGGGCCCGCGCCCGCCAGTGGGAGGAAAATCAATAGAGCCTGCCAGGCATTGAGTACTTGATTGCTAAATGTTTTATGTATCTGATTTATGAACACTAAGTGATCTATGGTATTCCTAAAATTTTGAGTTGAAATTTGGCCAAAATCGGGATTTGTGTCACGTAATTTATTTCGAAACAATGTTATCCTGTTGGAATCTATAATTTTTAAACATTTGTCTTAAGCATAAAAGAATATTGGTATAGAAACTATCTAATCTTTTATTAACACGTTTAGAAAATTTTGACTTAATTTCGCAATTAAAAGTTTTTTTAATTACGACACCTACTCCGAGTAAAGAAACTTTTTTTATGTTCATTACTTCACTACTCACAAGGACACCTCAATCTCCGTTCCCATCCATTCAGACGTCGTAAGTCGAGTACAGTTTATCTGATTTTTCTACTTATATGTAATATCCGATATGTAAAATTTAAAGCCACAACTTCCATACAATCCAACGCTCCAACTGCACTAAGACTTTTATCAATATATAAAATTGAATTCAATGAACGCTTCACGAGTGGCGGAACTCAACGCCGGGCTTTTGCCTAAGTACCAGTTCCGAAGAAATGAAAATATTATTAAATAACAATTGAAACTGGTGAAAAAACACCATTATGCCCCTGCGCCACGACGGCCTCAATAAATATGTATTGAATAATTATTTTCATATTTACTTTTACAGAGATGTGGAAAAAATGCGGAAATGAATAAAAGACAGACACGTAAACGTAGATCTACAGATTCTGTTGATGATGATATGAAGACTACTACGCCTAAGTAATTAAACATTTTTCTATAAAATATATGATTTAGCAAGCTGAAATTTGCAAGTTGAAACCCCGTTTGAAATTTAAATAATATTATTATAATGTATTAAAAGAAATATAATTCCATTTAAGCGTCTATGAAGATACAACCACTAGCGATGAATATGTACCGTGGACGAGCGAAGAGTATTTTTCTGATTCCGGTAGCTTTGAAGATTATGACGAAGACTTTCGAGAGCCCGTTAATAAAAGTTTGGGCGTTACTGTTTACGCCGACTGTGGTAATTTCAGTCTCAGGTAATTCGTATTTTTTAATTAACTTTATTTTGAAGCTTTATATTTGATGAGTTAATAAATATTATTTTCATTTTTAAACACACACACACCATGCTTAGGAAAGGAAAATACTTATTAAAACAAACGTATAAAAATTTTAACTGTTTCCAAAGAGACACTTCAAATCCCGAAAGATATTCATAATATTTAACCCCGTAAATTTTTGTACGTTCTCTTAATAAGTAAGTTAATAAATTGGGTTTGGCCATACTCATCCCGGCATATCAAATTACATATTTTTTACAAAAAATATATTTTAATATAAACATTCCACGATCCTTAAATGGCCTCATTTTTTTATATATTTATATAAATAAATATATTCATATATGTATAAAACCATAAAATTTTGACAATACCTTTAAAAATTTATAAACTGTTTAAACTACCTTTGTCACCCAAGTTTTTATTTAAATTATCTAACTTGGCAATCGCTTTATCGTGCACTCTAAATTGACAAAATACCAGAGCATAAATATAATTTTGAGGTGTTTATTAAGTATATTATTTTAATGAAACAGTTAAATATCACGAAATATACATTTTTTATTGAATATTTTTACCCGAGGTCGTGGAGTAGTGGACCAGAAAAAGGACAGAAATAAAAATGTTCGATTCCCCCCTTTCGTAATACAAAAGCCCGGTTTCCACTTCAAAAGTGAAATGCTTAGGTGGAACGGACTCGTTTTGAATAAAATAGGTTTACATTTTGACCGACAAAGAATTTTGTATTTTGTGATTTTTGGAGGGTGCACGAGATCAGGTAGATGTGTAAAGATAAAAAAATATAATAAAGGTATAAAAACAAAACAAATTCAAAATAAAACACAGATATCTAAATAAAAAAAATATATATTCAATAACTATCTTTTTGAAATTCAGTACGAATACTTTACCGCCTATTATGGCAAGGTATATTCCATATCGTAATATTTACCTATAGACGTACTGTGTCCCCAGTCGCCGCCACGTGTCGTGCACGCCGCGGCCCGACGCGCTCAACCCGTGCGAGGACGTGATGGGCTGGCCGTGGCTGCGCGCGTGCGTGTGGCTCGTGGTGGCCGCCGCCGTCGTCGGCAACGGCGCCGTGCTGCTGGTGCTGCTCACCAACCGCAGCGAACTATCCGTCCCTCGCTTCCTCATGTGCCATCTTGCCTTCTCCGATTTGTGCACTGGACTCTATCTCGCTATGGTCGCCTCGATCGATCTCCGATCTTATGGAGAGTTCTTCAATTACGCCTACGATTGGCAATACGGTGTGGGATGTAAAATAGCTGGGTTTTTCTCGGTTTTCTCCGGTCAGCTGTCTGTTTTTACGCTTACAATTGTCACGTTGGAAAGATGGTTCGCGATTACGTACGCTATTTATTTGGAAAGGCGGATTTCTATGAGCGCGGCCGCCAAGATAATGGCGGGAGGATGGGCGTTTTCAATAATGATGGCCAGCTTACCCCTGACTGGAGTATCAGACTATTCCTCTACTTCAATTTGCTTACCCGTGGAAAGTGAAAACGTGGGTGACGCTATTTACCAAGGAGGCTTATTTTTAACGAATGCCGTCGCATGGGTCACTATAGTTGTATGTTATGTCCAGATATATCGATCGTTGGGTGGAGGAGGGGAGAAATATGGAGGTAGAGGGGCAGCAGCGGCGGCCGAAAGAAGGATAGCTAACAAAATGGCGCTGCTCATAGGCACCGATCTACTTTGTTGGGCGCCCGTGGCTTTTTTCGGAGTTACCGCCCTGGCCGGAATACCTCTAGTCGACGTCAGCCACGGCAAAGTCCTCCTCGTATTCTTTTACCCATTAAACGCTTGCGCCAATCCATTTTTGTACGCAATATTAACAAAACAATACCGCCGAGATCTCATTACGTTAATAAGCAGAACGGGCAAATGCAATTGGTTGATAGAGAGATACAAGATGGCGGCCACCCCTCCCCCCACCGCGCACACCAACCCCTCCGCGCCCCCACTACTTCCCCTCGTCGAATATAACCGATCCATGTCACGAATAAAGGAAAATGGCGACGCTGATATTTTGTAAATATATTGGTGTATAAATTTTAATCACCTTATATTAGTATATTGTTAATTATAATTATAGGATTATTTACTGTTACTGTGTTTTAATTTACCTCGTAATAAAGTTGATTTGTTATTTAAATGTATATTGTTGTTTTATTTCTCAATGATATTTTTATTTGTGTGTATAAGATATAAATATTTTATTATTAGATATTAGAAGCGTAGAATAGCTATATAGATATAGTTTATTGGACGCCTGATAATGAAAACAAATATTCAAATAATGTTAAACATGAACCACAGTGAAAAGATTAATTTATAATTTTATTTATTTGCCATATTTAATATCCCCTTTACATTAAACAAAAAAAAAAGAAAAGAAATAAAGCACATGAAAAATAAAAAAAATTGTATATTTCAAAGAAAAATAGATTAAATTAAAAATATTTCAGCTGTATCATCTAAATTAGTAAAAACATTACTATCAGTATATTCTGCAACTAACTTATCTCCCTCTAATAAAACTTGATTTTTTAACAATTCAGAAATTTCCACATCCATTTTTATAGGACTTATGCAATAACCATCTAACTGTCGGAAAATTCTTAATTTAGTATTGCCCATTTTATTGTTTTCATTTTTAATATTACATGTATCGCAAATACTATCTATAGCTCTGCCCAAACTCCATTTTATTGATATAAATAGTGGCACAGTGTCTTTTAAATCTGGCTCTAAACTAACTGATCCTAAAGGCTTTATATTATCTACATTTTTTATAATTTTAACTAATTTTGGATCTGTAGTGAAAGGTTTTTTGACAGCAAAATATACTCTATCGTTGACAGGAATAGACTTAGATCCTAATGCTTTCTGCTTAATTCTCATTAAGTGAATTTTTGATGCAGTTTTCACTTTAGCTGAAGATTGCAATGCATTTCTTATATTTTCTGTAATCTGCAGAAAAGAATAAAATAAAAAATGAATATATAAAAAAAACTAAAAATAAAATTGTAATACATATAAAAACACTTACCTTTTCTTGAAGAAGTTTATTTGCCTCCTGGAATTGCCGCCTCGGTGCTTCAAACTGCTCTATCTTTGCAGCCAATGTTTCGTCATCAATCTCAGGACATGATCTGTGAAATAAATAAAATGTTAATTAGAATGTGGTGTCAAGTCGTGAAAGTTACAAACATAGTGTCTTAACACCAGGTCTTTGCTTATCTTACTATTAGATATGTAACATAAATAAAACACTGAGTTCACAACAAATATTGTATTAGCTAAGTAGCCTGCCAATGAACTAAACTTGTCATACACAATTCCAGCTTACCCACTTAAATTCACTTTATTACTTAACAAAGCAAATAAGTACCTTCTAAAATAATAATCTTCAACAATTCAATAACTTATACTACTTTATATATGACATACCTCCCCAACAAGATAGCTTTACAATAATTTTAAAATCAATACAAAATAACACTTAAGATACAACAATCAATTTAAATAATGAGCATCTCCAACCACCTGCGGCCTCTGATATGGTGACTTTGAACGTACACTAAACTTATTTTTTATTTTTCCTGTGCTATCTGAGGTACTAGGAATCCCTAACATTTCGGCCCATTCTGTGGCATCCGGTATAGTAATGATTTCTTCCTCTGCCTGACTATTCTCCTTGTCTTTGCTTTCATTGATATAATCCTCATCTTTATCCATACTCACATCTATACTTTCAGTGGTGATATTTGATGATAAATGTTCACGATTATCATTTACCTCTCCCTCAGTTTGAGTTGCTGCCGGAGTCATTTTTATTAACTGGTCAATATGTCTGTTAATAATCGTGCCCTCGCTTGTCTTCACTTTATAATTAGATGGACCTGACTTTTCATTAATTATACCAGGAAGCCACCTTGGACCACTCTGATTGTAATTACTATACATTACTTTCTGGTTTACATTAGTCTGACGTGGTTTCTTATTATTATTATTATAAATTTCCTGTTCAATTTTTGTATTTCTCAAATTATCCGGATGCAAAGTATCTAATAGAGTACGCAGACGCCTCTTCATAAGTAATTCTGATGGACTTTTATTAGTTGTTATGCATGGTGTACTCCTAAGAGCCAACAACAAATTAGGAATTCTAACAGCCCACGATAAATTATCCATTTTATTTAGTTTTCCTTTTATCGTTTGAACCATGCGCTCAGCCAAACCATTAGTGGCTGGGTGGTAAGGTGCTGTCGTTACATGCCTAATATTATTGGCCTTCAGAAAATTCTGCATTTCGTTTGATAGAAAGGAAGTGCCATTGTCCGATACTAAGACTTCACACAAACCATGGGTGGCAAATACTGATCTTAATAAGCCAATGGCTGTTGCAGACGTAGTATTATTTACTACAAACACTTCTGGCCACCTGGAGTATGCATCCACCATGATCAAGAAATATTTATTCTTATATGGTCCGGCCCAATCAATGTGGATCCTTGACCAGGGTCTTGTGGGCGTAATCCACTCATGCACTACCTTAGGTGGCATATGTCTATTTTCCAAGCATTTCGGACAACTGCCAATCATTAATTCAATATCTTCATTGAGACCTGGCCACCAGACGTAGCTCCTAGCGACTGATTTAGTTTGAACTATTCCTGAATGTGCTTTATGTAGAACTTGTAATACGTGTTGCCTTAGTGCACTTGGTATAAATACACGACAGCCGAGAAGTATGCAATCATCTTGCAGTGACAGTTCAAGTTTACGTAACCAAAATGGACGGAGACATTTGTCATTAATTTTTGTTGGCCACCCGTGCTTTATATAGTGCGCCACTTGACATAAATTTTTGTCTTGTTTTGTTGCTAACGCAACACGTTCGGCGTCATAAGGAAAATCGGCCGGTGCTTCAGCCATTAATAAAATATCACTCAAATGTTGCTCTGGTTGTTCGGCCACTGGTTGAGGCCATCTACTGAGACTATCGGCATATCCAATTTTAGATCCAGGTTTGTATACTATATCATAATTATGTGCAGTCAATGCAATAACAATTCTAGTTAGTCGAGGTGAGAGCATAGTTGGCATAGGTTTTTTAGGATCGAAAATGCCAAGTAGAGGTTTATGGTCCGTGACTATACGGAAACGTCTGCCCATCAGGTAATTATGAAATTTTGTTATACCGAACATAATAGACGCTGCCTCTTTGTCAAGTTGCGAATAACGTCTTTCGTGTGAATGAAGAGTTCTAGATGCCATTGCTATCGGACGTTCTTCCATATCCTCCATTTCATGAGATAATACTGCGCCAACTCCATACTCTGAACTATCACAGGTGAGTATTAAAGGTTTGTTCACATCATAATGTACCAAGGTTACATCGAAGGTAAGTAAACGTTTAGCAGTTTCGAATGCACTCTGCTCTACTTCAGACCATTTCCAACTACTTTTAGCATCTAATAAACGATGTAAAGGCTCTAATATCGTAGCTTTCTGTGGAACGAATCGCTCATAAAAATTATAAAGACCAAGAAATGCTTGCAACTCTTTCTTGTTTTTTGGTGCAGGAGTCTTCACAATAGATTCTACTTTACTAGGTGCTGGGTGTATGCCTTCTGCATCTATGACAAATCCAAGAAATTCGACCTTCTCTCGAGCAAATTTACACTTCATTTTATTTAAACGCAGACCTGCTTTTTCTATTTTACTGAGTACCATGTCTAACCTATCTATCATTTCTAACATCGACTGCCCACTAATGATAATGTCATCAATCAATACTGCAACACCTGGAATGCCCGCTAATAACGAAGTCATTAAGCGCTGGAATATTCCGGGACATGCTTTAACGCCAAATGCTAACCTATGTACAGTGTATAGACCCTTACAAGTGTTTAAAGTGAGTAGTTTTGATGTATTATCATCCACAACCACTTGGGTATATGCTCTGTCTAGATCTAATGTTGTAAAAATCTTTCCACCCGCAACAGTGGCAAAAACTTCATTAGCCGTTGGCATCGGGTATGTATCCGATTCCGTCGCCTCATTCACTGTACTGCGGTAATCTCCGCACAGTCTTATTTCACCAGATTTTTTTACTATAGGGACCACAGGTGTAGCCCACTCCGAAAATGACACAGGACACAAAACCCCTTCTTGTTCTAATCTATCGATCTCGTTTTCCACCCGTTCTCTAAGGGCATATGGCACAGAGCGTGCTTTTAAAAATCGGGGATTTGCACCAGATTTTACATGTATAGCAACGGGATTACCATTGTAAGTACCAAGGCCATCTTTAAACACATCCGTATGAGTTGTTATAACCTTCTCCAATTGCGCCAGATCATCGCTAGCAATAAAATTAATGTTCATTGATATATTTAGAGGTGCGAGCCAATTGCGACCAAGCAGATTTGGGCCATTACCTTTAGCTACTATCATAGTTAAATGTATTAAAACATTCCTATATCGCACTGGCAATATTGCCTGCCCGAGCAACTTCACTGGTGTTTCATTCCATGTACGCAATGATAACTGGACCTGTTTTAATGTGTTCTGCGGCAAGAGACTGCGAAGCACATTCCATGTGCGTTCGTTGATGAGAGAGAAACTAGCCCCAGTATCGACTTGCATCCGCACGGGCACGTCAGCAATAAAAATATCGACTTCGTAAGGTGGCACCCGCGTAGCACTCTGCATATTGTAAATGCCATTTAATAGGTCTCCATTATCTTCAATCTGTGTGAAATTAACGTCCTTCTGGTTAGCTTTTTTCTTTTTAATACATATTTTTTCAATGTGCCCTCGCTTCTTACAAAATCGGCAAATTGCATTGACAAAACGACATTCTCCCGCATGTCGGTTCCCACATCGGTAACACAACCGATTAGACACTGCAGTTTGTACTGCGTTAACGTCCATCGGCTCGCCGGCGTCGACATCCAATGTCTCTGCGCGCATCCTCACGTCCGCGACGGCGCCTGTGGTGATACTCGTGGTACCGTGTATCATGCGCACATCACGAACTGCACTTTCTGATGCTAACATTGCATTCACTACGTCCTGATACTGTAAATTGTCCCGTTTCAATAGTTCGTATTGTAATCTACTGTCACTCATACCGCACACGAGTTTGTCGCGTAACATTCTTTCTAAATCTGTAAAATTACACTTGGAACTAAGTTTTCTCACATCCGCAATAAAGTCTGAAGCTGATTCACAACGTTTTTGTTCCCTTTTATAAAACTTAAATGACATTGTTATTTCATTTGGAGTAGGACTGTAATGCCTACTTAGAATTGCTTCTATTTCGGTAAAAGTCACATCGGTCGCTTTTCTGGGCGTAATTAACGCAAGCAAAGTATCATACACTCGCGAACCACACACTGTGAAAAAATTTGCACGCTTAACATTGTCCACGATCACGCCATTTGCCTCGAAACAAAACTTTAACCGATCTATGTAACTGTCCCAGTTAGCCGAATCTGGATTATATTCTTCGAATCTTATAGCTTTTTTATCCATTTTGTATAATGTTTAACTTCTCGTCGCCAATATTAGATATGTAACATAAATAAAACACTGAGTTCACAACAAATATTGTATTAGCTAAGTAGCCTGCCAATGAACTAAACTTGTCATACACAATTCCAGCTTACCCACTTAAATTCACTTTATTACTTAACAAAGCAAATAAGTACCTTCTAAAATAATAATCTTCAACAATTCAATAACTTATACTACTTTATATATGACACTTACTATAGTATATTAGATACAGTCTAAAGTTAGACTATTGTTCAGATTAGTTTGCATTAAATTTATACAAAAATATACAGAAGGATAATATTCAGCTGTATAGAACTAATTGTAATAAATAATAATAAAGGCCACACCCAACGTAGTGTCATTTACAACTTCGCAATGCAGTCACAGATAGACTCACCTCATATTATTCTTTACATAATGTTATATAAATATATAATCTTTTTTCAGCCATGATACAACACTGCTACTTAATATATCACTAACATATTGTTTATTACTCAGCAAAAAACTCTGAATGGTGAAGAATTTTTTGCTAAGTTAAGAAATTTAAGGCCAGTCCTGGCACAGTTTGATTCTCACTTGAAAAAATGAAATATTATATTTTCAATTACTCAAGTGGCATTGAGTTCTAACATTCAAAATGCAATGCCTCTAGTATTTGGGAGAAAGTGAGGAATGGAAGTGTCTTAATGGGGATGGAGTCTAAACACTAGATGGCCTCCACCTACCCCGCTATATATGGAATACAGTGTGAGACTAAAAAAAGGAATAAAAAAAGATATAATAAAAAATGTTATAAAAATAACTTACTCATGAAACCTGTGTTCGATACAGAAATGCTTATTGCATTTGATACAGAGCATTTCATGTAGGTTTCCCTTTCTGCACCCACTGTAGGAACATCTGTATATTTGATCATCATTTTGTAAATTGACCTCTTTGGGTTTCGGTGCCAGCTCGCAGTCACCGGACGTACAGTGCTCATTAAAATGATTTCGGCAAAATATCTTGCCACATTTACATTGAAGAGGCAGAAAATCCACTTGATTGCAATCCACCTTCTGACAATGCTCGCCTAATGTAGGAAACTCCATATTTAGTAAGATAAATTAACCTAAAGTTATTATAATATGCATCTTATATTACTATATACATTATATTAATAAATGGGAATTATTCTCAATTTTGTAACGACACCATTATCCGGCAAATTTTCAAGTACATTTGACGTTTATATAAAGGCGTATGACAAAATCAATAACGGATTAACAGCTGAGATCAATATTACAAATAAATGTTTAGTATGGATGCGATCAAGTTACAAGTACTTAATAAGAGTACCTATATAAATACAGGAAAATATAAGTTCAGTATCGTTATTCGTAACATACATTTTAGATAATTAATGATCTTAAACACGTTCCTATTTTTTTTTTAATTCTATGCGTCTCTGGTCCGTACCGACAAAAACAAATTTTGTATGAAGTCACTCTATTCCCCACTTTTGATTTACAATTTTTTGATTACATTCAATCACCAGGGACAATGGACTAATGAGCTTTTTGGAGCGCAAACCAATAGCAGGCCCATGTCTCTAAATTCAATAAAAAATATTATTACACATGGGCGTATCTAAAGATATATTTTGGGTATTGAACAGATATGTTAGTCTAAAGATTTTTTGGGCATAATACTATCATGGAGTGGGTACGGCCTACCCGATATAACATCCATCCACCCCCTCTACATGCTAATACATTTTGCAACAAAGCACAATAAATATATGCTTAGAAGTATGAGAGTGCTCAATCTGCATCATAACAAGGCAGCCCGTATTTATGAGTCTCCTCTAGTAACGTTGAAAGCGGTGAATACTTCTCAAACAACCTACCACGCTAATTTGAGCTCTGAGCACATCTAGTGGGAATTACAACAGGGTTCAAATATAAATCCTGGCTGATGCGTCACAGTACAACAGTCGCAGAAGCCTCCTATGTGTATTCTTTGTGTCGATCGTTAGTCTTAAAATTTATTATCACTTGTATATGTACACATGTGAGCTCACATCAGCGTTGCCAAATGTCCCGATTTTGGCGGGAAACATAGTTTTTTTTAATTCCCAAAAATTAAATGTCAATGTATAGGGACAGATATGAAATGCGGGTTTTCACGGATTATTTCACGTACTGTGAGAAAACTTTTTTTATTACTTTAAGATTTTAATTAGTTACTAAAATTTCATAGAAATAAATAAGTATATTCATAAGTTACGTATAAGGATTCTGAAGACTTAACGTCTTTCCATTAAAAACTCAAATAGACAAACACAAATTCACACTGCTTCTTATAAATAGACAGATTCTAAATTAGATGATAATGCATATTACAAAAAAATATATATGTATATTATTTCAATACATAATCTCTTTAAAGAAAAAAGGTAAAATAAAACTCCGAATTCAAGCATTGGGATGATGTATTGCAAAAGGATAAATAAATAATAAGAGGTAATCATAAAATTAGGTAACATAGATGGTTGTATTGTAAATAAAGTTGTCATCTGCTACTTTTAATAATAGGAATAATAAATGTATTATTATTTTTGTATACAAAATTATCTTTAATTTAAAATAAAAGAGCAGTCAAGGGATAAAAGAACCGAACAATGACTTACTCAAATGAAATCTTAAACCAAATTAAAGTTTGAAGAGACAAGTGTATAAATTTCAATTAATAAATGTTAGCCAATTCATATTCCATAGAAATTAATTAAGTTATATACTTAAATAATGTCATAAAGAACAATTCTTAATAACAAAATATATGAAGAACCAAAATGTACAATAAACAAATGCAAGTTTATATACATTAAAATAGACAACACGGTGCACTTCTAAATACTCCTATCTAGAAACACCTATATATTTTTACTGCATTCAAAGTTCAATTGATTCTATATTAAATTTTTGATCTTCAAACATTTTACTTTTACTAGAGTAAAAATTAAATATCGTTCTTGTTTATTAAAACGTACATTAACAATTAATAATCATGAAAGAAAAAAAAAAACAAGTTTTCAACTGAACAATTCAAAAATTATTATTATAAATGTTTATTCAATGTGTCCAGCCATATTACGAGTGTACAAAAGTATCCAAATTTACTAGAAGTCTTTTCTATTCCTTATAAGTATATATACTAATAGATCGTACATAATTTATTCGGTGTTTAGTAATAATATTAGCTACTGTCTCATCTTTCAATACTAACAATTAACTTTATAATTTTCTTTATTTACTAATGTGGTCTCATTTTTGTATAATAATAGAAAATATCATTTCGCTATGAAATCGAGGAAATAATCATAGTAAAAAAAAAAAGTAAGATAGATGTACATTTCTTTTTCTAAATTGGTATATTTTTATTTTTATTCATAGCATCACACCAAAAAAAAAAACAATATTATTAATAACTTATATTATGTTACTATAGATTATCCATTAACTACATTAGTTTCAATGTTTCTATAGCTGCTTGTAACCTCTCTATTTCTCCTTGAGATTGTGACATTTTCTCCGTATTAAGTTTTTGGACTTCAATTGGTACTTTAATTAAATAATCTTCTGCTGAAATCGCTTGTTGTAGTTTAGTTATTATTTGCGATAGATTATCCTTTTTCTTTTCAAGTTTCGTTATTTCCTTTTGTGGGTCGATTAGGCCCTATAAAAATTTTAAAGAGATTAGATAGTATTTTTTCTATTTCTTATAAAGATTCTGTATTAAGAGGCAGTCGTGGCGCAAGAGCACAAGCGTACGACTGAAAGCGCAACGGTTGTGAGTTCGATTCCCACTCGGGGCAATGAAATATTGAATATTTTCATTTCCTCGCTCTGGTTAATAGGCAAAGCGCAACTTTGAGTTCTGCCTCTCGACACGCTATGCTTCCAGTGGGGAACGGAAGTGTCTTAGCACTAATTTCCCAGGTTCAGACAAGATCAAACAGGCGAATAAGCAGATACGCGGTCGTGACAGCATGACACTAAAAAAAAGGTAAAGCTAAAAAATAATGTTACTTACGAAACATTTAAAAATAAAAGTTTGTCTTGTTTTTTAATGAGCTTTAGAAACGGTAGTTAAATTAAAGATATACTAGACTATAAAATTTATAGAGTAAATTGATTGGTCTACAAAATAATTAGAACAGGTGAATGAAGTGGTATATTTGGGAAGTATGTTCAGTAGAGATGGAAGATACGAGATGGATGTGGAAAGGCGTATTGCTGCCGGTAACAAGGTTAACGGAGCCTTGGCTGCATTGATGAGACGGCGAAACGTCAGCACAGCTGCGCGTTTGGCCGTACACAATGCAGTTTTGGTACCGACCCTGTTATACGGCAGCGAAACGTGGGTATTACAGAAGAAGAATGAAAGAAAGATGAATGCTGTGGAGATGCGATCTCTTCGTAGGATATGCGGAGTCAGCCTAGCTGACCGAATCCGCAATGAAGAGGTACACAGAATGGCAGGTACCAGCGAGGATGTCACGGTGAGAATGAAGAAGAACGTGCTCAGCTGGTTTGGGCACGTCGAACGAATGAGCGAGGAAAGAATGGCAAAAAAGATTTATGATGGAAAAGTGAGTGGTAAGAGAGGTAGGGGGAGACCTCGGTTGACCTTCGAAAACACAGTATCAAAGATACTGGAGGAAGGTCACGTAAAAAGCATGAGGATCCCCCGGAGGGCATGTATGAAGAGGTTGATGACAGTGGACGAGGCGAAAGAGGTATGTAGAGACCGTAGCGTTTGGCGCTCCGTTCTCTCTGACTACCCCGCTAGGGATAAAGCGTGAAGTTAAGTTAAGTTAAAGTTAGTTACAAAATAATTAATTAAATTTCATCTACATTACCTTCAAAACCAAATGCACCACAATCTTATCGGACACCGTTAATATAGCACAACCGATAGGCGGCTCCTCCTCACTTAGCTCACTGTTCCCAAGGGTCTGTAGCTTGAGGAACAGCTCCCGGATCTCTTGTACATCATCAGCTAGCACCAAGTGGACAGTAGTCTTCTGTTTGTTGGTTAAGTTGTATTCGGATCGTGTCGAGCGTATCAGATGGATGATCTTGAGAGTAGTTTCGACGTTGGCTTCTAACTGTTCTGAACGCCAGGGGGTGATGGATTCCTAGAATTAATTGTTAATTTTGTTGAAATTTTGGTTTACTTTTTAACCAGGAGTGAAGGTTCATTAAAAGTGGAGCACAAAAAAAAGTACTGAACACACGGGTAGCGTGACGCTAAAAAAACTTACAGTAGGGTAATCAGCTACACATATAGACACACACGATTCTTCCTTCGGCAATCGTTGGTACAGTTCCTCAGTGAGGAACGGCATGAAGGGACTTAGTAGTTTGAGACCAAATTCTAATGTGGTGTATAGGGTCGATCTTGCTGATGCTTTTTGTTCTTCCGTGCCTTGCGCGAATACTGGTTTTAGATATTCCTGAAATACACATGTTTTATGTTATTGTTAATACGTGCCCATCTATCATACTGTCACTTTTGTATGCCTTTATCAAAACACAATATGATAAAACCCAAGGATATATATAGGATATAATAAATAAAACATTATTCGTAGTGAATTTGAACCTAAAATGAAGGAACCTAAAATGAAGGAAGGTAGTGAATTTGAACCTAAAATGAACCTAGTTGAAACTTATTACAAAAAGCTTACTTATTATTATGTTTATTTTTAAGATTTGACATTAGATCACGACATTAAAAGTCTACATACGAAATATGAATACTTTTAAGGCAATTTATATCTTTCTATTCATACCACTGTTAATATTTAAATAACTCACCAAATAAACATCACAAAGGTCGTACAGCCACAGATTATAACAGTGAGTGGTGGCTGATGGGAAATCGTATTGTTGGAAGCCAATGTTCACTTTTTGAACAGCGAGAGACAGTTTTGAGAGCATCCAGCGGTCTATTGAGGAGAGGCCGGAGGGTAGAGAGGGAGGATGTACCTGGAAAGAAATAAAAAATATATCCATGCCACTGTGTAGTCAATGGTTTAAGGTAAAGGTTTGCTTACTATCAGGTGGTTTTTTGGTCCCTTTATACAATAAACAAAAAACTCAACACCACGCCTTATCGTCTTATGAAAGCGAGGAAATAAAAATAACTAATTCATTTAATTATATAGGTAGCTTCTTTCTTTTCATACTCCGTTTTCCACTCATATTCAGGACACTAAGTGTTAGGTGGTAAAACTCTATGCCATACACAATGCTATCCTACCGCGCAACGATGGCCTCATTAGAAAATCATAAAAAATATAAAATAAAAACAGAGTGAATATGCACTATATTACATATAAATTATATTACCTTGTATACAGTGTCTTTTGGGAAGTACATTAAAGCAAATTTAGTTGCGTTCCACAGTTTATTACAGAAGAAACGGTAGCCTTGCACTCTTTGTATGTCTAAATTCAAATCTCGGCCTTGAGTCATGGCGCAGAGGGCAAACCTAAAAAACGAATGATATGGGAGAAAAAAATCCTTGTAAGTCATTTCAATTTGTTAAAACCTTGATTTATTGATTGCGGTTGCAGCTTCACATTTCAGCAGAGTAAGCTTAGTGGTTTCATATTGTTTTCTCCAAGCAACGCCGCATTTTTTGTTTATTTGAGATAATCAACGCAGGAATTTCTTTTACTAGAGTGAAGAAATAAATATACATTTTTAATTCATCTGCGTAGAGATTGAACCCACAACCAACGCGTCTACAGTGAAACGTTGCTCCACCGCACCACGATGTCTTCTAAATAAACTTTCAAACGTAAAATATAAAAATATATACATAAACACAACAAATATCCAATACTTCTCAATACAGTTACTGTAATTATAATCATAAGTCCATACAAAAAAATGTCTCTATAAATAAAATCATCACTAATCCATTTTTTTTTACTTGTAAAACTCTACAGTTTTTTACATATTTATGTTTTTTTAAATACATTTTAACTTTTCTATATAAAACGCGAACCTTAAGGCGTCCGTCCCACACTCAGGGATACCATTAGGATAATCTTGTTTCTGTCCTTGTTTAGCTTTCTCTATTTCGCGGGGGTCTAGGTTCGAGTCAATGAGTTGGGCGTGAAGCTCTTCTAAGGTAATACCTCGTACTACATCTACAGGGTCAATGACATTGCCTAAAGACTTAGACATTTTTCGACCGTGGGCGTCTCTGACCATTGGATGGAGGTAGATTTCTCTGTAAATTAAGAAAAATATGAATAAATATATGAGGAAATTTCAAGAATGAGGCTGTCGTGGTAAAAATCTCACGGTTATGTGTTCGATTCCCATTTAATAAATTATTTAATATTTTTATTTCCTCGATCTGGTAACAAGGCAATGAGGTCCGTTACTCAACACGCAAAGCCTTAGATCTCGGCGGAAAGTGAAAAACGGAAGTGTCTTAAGATTAGGGTCCCTGGTTTCCTAGCTCGCTATAAGCAGGATACCGCATGCAACTAAAAGTAGATTTTTATAGTTTGTATGTGAATTAGTATATTCTTCTTATCTTAAATGTATGTATGAAAAGTGAATTCATAGTTCACAGTATAAATGTTCCACTGGATTGGTTAGATAAGGCTGCCTTAGTAGATTCTGAATTTTTTTATTAAAATTGTATAAAATGACTAAATTATGATTTAAAAAAATTTGCGTTCAAATTTTTTAACTGTATTTGATATATAAAAGTCTTTTAACATAAAATACTAAATAACTAACTTAAAAGGTAATTTTCCAAGCAGACGCTGTCCGAAGAAGACCATCCTCGCCACCCAGAAGAACAAAATGTCGTGACCGGTCTCCAATAAAGTACCGGGATAGAATGCCTGGAATTAAGTAAAGAATGATAATTTATGAGTTTTCAATGTTAATGTTATTAGACGAATTTAGACACCTAGCTTACCTACCTAGGCGATTTGCCTGCTGTCTGCACAAATGCGGTGCTAAGTTACGTAATACAACATGCAATATCTCTAAAACGGGAGTGAATAAAAAAAAAGAAATCACTTAACATTTGGCTCCCCCTTGTCCAGCAAGGAATACTTAAAATTAAAAGAAAACAAAAATACCTGCAAATCGTCAGTATTATCTGGCCATCCGAAAACCGAGAACGGAAACAGTCCCGATGAGAACCAAGTGTCTAATACATCTTCGTCTCTTTGCAATTTAATTTCCTCTTGTGAAAGACCCAATTTAGACGCCGCTTTTGCTAATGCTTCCTCTTCTGTATGTGCTGACACCCATTGTTCTTCTTGATTCTGGGAAAAAATAAGGAAAGATGGAAAAATTAGCTATGTTTGAACGGTCGACGAGTCATGACCGCTCTGGTTTGTCTGAAGTTTTGGATAAAAAATGGATTGGATAAAAAATGATCAATAAGGGTTAAGCAGAAAAAATGTCTGCTTCAAATAACCATTATTGATCATTTATATAAGATTATGCGAATTACATTTCAAGGAAAAATCATCAAATAAATGTAATATAAATGAAACTAATTTAACTTTACAGTATTCCGTGGTCACGGACTACTGTAAAGTGTTCGAAACGTCGGGTTTCCAAAAATGTAAAAATCTTAAATATACGCGATTAATCCGGTTAAATTAGTTTCATTTAATATGTGTAATAATCGTGAAAATCAAAGAACTTATTAAATGTAATATAAATCTATACTTATAATAAATCTGTAGAAAAGTCGTTTCTGTACATTGAAAATATTTAAAAAAAAATTAGCTAGGGTGTTAAAGGATAACTAACAGAAACCATTTCCAACATTTTTGGAATTTTTGTCTGTTTGTCTGTTTGTCTGTTTGTCTGTTTTCCTGTTTATGTGAACACGCATCACGTCAAAAGTACACAATATATTTAAGCAAGTTTTATACGTAAAAATTACCAGTAAATCAAAGTAACATTTAGTGTTTATTTCATTGTAATAGCTTCACTCTATCAAAAGATATAAGTATTTAAGTTTCCAAGAAGCTTATATTTGAGATAGTAGAACTCGATACTAAAAACGCTATCTATTTTATATTTAGTAGGTAGGTAGGTAGGGGTGGGTAGGTAGGTGGGTAGGTAGGTAGGTAGGTAGGTGGGTAGGTAGGTAGGTAGGTGGGTAGGTAGGTGGGTAGGTGGGTAGGTAGGTGGGTAGGTAGGGGGTAGGTAGGTGGGTAGGTAGGTGGGTAGGTAGGTGGGTAGGTAGGGGGGTAGGTAGGTGGGTAGGTAGGTGGGGAGGTAGGGGTAGGTAGGGGTAGTAGGTGGAGGTAGGGTAGGTAGGTGGGTAGGTTAGGTGTGGTAGGTAGGTGGGTAGGTAGGTGGGTAGGTGTGGTAGTAGGTGGGTAGGTAGTTGGTAGGTAAGGTGGGTGGTAGGTAGGTAGGTAGGTCAGGTGGGTGGGTAGGTGGGTAGGTGGGTAGGTGGTGGTACGGTAGGTAGGTAGGTAGGTAGGTGGTAGGTAGGTAGGTGTAGGAGTAGGTAGGTTAGTGGTGTGGTAGTAGGTAGTAGGTAGTGGTGTAGGTGGATGGTGGGTATGGAGGTAGATGAGGTAGTAGGTAGGATGTAGGATGGTGAGGTGGAGTGTGGAGTGTGGATGTGTAGATGTATGGATGTATGGATGTATGGATGTATGGATTTATCGATGTATGAATGTATGGATGTATGGATGTATGGATGTATGGATGTATGGATTTATCGATGTATCGATGTATCGATGTATGGATGTATGGATGTATGGATGTATGGATGTATGGATGTATGGATGTATGGATGTATGGTGTATGGATGTATGGATGTATGGATGTATGGATGTATGGATTTATGGATGTGTGGATGTGTGGATGTGTGGATGTGTAGATGTATGGATGTATGGATGTATGGATGTATGGATGTATGGATGTATGGATTTATCGATGTATCGATGTATCGATGTATGGATGTATGGATGTATGGATGTATGGATGTATGGATGTATGGATGTATGGATGTATGGATTTATGGATGTGTGGATGTGTGGATGTGTGGATGTGTGGATGTGTAGATGTATGGATGTATGGATGTATGGATGTATGCATGTATGCATGTATGGATGTATGGATCTATCGATGTATCGATGTATGGATGTATGGATGTATGGATGTATGGATGTATTGATGTATGGATGTATGGATGTATGGATGTATGGATGTATGGATGTATGGATGTATGGATGTATGGATGTATGGATGTATGGATGTATGGATGTATGGATGTATGGATGTATGGATTTATGGATGTGTGGATGTGTGGATGTGTAGATGTATGGATGTATGGATGTATGGATGTATGCATGTATGGATGTATGGATCTATGGATGTATGGATGTATGGGTGTATGGATGTATGGATGTATAGATGTATGGATGTATGGATGTATGGATGTATGGATGTATGGATCTATGGATCTATGGATCTATGGATCTATGGATCTATGGATGTATGGATGTGTGGATGTGTGGATGTATGGATGTATGGATGTAAGGATGTATGGATGTATGGATGTATGGATGTATGGATGTATGGATGTATGGATTTATCGATATATCGATGTATCGATGTATGGATGTATGGATGTATTGATGTATGGATGTATGGATGTATGGATGTATGGATGTATGGATTTATGGATGTATGGATGTGTGGATGTGTGGATGTGTAGATGTATGGATGTATGGATGTATGGGTGTATGGATGTATGGATGTATGGATGTATAGATGTATAGATGTATAGATGTATGGATGTATGGATGTATGGATGTATGGATGTATGGATGTATGGATCTATGGATCTATGGATGTATGGATCTATGGACGTATGGATGTGTGGATGTGTGGATGTGTGGATGTATGGATGTATGGATGTATGGATGTATGGATGTATGGATGTATGGATCTATGGATCTATGGATGTATGGATGTGTGGATGTAGTGTATATTTTTTTCAATTAATATTACCAGTAAAGTATCGATACTAATGTGATATCTATATATTTAATATATTAAATATTTTTTATAATTTAAGTTTTATAATTCTAATAGAATTAAGCAACTTTATAAAATGATTTTTCCTTGCATGCGTTGTAATAATTACAACATAATATATAAGATTTTATATGTTACTTTAATTATTATCTTAAAATAATTAAATGTATTTTGATCAAATTTATTTTCTTAAAAATTAGGAGTGCCCAACAAAGCTATCATTTCTCTATCAAGATATAAATAAATAGTTATAAAGGTCAGTTATTTAATCATTACACCATTACATTACATACATGACGAATATTACAATAAAAACAATTAAGCCGATTGTACCGCTCCCGCACCGCGCTCACGTCTTAGATCTTTAAATCGCTTAAGTCGTTTCTGAGATAAGCGTCGACTAACAGAAAAACCAAGAAACCAACAAAATTTATAAATATTATTGTTGCTGATTCTATTACTTTGTTAATTGCTCCAATAATAATTTGTTTAATGAAAATCGAAAATGTCATGGTTTTAATAATTTTCACATTAGAAATCATAAGTGCAGTGCAAACATACATTATTTATTACAACAGGAACGTAATTCCCTGTACCGACACAAACAAATAATTCACAAATTTTATAAAATTTTATGTTGTGATTATAATAGATGGATCACGAGGTGATGTCAATACGTTTTAATCATTGGCATGTAGGTACGTTATATTAATTTATAGTAGATATATTTCTCAAGAGAACTTAATCAAAACTTTGTATGTAAAAAATACATGAAATAATCATGTTAGGGAAATATCAAATTTATTTTATGAATCAATCTTAATGTTATATTCGAAACAAATGAATTGTATGTAAATTTTTAATACGTTTCAAGTATGAAAAAAAGAAAAAATGCAATAAAATTGCGTTTCTGCTTTTCTTTCCAATGATTTATATTTCTATATATGTGGGACGTAAATGCGGGAACAGAGCTGCCATCTTAGTACAGAGTAACCTCTAAAATATATATTTACGTATAGTTAAAGAGTAAAAAATGTGAAGAGGAAGGTGTGATTTTTGTCTATAGAATATATTATTCTACATTATATCATAAAAAAACAGTACATATAACGGTATCCTCCTGCAGTATAATTATTTTTAATCAACATTTTTGAACTTTTAATTTTGAACATTTTAAACATTTTCGTGCCATTATGATGAAAAACTTAGATAATTTTTTAATTTGAAAAAATAATTTATTAACGATAAGAATGTTGGTAGTTTTTCAAAAGGTAAGAATAAGAATTTAAAAAAGTCTAAAATATGCTTTCTTCGCAAGTATTGTAATAACTATTAGTTCTATTCACTAAAAAATCACTATAAATATTAAATATGCTCAATTTGTGTTTTTGTCAGCACCACTTTAAATGAAACCATAGTTAATTACTCTATAAAAGCCTAATACAATAAAAAAAATCCCAAAAGTGAAAAAGTTATTTTTCATGCAAAATAAATTATATATTATCGTTGATATTAAAATAAAACGCTATTTGTCATTAAACACGCAACAGGCATAAGCCTATCAAAGGGAAACCGCCGCAAACGCCTCATTCCTAAATCGAGTCGTATGAATTGGCGACAAAGTTCAAAGTTGCTTAACCTTTAGTAATACTTTTGTAGTAGTGTGTGTTAACGTTATTGGTATCTATGCGTAACTGCGTCACACGAAATACAGGTATGGATAAACATCGATCGTGAAATGACAAAAAAAAGTCTACGTCTAAACTGTTGAGGTATCTTGATTAATTTCTTTAGGTATGGGCTTAAAATATTTTATCCTATATATTGCCCCCGTAAAAGAACCGCTGACGCTTCCATTCTGTATTAATATTAAAGGCCATCGCGGCGCAGGGGCACAAAGTTAGGTTAAGTTACTTAAATCGGTTAAGCCCTTTCTGAGATTATCCTGAACGCACAGATAAACAGACAAATTGGTATAACTATAACTTAGGTCCTAAGGACTCCTTAAGGCAAAAGTTTAAAGAAATGAATATATTGACAGTTGCATCTCTCTTATGGGTGGCACGAAAATGCGGCTTGCGTGCGTTGCAAACATACATTATAGGTATATTAAAACACGAACATAATTTTAGTGTATTAAGCAATTATTCTGTGGTTTAAGCGGGCGAAGCCGCGAGCGGGCCGCTAGTCTATAATAAATAGACTTTTCTACCGCGAATGGATTTTAAATATTAATCACACACAATCATGAATAGAAATAGGAAAATAATTGACTTATCAACAATTTCTTACTATCTACGTGCAAATAACACAAAAATGATCTTAACAAATAAAAAAATCTAAAATAACAAAGTTCCAGGAATGTCTGAGCAAACAAAAGTGACTATACGTACAGTGGCATGCAACAATACAACATACAGTTGGTCAAACTTAGCAGTTTAATTTAGATTTGTTCTAACTGTTCAACAGAACAGATAGAACAAAATTAACAAATATGAGATACGTAAAAATTATGAGTCTATTAGGAGAGCTCCCTCCCGGGAGTCATTTAAACATCAAGTTAGGCCACTATTCTTGTAAATTCATAGTAATTATATTTATATATGTATATATGTATATGTATATATGTATATGTATGTATGTGTGTGTGTATATATATATTTGTATATATATATATGTATATATATGTGTATTTATCTATATACTGAATATTTATGCAGTAGTACATTCTAATTATAAATTTATAAACATATATATTATTC
The DNA here is from genome assembly GCA_917862395.2 of Heliconius sara. Lineage (NCBI taxonomy): Eukaryota > Metazoa > Arthropoda > Insecta > Lepidoptera > Nymphalidae > Heliconius > Heliconius sara. Next base: position 18,462,142 of record OU860791.1, read on the forward strand.
ATGTAGTTTATTTTATTACAGTTTATATTGTAAGATATTGTATTTTGTGTATCACATTGTATTGTATTTTTTTTTTGTTATTTGCACAGTTAAGATATTGTTAATTTAAATGATTGAGCACACCTACACAACTATCTCCCACACAACAAGGTTGGCTGGTAGAGAATGCTTTTTAGCGTTAAGCCCGCCTTTTGTACATTATTTTTTTTTATTTTCTAAAAATGTGTGCAATAAAGAATAAATAAATAAATAAAAATATAAAAATATATATTAAAAAAAAGGTAATGTAAGATTACGCTTAAAAATACTGATTAAGCATGAATCAATTTTGTTTATGTAAAAGAAAATAACAATCGGCACGTGTAATTAGAGTAAGTACTATATGCATTAGAAACATAAAATCTCCCTATATGTACAGAGGCATGCAATATAACGTACAGTGGGTCTTTGGGTTCGAATCTTGCGCGAGGCCTTCTTGCGTCCGGTGCGAGTTCGACGACGACGCGGCTTTACCACCACCGTTACTGCCTTGCAGCGTGAAATTATATATACATACATAAATATTTAATAATACATGGATATATCTATACTAATTTAAATATTATAAAGCTGAAGAGTTTGTATGGTTAATCTCAAGAACTACTAGTTAAATTTGAAAAATATTTTTGCGTTGTATAGTTTATTTATCAATGCAATCCATAGGTTATATTATAACACGTAAATCGTTTTAATGTAACCCACTGTACCTGCGTCGGTGTTACCTACAGCACTTAGAATGTCATGTGTGTCATACACTGTTTAGTTATTTCCGTTTGACGACGTGGACGATGCCACAGGTACATGCTAGCTGTATATTTTTTTTAACTTTAAGTTGTATAAACGGGAAACGGAAGTGTCTTAAAGAGAATCGAGTGTCTTAAAATTAGTTTCCCCAGGTTCTCTTTGCCCACCCTTTTAGGTGCGGTACTCAGTACACCTCTCTCGCTCTACCCCAAGGTTGTCTGGAAGTGTTTGCTCACTTACCAATAAGGCGGCCTATAATTGTGCTATCATACAAATTATGAATATCTTTGCAATACATTAATGGGTGTACAATTCAAATCTATATTACTTTAAGGTACTTCACTTTTAGAGAGATTGATAGATTGATTGATTAATAGATTGCTTACCTCACTTTCAGGTACTACAACTCTATAAGCAGGTATCCTATGTCCCCACCATAGTTGTCTCGATATACACCAGTCTCTGATACCCTCCATCCAGTGGTACCATATTTTCTCGTGGACATCCGGTATTATCTTTAATTCTCCGCTCTTGACTGCCTTTATTGCTTCAGCCGCCATGTTGTCGCATCGGATATACCTTTAATTATAAGAAATAGGTTATTATAATTGTCGGCTCACTTTTTGGTAATTTTATGATCTTGGAGCATAGCAGTTGTTTTATTAAGTTCACAAAATATTTATTTAAAGTTCACAAAATATTTAAAAAAAATATTCATATGTTCTAGTTGGTTCGACTGGTTGTGGGTTCGATCCCCACTCGAGGTGATGAAATATTTGCTTAAATTTATATTTCCATTTCGTGTTTACAGCCAGACGCTTACCTGCTGCGCGACTACCGCCTTTAAGTTTTTTTTGTATATGAGGTAAGGTAATTTTTTATTCAAAACAGAGTATTTTAACACAAGATTTTCAGGTTCCTCCAGCAGATAGCACGATAGGTAACCTAAGATACAGCGTGAATCTAAATAAATAAGAAAATACTTTGATTTCCGCCCGAACTCAAGATAATAAATTTACCCGAACCGGAAAAGAATTTAAAATTGTTGAAATGACTCCTACAAGAGACAGATAACCATCACTTATACTCTCAGAGGATGTCACTGAGAATGAGATGGCACAGAGAGCCTAATGTTATGACACTCCGCTGCCCAATTTCCGCCGCATTCAGGAAGCTTTGCGTTTTAAGTGAACGAAGGAAACTAAACGCCACGCCTTGTTCACATTTCTCTCTCTTATATAATAAATTATTCATTCATATCTTACCATTGTGGTTTCAACATAGGTTCAACTACATCTTTGGATCTACTGCAAAGTGGGACGACCATGGCATGGTCTTTAGTCTCTTTATATAACTTCACGTGTTCTAGAGTCTTGATGATTTCTCTACGTACATCAAAACGTTTCTTTCCCTAAAAAAAAAAATTTAAAAAAAAAATTAAAACCACAGATTTTTTTGCTCTATGTGTTGTTCATTGGAGGTATATTAATAAAAGTACTAATTTATCGTACTATCGATTATTAAAAATTGTGTTCATATGTATACTTGTTTTATCCATAAATTTTAACTATGTATTCGTTATTCATAATAAATTCGTGCGATATTATTTTAATAAAATATTTTTTAATATCGTGGGGCAGGGTCACAAGAGTGGGGTCAATTCCCATTCGAGAAAATTAAATATATAACATCTTCATTTTCTCGTTCTGATAAACAATCAAAGAACGGAGCTAGATCTTCAAGCTAAACCTTAAAGAAAAGCATATAACAGCTACAGATAATAGAAAATTATTTAAAACAAAAAATATAATACTTACAGCAAAGGCACCACAATTTTCCAACATCTTGCCTTCATCATCAAATATCGTAATGAACGGTAGCTTATGCCGTTTTCCTATCTCATAGTCGTTAGGATCGTGGGCAGGAGTTATTTTCACAGCGCCTACAAACAAATGTTATTGGGGGCATTAAATAATGTAATGAAACGCACAACATTTAGTTAGTTATTTTTATTTCAATCAAGTTTATATTAATCGTTGTTGTTCTACATACACTGTAAGAAATAATAGGCTTAAATTATTTAATTGTAGTCTTCACTATTGTATTTTAGTAAACATCCTTTAACATTTAGTAGTTAGTTTTATGTCAATCAAGTTTATATTAATCGTTGTTGTTCTACATACACTATAAGAAATAATAGATATATAAATATCAGCTTCACGCTGTATCCCACACACTGCAGGGTAGGCAGAGGAAACGTAGTGAAAGACACTCTGTTCCCCACTTTCTGCCGAATTCTGGAGGCATTGCGTGTTAAGTGGCAGAACTCAACGCCGCGCTTTGCCTCGACACCAGAGCGAAGAAATGGAAATATAAATTGAAGTAAATATTTCAATTCCTCGAGTGGGGATCGAACCCACAACCAGTCGGTTTACAATCACACTTAGTGCCGCTGCGCCACGACCGACCATATTTTATATATACTAAAAATATGGAAAACAAACTGACCTGTTCCAAAGTTCATATCCACATATTCATCTGCTATCACAGGAAGCTTTCTCTTTACAAACGGATGTAAGATATTTCTACCAATGAGATGCTTGTATCTGAAAACAAAATAAAACTAGTGATAACTTTCATAAACAATGATAAATATACATATATTGGTCAATTAATAAAATTGAGACTATTGATGGTAATGAGTTCAATTCCCACCTGCCTGCACCTGCAATGAATTATTTAGATTTCCCCGCTTTATGACACAAAGTACGGCGTTCAGCTCAGTCATTTAAAACACAAGGTCTAAAATTCGAGCAGAAAGTAAAGGTCTAAACACTAGGTTCTTTCAAAGCGGGGATTGGACCAACAAGGTACAATTATTTTTATTTCCCAGCTATGGTACACAAAGCGCGACGTTGAGAACACACATAATGTCTTCACATACTGTCTTTTCTCTATATGCAGAATAAATAATGTTCCCATGTTATTGTACAACAATCATCCCAAACATACAAACACATAAACAATCAATATTCATATCAAACTTCAATACTCACCGAGGGTCATTAGGATGCACTGCGACGGCGACGTCACCCAACATCGTCTCTACTCTGGTGGTGGCCACTACAATCTCTTCATCAGAATCTTCCACTTTATATGCAAAATGAACTAAAACTCCGAATTCCACCTGAATTATATAAATAATTATATGTATGTTTTATCAGTTTTTTCTATTTATAGCAGGATATGACAAACTAGTATCAAAACACTCCGATGTCTTATTTCCGCAAAAATAAATGGGAACATTGCGTCATAATGGCAAAACTCAAATCACATTTTGTCTTATCAGATTGTGGAAATGGAATATTTTCGAGCGAAAAACGAACCACACTAAAAATAAAGAAGTTTTTATCTCTTGATTTAATATTAACAGAAATTTCGAGGCATTGCGTTGAGTATAATATAAAAAAAAAATAGAACACCACCACCTACCTTATTTTCATAACCAGGTATAGCCAACATGGTCCTACCGGCCAGGTCTACCTTATCCACTTCTATATCGGAAATGGCACTTTTAAGAGCACAGGACCAGTTCACCAATCTATTAGCTCTATAAATATCTCCCGCATCATGTAATCTTATGAAGGCCTCGTTAACAGCCTTACACATGCTGGGGTCCATTGTGAATCGAACACGCGACCAGTCGAGGGATGAGCCTAGTGAACGTAATTGTTCGTAGATTCGTACTCCTTTTCTATATGGTGAAAATACAGATTGAATTGTAATTATTATGGACATATTTTTTGGAAAGTGTATAATTTATTTAATGAAATGGATTTTTTTTTATATGTTTTACTACTAATTTATTTCTTAAATGGGGAGTAACATTTTTAAAATATCTTTAAAATATTATTGACTTGTGTCAACAGTATAGTTTATGTAATGGTAGACATGATGGTTGTTGATTTGATTTTTATGCTATGGAATGTTTATGTCTTTCATAAACAGATTTTACTTTCGAAAACAGATACCGAAACACAAAATATCTTAAATTCAGTATCACTGTATCTAATGTAAATATTAATAATTAAAAAACATATAAATCATTTTATTTCTATTTAAAGATAAGTGTAAATGTGAATTTAAAAGAACATAAGATTTCAATGTAACTATTATAACATAAGCAGTGATGGTTAATTTCAATCCATATGCAAAAATTGAGATAGTGGCAATTTAAATTCAAAATATTCTTTATTTAAATACACTTTTACAAGCACTTATGCTTCGTAGAACGAACATGTCGCTTCCACCAGATCAGAAGTTCAGTTTTTCTGAGAAGGGCTAGCAAGAAATTCAACAGTTGCCTTTTTAAAAAATTATTTCACAATTTTATTGCTTAATACAATAATACAACTACCATTGTATCTTGCATGAAATCCAAATGATCTTAATTAAAAACATATTTTACAATTGTTATTATTAATTCTATTCTATGTATGACCTACCTATACAAAAAATACAAGTTTTCAATTTACTTTTACATTTCTGCCTCAATTCTTTTATTTTTTTTTTGTGTTTGTTTTTTTTAATTGACGCACTTTTTTCTTTTTTTTTAACATTAAATTCTTAGTAATCAATCAATCAATGTCTAAATTATATCAAATGCAAATTACTTGAGTATCAATAATATAATTACAATAAGAAGATTAAAATTTATTACCAATATTTTTAATAATGAAAATTATAAGAAGTTACATCATTTACTTATTTATTTGCAGTATATACTGAACAATTATATCTTACTTTATTTCAATGTGATAAGGAAAAAAATTATAATCATTGAATTACATTATGATTTTCAATAAATTATCTTAGCTTCTTACTGTGCACACAATAGTTATAAGTTTGATTCCGTATCAAAAACTAACTGCTCACATAATACAAAAAGTCATGTATAAAACTTACTCATTCTTCCACTCCCACACTCTTTTAATAAATTCTTCTCGGCCCAACTCATGTCGAGTTTTCTTCTCTTCTCTCCACAATTTCTTTTCTACCACCACTTGAGTAGCAATACCAGCATGATCACAGCCGGGATTCCATATTGTAGTTTTGCCACACATTCTATAATATTTATTAATTGCATTTAATAAATTAAGAGTTCTTTAATTTTCAATTAATTTAAGTCCTCTATTAATAATTGTTTGGCAAAATACTAACAATACTACATTTCATTGAATTCATTTCATTTAAATTATATAAAAAATATTTAAAAAAAATTCTTCTAAGTCTTTCATCTAAGTTTTTTTCACCATTTATAAATTAAAACGAAATTATATCAGAACAACAAACTAAGGACATTCATTATTATTATTTTTCTTCACTATTCATTGCAGTGGAGTCAATGACCATTAAGAGATTTCTCATTTGGTGCAACAATGACATATTTGTACTTTATGATAAAATTGTAGGAAATGCTAAATTTGTCTATAAATAGTCTTTCTGCATATATTATTAAAATATTAAATTTAAAAAAAAATATTGTTGCCCAAAATGAGCTTGATATTTCAATTAGCATTTAAATGGTAGAAGAGTCTATGGTTTAACTTGATAAAACTTTTATTGATTGTAATGTCAGTTTACTGTTGTTAAGTTCTTTCTTATAAAATCAATCTATGTTTTAAGATAAGAGATATGAATGTAAAATCAAAATTAATAGTGTTATTTATTTCATTAAAACAGAATCTAATTTGCAATAAGTTATACTCTGTACTATTTCTCAAAAAAAGAAACAAGATAAATAAATTAAATTATAATCACAAAAAAAGTAATACACAATTTCATATGATGCAGTGTTGGACTATGCACTCTATGGTCAGTTAAATAACTCAGAAATATTATTGCTTATTAATTGGGACAAAAAAAAATTACCTCACTCAAACCATGCTATATAAGGAAGATTCTGAAGCTATAAGAGACCTCAGACCGGTGACGCTGTCAAGACTATACCAGGTCAACAGCATTAAGTCCATCAGAAAAATTAAGCTATAAGACATTACTTACCTATGCCATCTTGTAATAGCATCTTCCACTGCATTTGTTAAAGCATGCCCCAAATGTAGAGTTCCAGTTACATTTGGCGGGGGTATGACCATCACAAATTTTCCTTTAGGGTTTGGTTCTAATACAGATTTTTTCTGAAAATATTTATTATATATTAAGTTTGATAATTCTTTTGTTTGGTCTTTTATTTTACTTTCATCACAATATGTTCCTATATTGTTTTTTTTTATATAAATTATAATTAAATGTTTCTTTAATAAAAGGTATTTTTCCTAAATTAATTAAAAAATAATTATTTTTTATTTATTTAATTGAAGAAGCATCTAGTGATTCTCCAATTATAAATATAAAGGCTTTTCACTCAAAATTTACAGCTTAACATATCAAAATACCAGTTTATATTTGTAATGTATCACCTTCATCCATTAAAGTCTAATAACAGTCCTATCATAATATACTTAATTAAAATATTGAAGTATTTTTTATTTACTTAATGGAAAAAGTATATATTATTTAGTTAAATAAAAAAAAACTCACTCCATATTCTGGCTTAAAGAACCCTTGCTTTTCCCACCAAGCATACCATGCTGCTTCAACATAAAGTGGACTATAAGAATCAGGGATAGTGTCTGATATATCTTTCTTTTCTCCAGGTGATGTGTTACCCTTGTACAAGATGGTTTCTTTCACTTCTTTTACTTTTTTCTAAAAAATATTAATAAGCCTACAAGTCATTATTTATTCAATTACTTACTTATTGAATTAGGTATATTATTATTAGATTTAAGTTAGAATATATATAATGCTATAAATACTATAAAATTTAATATATATATAATTTTCTTTATTATAATTGAAATGTGACATACTATTACTTTTTTAAAAATGATTTTTATAGTGTTCACGAAGTGACGCAATATTTAAAATTATACACGCAAGGATCCTTTCACTCAAGAAACTACACTTCACTATCCAATATGAAGTATAATATTTCTGCTTGTTGCAATTGTTGCAAGTATTATATAAATGATCGTTTATCATTAGTGTAGATTATTGGTAGGTAACTTTTATATTTGGGAGGTAATAAAAAAATAATAAATAACCTCTGGCTTATCTTTTTGCACAGCTGGCGCGGAGCTCTTTTTATCCAATTTTGCTTTGAGTTTCTCGAGTTTCGCCGCTTTTTTTGCTTCTTTCTCTAGTTGCTTTGCAGTTTTCTCTTGCGGCTGATCCGTAGGAGGCCCGTTTTGATTTTCAGTATCAGTCATGTTTTAGTTGGAGATTAAATTATAAATATTGACACGATGATCACATTCACAACCTTAGGATGTGGAATTCAATTGACATTAGCATTTGACTCACGTTATATTGACATTGATATTTTGTATAGTCGTTTGTAAATTTTTATAACGTTCTTATAAACAAAGAATAATCAAATGTAAAATATTCTGAAAATAAATAATATTAAATAAATGATATAATAAATAATTAATAATAAAATTTTGTACAATTATTATCTATCTCGCAAAATATATATTGTAAAATAATGCTATAATACTAATACAATGATATCATAACAACTTACTTACCAATCGAAATTCTCTGATAACATGAATATAATAATAAACACAATACTATAACTTACAATGCATTACAATTTTCATTTTAAATTGATTAATCAAATATGTTGAAAATAAAAGCTTGAAAGTTCAATATCTATTCTTTGTAGTTTGTGTAAATTGCTGGCAACTTCTAATATATTTGTAGTTTTTATATTCAATTTTTAATTTTACCGCGCTGAGACGCTTAGCCGCTTAACGCCTATTGGCGTTTACCATCACGTCTTGCTTCATGAATTGTACCCGACGCCATTTTGTTTTTCATCGCGGCCGCGTTGTGGTGCGCGCGTGTAAATTCCATTATTTAAAGCATCTCAGTTTATTTTTAGATTGATTGTGCGTTAAACAGTATATTTTTATTGTTTATTTCGAATAGTCATCATGTCTGATCGCGAGGTACTATATTTAACCACATATTTTGCTTTGGCGCGTCATGCGCCCTATATTGTTATATTTGAGAGTGCATTGGTAATTTACATTAATTTGCTGGATGGTTTCAGAGGAGCCGCTCCAGGACTCGTAATGGGTCACGGGAGCCGGCACCGAAGCCCGCTGTGATGTCGCGCGGGCATAGCCGGAGCCGGTCTCGCACGCCGCCCCCGCCAAAGGCATCCAGCAGAAAGTATAGAAGCCCGTAAGTATATTCATATACTTATAACAACTTTTAAAACAAATAAATTCAGAAATGTGCTTATTTGTATGTAATAATGATGTAATTTTGCAAATTTGTGGTTAATGGTATATAACCTCGCTGTCAAGGCAACGAACGAACGTTGCGCAATAAGATACAATATAAATTAAATAAATGTATTAAATATGATAATTTTATAATAAGTGTTACGAGACTTGAACATGCTGTTATAATATTATAAACACAAATAGTAATAAAAATATAATTTGACAACACATGTGCCATCATTTAGTGTAGTAGTCAAAACAATGCATGTAAAACAATTAACATTTATATTTTTGTTTAAACTAGTCTTCTCGATTTGGCCTATAACCTACTAAATTATAAAACAATAACTATTCAAAATTCGAAGCAGGCTATTATTTCAAATTCAATGTTTTCTAAAAGACATTTTTATAAGTGTTTACTTTATACAATTATATTGTATTTCCAGTTATGTATGTTTAATTATACAACAATAGTTTAAAACTAATTATACATGTAGTTTGAATTTATATATTTTATATAATAATTTGTAATCCTTGTCTACAATATTAATGCACTTAAAACACTTTTTCATTTGCATTACATAGTTATAATTATTAAATTATCTTTTGTTATTACTATATTAGAAATAGCTACATATGTTTAATCTGTGCTTTGCATATTAATATTTATGTTTTATAAGTGTATTTAGATTATTACATGCAAGTTGTGTGATCAATAACTACATTAATCAATTGAATGTTATGTCAATATTTAGAAATGCTATGGTAACTATTTTGTCAATAAACATTTCAACTTAGCATCAAGCAATTTAATGATGACTTAGTTAAATTCCTAAAAAAAAAATTGTAATATTAATTGAAAATATAAATGGATTTCGTTTTGTAGAAACTGATAAATTTATAAATAAATTTTTGAAAAAAAAAAGGAGCAAATTGACTCACTTAAAGAATAATGTCTTATTTGCAATGACACTTCTTTGCTGATAGGAACCTTATGCTTTGAAGAATAATGTCTTATTTGCAAAGACACTTTTTGCTAATAGGGTTAAAAAATATTTTAGGAAATAAGTTACTTAGTAATTATTTAATTAATTAATCAGTTTCACGCTGCAGAATTCTGAAGGCATTGCTTGTTGAGTGGTGGAACTCAACACCACACTTTGTCTCAACAACCAGAGTGAATAAATGAAAATGTAAATAAATATTACATTTTTACAGTCACACTTTGTGCATTTGCACCACAACTGGCCTCAATAATCATAACTAAAAACAAATTGTTGAAAATAAAAAGGGTTTCTTTACAAAATGCCAATTAATGTAGCCTTTAAGGTTATAATTATTTGTAGATTCTAAAACAATGACATGGTGAGATAGGGTCTGACTAGTTATTCTTGTTGGTTTGATTGAAACATTGAGTGGGTCTTAAAGTAAAAATTATTTGAAACAGTACTGCATTTGGTTACAAATGGGGTCTTCAAATTTGGGCAAAAATCTGAGAATGGAGAGAGCGAGCTTGACACAATTTTCTCTGTTGAACAATGTGAAGCTGAGAAAAAAAAGTTTTTTTTCAGCTTTACAGTATTCTACATAGAAGGGTTGACAGAGGGAACTAAGACACTTATTTGCTTATTATTCTTTATTCTTATTCGTTGAATTATTACATAAAAGTTGTTCAAAACATTGTATTAAATCATTGACATTTATTATATTTAAAAAGTAAATAAGCAAAACAATGATTTTGTGTTAAGTGGTCTTATCCATTTGTTCAATTAGTATTTTAATTTAGTAATAATTTTCTTTAGTTAAGTATTTGACTTGATTTATGTACTTATATTGTATTATGTAATAATTGTGTTTAACTATTAGTTTTAGTTTATACATTATTTTATTTATAATTTTCCTAATTTATTTATTTTCCTATTTTGTACTATGTAAGTCAATATAATTTTGAGCCTATATCTTATTATTCATGAATACATTTTCATAATTTTATATATAATTTTAAAGTATGCAATAACCTATAATTCTAACAGAAAATGAACAATTGTGAAATCAAAGTTAATAAGGATATTAGAAGTACAAAAAAAAACGAATTTAATTAGCATAGTAATTACTATCTAGTGAATATATAGTGGTAAAAATTATATATTAACATATGTGGAATGCGTTGCTTGCAATTAATTTTAAAGAAAACAAATATTGAAATATGTTATTATTTTAGTAAAATTAAATTAGCTTCACGCTGCATCCCGCACACAGCAGGGAAGACAGAGGGAACCTAGTGTTAAGACACTTTGTTTCCCACTTTCTGCCGAATTTTGGAGGTATAGCGTGTTGAGTAGCAAAACTCAACGTCGCGCTTTGCCTCGACACCAGTGTGAAGAAATAGGAATGTTAATTTAAGTAAATATTTCATCTCCTCGATGGGGATGGGGTCTCGAACCCACAAACAAACGGTTTTTCAGTCACTCTTTGTACCACTGCACCCCTACTGGTCTCGAATTTTATTTGTGTTTCAAAAAATATCCTTGATAGATTTAGAGAACATAGGTAAATAAAATTAAATAAATGCCAACATAACCTATAATTTCCACATACTGTTAATTTAACCCTTAGATACAGAATACAAATAATAGTATTTAAAATCATTTTATTATATAAGATTACCTTATCAACACACTTTTAATAACTAATTAAACAGATTTTTTTTCAAAACAATTATTTGTTAGCCATATATAGTATTTAAGGGTTACACCACATGTTTATAGTTAATCACCAATCAACACAACAACCAAGAAGAAATATTCAAACAAAATACTTATATCTATAGTAATAACCTAATGTGCATGCAAAATTAACAAATACCCGCTGACACCAGGTCCTCCTCCAGGTCTCGATCCAGATCTGGTTCACCACGGCGTGGCTATCGTTCCCGATACTCCAGGAGCCGTTCCAGGTCTTACTCTCCTCGGGGCTCCTATCGAAGGAGCCACAGTCATAGCCCGATGTCGTCCAGGCGGCGCCATCTCGGTGATCGGGTGAGGCTTTTGGTATACAACGTTCCTTTTATTATATTTAGATAGGGTGCTTTTTTATGTGTGTAGGATTGTATTGTTTTGTATGCTGTCCTGTTTATTTTATAATTTTTTTTGTATTATGTTCATATATAGTCTTTGATGTTTACTAGAAGTTATATTCAAAATTTTATTATGTATGTAGTTGTTGACTTGCTAAGAATATAAAGTAATGTCTAAAGTTATTATTCAACTACATAGTTTATGTTATGTAAAAAAAAAAGAATAGTATACACAGCAATATAATTCTACATATATTTTTAAGTTCCCTGTAAGGCTTAGTGAGCTTAATAGATTAAAGTAATATTGTGACTATTTTAATTTGTTTTATAAAATTTGTTTTGTTAGTATGAAATTTCAATAGGTAATTTAAACACCATTTTTGTACTAACTACAATATGGTATTAACAAATAATGATTGACTTCCTTTCATTACATAAAATAGTCATTTTGTACTCAAACACATCCTGTTTATAGAGTACATTATGAACTGTATAAACAAATTTGTATATTGCACCATTGTCCACAGGAAAATCCAACTCCTTCGAGATGCCTCGGTGTGTTTGGACTCAGTCTCTATACCACAGAACAACAAATACACCATATCTTCTCCAAGTACGGCCCAGTTGACAAAGTTCAAGTGGTTATAGATGCTAAGGTGAGTGTTATGAATGTTTTATTAGAGAATATTAATGTAAAATTTGACTGTAGATTTCTCCTACTCTCTGTGTTCTCTGATGTTTGTGAGATATGTAAACAATATATTATGATTTTTGAAATCACCACTTTAAATGAAACCATAGTTTTAACTACTCAATAAAAACCTAATACAATTTACACAAAAGAGATTTTTCCAAAAATGAAAAATTGCTTTATTCAAACAAAATAATTAATAAAATTATCGTTTTAAAATAAAACTTCATTTGTAAAGAATAACGTAAACATGCACTAACCTGTCAAAGCATTCAAGAAATCGAGTCGCAGCAACTAGCGTAAGTATGTAGCTAATGGCAGCGAAGTGATGTTAAATCAACGCAACACTTAAGAATACACTTTACACACACTCACATTTATCGTTTCATTTGTCCGCTTATATAATAGATAGCTAGATTTTTTTTTCAAGTGTCCCCTTTATAAAATAAAACAAAAAACAATTGTTAAGAATGACGCACACAGACATAAATCTATCAAAGCGATAAAGCCGCACACGCCTCATTCACGAAATCTTGTCGTAGGTAATGGCGGCGATTTTGAATTGCGTAAAATATCTATCCCTTTCTCGTTTTAGTGTGTTTCTTGAGAATGAAAAGCCGCAGCGGCAACGCTTACTAATATGTTTGTAGTAGTATGTGTTTACGTTATTGTTATCTATTCGTAACTGCGTCACACGTGACACATAAACATCGTGAAATGACAAAAAATCCTACGTCTAAACTGTTGAGATATCTTGATTTATTTCTTTAGGTATGGTTTTGAAAAAATATTTTACCCTATATGCTGCTCCCGTAAAAGGAGCGCAGACACTACTATATAATCCTTTTATTTTATAATCAAAAAGGAGATGGAAAATTGTAGGCCCAAATGTAAAAAATTGAGATTAATTCTGAACTAAACTTCACGCTTTATCTCTAGCGGGGAAGTCAGAGAGAACGGAACGCCAAACGCTAGGTCTCTACATACCTCTTTCGCCTTTCGCCTTTTCGTACATCGTCCTCAACCTCTTCATACATGCCCTCCGAATCGTCCTCAACTGGTACCCATGCTTTTTACGTGACCTTCCTCCAGTATCTTTGATACTGTGTTTTGGAAGGTCAACCGAGGTCTCCCCTTGAGAGACTTCATTTATGAAAGATTAATAAATTTTAGAATATCAAAAATTCTCAATTGATAATCTGAAACCGGAGAAAAAGAAATAGTTTTAGATCAATCAATCACAATTAATAATTGTAGTACTACGAAAATAAAATATTTGTTAATTTTAATCAAGTCTAAACGTTTTAACGCGCTTATTTGTGCATATAATTACCATATAAATAAAGAAAATGTCAATTAATTACTGAAAAAGCAAAAATAAATCTATTTTGATTAAAATAATTTATTTTTTAAATGACAGATGACCGCTGATTGACATTGATGCTTTGTCTAATGATTTGTGCATATTTTGCTCCACTCTTTTTTTTCTTTTTGATGTATTTTAAGTGCTTTCCCATTGGTTTTCTTCTTTGTACAACCCTTACTTTCCGTATGGACACCGAAATCTTTTAGATCTAACTACGGCCACGCTATGGAAATGGATCGCGGAGTTGATTGCGCGATAGCTTATATATATAGAGTTTTACCAAATTTCTAATAATTCAGGTTGCCAAAACAGACAGAATTTTCAGAGATGTACTTGAATCTATTAATTCATACTATTTTCATCTCTTTACATTTGCAATTGTTTGTCTCCTTCCGTGTTTTATAAAGAATTAAAATTCTAGACTGGCCGCTCCCGCGGTTTCTGCTTTGTCTACTTCGAGTCCCAGGACGATGCTAAAGTGGCCAAGAATGAATGCACCGGCATGGAGATAGATGGGCGTCGCATTCGAGTTGACTACTCCATCACCCAGCGGGCCCATACACCCACGCCTGGGATATATATGGGGAAGCCTACACAGTAAGTTTAATTATTTAATTATTCTGGAAAGGTGTTGGAACACGATAATTTAGTCATCATATAATTTTTAAATTTGAATGTCATTGGATAGATGTAATTGCGCGTGTAACTGGTCACATTATAAATGTTTTGCCATACTTTAAAACAAAAGTGACAGCAAGGCAAGTCCGTTATTGCAGATATAGGAGCAAGAGAATAATAACTAACACAATACAATTTAATTATCAGCATACAATTTAATTATCTATGAATTAGACAGTGTTTTTGTCTCCTGTTAAGTTTTTGTTGTTGTGTTTTCTTGTGCAGAAGAATTGTTCGGACAAAAAATGGAGGATGGAGTAAAAAGTAATAGTGTTTTTTATTTTTCAAAATTTTGATTTTCCGAAAATAGATAATTGTAGGTGCCGGCTCTTATAACTTATTATTAGGATCAATTTTATATAAAGGTTAAGTTTATTTCTTTATTATTTTTTGTTATACCTTGTTACTTTGATATGAATATGCTTGGAAATAAAAAGGTTATGTTTTGGATCCAATATAAAATAGCTTGCAAGTCTAATATTTGTAAGTCTTATTGTATTGGTAAAGAAATGAGTAAAATTAGAGTGAACTAGATATTTAGTCAGATTAGTTCACCAAAGGCTTACTTGAACACTTTAAAGTGTTATTCCACACATAGAAAAGAAAAAATATTCATTTAGAAAACATATAAAAAATTGACCCAGACTCGAACCCGCGCAACCTGGATGGAAGCCGATCAGGCGCTCTGACCACTAAGCCATACTTTCTCATTAAGCTACGTCTGTAACAAGCGTATAAAAATTTACGCTTGTTACAAATTATTTATGTTTTTAGCAGCTCTGTGGGGAGATTATTACAAATTTCCGCTACATAAAGATAATTACTAAGAATTATCGCCTGGTAATAGAGAATACTATTTATTAAATATTATTAAAGTGTTATTTCAAATTTTTATACGTTTTCTAAATAAGTATTATACTTAAACACTTCTTTCTTATATTAAATGGACTTACTTTTATTATATTTTTTACTATTTAAGTAAGACTTTGTTTTATTAAAATGTATAGATAAATAAAGGTGTGAAATAAATAAAACAAAAAATGTATGAAATGTGCTTCTGGTTGAATTTTATTAGAAGAATTTGGAGGTATAATGAATTTAAATAGAAACTTTGGCCCATGCCATCACAGTTTGTTTTATAAATATCCCTAATAAGACATAATTTAATATTATGTTATTTATTGCAGTGTAAGGGGTGACAATGGCTATGACAGGCGCAGGGATAGAGAGTAAGTGCATTTAATTTAATTTTTCAACTTTTTATGTGCAAATTTAGTTTTTTCTTTTTTTTAATTATGAATTTAATTACAAACTGAAATGTTTAATTAAAGAATAGAGAGAAACAAAAAACACACATTAATTTTATAATTTTTGTGATCATTTACATTGTAGTTAGTAGTGGCATAGGAGTGGGTTGGATCTTCATTTGAGAAAATGATATATTTATTTATATCCATTTCACTGTTCTGATGTCGAGGCAAATCGTGACTTTGACTTCTGCCACACGCAAAGCCTCCAGAATTCGGCGGAGAGTGTCGAACGGATACTCCGTTCGACACATACTTAACTCTAGGTTCTCTACCCTGTTGTTCCGCGGGATACAGTGTGAAGCTGATTTATTTACATTGTTTGTATCTACTATGTACAATTAGTGAATGGCAAATTGGTCCACAGCGACTACTACTACCGCGGCAGCTACCGGTCGCGGGAACGCGAGCGCGAGCGCGACTACTACGCGCGCTACCGGCACCGCTCGCCCTCGCCGCACTACCGGCGCCGCCGCTACGAGCGCGAGCGCGAGCGCTCCTACTCGCCGCGTGAGTACCGCCAGTAGACGCGGTGCGGGACGCGGACAGTTGCCACTGTTTCGATTCGATTGGACACTTCATGTGATAATGATGCCTTTGAAATAGATTTCATTCTCAAATCGTGGTATCATTTTAATTCACAACTTTTTGAAATTGCGATGTAAAATATTCTCGGACGTATTATTAGGCCCCCCCTCCCAAACATAAAATTATTGTGCCAGAAAGGTTCCAAGACACGACATAGAATTAAATATTTTTTTCTATATAACATAACAATTGTAACATTGGCAACTCACCGCGTCTTACACGATTTTCAAACAATTATTATGTCCTTATTTTTAAGCACCATGTTTTCAATTTTTATTTCGATTTTGGGTGTATTATGTTGTATAATATATTCCTCTCAATAGAATAAGTATGCATGTATGTATATAGTTTTATTATTATTTCTTTTAAGTTTGCAATTTTTTTTCATGTAATTAAAGTTTCATTTACATAGAAGGTAAGTATAATGCAAAAAAATAGTACCTTTTGTAATTTTTTGTTAAATTTAAACTAATGACCAAAGATACCTCTGCATGTGCATTGTAACAATCTGTCTATTGTAAATATATTAAAAACTACATTTTGAAATTGTCCAAGATTTGTTTTTGATATTAAAAAGCTCAATTATTGTTATGAAAGTTTGTAATATGTATTAAAAAAATATTAGCTTATCTATGTAATTGTACCAAGAATTTTTTTCCTTTTGCTAAAATAATTGTATTAAACCTAAGAGCCTATTTGGCTCTTGGAATTGATATGAAAATATCTTATAGATTTGTTTTTTTTATTTGTACTCTATGGGTCATTGTTTTTTTTATGTAATACACTTTTTTTTATTAATTTAAAAAATAATACTATATATGAAGTAATATGACGTTAATATTATTGAAATGTTTGAATTAATAAAAAAGTGTTTTGACTAGCATCTAAAATTGATTTGAGTGTGTTACAACAAGTTCTTGTTATTTTGCATTTTTATATTGACTTTATTGAAATTTAATATTTTGTGAAATATATAGTATTTTTGATGTAACACGCATCGCACCCTTAGAATTATAGTTACTTAACTCAAAAATAATTTGCCTAAATTGACTTTAGAAGTCTTTTTACCGTCAGTAGCAAAGACCTAAGTGTATGAATTTAATATTAAACTAATGGCAGATAACTAAGAAAAACAATATATGGTAATTTCTTTACAATAAGCTTTTTACTATCAGTACTTAGCGAAATCGTCAGTTGTAGTATTTATGAGTTAAGTTACGTTCCATTCTAAGTGTGCAATACATAATATGTAAATACTTAGGCCTAATGTACACTGGTGACACCGCTGTTTGGATTTGCAGGTCGATATTAGCTGAGGAGCCCCCCTCCACGTTAGATTTTGATACGCCACTACAAACGCCGGCCTCTAATGCATTTAAAACGTACCTGTACGGCCGGTACTATGTTATAAAGAAAAAAAATTGCACAAACAAAACAAAAGGAACATTTTTTTTTCTTTATAAGTTCCTTAATATTAGTTTTACTTTGGATTGTAAGCGACGCCAGTCGACTGTCGACTGTGTTAGCGTAAGGCGTAGATGTAAGTTAGCATGTAAACACGCTCTAGGTAACAAGAAAAAATAAAAATTGACTAAAATCTAATTTTCATTTTGTTTGTTTGAAAAGGTATTGAAACAAGAAGTAAAGGATGAAGTTCCTTGAAACTAACTGTGTTGAAGTTTTGAAAATGTTTAGAAAAGCCCTCTCTTTTGAAATGGCTGCCGAAGACGTCGATCCTTGTAAAGAATATGATCCTATTGCCGAGAAGACCGAAGTATCATATTCTTTCTAGGCTGAATATTTAGTTAACGAAAACAGTATATATTACACGTCTCACATGCATCTTATACATATGTATGTATCTTATACAGTAATATAGTACTATAGCTTAGTATAGTATATGAATAACTATTTCGGTAATTTAGCTGTAGTTTGTGTTGTGACCGACTTTTTTTTTAATAAATTGATAGTTTTTCAAAGTCACACAGATTCTTCTTCATTCGTATTATTATTATTATCCCACCTTTTTATTATCCGTTACTCTATACCTGTTCTATTTTGTTTTTGTAGATACGACACGTTGTGTGTAATTGTACGGTGGAGGTAACAATCTTTTTATAATACTTAAGTGAATATACAAACTTATGTATACAAATTAAATATTCAATTGATGGGAGATCAACATTAAAAATCAAAAAAATCTAAATCTATTACATATATTTGCTTAATATTATTTATCATTTAAATTCATTACTTTTCAAAATTTACATAAGTTTATTTAAAATGTTAAAAACTAAGTTTATTATCAAAAATGAAAAACTTTCGAGTGGGAATAGAACCCACAACCAGTCGTATTTACAGTCACACATTTTTTTTGTTATTGAAAAACTTAAACAATTACCAAGCATTAAAACATACTTTACTCAAAAATTTAAACATAGCGTGTCGTTTTTATTTTTAAATATTTATATAAATATGTAAACTCTTGGTTAGTCCCATTGTAGATATATAAAATAATATTGGTGTATAAATAATACAAGTATATATGTTTTATTATTTTATTTTGGGATATTTATTACGCGTAAAATTAACAAAGTCTCACTATCGGGTTTATCTTAAATACTATTTCACTGTTACGTTGGCACTATATATTTATATAATATAAATAAGACAACGACGATAAAAAAATATTTAATTAATAATAATAATAGAAAAAAATAAATTTTGGCTTAGGACGCGATGTGATTTGCACTGGTACTGTATGTACATTAAAAATAGGAATGTTTCAAATATATCATATTAATATAAAATGTGTAAATTATAAACGCGATAGACACCAACGAATTAAATAGCACTTTGGACGTTGATAAATAGACGTTGGACTTATTTTTTTACATAAAAAAGCTGTCAATATTAAGACATTATATTTTTAGAAAAATCGATACCATTGTAACATGTTTTTATTATGTTAATATAAAAAATCATTAATTTTTGAAGTCCAAAGTCTATTTAAAAATTAACCGTAACATTCTTGTTCCACTTTAAAATGTAATCACAAAATTTGCTAAGCATTTGGCGTGGCAATAATTGGTTACTCGTTGAAATAACTTTTCAATAGGACGACAATATATTGGCAAGATTTGAGTTTTAATTTTAATGTTGTTTGGAGTGTCTGATAAGATACTTGACAAAAAGGTTTATTTATTTATTATATATGAGTAGCTGCAGTCGAATAACTCTTAACTTCGTTATCATATTAGGTTTATAAACATGCAGAAAGTTCTAGAACTGTGGACTGTGGAGTAAGATAGCGAATCCGTGGATTAACTTAACAGACACTCATTAAACATCATTAAAACACGACAAAAAATTAATATTTTGTTTGGTATATTATTTAGTTTATTTTATGATTTTTTTTTAATACTCAGGTAAGCAACTGTGTTAAGTCCTTGGCTCTTTGTGAGTTTATTTGTACCAAAATATTACAAGGTTTACTCACAAAATCATATTGAGTGTACTCTATCTAGAAATAAGAAGTATATAAGTGAATTTTTAGAGCTTAAGTTAAATTCGCAAGGGCGCTTTTGATGTTGAGTATTGTATATCTCTGGTATTGTGAGGCATGGTTACAGGTTGCTGCGTCGCGTTAATACGACATTTTTTTTTCATAAGGAACTTGATCCATTATATATTCTTGATAAAGTATAAATTATAATATTTTGATACTCAAAGTAAAATACCGATATTAACACTTATAAAAAACTAATGTAATGCACATGCAAATTATACCTATTAAACATTTTGAAATAGAAAATTATCAACAATCAGTCTGAAACAAAACAGGTACTAAAACTTTAAACATGGCTACTATAATAACTAAACCAAAGGCATTTGCTAATATATTTTTAACATATTAAAAAAATAAAATAAAGATTTGGAGTTATGCAAAATAGTTCCAGCAACTAATTTAATATGTATATTTTTAATCAGAAGTTTATGAAGAACAAAATGAAATTCTAATTGAGTTTTATATTCAAATCTTTAATATAATTAAATTGTCAACAATATTGAAAAAAAAATTAAGCTAAAAAAGTTTAAACAAATATTAAAAATATTGAGAAATAAATAAAAACAGTAAAAGATAACTGACGTAAATTGGATCTATTTTGCGTAACGACAATATAATATGAAATCGTGGTCATACGATACTATAAATTAACATTTAAAAAAAGGCAAATATAATAATTATCGTTTTTCCGGCCCAGTAAGACAGTGCCGTTTGGATTACGCAACCCATGAAGCGATGAAGTTCTGGACATGTCCTTAGTGGACACAACATTCTTTGTATATTATAAAAAAATATGGGCGGAAAGTGCAGAACGGAGTATCCTAAAATTAAATTGTCTGCCTACCACGCTCACGGGAGTTGCGTGAAGATGACGAAAAGTTTACAGCATGTGAATTTGCAACGCTAACTTTAATTATATAAAACAGAAATGAAGTTTAATCTAGAATATTCTAGATAAGAACTAGCTAACTAAGAAGCTACATTGGCAAGATTGAGCACAGACTAGCGATACATACTACGTGGCCGGAAACTTACGACTATACAAACTAGTGGCGAATATTATGAGCGTTATTAACTTGCTATATAAGTAGCTTATAGTTCAATATTATGGGTGGATTTGTATGCAGGTTTGGACTTATTTTGCGTTTTTCTTTTTGTTAATATGAGGAGAAAAAAAAGATGTATTATTTTTTTTATAAAAGTTTGCCAAAACACAATTGATATAAAGAAAAATAATGTTATTTATATGTCAATAAAATTTTGTTAGGCGGAATCGTACACACAAAAAAAAACGCAATTTAAGAAATACCGCAATTTGGCCGCATAGCTGCATCAGCAGCTAACAATATTTTTATTTAGCTCTTATAAAATTTCTATTTTAATTCTCAAGATGGATTCAAAGATATGTACGGATCCTGTAAAATGTTTACACTACTACGGACTAGTTAGGAAAATGGCAAAAGTTCATTCAGAATTACAAACTAACTATCTATACATAAGGATAATTATAATAAATAAATTAGATACCATCTATCAGGTATACGTGTAAGAGTATAGAGAAAATGAAATGTTTACTTTTTTAATGACTAAAATACGTAAGTGGAATGATTCCGTTTTATAATTTAATAACTGCACTCTGATATCAATTAGCGTTTAATTGTCATTAAATTGATATATAAACGCTAATTGACGTTTTTGAGTGTAGTTTAATTGATTGACCTACGTTCTAACTTAATGTTGGTTCTAACTACCGCTAAAATATCTACCCTACACCCTCGACTATCAAATTATACAAACTACCGTGTTGCTACTATATTTAGACCAAAAAGTAGAATCTAGAAATATTTGATTACAAAATTCATTATCTATACATAAAGTATGTTTATGTATGTAGATCATTTTTATTGTATTTTTTCAAGTCCATTATTTATGCACCTTGCATTGTCTTGTATTGTCTTTTCTAATGATATCCATTAATGTTTGCTGTACTGCTGGGACTTAAGTTGGTATTTATCCCATAGGAAATTAAGAGTTAAAAGCTAGGTCTATATTTCCGAGTACAGCAGTAGAATTATTAGGACGACATTTTTAGATGACAGCAAAGTTGACACTTGATATTTTACTAAAATGTTTGTCAATTTAAACAGTTACAACATTTGAGAGTAAATTATACGGAGTAGATTAAGGAGTAAAAGTAGTGTGCACGGAATAGCAACAGCCTGTCGGCTGTATGTAAATAAAAGTTGTATATCTTAAGATCTTTGCTTATTCAATTCAAAAGTTGTATGCAATATAGTCTTTAACTTTGAAACACACAATATTGTTACAATTTACAGGATGTATCTGAATTGGAGAGATATATCCCAGACATTTTTTCATGACCAAAAATTTTATATATTTAAGAGGTTATTATCAAAATATTCATTTTGAAAATCTAGTTTTCACATTAAGGTGTATACGGTATTTTACACCCACAAGAATTATAAGGGGAGGTTGTGTTCTACAGTCATCCCTTACGAATTTTCAATACGACACGTTCTTTTAATATAAGGCTGTATATGACATGATCTTTGCTTTACGGCAAAGCAGAAGGCTGTTTTACAACCACACAGAAGAGACACAGAAGAGATTTCATTAGAGACATCGTAACCACAGTATTCGATTCCCATTCGGAAAAATTAAGTATTTTCGTTTTGGTGCAGTGCAGCGTTGAGTTCCTCCACATACCACTTTTTTTAAATTGCATCTTGAACTCACTATATCATCGAAGACTATACACCGTGACCTTTTGAAACAATAATATTACTTTACAATAATAATGCAGAATGATCTCGATGTAAGCGCCGCCTCGCACGCAGTGGTGCAGTGGCCAATATGTCTGAAGGCGGCGGTGGTCCCGCTTGACGTACACCACTCTCTTGATAGAAGATTTGTGCTTTACCACAAGCCGCGCCGAGAACTACGCTGTCTTCGCTCCTGAGGATGAATCGGTGGTTTATTTTTGGTAAGAAAGCACCTGCTTCTTAGACAGGGTATTGAGGCAAGAATCTTGCTTGACGTTCAAAATAAAATACGAATTATACAGAATATAAAATATTTTAGAGTAGTTTTATTTATAATTTTAAAGAGTCTTAGAGGTATGTAAAGTTGAATAAAAAAATAATTTTGCATTTTTTATGTACGACAAAGACGCGACGACCTTTTTCTTTTCGAAAGCATACTTCATTAATACAAAATAGTATTTAAATTCAGTTGTTTTTAAAATAGTGTAGTATAGTAACTATGTTTAAAGACCTATACTGCGCGATGGCTGCCTAGAAGTTGAGCTTTCTGAAGCGCATCATGTATTAAGAGGAAAATAAAAGTAAGAACACAACTATGTACGGATATCTTCAGAACAGCCACGAATCGATCGTACTGTATCTGTCTATACTTACAATAATAACAATATACTATCTGTACCAAAACTTCCTTTTAGAAACACTTGCCTCAAAATAAACTCTGTCAAATCAGGTTGTTCCTCAAATTCGTTGTGTATAAATCCCATAGTAGCTATGTCTAGAGCCGCCCACGGCCCGCCCTTCTTCACAGTGCCCCAATCTGGGTCCAGTACTAGATAACTATAGTCGCAAGTATCAGTTTCTGTTGCGAGCGGTTCCATGCATTTTTGTTCGATAGGCCCAAGCGCGTTTAAGGAAGTTTCCCACTAAAATAAAAATATTTTTTTTCTTTAAATAGATAGCAAAGTGATTATAAATGTGTTTTACCATATTGGGTTTAGAGACTCACAACATCGCGTTAGTCGAACTAGAGGGAAATTACAATAATTTAAATGGAAATATCTGTCTGTCGCGTTTTACAGTAACACTTTGTCCGCCTGCAACACGACTGGTCTTTTCTTCAGTATTCATTTGTGGAATATGATTGTTATTATTAAGACGTATATTGAAACAGGTATTTTTGGGCATTTACTGGTTTCCATCACATTGCCATTGTCATGGTTTTAACTTAGCACCCAGTGATGCTGAGACGAAACGACTATTGTGTATGTTTAATAACACTAACGAGGCCGGTCGTGGCGCAGCGGCACAAGGTGTGACTGTAAACCGACTGGTTGTGGGTTCGATCCCCACTCGAGGAGATGAAATATTTACTTAAATTTATATTTCCATTTCTTCGGTCTGGTGTCGAGGCAAAGCGCGGCGTTGAGTTCTGCCACTTATCACGCAATGCCTCCGGAATTCGGCAGAAAGTGGGGAACGGAGTGTCTTTCACACGTTCCCTCTGCCTACCCTGCAGTGTGCGGGATACAGCGTGAAGCTGATTTATTTTTTTTATAATAACACTAACGATACACAATAAAATAAGAAAATGCTTAGTTTATGATTATAAAAATACAAAAACTTACCAAATTATTAATAGTATCTGTATTATTAGCCGCATCTAAATCCAGTAGTTCCAGTAACGCCATATTGTGTAGTCCACTCACAAATAATGCGCATTTGACGGAATTTTCACTATAAGAGGGAAGCGAGTCGATGTCGCAATCTGATTCAATGTCTGAATCGTCGCTGTCGTGTTTTTGATGTTTTGCTCTGGAAACGGGATGAAAATGTATGAGATACGAGAATATTCGTTACAAGTGAAGTAACGAATATTATTATAGTATTACAACAACAGCAATATGATGACATATTGCTGTTGTTGTAATACTATTTATATACAAACACCAAACTAATTATTATTAGTGTATCTAGAGATAATTTCTGGGAGTCCTGGACTTTAGCTTTGAAAAAAATTTTTGTAAGTAAAATATCTGGGGTGGGCACTGACCAACCGGCTCCACACCCTTTCTATGCTCTTGCGTATAATGCAGTTGAACTAAATAACTGTGTAGATAGCGATGTTTAAATTTATTTAAATTGATATAAGAATAAATAACATGAACTTATTAATATATTAGTAAAGCAGATTGTTTGAGTTGCTAAAATAACATCTTAAATTGATATGCATTGATATACAAGTTTTTGATTACGTTTGTAGATATTTTGTTACTTGAAATTAAATTTTTATCGATTTTTTGATGTTTGACTCACCTTTCTGAAAAAGTGACTTGTTTCTCCAAAGCGGGTGTCAAAAACTCCCTTAATTCCAACGGAGTCATCACTCTACTACTATATCCACTAGATTTGTCAGAGAAAGCTAAGTGACTCAATTTCTCCATCAAAGGCGTTAATTGCACACCAGACAATTTCTTCTTTAAACTAACGGTATCTTCAGTATTAGTGTCCGAATTCTCCGACAGAGACTTGAGCGGTAGTGACAAACCTTTACGCCTAGATTGGTCTGACGTTATTTTCTCCTTTACAACTTTTTTTGGAGTCCTTTGCGGTGACTTCATTAAATCGGAATCGAAATCTTTAAATTTATCTAATTCACACAATTTTAAGTTAAAATTAAACATGTTTTCTTCTTTAGATTTCCTTTTTATTCCCGTGTAATACTGTTCTAAATATTGGTTGAATAAAGACTCGGATATGGCAACGCCATCATTCCTAAAAACTGGGAATAGCGGGTCATTAATGGTCATTGTGTTTGGATGTTCGTCATCCATCTTGGAATTAGATAATTTTGTTTTAGAATTGGTCCTATTTGAAATATTTCTTAACGCTTCCTGTAAATCTGTGACGCTAGCCAATTTTCTTATAGACTCGGGCTTATTTATAAAATGTTCGCCTATACAATTGCCGTCTAACACAACTTTAGTGTCTTTTGTCTCCTCCAAAACACCGTTTGGGCAATTCTCTATATTTTTTAGCACATCTGGTTCTATTGTTTTATCTTCATCTGGATTTTGGCATATAGATAGCATATTGCCATGCAGTCTTTTATACTCGACCATAGGTGTGGAACAAACACTAGTTTGACCTGTAAATACTTTTTCGTTTTCCTTAACATCTTCATCTAAGGATTTTTGATTTTTAAAACTCAAGGACAGTTTATTTGGCCGAGGCCTTGGTTTATTTGTGAAGGGCACTACGTCTGGCATGCTGGGTTTCCGTTCGATTCCTCGATTCTCTTTGTTAGGTGGTGATATCATTGTGTGGTCTTCTTCCGGTACGGCGGTAAATAGTAAGGATTTGTCTCTTTTCATACCGGTAGTTGGGTGGTCTCGTGTTTTCTCTTTTTCTGCTTCTTGTAACTGGAATATTATATATTTTTTAGCAATAAGGACATTTTAATGACGTAATATTTAAATGAGATGTTTGTCAGTTCAATTCTAATCTTAAGGAGTATTTGTATGAAAACATTTTCCTTCATTAACAAAGTGCAACATTGATTTCGGCTGCCCCATGAAGATAAAAAGAATTGAAAATATACTGTTTTCATTTATATAATTTTACCGTATAGAAAAAAAAACAATGCAATTGGGTTCCGTTATTTATCAATAACGGAACCCAATTTTAGCTTTTATTAATTTTAATATATTTACTTTTGGTTGATTTAATCAACTTTATTTTTTATTACAATATATTTATATAAAAAAACATACCTTTCTTAACTTAGCAATAATTTCGTCTCCATTCTCATAAAACTCCTGCAATTTACTTGCTTGTTTCTTCAAACTGTTATACGTTTTCCTTCCCACGTACACAACTAACAGTTGGGCGCCTAAAGGCAAAGGGACCTCAGTGTCTAAGCTCTCCGCTGGTGACTTTATTCTGTATGGATCTACTACTGTTAAATATGAGGTTAGACTTGGCGGTAGTTGAGTAGAAATTATTCTGAAAAAAATAACGATTCAGAGTTATGAAATTTGTACTCGTAGCTAATAGAAATTTTTGCCAGTAATTTTAGTGGGACTTTTTTTTTGTCTAATCGCATTTGAGAAAATAAACAATTATTTTTATATCCACGATTGGCTGTTGTTTGTTTTATTTGTAGTTTAGAAATAAATAGATAATACTTACTTATTATTATATAGCACGACTCCACCCAACACACCTTTGCTTCTGCGACAGTGTTCTAATATTTGCATTGATTCCATGTAAATGGATGTGGCACTCTGCAATAAATATAAAATATTCGTCAAAATGCTTTATCCTATATCCCGCATATTGCAGGTTTAGGAGACAGAACCTACTGACAAACACCATTCGGTAACGTAATACGGAGATTTCTTTCGCATATAATCTTCAAAATGAATCATTTGTTATCTGAATTGGATAAAATAAATTTTAACAATTAAAAGTCTAACTTTATATCAATATACTGGTATACTTGGAAAATTTGATCTACGACAATGATACGAGTCGGGTAACCGCAAGTTATTTTACCCTGGGAAGTAATACTGTAAGGAGATAAGTACTTATGTTTAAAACTAGCGCCCCACTCGCGGCATACCACCTGTAATACTTTTAGTATGCTGAATTTGCCAACAGATTAATACATTTAATCATGAACTCTATGATGCTAGGATGTCGTCGGCGGCAAGGGCGCCTCCAGCTCAACAGAGGGTTGAATTATTTTATTTTACATTTTCTCGAAAAGTATACCTAGTCCAAATTACATGCTAAGACGAAGATTTATTTTTCTTTATTTAATTTCCTTGATGATGAAATAACCTTCGATCTTTCAATGTTAAATAGAAATTGATGAAATATGACCTTACAATTTTCAATTCTTTTTTATCATAAAATGCGTTATTGTCACATTTATTAGAGATAGATGGATAGAAAGAGATAGATGTATGGTGTCGCGAACTTTTTTTAGATCTAATAAAATTGAATATGTTTGTGATACAACGTACTGACATTCATTAACTCTGTGTGCAACGCACTCGCTTAAAGCTAACTAGGACTTAACCGTAATGTCTCTGCCAAATCTGGAGGCATTGTGTGTTGAGTCGCGGAACTCAACGCCGCGCTTAGCCTCGACACCATAGCGAAAAAATGGAAACATAAATTTAAGTAAATATTTCATCTCCTCGAGTGGAGATCGAACCGACAACCAGTCGGTTTTACAGTCACAATTCGTGCCGCTGCGCCACGACTGACCTCATATTATTATAGGAGTTCAAATAATAAATACCAAGATATTTCGGTTTGGATTTTTTTAAACCTAACATAATTTATATTTTGTTCTATTCCCGCATCGGGTTAGGCAGTGAGAATTGATAAACCACACACACTATATACGACGTATACCTACTAGATATAGTAAGATTTCAAAATTAGTGTTAAGACACTTTATTGGGCCCAAGTATAGAACACTAGCAATCGTTTGAAATTCAAACGATTTCTATTAAGTAATTCCTGAGCAAAATATGAGTCCACAGTCATATGCATCTCGACTGCTCTGGAACTAGTGATATACTGGTATATATAAGTTAGAAGACGCAAATCGATTAATCGTGTAGGAGAACACGCAATTGAAATAGTTTCGATCCAAAAGTCTAATGGAGTAGCGAAATTTTAGTAATATCTAAGCAAAGTAGAAATGTTCAATCATCAATCTCATGATTGTTCGATCATCAACCTGAGAAGCTAATGTTATTACAGTCCGTTCTCATTAGACACTTCCTTTCCCCACTTTCTGCCTACCATTGGAGGAATTGTGTGCGTGTTTTGTGGCGGAGCTTAGCGTCGCGCGTTGACCCGTTACAACAACGAGGAAATGAAAATATTAAATATTTAGTTTCTTTGAGTGGAAATCGAGCTCAAAACTCAAAACCTGTCCCGTGTTTACAGTTGCACGTTTGTGCCATTGATCCACGACTGGCCTCAATTACCATATCGATAGCTTACAAAAAAAAGTAGCAAAACATTATTTTTCTTATGATTATATCCACTAATAAAATAGGTATTAATTACGCGACGTTTTCATACGTTTTATATGTTACCCAAAAAAAATCTTTGGACGCGTTAATCTCAGGAACTACTGGTTCAAATTTAAAAATCATTTTTGTGCTGGATAGTCCGTTTATCAAAGAAAGCTTGCACCCATTGCACCTGCAGCCAGTTACCTCCCGCACTTGTGTCATGTGTCATGTGTCATTTACAACTGTTATTATTTCCATCTGACCGCAGAGACGAGCCGCAAGTAAAACGAGTAGTAAGTTTACTGTAGCATAAGTATCTTACATTGTTTGATTGACAATGTTTATCAATAGATTAATAATTGTTTATAAATAGATAACAATAATTTTATAGATATGTCTAAAATATTATAGGTCTTATCTATTGTACTTTTCAGTGCGATTTTCGCAAAATAGATTTAAATACAGATTTTTTTAATTATATATATTTTTTTAATAACTTGTAGATAGAGGACGCTGGCAACAAGTCATCAAAACCGTCTGAACATTCAGTCATAAAGAAGTAAAATATTTATTAAAAAAGTATAAAGTTTGTTCGTCTTATTGCACAATGAAATAAATAAAAGAATCAAGCAAAGAGCAGACAAAACCACAAAACTGTTCTAGTATTCTCTAAAAATTATCAAGATGATATTTGTCTAAATTGATAACAATACACTGTAAATAATACTAAAAGGACGGTTTGTTAGCTTATCATTTGTAAGGCTTTGTTTCGTGGGATTTCATCGTGCGAAAGGTACATAGGCCGTAATCTTATTATGTGGATATATTGACCCACAGTTAGCTTAAACATATCACGTGTTTTAGACATTTTTATTTGATGCATCTATTAATGTGCGTTTAAGTTTTATGTATGGATAGCAAAATTATATTTAATATATTATGTTAGTATTTTTATAGCTTAACTGCGGCAAACCTAGAGAGATTGCAGTGTCGAGACACTGTGCTTTCCACTTTCTGTACGAATTCGACACATTGCGTGTTGAGTGGCGAAAGTCAACGCTGCGCAACTTAGTAAATCTTATTAATTAATAATACATAATTTAAAATATAATACATTTAACACACTATAAGATTTTTAAAAATGCTATAAATGTTTGATAGTGGATTCAACTTACATTTAAATAAAAAACATAGATTTAACTTTTTCGGGAACCGGGTGAATCAATTGTTAAGGTATTCCAATCTTTAATATCTGTTGATTTTAGGGAAAACGAGTGATAACGAAACTTAAGTATACAGTCTACGTACTTACTTATATTTAAATAAAATAAATAATATTTTGTTCATAATATAACTAAAAACGACAAAATGAATACAAACATTATAAAATTCTATACATTACCTTAGGAAGACTCAGCATTGGCACTCTTTGGAATATATGGCATCCGTATTGTAGAACAGGCAAGTAAGTTTCAAATATTTGGTAAAGCTTTTCGGCCAAGCGTTTCTGGTCTTCCATTGAGGACGCGATGGCTTGGAGGTCGCCGTGGTACACCCTGAGCATGGATGTTAACAGGCTGGCTCGATTTTTTAATACCCAATCTGGTATGTTACGATCGCTGCCTATTGCCTGTTCAAAAAATATATTTATTCAGGATAAAGCGTTTGAAGTCGCAGAACTCATTGTTTTCCTATGTCATAGGTAGATGAAACTTCTACTGAAATGGCCAGGGACAGCAGTGTAAAAAAAGAAGTAACTAAAAAAATGGAAATTTATTTATTAGGAGGGAGATTTTTTTTCTATAAATGAACATTTTCATATAAATGTAACTTTAAATGTAAAACACTTTACGATATTCTTTTTACAAATGATCTATAAACATATTTAATTATAGATAAGCAAATAACTAGCTTTTATTTTAATAAACTAATTGCTAGACTAGTTATGACTATAAATACTAATTATTCAAATATAATTAGTCCAAGCAATTAGTCAATAAAGACTAAATACATAGATATGTACATATAGTAGCATTTGCCCGTAGACCATTTACGTTGACATTTGTATGATTATTTTTATCACAATCTGTGGCTTTTGCTCCGTCATTGTATTTTTTATATTAATGATGATTTTGCCATGTTTTCCATTAAATTTTATAACATTTAAATTTTTTTATTAAAATTCTTAGAGTACCGATGGGCACGACGGAATTTTTTAATCTTATTTATCAAATTTATTTAGAATTTTAGAAAACTATCATAATATATGTATATATGCGACGCATTTAAATATAAATCCCGCTTGCATACGTAGCAGCTGACATTATGCAAGATTTCCCAAAGGTCAAACCAAAGTTTGTTTACACATATTATGGATTATTCAAATAAATTTATTTTATTCTGGATGTGTTTTTTACTTTTTCAATAAAGTTATATTTTAAAGAATGTGACATTTTAAAGAATCTATAACAAAAAAACGCTTTCGTTAATAACGATTAAGGCTTTTTAAAATCTTTAAAACAAAGTATAAACTACGTAATGTATAACTACTTGCAATGCGGCGTTGGGTTCCGCCACTCAACAGGCAATGCCTTCAGAATTCGGCGGAACGCGGGAAAGGGAAGTGTCTTAATGAGGAAGGAATGTTTAAGCAATAGGTTCCCTGTACCCTGCCTTTCTATGTGTGGGTTATAGCGAGAAACTAAAAAAAAATAGTAAAGTTGTAGTGCTTGTAAGTAAAAAAATGCTATGTGTGGGGTAAAGCGCTTGCTCTGCAAAACAGGAGAATCTAATATTAAGACACATCGTTTCTCGCTTTCCTTTCATATAGCTAACATTTCATGGCGGAGTTCCACACCGCACTTTGTCTATCAGAGCGGTAAAATAAAAATAATTGATTCATTAATGAATGCAACTGAATGAAACGCATATCTCAAGCGGGTTAACCAGTGTAAGTGCTTTGCACGATAACGACCAAGATATTTTTATTAAGGCGAATTTAATTAAGGCAAAAGAGGTATGTATAGATCGTAGCGTTTGGCGCTCCGTTCTCTCCGACTACCACGCTAGGAATACTGCGTGAAGCTAGTTTAGTTTAGTTTTTTACCTTTATTAAATAATTAATAATATACTAAAATACGAATAAAAAGTTGATATGTAATGTAATAGGGCCATTACACTAAAATATCATAATAATAATAACATAGACTTACCAATATATATCTGTCATATTCTCTTATGATAAACTTCCCACTCTGGAGCGTGATGGCGAGAGGTTGTGAGAATAGTGACTTGATACAATGCGCTGCACCGACGACCTGAACAAGTAAAATATTTTTATCTTATTAAATTTATTTTTATTTTTCCATTGTGACACTTGACGCGCAGAGACTAGAAGTCAAGGCGTCAACACCAAGTAGGAAGCTGAAATAAATCTAAATTGGAATGACTCTTAGCTATGTTTTTTGATTTCTTATAAGTATGTTCTAATCTCAAAAATACAATGTTAAATAAAGTATCAAATTATTCTATTTTCAACCGACTTCTGGAAGAAAAGGAGGTTATGAGTTCGGCTGTATTTTTTTATTTCATCTTTATTATATTGACACTGAACTGAACTAGTGTGTATAATGAGATAATTTCAAAAAGATTTCAGATTAAAGGCGAATTGAATTTGAATAAAATTTAATAGAGGCTATACGATTGTGACGTAAATTATGGATCTTAGGGCGTATTTTTACAATTGCTTATAAAAGTCGATTAACCTGGTTAACAAAAAAATGTAAAGCACAAGAATTTTTGTATCCTTTGGTATATTTGGTATACCTACCTAATTTTAGGAAATATTTTTTTGTCAAGTTAATCTACCAGCCTAGTGCTGGTTCAAAAGTTTACGTTGTATTTTTAATTACACCCATTACCAAATAACATCAAACTATAAACTATATACCTTCTTACACTTAAATATGTCTTCGGTAAGAATTACCTTATTTTTTGAACTATTTCCATAAAGTAATACAAAAGTATTATTAAAATTGTTTTCAAACAAAGCAATAAACACAAAAATGCTAGCCGTTTCACAAAAACATCGGAACCGGCAACCAAAGTACATCTTAAACGAAAACATTTAAACTATTCCTTTATGCACACAGTATAAAATTGTTCGGGGTTGTAACAAAGGGGTCTCGCTCAGTGCACGAACCACCAGCTCATTCATGTGGAAAGTATTTTATAAACGCTTGTTAACACTGTTTAAAAATATATTAAATGGTACAATTTGTTTCTCTCTATGTTTATTGTAATTTTTATTTACCGTTTCATATATTATTGAGATGGCATAGAGTAGGTAGCTTAACATTTTTTTTTATTCTACGCTTTATTCCTAGCAGGGGTAGGCAAAGAGGATGAAGCGCCTAGCGTTACCGTTTCTACACATTTTCTTCGCCTAGTCTACTGTTATGAATGTTTATACATTCCTGCTTCTTACATAACCTTCGATTCTGTGTTCCCATAGGTTACCACAGTCTCTTCTGACTCTTTTAACACTCTTTCATCACTCATTATCTCGATGTGCTCAAACCACCCGAGCACGATCTCCTTCATTCTCATTATGAGATCTTCATATTATTTACTGCGCATTTTTTTTTTAAATAGTGCACGTAAAAGAACAATCTTTATTAGCTTTTCTTCTTTCCAATTTCATGCTGTATCTCGCACACAATGAGGTGGGCAGAACACACAAGGTAAAAAGAAGATTCGTTTACATTTTGAACCGGAATTCGAATTATTGCGTGCTGAGTGGTAAAATTGAACCATCCCCTCTGCATAGTCGCCTCTGCCAGTCGTAGCGCAGCGGCACGAAGTGTGACTGCCAAACTGACTGGTTGTGGGTTCGATCCCCACTCGAAGAGATGAAATATTTACTTAAATTTATATTTCCATTTCTTCGCTCTGGTGCCGAAGCAAAGCGCGGCGTTGAGTTCTGCCACTCAACACGCAATGCCTCCAGAATTCGGCAGAAAGTGGGGAACGGAGTGTCTAAAACACTAGGTTCCCTCTGCCTACCCTGCGGTGTGCGGGATACAGCGTGAAGCTGAAGCCCTCTGCAACGAGATGCTGTACCGCTGAGCCAGTATGGACTCAAAGTAATTGTGTACAATAAAAAATTGCATATAATAAAATTAATATTATAAATCTATCCATACTTTCCTTAAGAGCAGATTTGGTTACACTGTAATGTTGTCATTCTAATACCAACCAGTAGTAGTAGTAGTAATATGCAACATAACCAAATTAATGTCTTAGTTTAAAGCTTAAATAAATAAGAGAAATGATTCACTAAGAGGTAAGTATAAAATAGACGTATAATTAATCAATATGTCCGCTGCATATAAAATCAGCGAGTATGTCATTACGTAGGTATTCGTGATGTTGCATTAACTACTATACTAGACATCTCAGAGCAGATGTACCTATAAATTACATTGTGTGCATTTTATTATAACACTAGCAGTTATCTACGGCTTTGTTCGCGTAATCGTTTGAAAATAATTAAGAGTGATCGGATACATTTTTTTACTTCACGCTGTAACCCGCACGCAGTAGCGAAGGCAGAGGGATTCTGCGAACCTAGTGTTAAGACACTGCGTTCTCGTTAAGGAAAGGGAGTGCCGTTCATAAGTGCTTGAGATAAATTTGACCACAGGTGCGGTATGTCACATCGGAACGATTAGCGTGATTTAGTGTAGCTTATAGTGTTCCTCGATAAATGGACTCATCAATACAAAACTGAACTAGTAGGTACTGATTCTACCAAATATTGTTTTTAGTTTTATAATATTAGTATAAATATAGACTATATAGAAATAGATATAGTACCCATGAAATATGCAATAAGATAAATACTGATTTAGAAAACGTATAAAAATTTGAACGTAGCGGGACTCGAACCCGCGCCTCCTGGAAACCGACCAGGCGTTCTGACCACTGAGCCATACGTTCTCGCCATGCTACGTCGAAATTAGGTTAAATTACGGTTTATAAAAAAAGATAAAATAAATCAATTCCGATAATTGTCTTTAAATTTTACTTTGTCATAACTTTTAATTAAAGCGATGAAATGTGGACTGGAATGCAATATTTTATATTATGTATTTCGAAAGCATGTGATCCACTTTCCAACTGCGGTACAATAAACTTTAGTTGATACTTGGTCTCGTTCTAACAAACAAATACTACGCGAGTGACATTTATCAGGATTCAGTTTCGCCATCTAGAATTCAAGATAAAAAAAATTACATCTCTATAAATCATTCCATTCACTCACTCATTTCCGCGTAATTGGTTAAAAATGAAAGTCAGAGTCTATTCCCCACTGAATATAGCGAGTTACTTGTTAACCCCCGTACAGTTTCGAAAACACTTGTAAATTCAAAGGAAAAATTTTAATCACACACTCCCCCGACATTTGAGTTTTGCTATTTGAATATGGGCAAAGCCGCTGTTGCGGTAGGACTCCTCATAACGCGTTGAATCTGCATTCGGGCGCGCTGTAATTATTTTACTTGCCCGCTTTGAAAATTAAAAGTGTTGTTGCATAGAAATGTGGAGCTCAAGCGCTTAAGCAGAGTCTTTATGGTTCCGTAATCAAAGGGTAAAACGGGACCTTATTACTAAGACTCCGATGTATGTCTGTTTGTCCATCTGTAGCCAGGCTGTTTGTGTTGGAAGACAGTTGCAATTGAAATCACAGACGACGTATTTCTGTTGCCGCTAAAACAATAAATACTTGAAATAGAAGAAATGAATATTTAGAGGGCTCCTATACAACGAACGTAATTTTTTACCGTTTTTATATACATGTGCGAGTCAAACTAGCACTTGCCGAAGCCGAAAGCAGCAAACGCATGATCGTAATCGAAAATTATTATTTTTTTTTTTATGATAAAGACACGGCAAACGAGCTACAGGTGCGTTGCCGGCCTTTAAGATGGGTTGGGCGCCGGGGCCCGGCATTACCTGATGCGAAACGCAGTGGCATAAAGCCACTACTTCACGTCGGTTTTAAATGCCGGGGGTGGTACTGATCCGGTCGAGTCTGCCCATGCGTGTTGCCATTGCTGGCGACGTGACTCTACCACGTACTTTAGTCGCCTCTTACGACACCACCAGTACCAGGATGATCCTTTTCTAGGCCGGGATCACACGGCACAAAATTTTGGTTTTTACTCTTTCTTCTTGTGGATAGGCAAAGATAATTTTGTGTAAATGCATTCTGCTTTGAGACATTGTGTTTTAAGTAGCGGAACTCAACGCTTTGTCTTGCTAGAGAGGTATAAGAGATTTTTTTTACTCCATATAGTGCCACAGTGGTAATTTATTTAAACTTAAGTATCTTTCACAGCTTATGTCATCAAAGATACGGACGGATCTACGTTGTATGAGATCAATTGGTCAAGCGGAGCACCAGCCCAGAGATGAGAATGAGATCCTGGGCTGCATACAGAGGCAATCGGTGTTTTTTTGATCTGGTATCAAGGGTTAGTAGACAATGAGTTCCGCCACTTAGTGGGGATAAGGAGCTGCTTGTTTTCCTCAGTAGTCAGAGATTATCACAAGACTTCACAATCCAATAATTATTTAAAAAAAAAATTACGCGAAAGAAGATACTTTACATCCAATTAATTAAAATTAAAACCACAGTAAAAAATCTCATCACGAAGCGGGTAGGTACTTGTAAAGAAAATCTTTTAGATATGCATTCCGTTTTAAAATATAAATTGGTAAAGCCGGCCTGGAAACAAGCTCAACAAATTAAGAGGCTACTTTAGATATTCCATTTAGGAAGTAGGGCGGTATATTTTATTTTCATTTCCATGTAACATTTACATTTGTAACTTGATATGGTTTGATGTAAAACATTT
Organism: Heliconius sara; assembly: GCA_917862395.2. NCBI lineage: Eukaryota > Metazoa > Arthropoda > Insecta > Lepidoptera > Nymphalidae > Heliconius > Heliconius sara. Next base: position 18,499,302 of record OU860791.1, read on the forward strand.
AATATTTTTATCTTTACATAAACAGCGACCGCTACAAGCGCGGTGGTTTGTGGTTTCTAATCCTTTATTGGTAAGACGAAAAGTGAGGCGCTGATATAATTTTCTTTGGTATGCGGCTTCGCTGTGTATGACCCATGACACGTTATAACTATGAATAACTGTGTAAGCACGAACGGTAGAAACGATTAACCCGTAACCCTCTTCAATAAATGGACTATTTAACCCAAAAATCATGCTTCATTTTAAGTCTAGTTTGTTTAGTTAAACGCGCTAATATCAGGAAAAAAATCATTTTAGCTTTACAATATTAGTATAGAAGTATATATGATCAAAATATAAATTCAGTCAATTGTATTGATTGATCAAAAGGATTTCCACTGGCGAGACGAGTGCGCTCGCTCGTGGGGGTCGTCGTATACACTTGTAACACAATACGTGATTGAAATAAAAGAGGAGGCCATTATTCGTCTATGAAAAATATGGAAAAGTTGCTTTCTATTTTATTGAACATGATATTGTTGGAGGCAGATGTGACGTAGTGGGACAGCGTATAACTTTGAACGCTTCGGTTGTAGGTTCGAAACAAGCTAGGGGAAATAAAATATTATTTCTGTCTAGTAATAAGACAAAGCGTAGCGTTGAACTCTTGCTCAACACGCAACGTGTCTTGGCAAATTGGTTGAAAATTGTAGAACTTAGAGTAACTGAATACAAGTTTCCCTATGCCTCGATACAACGTAAAGATAAAATACGTAGCAGGACCTACGTAATTTCTCAGGTTCTCATTTCAATACTCTTATTAAAAATCTATATAATTTTTATTAAAGGCTAATGTAAAACCTTATAAGAATAATTTTTGTATTTTTTTCGTTGAGATCGTATTATTTGAAATAAAAAAAACAATAATATTAAACAAGTAAAAACGGTACGACCTCGTCTTTTTTATTCGCATATTAATTTTCAATACAAATTTCAACGTATTGTATGTTGTCGACGAGTTGTCCTGTAGACTTTTTATTGCTACAAAAAATGTAGAAGCGTAGATATCGTGATCAAATTATTTATTTACAAAAAACGTTTGGAAAATCTTAATATTATTCTTTTCTTGTTTGCAGCTTAGCATTTTGTCTAACATATTGCCTGTCTTCGCTAGACAGAGAATACAAACGCACTCCGTTCTCGGTTTTACGCAGTAATTTAAAATCTCAACGAAACTTAACGTCGTCAATTGTAAATGAGTTATTATATTAAAAGTATTAACATATGTTTATTAATATGTAAAGTATTTTTGTTCTTCATGTTCCTCACGTACATGTGTGACAAGCGGAGGATTTCTCTCAAAACTGGAAAATCTCTATATTTCTTGTTTAATTAAAAACTTTAAGCAAAAATATTAAATTTTTTTCCGCCCACATCTTTAGGAAGCCTAGATAATTTCTAGTTATTAAAGCAGACTCACGTGCTATTTGAACCCACGCAACGAGTCGAATTACTAAGTGATTCACAGTTCTAATACAAAAAAAACTACTTGTTTATATTGCATTTCATTATAAAGAAACAAACACTACTTTTATGAAGTAGTTTTATTGGATCTACTGAGAATTAAAAGTCAAATCAGCTTCACGCTGTATCCCGCACATAGCGGGGTAGACAGATGGAACCTGTTAAGACGCTCCGTTATCTATTCGTCCGGCGAATTCAGTAGGCATTGCGGGTTGAGTGGCGGAATTCAACGCCCCGCTTTGCCTGGACATCAGAACGAGGAAATGAAAAAATCAATAAATTAAGTAGGGATCGAATCCACAACCGGTCGCGTTTACAGTTACACACCTGAGCCCCTGCACCACGACTGGCCTTAATATTATGATCATAATACTGAGAATTAATTAATATAATAAAATATTTAATATAGAAAAACGTCCAACAGTATGAATAAAAATATAAACCTGTGAAGTGCGAGTCGGCGTAGCCTAACGAAGTTACCATACTAATTTCAGATTATGCCTGTCAACGATAACTATGTATGTACAACTTAAAAGCTCTAAAAATTTAAATTTGCGGGTATATGCATTCAATTAGTATAAAACTATGAATAGGAATTATTTTGAAATGTTCTTTTACTGTGATATACCTAAAAAGTAAAATTTTCTGATTTTATTTATACATAAAAACCTTCATAATTCTAGGCCAACGGGGACCCTATATGCTTTAATTACATACAGAATGCGGGAAAAAAGGAATTTAGTGTTATTTAGATTATAAACGAATGCGGATTTATAAATCGTTATATAGAAGAGGCATTCCAAACGGCATATATTTTGATTTCGAAACCAATACCTGCGTAAAGTAACGACCATCGACCGGTTTTCAAATAATTAAGCAGCATTCGATTAGAATGTTTTTGTTGGACATTATATTTTTTTATACTAATTAAGTTACATTCATTTATTCGAGGCTAGTCTAGTCTAAAGTGTGACTGTAAAATCGATTGGTCGTGGGTTCGATCTCCACTCGAAGAAGTGAAATATTTATTTTCATTTCTTCGCTCTGGTGTCGAGGCAAAGCGCGGTACTCAGTTTCGTTACAGAACACTCCGTCAATGCCTGCAGATTTCGGCAGAAAGGGTGAACGGAGTGTCTTAATACTAGGTTCTAAGAACAAAGGAGAAGTAACAATTGTATTTTTTTCGTTTTTTTTCGCTCGCGTGGTGAAATGTCAGTATCTAAGGCCTGTATTTATAAATCGCTCTCAAGTCTGAGATCCATCTTGATTTTTCATTCATAAATTATATATCTACATATATATAATTATCGGTTTAACGACAAAACTAATGAACTCGAAAAGTTAAAATTTGGCGTGTCAATAGATTATGAGGAGTAGGGGAGCAAGCAAAGAGAAATATCACAAAATCCAATGGAAACGGGGTGAAACGGGTCTGTCCATTTTACGTCTTAAGTTCAACGCAAACAAAGTTACGAGCGACGGCTAAAAATATATATATTGATTTCTTATGACCACAGTTTATCTAGTTAAACAAATAATATATGAAGGCATATTTTATTATAAATATAACCAAGTATTTTTTTTCTAAGTAGAAACGTGACAGTCGTCGTTAAGAGTTTAATCTGCATATAGTGCATTCAACTCTAAAGGAAGCACTAGTATAGTGTCATTTCAATATATATATATATATATACATATATATATATATAATACGAGATATTGTTGAGTGGTGGAACCATACGCTGCAGTTTGTCTTGCTCCTCATGCAATTCTAACGAATAACCACTGCGTTTACAATCTAACACTGTCGCTGTACGATGGTCTCGTCTATCAATAAAATGTTGAGACGAGTCGTGGCACACATGCAAAAAATGTGACTGCAAACGTGACTGGTGGTGAGTTCGATCCCCACTCGAGGAAATTAAATATTATTTAAATTTCTTCGCTTTGGTATCGAGCAAGTGCGGCATTAAATTATAATTATATTTCAATTACCTGAGGCCAGTCGTGGAGCAGTGGCACGAAGTGTGACTGTAAAACCGACTGGTTGTGGGTTCGATGCCCACTCGAGGAGATGAAATATTTACTTAAATTTATATTTCCATTCGCATTTCGCTGTGGTCTCGATGCAGCGCGGCGTTGAGTTCTGCCACTCAACACACAATACCTCCAGAATTCGGCAGAAAGTGGGAAGTGTCTTAACACTAGGTTCCCTCTGCCTACCCTGCTGTGGTCGGGATACAGCGTAAAGCTGATAAAAAAAATTACCTGTCCAGCAAGAGCCAGCCTCTGTGTATCGGACACCCATCCAGGATGGAAATACAGAACTGCGTCAGCCGGGTCGTCCTCCTCGGCCATACAGCATTGTGTGTCGTAGACGAACACTATCATCATTTCCCTGTTAAATAGTAAAAATATAGAGATATATTGAGGCCAGTCGTGGCACAGGGGCACAAGTGTACAACTGTAAACTGGGTTTGATTCTCAATTGGGGGGAATGAAAATTGCGCCGTGTGATCCCGGCCTAGAATAGGATACATATAGTACGTGTGGTAGAGTCACGTCGCCAGCAATGGCAACACGCATGGGCAGACCCGACCGGATCATTACCACCCCCGGCATTTAAAACCGGCGTGAAGTAGTGGCTTCATGCCACTGCGTTTCGCATCAGGTAATGCCGGGCCCCGGCGCCCCACCCATCTTAAGGGCCGGCAACGCACCTGTAACTCCTTTGGAGTTGCACGGGGTCGTGGGCGGCGGTAATCACTTACCATCAGGTGACCCGCACGCTCGTTTACCGTGTCTTTTCCATAAAAAAAAATATTTAATATTTTCATTTCCTCGCTCTGGTAACAAGACAACGGTGTTGAGTACCGCAACTTAGCACGCATTGCGTGAATCCATTAAAAAGTTGCATATCTTTTAAAAACCCACCTCTTCCTAATAATTAAGATGTTTATATTAAAATAAAATAAAAAATAATTAAAAATATAACTTAAATAAAATCTTAGCTATAAATTAGAAATTTTCTACATGACGTAAAATGACTAAATACGAAAAAGTACCTATAGTTTCGATATAAATAATCGATTTTCGATATATAAATAATATATCGATATATTAAAATTTAATAGCTATTCCAATGGCCATTTTTAATAAAATATAAAATAAATTTACACAGTTTTGCTCTTTGCATCGTTGGTTCATTTTCACACAAAGCGCGCAATCAACTGATAATGTCTCAAAGGACCAAGCCTATGGGACTGAGAATTTAAAGATTTTTTATTTTTATATATTTAAGTGTAGTTTTTTATTACGATGGGATGGGATTGAAATGAGGTGTAACTGTTAGTATATTTACTAATTTTCTTTTTTTTTATTTCACTCTGGATACCGAATTCAACAGGGTAGGCAGAGATAATCTTTCATCAAGTAAGACCCTTCATTCCTTACGTTTCTCCAGTCCAACTTTCGAGATTTTGCGTGTTTAGTGGCGCAAACGCTGCGCTTCTTTTTTTTGTTTCCATAGTGAGGATTTTAGATTTTAATATACATTTAGAGACCATTGAGTTCACCAAGGCGCCACGGCACAATGTCAGTCTAAATATGTGATGGTTCTAGGTTCGATTTTAATTTTTTCTCTCTCGTAATACAGGGTTGTTTCATTACTCAAGACAGTGTCCTAAATTCAAGCAGATAGCAAGGGAAAAGTGTCTTGATATTGGGTTCACTTAGTGTGTTGTTTTTTAACTTAATAATACATTACAAGTGCAAAGAAATTCTATATAAATTTTATTAAAAATACATGCATATTAATAATATATTATTTTTTTAAGTCACACTAATATCTCATAGTTATCTTAGAAGTCATAAATAAAAGGTGTCAAATATTTATTGTTCATGTCCAACCTTGAAATAAAATCAATAAACAGGTTATTTTGCAGCCTAATTCTATTATCATAAAAGGCTATCAACTATGAAATTCAAGAGGTGGATTAAAACAAGATAATGTAATATTATATCTAACAGATTTTTTTAAAATAATGTCACTATGAAGTCATAGTCGCTACTCTTATGTCTTTTTATTATTTTGTTTTCTTATCATAAATATGAATTATATTACTCTTCAAATATCCATTAAATACTAACATTGCACACTTTAATGTTTTTTAAAAAATGTCTAAAAATAGTTTTCTTACAAGATTTTTTCTCTTTCCTTAGTGTGTAACAATCTTAATATGTAAAAAATAGTAAATAGTATGTTAGCTATGTATTAGTATTGGTATTATTGAGGTACTTATGATATTTAATGAATAAAAACACATTTATATTTATATACAAATAAAAAACTTTCCTGGCAATAAAATTATTAATGGTTTTGAAAGAATATAAATTATAAAATATTGTTAATATTTTGCATGTTGTATTTAAAAAAAAAAAGGTTATTCAATAAAATATTATATGAATACAAAAAAAGAAAACAACACAACACACAAAATTGTAAACCTAACCATTAATAGGATATTAATATTATACTTTTTATAATTTTTCTCTATTGTTTTTTAAGTTAAAGAAAAAAAGATCAATATACTAAAAAAAAAACATTTAAGAAATTAATACTGTTAGAAAACAATATAAAATGATTTTATATAATCTATTACAATGTCCAGAATGATAGTAATAATTATAGCAAAACTACCACTTCAACCAATATCTGATTTATTTTTATACATGATTACTATAATTTAGAAAACAGTAAAAAAAATCGAAGCCAAAAGCACGCGTTTTACTCCTTATCAGCGTCGTAAATAATATATGTGAATAATGTGTTTAATTAAATTAATAAATATAAAATAGTTATAAACAAATACTTCCAATAATAAGCATCCATAAATAAAAGTAGTGATTTGTTTTTTAATTTTTCTTATCTCGAGAAATGGGAATAACAGCGATTCGTTATACATTTTTGTTGTGATTTAAGGTAAGCATATTTAAATTTATTACTGTTTTTATAGACAAATTAATTGATAGTCTAATATTTCGTAATATATAGTCACCCACATAGATGTCTCAAGCCTCGACATGCTACTCATCTATAATGATCGTCTAACGAAATTAAATACACCACACTTACTTTGCCATGGTTGCTGATTTTCTCAGGTTTCTTATTGTTTTAAAATCCAAACATTTCACACAACACAGTTTACGTTATAATAATCGATTATAGTAAGCGTATTATTTTCATGATAAAATACGGTCTCTTACAAAAACTAAGCTACACATCCGCCGCGCATACAATCTATCGTTATACAGAGTAAAAATAATTGACGTATCATAATTGACAGATGACGTTTGACAGTTTAAAATGTATGCAATATTATTATAAACTTATTTAAGTTTAATTTAACTCAACAATGGCACAAAAAATAATAAATTAATTAGTAAAAATAGTAAATAAAATACTTTTAATTTTTATTGTACCTTTTTATTTTATAAAATATACTAATATTTTATTATAAAAAAATACTTAAAATAAAACATAGATGACGCTGTCATGGACAGTTTGCTATGCATTCTCGTCTACAATCATTCCTACTAATGGACATTGTATTTCTGTAGATGGCGTTATAAACGAGTTTAAAATATTTTTCTATTGTATTATACATTATATTAAATGTTTAAATGTATAGTTATTAATAAATATTTAAATGTATAATATAATTTATGAAAAAAATACATATAATTGTTATTTCTTTATTCGTACAAAGAAAAATAATTAAACTCTAGAATTGCATTCCAATTACATGAAATAATATATCGAACCGGACATCCGGTTCCGTTGTGTGTGATGTGCCGAGTGACACGATGACGGAATTTTAATTAATTGTAAATATTACAGTAATAGCCGCCCGATTGTAAAAAAGTGAGAGACTTTTTGGAAGGCTTTTCAATTCGCAATATTTTTTTAGTTCTTTTTTTGCATTTTAGTAGCTTACGCATAATTTAGTTTTACAAATTTTGTACAAATGTACTAAGGATATAATTATTCAATTTAAAAAGTTCACACATTGTTACTTGTTCATCATGAAGTTTAAAAAAAACCTATTTATAAATAAGGAACCACCGTGCGTAATATACATATACTCGTATATACATATATTTTAATTGACTTTGATCTCATTAAGCAATATCGTAAAGACGAAGCAGTTCTAATATGAAGTCTTAAGTCAAACTTAAGTTAATTATACAAATATAAATATAGACCATTATACAATACATATATCAATGTAAAAATAGACCATTTATATATAATATAAAAAAATAAGCTTTTTTTAAACTGGTAGAGGTACTATTAAATAAATATCTAACGTAATTTAATGTTTTCTGTAAGTAGTCTGTTGAACAGAGCATGTTTTTCGTGTGTTTAATATAATTAAATTTGAATGATTTTTTAAAAAGGTAAATATATAATTAAATATATGTAGTTTCTACAACATTTTTTTTAACGTAGATGCATTATAAAGTTGGTTTGCGAATTAAGGTATTACCATGTCGAGTTCGTTGGTTAATATAGGTAAGGACACGCGTGAGGATTTCTCGAAATCGCTACAGCAACGCGAAGAAATGGGATTTAATTTTTTGTTCTCTATATTTCACACAAAACCAAGTTGCGTAAGTTTTGCGCAAGTTTTGTGTTAGTAAATCACATATATGAGGTAATTATTGAACTTATTATAAATATAGGTAAAAGAATTTAATCCCAATCTATCCTTGTGTTTTAAAGAATTGACTTTAATAACTATTTGTTAGTTAAACCATTTGAGGTATAAAAAATATTGAAATAGTATTAGTTAATAGACATTCTCGTTTTGGAACATATTTGTAAAATAAATTCCTCCAGAACAATTATAAGGTAATTAATATGTCATTTGACAGTTTCGCAACGGAATTATATGCATTTTTACGATTGTTTGTTTATTGCAAGAATGTACTAACTTAAGGTTAAATATCTTTTAATAGATAATTACAATTATTTATATTTAAGGAATGGAATTCTGTTTAAGACATTTTAGATTCAGCCATTTATTAGACTTCAATATTGTAACAAAGTATGTAAAACTTTTCGCTTATGTCCTTCTTACAAAACATTTAGGCATAACTAGCGGCTCCCAGAGGGCATCGCTCGCTTGCACTGTACTAATATTTATTTAATGACGCTGTATCCTGCACACAGCAGGTTCGGCAGAGGGAACTTAGTGTTACGCCAAATTCTGGAGGCATTGCGTGCACGTCATCATATATATGTATATGTATATGTATATATATATATATATATATATATATATATATATATATATATATATATATATATATATATGACACTTATTAAGTAGTAATTTAAATGTAAACGTGCGCTAACTTTACTTTACTCTAACTTTAAGATGAAAAAAAGTAATCGAATTCTAAATAACTAACATTGTGCTCCTCTACATCACTCCTCTACATCACACCTCAACCTATCTTCAGACCAAATTCAAATGTAGTAGTAGGCTCTAAGTCCACTAGATTGATTTGTGCTTTGTCTGTAAGTCACCTTTTTATAATATAAATTTTATTCAATAATATAAATAGATATACTTGCAATAACGGACTTGCAAGTATGTAATAATATCAAAGTTCTAATTAAACGGCCTGTTATTTGGCATTGACCTTGAATTTTAATAATTACTTTAGGTATTTATCGTTATTTTTTCCTCTTATAGACATTTATTTGTGTTTAAAGTGTTTTTTACCTTCAGATTAATTATTTTTAACGTGTAAACTGTAGGTTACATTAACTATATATGTATCGATGAACCGTTTGATCGTGACTTCGATTCCTACGTACTTAAAATATTATACTGTACACGAGAAAGCGTATTGCTTGGAACGTAGCAATTACTCAATATGCTGCAATTACCCACAAATTGGTTAGTAAAATATTTCTTATTATACTACGTATGAAAAGTTGTTAAAGTGTGGCTTGAGTTCCACAAATAAGCAACTTATGTATGAATTCTGATGGAGAGTAGGGAATGAAGTGTCATTGCACTGAGGTCTTTCTGCCTACACTGTTCTATACGGTATAAAGCGTCGATCATAAACAAAAAAAAAGTAAAATAACGTAAGAAGTTTTTCAATTAAGTTTAAATATCAATACCTTGTTTTAATAATATATCTTCTTAACTTATATTTTAATAATATATCTTCTAGATATTAGACGAAAATTTTCATCATCTTGCCTAATCGAGTCACATATTTTTAGCACTAGTGAACCTAAATACGTCTGTCTATCGGGGTGTGGCGGCAACATTCTTAAACTTTTTGCTTCTTATATTGCTGCTGATAGAAACGCTGAGTAACAGTTAATAGAAAGGGTAGATAAGTTGCTATAAATATATTTTATACGCAACGTATTTGACATCAATAACATATTATGCTGAATTTTGTTATGCATTAAAATATTTAACGATTTTTATATAAAGCTCTTATACGCGTGTATGAAAAAAATACCTTTACAATCCATTTGTATTTAAAAAATAATTATTAAAATGTTGCCTAGGGGTAATCTATCCTGTAAAGATGAAATATAGATGAAATATAGGGGGTATCTTTAGGTTTGACTTTAATATAAATAAAATATATATTTTAAAATTAGAAGATTAGAGTTCCGATCCGGATCTTGCAACGTTAAATTAGTCGAAGTTAAACAACACGTGATTGTAAATCGTTTGCGAGATCTATTCCCATTCGGAAGAATTAATTATTTTCATGTTCTCGCATTAATAAGGTAAGTCACGGCGTTGAGTTTCGCCATTCAACATGTAATTTCTTTGTTCTGAACAGAACTAAGAGAACAGAATGTTTTTGCATAACAATGTAAAGATGAAATATAGATATTTTTAATACAATTGCATTTGAAATATATTTGAAATTTGAGTTAAAAGTAATTATAAAAGTAATTAAAATTCATAAAAATTACGTATAACGATGGAGTTATGTAGTTAAGTAAATCAGGCGCTTTAATAAATTTATCATATTAATTGTTTTATAATTAGTAATAACGTCTAAATCTAGTTCTCGGTAGAACAATCAAAGTAAAGAACTATGTTTCAGTTTTAGACAGAGGTTTGTAATAATTATAGGAATTGTTTCTTTTAAGTCAAGTATGTGTGTTTTTACTCGATATTGTGGTTACAAATTATACTCTGTGTTAGGTTTTAGTCTCGAAAATTGTAATTTTTTTTTATTCTTTCCAAATGAGCGTCTCAGGTTTTGAGATTTATTTTTATAAGATGTGAAAAATTAGTAAGGACATCTTAAAAGTACATTATTAAAATAATTTCGATTTGCTCAGGTAGAGAGAAGAGCTCGTACAGTGGATGTAAGTGGAATAACAATAACGGAGTGTCTTCACATTAGATTCCTAAGTTCCATCTGCCTATCCTGTATCCAGTTTGGGACACAGCGTGAAGTTAAAAAAATATTTTTTTCATGATTTAAGTTGAGTTAAAAAAATCCTTAAAATAGTCGAAAACTACGAAAAGTCAGCAGATTCCACACGGGGTGTAAAAATAAAAAAATAAACAGAACACTTAAATAATTGTAAGTGCGAGAAAATTAAGAAATATTTAATACACCCGACAAAGAGTTGAAAGCTCGGTAACTACTTGTGAAATTATTTTACTACAGCAATTACTCTTTTGTATGCTTATCTAACTGACGTTTTATGTGTATATGATTCTACACTCTCTTATTCACTGCTAAGGTTATTAATATCATAAACGTGCGTTATTATATTTTTTCACATATAAAGATAATATTTACCAAAATATAAAAAAAAGAAGCATAAGAATGCGGCTGTAAACGCGACAGTTGCGGCTTCGATACCTTCTCGAGAGATTGCCATTTTAAATATTTTCACTTTGTTCGCTCTGGTGCAGAGGCAAAGAGCCGTTCCGTTACTTAATACAGTTTGTCTCTAATAGTCGACGGAAAGTACTGCCGCAAGTGTTTTAATGATAGCGGAGTCCCTTAATACTAGGTTAACAGTTTCATAATGCCTACCTTCCTCCTCCACTACTCAACATTCAATGTCTGGAGAATGGGCAGTGCGTGGGGAACAGAGTAACTTAACTTTTAATCCTTGATTCCCCCTGCTGCTATTTGTAGGATACAGCGTAAAGGTAAAAAATATACGATAACAACAAATAAATCATATCTTGCTATAAGGAAAAAAACACATTTTCCTTTTTATATCTAAAAATGACAAGACATCATTTATGATAAAATATGGATTGTGCTATTTCTAAAATCTAGTTGATCTAGGTCTAAATATTTCGCGAAATACTTCTTGAATATAAAAGGCATGTGTTAGGTTTTAACGAGTCTGTAATTTAGATAGAAAATATATGTTATTATCAAATTTATATTAAAGCTATTTATTTTCATCCTTTCAGGCTTTTTTTCGCTAAAAGTTTTTTGATATATTTTATATTAATTAATCCACTTCAATCATTTAACAAATACGTTAAAAACCACTAGGTGTTTGACACATGTTTAAGAGAATATGTAAATGCTAAATGTAGAGGGCAGAGTGATGCACCATACAAAAGATTTCAACGCGTGCTCAAGGTCGTCGTAGCTATCATAATCACGTCTGTCACGATTTTATTGTACTTAAATGGAACAGTAATCGAATATAAAAGCGTATTGTACAGTTTTTCAATATAGATTTTGCATTTGCAATTATAAAGTAATGGAATAATATCATATACTATTTATAACAATCCAAGCGTTATTGGTATTGATTTCGCAATTTTGAAAAGATATTTTACAATATAAAATAAATAAATAATATTAACCTCGCAGTAGTATTCTATTATTGAGCACAAGTTTCTTAAGTCTAAGCCAGGATCTATTTATTTTTTTAATATTAAAGACGTTGGTGTCTTCACAAAATGTGAAAGCTGACGTATCAATCGTCACTTCTTTTTTTAAATGTCTATAATTAAAACTGAAACACATATTGGCGGTGGGTGCGCCAAAACTAACAAATAAGAAAAAAAGACAAATTTACGGAAATTAAAAACCACATTACATCGGCGTGTTACGTAAAATTTTATGCTTAATTACAAGTCGCACATAACGTAAGGTCGGTCGTAGAAAGTGAATCGGCTTGTGTGAATCAAAAAAAACCTCCATCTTGCCAGTCTGTGGCGCGAAGCCCGTTCGAATTGACGTCTCCACTCCAGCACGTCAAAGTGACATTACAATTTTTAAAAACAATTTTTTTGAAATTAATCACTTCGACCAAGTGGCTTGTGATTTTTTTTCTACTCAGTGTGTTTGGATAATTGAAATGTTGTGAATGTGTTTCGTTGGTTGTTTTTAAAGTACTTTCGGGATTTTTTTTAATGTTTTGAAGTTTTCAAAATGGGGAGCTTTGACGGGAGAAAGTCAACAAATATAAAAATGGTAAGAATTTTTAGCTACATTAACAATTGTAATAAAACATATTGTACATAATAAATCAGCGACAAGTCATTCTGAACCAGAACAACAAGTACTATTAATACAAACAACATTGATACTTGAAACTTTCATTTTCTATAGATAAATTATTATATACTTATTTATTATATATTTATATTTAGTTTTATATGTTTTGTTAATCACAAATCACCTTATTGTGCAACCACAGAAGCCTAACAAAAATTACCATTGAAAAGATATTACAACGTAATATATTGCAACCAATATGCCAGTTTTACCTAGCAATTAGGATTGGAATAGAACTCAAAGCAAACACTCATCTAATCAAAATTTAATCGTTCGTAGTTTCTCTCTGTAAGTTTTACATTTCCCTTGAACCAATTAGTTATAACTAGCTTTAAATATTGCATTTAAATTATCCTTTTCCAATCTATAATTGACACGAATAGCTACAGTTCTAAACTACGTCATATTTAACTTATTTAGAAACATATAAATTTGAACGTAGCAGGATTTGAACCCGTGCCTCTGTTCCCAAAAGGCACAGGTTCAAATTCCATTGGAAAAATACTTTCAAAATGTTATAATAAGTAATATTCGATCAATTATTTATTCATATTGTTCACAGTTTTAAGCCTTTTTATTAAGTATTGGGACATTGAGTTATGTACTGTACACGTAGTCTGTATGAAATATCTGTATTACAACATCGATGTCTGAGTATTGGTTGTGTGTTGCAAAATGAAGTATAGTCACAGCCTGTCTGACATGTTTATTCGAAAAAAAAGCTGATATTTTAATGCCAGTGGGCTTATTTAAAATTAAATCTACGTTATATAGGAAAGGCAGAAGGAAGCTAGTATCAAAACACTCCGTTCCTTCCGCACTGCGCCCAATTTTCAAGACATTGTGTGTTAAGAGGCAGAACTTAACGCCGTGCTTTGCTACCAAAGCGAGAAAATCAAAATAATTCTTTAATCCAAGTAGGAATCGAACATAATTTCACAAACTAATGTTATTAGTATGTAAAAGATTATGAAATCGATTGACACTTAACATTCGATTTAAAATAAATATTAATATGATTAAAATAGAGGCCAGTCGAGGCGCAGGGGCAAAAATGATGTGAATGTATTAGCTATCAAAGTATGTTGGTAGTATGTATAAATTTAACTTAGTCCCATCGAAATATACATACATCTAAACTGTCTAGAGTGCTTGGAAAGTATCCAAGAAACACGGGTTTAGCTCCAATAAAATATTTGATATTTGTCTATTTAAATCTTAGAAGATCTAGCAACAAGAATTAATAAATAAACTTTGATCTGTGTTATAGAGGCGTGCGTCATACAGGAATGTTCAATGATTAGACATTAAACTAATTCAATACTTCAATGACATTATTGATATAGCATTATCACATATTATCACTAAAAGAAAAAACTTGACACGATTTCGCAATAAATGGAGGCAGTCGTGTAAGACGTGTTGATGTCGGTGACGGACGGGAAACACGATATGTTGATGAGACTTAGGCACTCCGTGCCATATTACTATGCAGTTGATTATTGACTTAAAATATGAAGAACTGTTTTATTTCCAGTTGTTTTATTTTTAATTTTAATAAATTAAAAGAGTTATTGTAATTTTATTTATATAAAATAATTAATTATATTTATAAACTGTGACAGAGTAAATACAAGCGTTAGTTAAAAGATATATAAAGTATATTGTTGTATGAATACGTTGCATAATATAAAGTTAAATATAAAGTTTTGAACGTAACGCTACTCGTTTTATTAATCCCATACTGAAACTTCAATTTCATCACATCTGATAATGTATTCAACGCTTTAGTTGTATTCAACCATTTTAACATATATCATATTTTTCAGGTATAATCGTAAAACAGATATTTTCCAGATGTTGTTGCACTTATTTTCTTTTACATATAATACATTCATTTTGCTTCACAAATTTCTGACGTATTTCATATTAAATGTTGTTTATTGGTCTTAATAAATTATTTATGACTCAATTAAATTTATGAATGAATCCAAATTTATACGTTTCCGCGTTCGCCATTAAAAAATGACATTTTGACCCATTTGTATATTAATAACCTAATAAGGATTGTTATAATAATTAGTTAATGCGAAGGTTATAAGCACTAAAAGCCTATAAAGAAGCGATGTATTCTTGTATAAATATGTATATATCTATATTTTTTTGGCTTCACGCTGTATCTTGTACATAGCGGGATAGGCAGAAGGAACCTGGGAACCCAGTGTAAAGACACTCCGTTAGCATTTCCGTTCCCTTTGGCGGAACTCGCTTTGTCTGAGGATGAGGATGTATTATATGATATATATTTTATTTTGCCGCAAACTCGTAGCTTTTAGGCAGATAAACACTACTGATATAACTTCTTTTAAACACATTTGCTGCATATAAACAAAATCAACCTTTGATTTTGTTTTTAATTAGGTGCGTATATTGTTAAAAGTAATCGACAAAAACGAATTATTGGTGATAATAAAAATCAGTTTTAAATATCTAACACCTCACTGTGATGACTCAAGACATTTTTTCTGTCAAAACTCCTAAGGCCATTAAACTGTTGATACAAAAAACCCATTTAATTCTAGACATTCAATAGCTATTTCACAATATAATTTGAAAAAAGATGCATCTTTTTATTAGTTCAAAATTTATTTACTATTTATTTAATTTTTGTTAATAAAAGAAGAAAAAGTAACGAAGGTAATTTATTTAAGAATTTAGTAGAGTTGCAATAAATAATTTATAATACTCCATTTTATAGCAAAAAATAAAACAATTCTTTCATAGTGATTTCCCTTGAAAGCCAATTAAAAGGTAACTCTTTAGTAAGTTTGAGAAATCAGGAAATAAATTACGCCTCAGTCTCAAGTAGCAGCGAAACGCTGAGTCTTGATGTAGATGATGGCGAAATCAGTGTGAAAGAAGTTGAGTGTGTAATACGAAGTCTGAAATGTGGTAAGGCAGCGGGAGCAGATGGAGTTACTGCCGAGATGATCAAATATGGTGGGCCACGCGTCTTGGACTTGTTCTGGTTTTTGTGCAATTTATGCTGGAAATCAGGGGAGGTCCCAGACGATTGGCGAGGTGCGGTCATCGTGCCTTTGTATAAAGGCAAAGGTTCACAGATAGACTGCGCAAACCATAGGGCTATCAGTTTGATTAGCTTAGGTAGTAAAGTTTATGCTAAAGTTTTAGCGAGAAGAATGCAAGAGAGATCTGAAAGGCTGTTATGGGAGGCCCAAGGAGGCTTTAGACCTGGAAGAGGGTGTATGGATCAGATCTTTTCCCTCCGCATGATCACGGAAAAATTTTTGGCCGTTAACCAAAAGTTTTCTGTGCTTTTGTGGACTTGGAAAAGGCGTTTGATAGAGTTGTCAGAGCGAAATTATGGGAGATACTACCCCGGTACAATGTGAGTGGACCCTTGTTGCAGGCTGTAAAGTCTCTTTATAGAGACCACTCAGCCTGCGTGCGAGTAGGAGCTGGCATGTCGCCCTGGTTTGACATCCGATCGGGTGTTAAACAGGGTTGCGCCATGTCAGCTTGGTTGTTCAATTTGTATTTGGATAGCTGTCTCCAAGGAGTGAAACAAAGTGATATAGGAGTGAAAGTAGGTGACCTGAATGTGAATTGCCTGCTGTACGCAGATGATGCAGTGCTTATTGCATCATCAGAGTGCGAGTTGCAGGCATTGGTCACCACTCTGAAAGAAGAGTGTGAATATAATGGTCTAAGCCTCAATGCGAATAAGACAAAGGTTCTGATTTTTGAACGAGATGAAGAAAGGACGGAATGCAAGATCAGTGTAAATGATAAGATATTAGAACAGGTGAATGAAGTGGTATATTTGGGAAGTATGTTCAGTAGAGATGGAAGATACGAGATGGATGTGGAAAGGCGTATTGCTGCCGGTAACAAGGTTAACGGAGCCTTGGCTGCATTGATGAGACGGCGAAACGTCAGCACAGCTGCGCGTTTGGCCGTACACAATGCAGTTTTGGTACCGACCCTGTTATACGGCAGCGAAACGTGGGTATTACAGAAGAAGAATGAAAGAAAGATGAATGCTGTGGAGATGCGATCTCTTCGTAGGATATGCGGAGTCAGCCTAGCTGATCGAATCCGCAATGAAGAGGTACACAGAATGGCAGGTACCAGCGAGGATGTCACGGTGAGAATGAAGAAGAACGTGCTCAGCTGGTTTGGGCACGTCGAACGAATGAGCGAGGAAAGAATGGCAAAAAAGATTTATGATGGAAAAGTGAGTGGTAAGAGAGGTAGGGGGAGACCTCGGTTGACCTTCGAAAACACAGTATCAAAGATACTGGAGGAAGGTCACGTAAAAAGCATGAGGATCCCCCGGAGGGCATGTATGAAGAGGTTGATGACAGTGGACGAGGCGAAAGAGGTATGTAGAGACCGTAGCGTTTGGCGCTCCGTTCTCTCTGACTACCCCGCTAGGGATAAAGCGTGAAGTTAAGTAAGTAAGTAAGTAAGTAAGGAAATAAATTAGTTCAGCAAAACGTACACCCATCTTACCAAGGTAAGGGTAAGTATAGCTTTCTATAAATCTACATCTGTTTTAAAATTATCAAAAAAAAAATCTTTTATATAAGAAAATATCTGTGTAATGAGTCCAGACGCGGCGCAAGCATGCCGTGCGTGTGACTGTTAACGCGACAGGTTGTTTGTTCGATTCCCACTCGAGGAAATGAAATATTGCATATTTTCATTCCTTCGTAACGAGTACAGAAACAAAGCACACAGTTGAGTTACAAGACCTCCAGAACCCTTAAGACCCCTTAAGACGGGAACGGATTATCCTAAAACGAGGTTCCCAGGTTTTCTCTGCCTAACCCGCTATGTGCTGTATGTAGCGTGAAGCTAAAAAAATATATAAGGAAATACCTTGGTACGAAAAAATATTATTAAAAAATTGCAACATTAAGTACGTTTGAAATATAGAAGACTGTAAATATGAATATTGTAGGTACGTCGGGGAATGTGAGTAGGAGCAACGACATCAAGGACAACGCCTAGTGTCTTTAGGCGGCTGCTTAAATGCAAAATAACATGATAATAAGAAACATAAAAATCGAAAAATGTAGTATTTCTGGTGTAGGATGGTTTTTTAATTCTTGTAGAGATGTAGAGAAAGGATTTTACTTGGCTCTACATTTTACGTCTAAGTAAAAGAATTATTGTTGATAGATATTTTATATTACTTTTAGATATTCATTTAAAATGTGTAAAAATCGCGAAAATAAAAGAGGCTATTATTTTGTTTATTTAGAAAACATTTTTCACCCCGTCTGAGTAGGTCTTAATTGACGTTTACTTTTTAAATCTGGAAGGACTAGAGTTCAAAGCGAATTTTCAGTTGGTCTTTGTTATTATTTACTTATCTTCACGCGATTTAGCAAGGAAAATATCTTTTTTTCTAACCAGATTCGGAAAGTGGGAACTAACACTGCTTTAACGCTTCAAAAATAGATTTAATTCATTACAGAAACAATTATTTAATCTAATATTTTCAATAAACGGAAGTCACTTTTTACAGGCTTACATTAAATACTTGCTTTTTATAAAACCTTCGTACTGTCAGTTGGGAAATTGTTTTTAAAAAAATCTTCTTGTTTATAAAAAACCGGACAACCGCGAGTCAGACAGCCCTCGGAGGGTTCCGTACAAAAATCGAGTCTTTCCTGAAATTCAAGCTTACCTTAGCCATAGCCCTTTCATCTGACACCTCACTCGATCAGCTTTAATAGAATTTTTAGGCTATTATATTAAGGATTTAACCATAAATGTATAGCTTTTTTAGCCTGAACTAGTACTACCTGTAGATGCTAGCTGCCAAATTTCATAATTATAGGTCAACCGGAACTACCCTATTAATTTAGAGATACAATTTTTACAAAATACTATATTTCTAAATTCCAAAAAAATATTTTTAACTTGATATCTTTAAGCGTTCCTGAGATAAGTGCTGTTGATAGACAGACTCAGTGAGACGGATGGACTACAAGGTGATTCATAAGGGTTCCTTTTTTTCTTTAAGAGGTACAGAACTCTAAAAAACACATAAACGAAAAAAAATAAATGGTCGTATAATACCACCTTCTATATACATTTGCAGTTATATTGTTTGATAGTATTAATATATATAAAAATATAAGTATATTGATTTTTACCCACTTTATATCCCGGATTTAGCAGAGGGAACCTAATGTTAAGGCACTTAGTTCCTCATACAATTTTCGAGACAGATATTAACTCTTCTAAGGAGGAATCCAATCCACAATCATCGCGTTTTCACAACTTATATAACAATTTTACATTCAAAAAACATTAAAAACTATTATCTTATCACATATTACAAATTATACAGGTATTTCTAGTACGAAAATTAAACAAAATTGCAAAAGAAAGCGAAATTAAACGTTTAAGTACGTGCTTTCTCTAATTAAAACACTAGTTTTGTACAACTTAATTTCTCAGCTCGCGGCGTTAGCGACGAAAGCTAACAATGGCAGCTGTCAGTGAGAGTCACATATATACATGAATTTAGATAAATTTATGATTAAATATACTACTTATTCTACATTATGATGATTAATTTAGTATATAATTGAACTAATTATATTTTTTTATTATGTGAAATACGTTTTTTTGGGTATAAGTGCGATATTAAGGCAATTGTGGCGTAATGGCAATGTCTGGTTGTAAACCCAACGTAACGTAGTGGGTTCCATTCTCACTCGCGAGAATGAATAACAAGACAAAGCGCGTCGCAAAGTTTCGCTATTCAACACAACATCCCCAAAATTGGGCGATAGTTGGAGGGGTAGGAACCTAACGTTACTGGGTTTCTCTATACTTCTTACCGTATATGCTAGACACTGCGTGAAACTAAAAAACGTCTGGTGTAAATTGATTCATTAATACAAATATATCACACAATTTTTTTTTAAATTTTAGTCTACTTCGCAAGTTCAAAAAGTATTTAAATAAAATTAAAATAAATTAAATAAATTAGCTTCACGCTATATCCCAGCTACACACAGTAGGGTAGGCAGAGGGAACCTAGTGTTAAGACACTCCGTTCCCCACTTTCTGCCGAAATTTGGAGGCATTGCGTGTTGAGTTGCAGAACTCAACGCCGCGCTTTGCCTTGACACCAGAGCGAAGAAATAGAAATATAAATTTAAGTAAATATTTCATCTCCTCGAGTGGGGATCGAACCCACAACCAGTCGGTTTTACAGTCACACTTCGTGTCACTGCGCCACGGCCGGCCTCAACATTTTTAAAGATATAAAAATTATTATCACTTTGGTTCTCTTAACATTTCTAATATTATTACTTAAATATAAAAAAATAATATACCTACATCTGATAAAAATGTAATATAAATATTGTTCAGCCATTTATAGCACAAAAACTATTTAACTTTTTAATACTTATTTCATACACTACACGATGCTACAGCAATATTTCGATGGTACGTATGCGTTCGTAGAAAGGCCCAAGGGTGGGGTCACCTTCAATGTCGACGAGTTCAATCGTGGGACTCGAAGTACAGTGTGTATAATTTAACTATTAATAACCATATAACGTCTTTACATTCAGGATATACCGACATATTATTTACTTCAATGAAAAGGATAGTGGATTCAAATAAATTGCGATTATATTATATTTATGTATATTTGTAACTAGCTTTTGTCTTGCGGATTCCTAACGTAATGTAAAACAGCCTATAGCCTCGACAATTGGACTATCCGACACAAAAGTATTATATATACAATCTCGCGACGATCACATTGATAATACTTTGCACAATTCTATTCAAATATAATATTTCTTTAATTTAAAGTATATTACAATATTGGATTTAACGAGTGTCATTAACTCAGGCACTATTGTCTGTTTGATGCAATCCTCCCGTGATTGTACATTTCGAGATTTATTACCAAACTTGGTTAGAAAAAACTAAATCTGCATGCAATATCTAATTATAGCTGTGTCAAATGTGTTTGAGTCTGTTATAATATGATGTGCAAAAGCTGGCGTTAAGATTAAATTTAAGTTTAAGTTAAGATTAACATAATTTGTAGAGTTTAAGTAAAATCGGGCTGACGTGAGGTGTAAAAGCGACGGTTGTAGGTTCGAACCCCCCTCGATATAAATATTAATTGTCTTTATTAAAATTATCCGCCACTTAAAAGGATAATTGCACGGAAAATGGGCATAATGTATATATATTAAAACGATGTATCTACTACTTTACTACCTATCTTGCCATGCAGAAAAGCTTGAGGCTGTGTCTTTTTTTGTAAGTATATTGCGAAGATATGATAGTTTTTTGAAATATTAAATTTATGGGAAAATAAAAAAATGTAGTCCATACATTATATGTATAAAATTATTTTCTATTTATATATTCTCGAGTTTGTTTGGATAAGTGATGTTGAGTTTCAATATATAGCCTGCAAGTGCCTTAAAATGGCGTACAATATATAAATTAACTTCTACGTTTCTGTAGAACTGCATTCCAAACAGGTGAATACTTCCCAACTGACATTACTAACTTTTTGACTATCGTAAACTGACTATACAAAAAGTAATAAATATATTATTATTTATAAATACTTTATAAATACTTTATTTATATATTTCTTCCGTGGCTTGTGACCAAGAAAAAATGTAAATGCATATAAAAAAAAATATTTACTTTATATTATTTATTTCTCGTAATAGATAATTTAGAACTTCCTGTAACATAAATCAATTAAGTTTTAAGGAAATATAAATAATATCGACTGTCAATAATCGTTATTATGCATGCGTTGATAATTAGACACCGAGGAACTAGTTTAAGCTATTAAATTTTTACTGAATTAAGAAGATTGCGTATATATTTATAAATGGGTTTTATTATTTTTTGTGTTATTCTAGAGTTAAGTGGAGATAATTTAAGTTATTTTTTGTCTTTAGTGTGGAAAAACGCTATGAAATGTTAAAAATAAGACGATATTATATTGAAGATATACATTCCTGCTCAAGCATTGCTCCTGGTAACATATTCCCTAAATAATCAAACGCAAATATCTGCATGCTTTTTCACATAAAGCAGGGTCAAAAGAAAAAAAAGACACTCCCACTTTCCGTCCAATTTTCGGGACAATATGATTTAAGTAGCAAAGTTCAACGGCATGTTTCTCCTACCAGATCGAAGATTTTTTTTTAAATAATCATTCCTCTGAGTGGGGATCGAACGCATAACCATCGCGATTGTACCAGACAGTTTGCCAGTGCGCTATGACGGCCTGAAATAGCTAACAGCGTATTAATTAATATTGATACCATCGTTGTAAAGGTTACCCTTTGTACGTTCTACTAATAGTTGTATTTTATAATAATGATAATTATGGAATTTTAAATAACTAATATAAATTTAATATATGTTTTCTATTGTTTTTGTAAACTAAACATAAGTTTGGAGGTTTCATTCAATGCTACGATCTAAAGATATAGAAAAGCTATTATTAAGCTGTATGTGTGCATTTCCCATAATTATCCTCGAATATCTCTTAAACAATACGCAATTAGTGAACAATAAAACGATACGTTTACTATAGTTTACTTTGAAATGTTAGGAGTAAGGACAAGTGGTTTAACTATCTATAGGCATAAATTGAGACCATCATGGTGCAGTGGACAGCTTGTGATTGTAAGCGCGATGACTATGGGCTCGGCTCCCATTTTGGGGAAATTATTATATTTAAATTGCCAATATATCTCGGAAATCGCGCAGGAAGTTAAGAACGGAGTGTTTTGATAGTTAGTTCGCTCTATCTCCCATTGCAAGAGAAAAACCATGAAGCTGTAAAAACTATAATTTGTATATAGAGTAGCAAGTTCAGTTCCTATAATTTATATATATACAGGGTAGCAAGTTCAGTTCCTGCTTTGTGCTTGCTTTAAGAATGTAATTAATAAAATTACAAAGCATAATAAACAAAAAATATATTGATAAATTGTCTAATAGAATAATGAGCGGAGTAATAAAATATATATAAAAAAAATGTATATCTATATCTATAAAGGAAGTCATAAGTTCTATAACCATTATTTGCATTAAACAAACATCAATAATATCTTTATGAAATATTGTAAATAATTGCGCGAGCGCCGCTTGTTTAGAAAGTGGGAGACGTGTGACCTAACCATTTGTTTTGGTAATATGAAATCCATACATATGGATAGACATAAAACTTTTGTACACGCTTGTGCCCCCGCGCCACGATGCCAGTCGTCGGAATGGAGTGTCTTAACACTAGGTTCCTATGTCATAACCTCGAATAACAATCGAACTCACAATCGTCGCGATTACAGTCAATCGCTGTACTGAACCACGGCGTCCTAGAATATAAATAGTTTATATTTTCACAATATATAATCCTTAAAAATATAATATTACATAAAGGAAGAACAAACCTTCATATAAAACTGTGATTAGGTCATGCTCGGTGTGTATGTTCGTATCATATTACAAGACCACAGTGACCTATCGACCGCATTGTCGCGAGTACTTGCTATGAGGAAGTTCTTTATTCTCCCACCGACTACCTTATTTATAATGATTAATTAGTTCATTTGTTATATATATGTTAAATTCACAGTAAACATTAAAGGATAATACCTTCTTTTCCTTTCTGTATTAAAACGAAGCGCGGCGTTGAATATATACAACACTATTTTCTCCATCTAGTATCTGCTATATTCTGGGATATTTGTAAATCTCTAATTATTAAATTATTATTTATTGTTTAATTTCCTCCCATAGTAACAAGGGGTAAAACATTGCGTTTAGTTCCACTGCTCCACACACAATTTCTGCGGACATCGAAAAGCGTTCTCAGGTTCCCTCTGTCTACCGTGCTATGTGTGAAATACATCATGTAGCTAAAAAACCAAGTCAACACTTGAAATTTACTTAAGCTTCTTAATAGATTAAAAAACCACACCACACCTTGGATGCATATTTTATTAATGACCGATAAATATATCATTTTTATCTAATAAAATATAAATTTTATAATATTGGTGTTTATAAGAAATCTTTAGTTATATAATAGGTTCGCTTTCGATGAAAGTACGTCTGTCTATCATCGCGTTGTAAGAGCGTAGAGCGCAAGACGTTATTTATATTTTTTTTATTGGCACCATAAATATATAAAAAGTATATTTATGGCTTTCTTTGGAAAAGAAGGTAGTGTCTTGGCTCTGTGTTCTGTTTACTTTCCTTGGTATATTCTTTTTTTAATTCTGAATGAGTGAATAAACATTAGCTTTTTAACTCGGCCATAGTGACGCAGTGGCGCAATGTGTGAGTGTGAACGCTCAAATACCCAATTCCTACTCAGGGAAATCAAATAGTTAATATTTTCATTTTCTCGATGTAATAATGAAAAAAAGCGTTACTTCGCCATTCAACACTCAATGTCTCAAAAATTCGGTGGAAATTAGGGTACGAAGTGGCTTAATACTAGGTTCCTTCTGGTTACTCTCTTATATACGTGATATAGCGCTCCGCTCTATACGTGATATTTGACGTCCGCGCGTTGATATGACCGGATCCAACAGTTAACCGGTAGCTCTCTTATTATATTTAATATAGTATATTTGCCTTCAGTCGTGTTTTCACTTCGCAACTAATTTGCGTAGAATAAGGACCCTTCCAGCCCTATCGACAGTCGTAACCCAAAGTTCGAGTCCCGCGGAGTACACCCTTGCTTCCGGTGACATCTTTTCAAGCAGCCACCTATGCTTTGTTAGGGATAGACTACCCTCTTCCCTTCCTAACCGGTGTCGTTGTAAAAGCTGGACTAAAACTATTAACCTTAAGTCCGAAAAATAATATGATAAGCATATCTTCTTTTCTTGATTGATTGAAGCATTCTTGACATTTAAATCGATTGACAGATGATTTTTAATTATATATGTTTATATATTATTTTAGGAGATTCACATATATGTATTCTTTGACCTTTCCTAATTTATTATTTCCGAAACTATTAATAAAGCTGTCATTATTTAGAACCACATAGCGGTATTTAAATATTTATTATATAATTATAAAAAAATATTATATGCCAGTCTAAGATAAAATAAGAAACGTTCGTAATTTAAATAAATTATAATATAATTATAATATAAATATTGCCAATTGATGAAGTGGGGCAGCTTTTGGCTGTAAGCGTCTTGGTGGTAGGCTCTATCATTAAAGATATTTAATTTATTTAGACAAAAGGAGGCGTAGAGCGACCACTGCATACGCAAAGTCTCGAAGCTGAGTGGAACCTAGACAATGACTTTCGAATATTAATGAATATCTAAGTATATGTCGTAAGTCAAAAAAGAAACTTTAGGTAAGAAGAACTTTTGTGCCGTGTGATCCCGGCCTAGAATAGGATCATCCTGGTACTGGTGGTGTCGTAGGAGGCGACTAAAGTACGTGTGGTAGAGTCACGTCGCCAGCAATGGCAACACGCATGGGCAGACTCGACCGGATCATTACCACCCCCGGCATTTAAAACCGGCGTGAAGTAGTGGCTTTATGCCACTGCGTTTCGCATCAGGTAATGCCGGGCCCCGGCGCCCAACCCATCTTAAAGGCCGGCAACGCACCTGTAGCTCCTCTGGGGTTGCACGGGGCCGTGGGCGGCGGTAATCACTTACCATCAGGTGACCCGCACGCTCGTTTGCCGTGTCTTTTCCATAAAAAAAAAAAAAAAAGAAGTTACACGCAAAACTTCACACTTTTTTGCGCATAGTAGGGCAGATAAAAGGAATGATGTCGATCTTTAATGATAGTTGTAGACTCGAAAAAAGATAGCCGAGCAATCATTCGTTCGATTGGGGATCGAATCAATTTATTAGAACGCAGACCCACTGCTCCACGTCGGCCTTAATCTTTAAATTTTTAACGTACTTTTCCATTTTTTTTTAGTTTACGTTAAAAAATACGATACGATACGATAGATTCTTAAAATGTTAAAATATAGCCTTATAAGTTGCGAAGTCCAATAATGAGCAAATTCTAGCAAGTTTGAAAGCTGTGTCATAACGCTGTGTCAGTCGCCAGGTCAGGGTTGCCCGGTGCGCTTTCCAGGTCGTAGGGCTGTGTGCTGATAATATATTACTATGTATGTATGTAAACTATCTTTGATTTGCGATTTTGTTCGCGTTTTCATGTTGATTTTAATATAGTAGATACGATATCCAATCAAAAAAAATCCTGATATATCTTTAACTTTTCTTTAAAAAATATAAAAAAGATATTATGTAGCAGTCGACGTCGCGGGCTATAATTTGTGTAATATTTATTAGTTTCGAAGTATTTGCTGTTATAAAAATAGCTAACGTTTCAAACTAAAATATCTTGTAATCCACACGATAAATTTAAATGTTTCCTGTAATTAAAAATATAAATATCGTTCATGGCGATAATTTCGCTTTAGAATGTCTTGAAATTGGCCGAAAAGTGAAGATTGCAATGTCTTAATATTCGGCTTACTTTGTATACCTTGCTATCAGTGGAAAAAAATAATAATGTTTACTTATTTAGAAAAATTATTATTTGGAAAACGTATAAAAATTTGAACGTAGCGGGACTCAAACCGCACCTTCTGCAAACCGACCAGGCGCTCGGACTACTAAGCTCATTTCCTAAGTGTGGAATAACACTTTAAAAAATATGAAATAATAATATTTTCTTACATGGCAACTCATCTCAGCGTAAAAATTAAAAATATAATTAGAGTCACATTTATGAAAGTTTATATTATATATTTTAACAAAAGCAACGATGCTATGGAATTCGATATAATAGAAATCGATTGCAAAAATTGTTGTAGAAAAGTGAAAGAAAGTATAAAGAACGCAACACACGTTGCACTTTCGTACTGCGTTGATGTCACATGATAAATATATTATAATGTTTATCAGTATTCTGCTTGGATTTCTTGAGTTAAATGCTTTACTATTTGCATTTTAATATTAGATAAAATTAGAATTAAATATACGTTGTCGTTCGATGTCATAATAATAATTTCGCCGCTGTGGCAAGATAAGACGCGGCGTTGAGTTACCGAACGAGGTAAAACATAGAACATATCTATCTTCTACATCTTTGTTTAATGTTAATAAATTTAGTTTTCAGGCATATATCAAAAAAAGTATATATAATCGTATCTTTTGTTACTTTAATTTTATAGTACGTATATACTACCACACCTTTTTTTGAATCATAAGGATATCAGAATTTAATGATAACATATAATTTCGAAAGGTTTAAGCTGTTTCTTGAATAAAATCTTCAAAATTCTTCAATACTTTTGCTGTAGGTAACAGCAGCTTCACGCTCTTTCCCGCATTACTGAGTAGACAGAAGGAAATTTCGGTTATATTACTTCGTTCCCTACTTTTCACTTAATTTTCGAGACAATTAAACGCCACGCTTTGTCTTCCAAAGGGGAGAAATAAATATAATTTTAATATGGTCATTCCCTCGAGTGAAGATGGAATTCACGACCATCGTTTAATCATGCACACACTGTTCCACTTCGCCATGACGGCACTTCAGTTTGTAGACCATTTGTACTATACATTCCAAAAGCTATGAGGATAAGCAGTATTTCTCACGATCTCCTCTATCGAAGCTTAATCCAGATTTCCTTTCACTGTAGATATTTGGAATACTGTTATTCCATTATAAAATCTAGTTTTACTAAAACGCTTTATACGTAAATGGTTAGTTATTGAAGCTTTAATGCTAACTTGCCTTCATCTGGTTTATAATTTTATTCGTTAACTCAGTCTTGAGAACGGATGTCTTTAGTAGTAGCTGAAGAAAATGTGTCTAGAACTTAAATATATAAAGAAACCTGTATAATTATATATTTTTCCCTCATAGACCCTCAGTCTTAGTGCTTTTCTAGACTTTATATATTAGCGTTCCACCCAATAACGGAAAAGTACATATATAAAGATTTTTTTTTAAATATTTAACTAAACCCTACAGACACGTGGTCCGTACTTTTTTTTAACTTTTTCACAATTATCAGCTAATCAACAGGTTAAACTAGGTTAACTTAGTTGAAATCTTTATTTATTTTTTTACATATAAAGATTTAAACTTATAATATATTTTACGACAGCTTTAAACGCCATCAGATATTTACATATTTTCTCCCAATACACAGCAAGCTGTATACGTCACAATGGCATGAAGGCGCAACCGTCGTCGTCGGTAATGTCATAGGTGAGAGGACAAGGCACGACTTTGACTTTTGCGATCGTCAAACCCGTTCACATACAATTCTCAAAATACTTACTTGTTGTGTAGCAACTTACTATGTGTTAAATGAAATATAAATGTTCTAGGAAAAGGTGGGATAAGTCAAAAGTAATAGTAAATATTTTTTTCGCTCTGCTTCTAAGACAACGCGCGGCGTTGGGATCCGACCCTCACCACGCAATGTCTTCAAAATTGGACGGGGGAATAGTGTTTAGGACACTAAGCTCTCTCTACCTACCCTGCTAAAATACGAGATGCAGCGTGAAGCTACACATTTTTTTATTGTAAAATCTTTTATTAGTATTTCCATTATATATATTCTACAATAGAGGTGAATTAAGACGTTTATCATCATTTAGAACAAAGAATATATACTATATCATATTAG
Source organism: Heliconius sara (assembly GCA_917862395.2). Classification (NCBI taxonomy): domain Eukaryota; kingdom Metazoa; phylum Arthropoda; class Insecta; order Lepidoptera; family Nymphalidae; genus Heliconius; species Heliconius sara. The sequence continues at coordinate 18,528,157 of OU860791.1, forward strand.
AAAGAAGAAGTAGCGTCTTATAAAAGTAATAAATATATTGCGGCCTTTGACAAGGTCTTAAGGAATTGCAAGTAAACTTTGACATTACGAGAACAGGTTGTATCATCCGTGATGAGTATGAGAAATACTTGTCGCGAATATTAAGTACAAAGTTGCTTGAAATTCATAAGGAAATATATAAGAAACGATATATGACCTCAATATAGGCCAGTCGTGGCGCAGTGGCACAAGTATGTATCTGTAAACGTGACTGGTTGTAGGTTCGATCACTACTCGGAGAAATGATTCTTTTTTTTAAATTATGTGATATTTTTAATTAACGTGAAACTAATAAGGAATATAAAAAAATATATAATTAGTTACCCACCAAAAGGAAAAATATCGAAATAGCCATAATAATGTAGTCCACACGGATAAAGCTGAACACTACTATATTATAAATGAATCAATAATCCTCAAAAATTTATTTAATTCATACTATTTTGATGAAGAAATTTATTTATTTGAATCGTGTTTCCACATAACATATAGCGTGTGGTTGCGTGTGTAAGACTGATGATTTGTCAGTTTTCTTCACTTTTAGACTTATGGATTACTTCTTTTTTTTAATAAATTTAATTATTTAAACTCATATTTATACATATATATATATTATACTATATATATAAACGTAGGTTATGCCAGTAGCGTTGAGTTCTACCAAGCGTAATGCCTCCAGTATTCGGCGGAAAGTAGGGAAAGGAGTCTCTTAACACTAGGTCCTTAGATTCTCTCTGCCTACCCTGTCATGTGCGGGATACAGTATGAAACTAAAAAAAATGTAGCCCGCAACATTGTTTGCGTGTACCATACAGCGTAAAATATTGTTTGTTCTCCTGTCCGCAAAAAACTCGGTAATATTTTTCTTAGTGCTTATACTCATGGATCAAGAATTATATACTAAATTTCAGTTTGTTTCGGTTGCGCGTTGTCGCGCGTAGCCAGTCACTCAGTTAATAATGGAAGAATCTTGTAACAAGTTTTAAATTGGCGATCTCACAGTTCATTGCATTATAGTAATACAATACAAATAAAATAATACTATTTTGATAGTAAAAATAAATTAATTGGGTCTCACCTACTTTTAAGTGACGCGTACCTAATTGTTATAAAGGAAAGAAAAAACGTAAGAATTTATGACTATAACATGTAAATATCGTAATATTAGAAAAAAAATATAATTAAGTTTCGTTTTTGCAAATGGCTCATGTCTAGTAGGTGTAGGAATCGAACCCACGGCCATCGCGTTTATTGTAAAACTCCATCCTACTGTGCCACTGGCTATTGTAAGCAATAAGCAGAACAAGCCAACACGTGAAGACGTAGTAAAATCAAAGTTACTATTTCGTAACAAGATTATGCAAATCGATTTATATTTGGAGAAAGCAAATAGCGACCTTTCGAAGTGATAACTTTTAATTACTACAAGCATCTACACAGTTTCGTTTATTTTAACATATTAAGTGTTGAATTATAAAAAATTAATACATTGTGAAATTTATAGTTATAATTATACCACTCTGGCTAAAGTAGAACAATATTTATAATAACTTAACAAAAATAAAGATTTTGTTTTATGTTTGTTTTAGCTTCACACTAGTGTTAAGACACTCTATTCCTCACTTGCCAGCGGTAAACACCGCTCTTTCTCTTTCGTTTCTTACCCGAGCGAAGAAATGACAACACTTCACTTCCTTCAAGCGGGAATCGCACCCAAAACGGTTGTTTACAATGAGATACTCTTTTTCAGAGCCACGGTGGCCTCAAAGGAATTTTATATTACTATTTTATTATTTATGTTATAAGAAAAAAAGTAGAAAATATTTGTTGTTTATCATTGGTCAATAGAAGTTGGCTAAAATCGTATTGTTTGTAGTTTTATTTCAACTAATTAGATGACACGGTTGATTTCTTGTGGTCTCAATGGTCTGTTGACTTAGTGTAGACGGTTATGTTATGAAATTGTAACATTTAATGAAAAATAAAATGTATTATTTATAAAAGCCAGAGGCCAGTCGTGGCGCAGGTGCACTAGCGTGCGGCTATAACCGAGACAGGTTGTGGATTTGATTCTTACTTGAGGAAATAAAATATTTGTAGTTTCATTTACTCACTGTGGTAAGGAAGCAAAGCGCGACGTTGAATTCTGCCACTTAACACGCAAGGCCTCCAGACTTTGGCAGAAAGTGGGGAACAGAAGTCCTGTCAGGTAAATGGGAAAGGGAACGAATTGTAATAACAATAGATTCCCACCATTCCGTTCACTCCCTCTGTCTATTCTGCTATATGTAGGATATAGCTTGAAGGGAAAAAATAATTTAAGGCTAGGTAGGGTAGGGGATGCCCTGCGTTATAGTAAAAAGTTACGTACAATTTGTAACGTGAACCCGTGGCTTTTCTTTATTTGTAATACCACAAATATTTACATAATACCTGCTTGTGTACTTTACTCAATGTTTTTCTTAGTATTAAAAATACTACGCACGCGTCGATGGCGAAAGTGATTGCCAAACGACCGCATACCGGATTTGCGGATGATAAAAACGGAATATGTAATGGAGATGGTTTTACTTCGTGTAATTGAGTATTTTTTTTAACTTCACACTGTGCCCGAGTGTAGCAAGGTAGGCAGAGGGAACCTAGTGTTAAGAAACTCCATTTCCTGCCTTCCACTCAATGTTCGAGACTTAGCTTTATCTATTTACCAGAGTGAACAAAGGAAAATAATGCATTCCCCGAGTTGTTCGATTAACACAACCGTAGCGATTATGGAGTTGGATTCAAAGTTCAATTATCTTCATTTCCTCGCTCTGGTAACAAGGCAACGCCCAGCGTTGAGTTCCGCTACTCAACACATACACACATAATGTCTCGAAAATTAGGCGGAAGATGGAGAACGGACTATTAAGACAAGGTTTCTTGCCCACCTTTCTTGTTATATAAGGTATTGTACAGTGTACGTGTATGTAGATAGTTCATTAACCTTTATGTACAAATTACGTAAAAAGTCCTACACGAGAGGGCTCTTGTGTAAGAAAAAAATTGCGCGTGTGCAAATCAGTTTAGAACACATTTCACTTGACGGTATTCCGCTAAATATCGTTCCGCCTTTTAACTATGTATGTCGATACTCGATCTTAGAACTGAAGGTACTATTTAAGTAACTTTAAATGCATAGTGAAATTAATATACGTTTTGTTTAACAGTCGAAAAAAGTGAAGAAAAATGGACCTCTATACCACAAGAGTTATTGCATATTAAGTGGTGGTTCTCAACGCCGCGCTTTGTCTATTTATACAGCATGAAGTTATATAAAAGTTTGACATTATTATTTATGTTCAAGTATAGACAGTTTTCAGTAACTAATTAAAAAGTAAACAAATCTAGGAATGGTGGGTAAAACTCGCATATTTGTTTCTTAAGTAACGAATAACATAACACCACCCAACATTCAGTCTATGCAATAACAAAATGAGGTTAGAACATAACCAGGTTATAACGTTATATCATTGTTATGAATTTTCCACTCGATTTTGTAACATGTTACTTAAAAGATAAAGTATATTTTTATTTGGCAGTTTTTTTTTAAATTAATGACTTAGAAGACGATCTAGATTACTATTTAGTATTAATTTATTCAGTTCACTCGGAAGTAAAGCTGAAAAATAGTTATACAGAGAACGTACTTTTTTGAATTTTTAAATAAATGCTAAATGTTCTTTCATTTTCCATTGGTCTTGCTATTTTTTTATAATAATTTTGAACGACGTGTGAAATAATAATACCGTTAACCATTTAGTAGTTGTTATAATTTTATATTTATTATCTTTATCCCTATCTCGAATTGAACAGTTAAAAATAAATGAAAATTATGATTTCATAATGTGTACATATGATTTCTGTTGGTTCGAAAACATTATGGATAATGATTGTATTTATAATATTATATTCTATTATATATTCGGTTTACCTTTTAACAAATCAATTAAGAGTAGCTCTATAATAATTACTCGTATTGTAACATTACTTGTGGGTAATTGTATTTTTGAAACGTTTAAACTAAACATACTAAATATACAAGTGTGTCAATACAAAAATGTCGCCATGTTTAAATAACTCCAAATATATGGAAGTTAAAGCAAAAAGCTGTTTCAATTAATGCGGAACAATTTCATCCTTACCTTTTTCGTGCTAATTAAGTGAAGAAATACCAAAGTACAGAATCTTACTATTTAAAATAGGTGAAGTCATTAACATGTTTACTTAAAAAGAAACCAAACCTCTAGCAAATAGATACTCTAGCGAATAGATAGAGTATATTGAGCAAATCGCTCTAGATTGAGAATTGCCTTGCCAATTTGACATTTATTTGTCACTTTGTGTATTTTTTTAAATATATACTTAAAACAAATCATGCAACACATGTAGTCAATCACCATTTGGCATTGTAATATATAAAAAAAATCTAAATATCACATTATTATTATATTATTTACATAAATGTTACTAAATGAGGATTTTTATAGAAATATTTAATTTTTTCATGTCTTTCTTAAGTATGATGTATCTGTCTGTAAGTATATCGTCATTTTGTAGTTATGTAAAGTCAACGTTCAACGTTCAAACGAAAGCTTGTTTCGACCGCACCTATCATCATCATTCCGTCATCATACTGAATAAGACTTTCTACAAATTCTCAATGAAAACTATATTAGAAATAAATTAAGTATTTTGTATACTTTTTGCCGATCAGGGTTTATATAGATAGTAAATTATAGCCATAAAATATGAAAAAAATAAACAAAGACCTGATTTATCATAGGTAAAAAAATAAGTAAATGTAAAAAAAAGTCAATTAAGTTGATATTTATGTATATGTTTTTCTAATTCCTTATTGTTATTTGTTGCAGGTACGTCAAACGTCATACGTCTTCCTTAATGTTTGTCCGAAAACTGAGGAAAAATCGTAAATAAAACATATTCTATACTATATTATAAACATAAGTTAAATTCTTTTTAATACACATGCTAGTTTGTGTATTACTTGTACACTCAACGTACTACTTATAAAAAACGTTAAAGTGCCAAGAGCTATCTAAGGCACATTTCATAATTTCGGATATCATTAAGCTTAAAATAATTATAGAAAAACATAAGCCCATTGTGGCATAGTGGCACAAATATATGAGTGTAAACGCAACGATTGCGGGTTAGATTGCCACTCGGGAAAATGAATTATTCGCTATTAATATTATTATTAAACATTAACACAATATAACAAGGCAAAGTGCGTCGTTAAGTTCCACCACTCAACTCGTGCTGAGTTGCCTTTTGAGATTGCCTCGTAAAACCACTATGCTTCCGCTGCCTACCTGCTGCTATATGCGCGATACAGCATGAAGCTGAAAAAAGAGAAGAGACTTTGTCTCCTGTAAAATCAAGACAAATAACTAGTCTATTTTATATTTTCATTAAGTAAAACATCACGTATTTTCTTGCCCAATTTCCATTCAGGATAAGCCTCATTTAAAACTTTGTTTCGATTCTAGCGAAATGTATAGCGCAGTATTGCAATTATATTTTCCTATTCTTCATTGATCGATAATATGGATATTAATGTTAAACGATTATAGACTTTATCATATTACCAAAAGGCCTCAATTTCTTTTTATCACTTTTTTTCGTAACAAAAATGCGTGCGAATTTGTTAAGAAATCGAATATTGTAACTATTTGCGTTGTAGTTTTTGTGTAGTAGTGGATTTCTTATTTTTTATTTCTACACATTTGACCACACTGACTACACCGACTTAAGTGACAAGACACTCTGCTCTTTTTTTACATTACAAACACCATAATATGCTAACTAGGCTGTGATAGCAAAAAGTGCACGATGTTTCTTTATCTGGAATTAACAAATAAACAAATATACAAGAAATGTAATATTGACATTTCTTATTTCATGTAATGAATCCCCATTATTCATGCCGTTGTGGCGCAGTGCGACAGAAAAGTAGTAGCTACAAGTAGTAAAAAGCAGTAGCTACAAGAGAATAAAAAAAGAGAAATATATACACGCTTAAACATACCCCCCTCTTGGGATTGCCGCAGTCGTGTCAAAATCTTTTAAATAAGTAAATCTATACTAGACTTGACTTCTCTGACCGGATTGTACTGACTAACCTTGACAGAGGAACAACTGATACGTGTACGACGACAATATTACTTATTAAATTCCACAGACGGAATTCGTGACGTCACGACAAGGTTGAACTATGCCTCAATGTGAATTGTGTTTTGAGAGCTTTTGCGCTTAAAGATGTTTTGAGTTTAAACTCATTTTATTATTAATAATAGAGGTTTATCCATATGGACGTATATATCTGGAGATATTTTCTTGTGTCCGACTTTAGCTTTGGACAGATATGTTCGTATAAATGTAATGTTTTTAAAATTCTCGGAGTAAATTTAATTTTGTAAAATTTCTGGGAAAAGTACCGGACTATTCTGTGGTAGGCACGGATCACCCGGACTATTAGTACACCCATGCTTACGCATGCGATAGCGACCGATTGTAAGAGGACTGGCTGTGGCTTCAATTTTAATCTTTTATTAAAGAATGTGCTCAATCAAATCACCCCTAAACAGCTTAAGATATATTATATATGGTTAGTAGTCTGAATAATAGGTCCGGAATAATTGAAAATTCACTATAGAAGCGACTAAAGAAGAAGAACAATATGCACATAATACTTCTATTATATACAGTTTTACATTTTCAAATATAAATTGTAAAAAATTATTAAAAATTATAAAACATTTAAAATTGCTTGGACCCCTGTCCTCGTTCTGGAGCCCTTACTACTGATATATGGTTAGGGCTCCAGAATGAGTATTCTACTCAAGTGACGCGCCATCTTACAGCTTTTTGCATCTGGTTCTAGAAACTCAAAGACAAAGTTCCAGTTCACTAAAGTTACTTGCCTCAGACCGAAAAAGAACCGGCGCTAAACACAGCAGGATTTAACTGATTTTTTTTTGTTAGATATTTTTTCCTGTTCAACAGCTAAGCAAAAATATAGTATTATGGTAATCAAATAAGCGAACGCTATGCTGAAAGTGAGAGTACACGCAAGGTGCGGGACCAGTTCACCGAAATCGAATCTGTACGAAAATTCCTAAGCAAACTGACGATGAATATTTAATAGCCAACTTGTTTTTAGTTGTATAATGGGGTTTTCATCTAATCTTGAACATTATATAACTTTGTTATGTTTTCTACTTTTTTTTTCTTTTGATGACGTCATAGTGTTTTAGTAGGTATAGTGCGCCTGTATTGATTAATTTATTTTCAAAATTGATAAGCAAGCAGGATTAACAATAATATATTTGATGTAAGTAAAATTATAAACTAATTTATATAATATTTTACCAATGAAGTCAGCGAAAATTGTGCAAACTCCACTAATTGAAAAAGGAAATAGCCTTTCTGAACTAAGTTAATTGAAATTTCCCTACGATAATACCCACGTATACTGATATATCAGAAACTTACGTTCTTATATGAAGATTCAAAATTACTTAAGTATTTTTCTCAGCCTGTCATCTACTCCTGGAGATAAGCCTTCCTCATCGAGCCCCAACCGACTGGGCCTGGGGTAATTTACATACATCCACAAGACAGTATTTACTATAATGCTATCTGATATAAGCATGACACGACGCAGTTGGGAAACAATTACTGTGAGTTCGGTCACCGAACATGCAACGTTTAAATAGATTAAACTGAAAAACAGAATTATGATAACTTATTTTTTGGTTTCACTGCCTGTATCAAAATATATATAAAAAGAACTTCTAGCTTAACATAATGATGTCCAAATTTTTATGTGTGGGTAACGAAGTGTTTTTAACACTAGGTTCCCTCTGCCTATCTTGCCAAATGGAGAATATAGTCTGACATTAAAAAAATCCAAAAGTTTTTAATATAATATAATTTTTCCAATATATATAGTAACTAAACTTAACGTTACTTAGCTTCACGCTTTATCCCTAGCGAGGTAGTCAGAGAGAACGGAGCGCCAAACGCTACGGTCTCTACATACCTCTTTCGCCTCGTCCAATATACACAGTAAATCAACAATTTTCTTTTAATTAAACATATTTCAAGCTAGGTCACAAATATACAGCCTATATCGATAGCAGCAAAACTTCAGATTCAAGGTTAGGACACGTTCTAGTTAACAATCACTGATATGATATTATAAACAGCGTTCCGCTGTACTGAGTAATACGTAATACTCTTGATATATTACATGTAACTGGATTGTTGAAAGAAGACTGTGACTTATTTTTCTCAATAAATAGGCCCGTCGACTTATGATAAAATGTAAAAAATAATTTATTTTTTAGAATTTACGATTTTTAATTAGTTACTATTGTATAGTATTATTATACGTAGAGTAAAGAAGGTCAATTTATACCTTTCTGTTTTGCTATGCAGGAAAAGGGTAAAGGTTATTTTTATGGTTTCGCTGTATCTCTCATATATCAGGGTAGGCATTGGGTTCTTAGTTGACACTAAAAACCCATTGCCTAGCCTGACAGACTTACCCAGGCACCGTCTAATTTTCAAGGCCCCGAATGGGAACCTTCACGTTTATTGTCAGAGAGCTAAAAAGGAAAGAAAAGAAAGCTTGCTTTTATTAATCTCTTTAATTAAGTCTATTTAAACATTGCGTGTTGGGTGACCGAACTAGCAATCATTGTTTTCGAACTGCATCGTATCATATTTGTATCAGATAGCATTTTAATAAATACTATCGTAATTTGACCTTAAATACAAATGGAAAATTTGTAATATATCTGTATATATGATGTATGTGATTAAGAAATTTAGATTGACTTTACTTAACTCAGATAGGTTATTAAGTTGTTGCTTCAGTTATTTTTTAGTGTAGTGGAATTTACACAATTTTGGCTGATTTTTAGCAATTAAGTTGTTCGATAAAATTGACGAATATTTTTTCCGTTAACACTTTTAATAGTGTAAATGATAAGGTTTACAACAATATATGTTCAATATAGAATATGCAGAGGACACCGAGGGGGATACAGCGTGAAGCTAATCAAAAAAACATTGTTTTTATAATTGTGCACATGCTACTTGCTTAAATGCTTCACATAATGTTCGCGTCTTAAGAATTTCTCAGCGTTTGAACAACGTAAGTAGAGCGCGATGTTGAAAGATTATTTGCACATCCGCTGCACTATACCGGTCACTGAACCTGAGTTAAACGTTAGTTAATTTAAATCTACAGTTTATTATGTAAACCTAATAATCAGTTTATCACTAAAGTTATTATTTATAGATACATTTTTTAATTCCCCAGATAATGTTCAGAGTCCGTCATGAAGTTACATTAAAAAAAACAAACTATAACATTTATATTGAAAGCTGAAAAGCATGCTCAATTGAAGCTGCTTACTGGCTCGAATTAAAAATATCTTTTTATACTGAATAAGTTTTATAGGCTAAGTGCTATATTATACTAGGACCAATAAAAAGGAAGTAATAATGAAAAACGTTGCGCAAACGGTAGAGCTAGCTTCCTAGAGTACGATGTACGACTCCTAGTTATTCCATTTTTGTCAAGCAGGCAAAACCTCAGGTAAAATTGATATATATATATAAATTAGCTTCACGCTGTATCCCGCACAAAGCAGGGTAGGCAGAGGAAGTTGATATATATGTAATGTACATTCTACAATACGGTAAAATAATATATACAAAAATACATTAGGTATGTGTTGTGTTGTTGTGAATTACAATATGTTGCTTTGTATTATAATATTTTGTAAATTATACTCTAATTGCATTAAAATTTCTAATCTCAATTTAAATTTTATTTAGCTTTACGTTCTATTTATTATATAGCAGGGGATAGAGTGTTAAGATACGAAAGTGGATAGCAATGGTACTTTGTTTAGCTGCACGCCATATCCTGGACGAAGTAGAGAAGGGAGAGGGAATCTAGTGTTCGTTCCTTCCACTTCCACTTTCCACCGAAACATGGCGAGTTGAGTGTTCAAATTCAGCTAAAGCAATCAAATTTCAATCGCATCAAAAATGATGTGAATTATGAGAACTACATATATATGTAGGTATTCATACATTTTACCGTTACTTTCTCTCCAATTACCGTGTAAGTAACAAAATTGACAGTTTTGTGAAGGAAGGAAATAATTAGTCGTGTATGAAACTATGAAATATACGGAAGATAAAATTACTATAGTAACTGAGCAATACTGCTCAGTGAGTGACGTGTCCGATGTAGCTATGTGAGTAAATTTTATAATTATAAGTTAGCTTTCATTTTTATGAAATGATTTTTTAACGGCGTTGTGTTCCGCCACTCAACATGTTTTGAAAATGGGTTGGAAAGTGGAGAGCGGAGTACCTGGATACCGAACCGACCGAACTGGATAGTTTCCCTCTGCCTACTCTACCCCTATACGAGGTATACTTTTCGAAACAATGCGTGTTAATCCACTATACAAGCATTATTTGTTTCATAGATGAATTATGTCTTATCTTCAATTTATTATTTGTATATACAATACATAATACAATATATATATATATATATATATATATATATATATATATATATATATATATAATAACATTATACTCACGAATGAGAATTGAATCCAATCAGTCGCGCAATTTACAGTCAGCGTCTACTTAGTTCACCCACTGATCAACAAAAATAAGATCGTTATATCAATAAAATAATAAAACTATTGATGTAATGACAAATATAAACGGAAAAAAATGACGTATATATTTCAAATAAATCCGTTCGTGCGTAAGATACTCGTAGAAAGCGACTACTTTCATTGTAAGAATGTTACAAACACCATATCCAGGATCGACCTGCTAACTGGCGTTACGTAACAAGTGGTCGTTTAGAGCGATTTGCTAAGGTGGGTTCCGCTTACCTTTTTAGCTTGATGATAGATTCTTGTTTACTTTTAACTTTCTTGATTCACCAAACTTAAAGTGGTTTGCACGTTGATGTGGTAGCTAGTTGTGTTCCAAGTTGAAGTAAGAGAGTTAAATTTATGCCCCTTTAAACTCTTTCAATTTAAAAAATATCAAAAGTCTTTGTCTTTTTATTTTACTACAATGAAACGGTACAAGCGATTTTCGCCCGAACTACGAAACGAACCCACTGCCATTTTATATTCATCAAAATCTTAATAACTCTACATATGTATTAAAAAGAAATCCAATCCGTAGTTGAAGTAAGACGCTATCGTCAGATAGGTAGAAATACCGGCAGTTGCTATAACTGGTTGAGAAATGCGTGTGGTAATATAGCATAGATGGGGTAATGTTACTATGATCGAATATTGAACACTTGTACAGCGTTCTTAGTATAGCCGTATCTATATGGATAGTGATTTGATTTAGTTATATGTCTTATTTTAGGGCCGTCGTGACGGTCGTGTGTGCGATTCCCTAAAATAATAGAATGAAGCATTTTCAATTTTTTGCTCTGATACAAAACGTAGCGTTGAGTACTCGCAGTATCCCTAAAATTATGAGGAAAATGGGGAACGGTTATAATAATAGGTTCTCACCGCTTACTCTAAAAATAAAAAAAAGATTATCAGTTTGTATATCAATAGCATGTTTGCATAATAACAATTTTTAAAGGCAGCATACAACTTCTCTTGAATAACAGATGTGTATCTTGTGTTTAATATGAACATAGATTTCGATTTACCACTTCAATGCTAGTTATATGAACCATGAAGTCCGGATGCATTGTGCGTGACTTTATACTCTTTATTTTATAGCTTTAAAGAATTTAAAATATTAAATAACATCACTGTCACAGTAATATTGAAGTATGATGCTTAAGTTATTCACCGAATTTCAATAATCTTATATGGTTAACAAATATAATAGTAATAAAAGTAATATACCTATATTTGTATTAATTTATATCTCGCTGTATCCTGCTACTCGGACAGAGCAGAATAGGCAGAGGGAACTTGGGAACCTAGTGTGGACATTCCAATTCTCATTAGGACACATCCATTTCCCACTTACCGCCGAGTTCTTGTTACGTATCAGGTTCCCCATTCCCGCCAAATAGATCCAATTAGGTATATGTATGTCGTGCTTAAATTATAACTTTAACTCCGTTCTCAATAACATAAAAGGATCACCAACAGTTACCGTATACCGTACATTTGGTCAAGTAACAGTAAGTACGGGCATTGAATATTTATGTTCTATTATAATTAATGTAGAACGGTCGGGACTAATTTGCCTTTGAGGCATTTCCGACATAGTTCTTCGTGACTATGGAATGCAGGCTTTTGTTGTATGTTTCTTTTTTCATTTAGGGTAAAAAGGAGAATACGATGAGGTTACAGCGTCTGACTTTAAGTCACTGTTTGGTTGTGGCTTCGATTTCCACTTAAGGGGACTTAATAATTTTTATCTTTATTTTATCGCTCTGGCAACTAGACAAAGGTCATGCTACTGGTGGGACTGGTGGAACAGAGGGTCTTAACAGTAGGTTATCTCTGTCTATCCTGTTATATATGGGATATAACTTGAAGCTAAAAAAAATATGCATTACATACACTCCAGTACCACCTTATATCCTAGTAAAATAGATATTTTCTTAGATAATAACCTAAATGATATATGTATGAATAAAGCCACGGTTATAATGATACAATTAAAACAACATAACTTTAAAATGCTTTACATAATAATTCTATGACTCAACCGTTGGAAATAAGCTTCAGTCATTGTAACGGAATGCAAGTAGTTGCTGTAGCTATGAGTTTTTGCATTTTTGAAGCCTTAATTAAAATTTAAAAAGCTTAAAATATATATTTGGCTATATATACATTCAGATGTAATTCGGAAACAGTCCGAAATTATATAATGCATTTACTAGACGTAGACTTTAAGATGTAAATTGTAAGCTCGTCTTTTCTCGTTTTCGTAAGAATTTCTAGAAATCCTCTCTTGGTTCTCCCTGAACTGTTTTATCTTCTTACACGTTAAATTTCTAAATCGTTTTGTCTGTGCGTACAAAACAAAGAAGACATAGTGCGGTTCAATTCCGCCACTCGATAAGCACTGTCTCGAACATTAATAAATAAGCTCGTAATTTAATAACAAAGAAAACTTCTTACTGTCTATAAAAACCTCTTAGCCTTGTCACAGTAATAGGAAATTAAGGATTTTTTTTTTCATAATCGGTATGACAACGCAATATTTTTACGTAAGTTAGCTACGAAAATATCCGTGATGGATTCTCTATAACTACTGTAACATATAATTATGTACAGTATTATGTATATATAACTTGGAAGCATAAATCTAAAATCTGATATATTATTGTTAGCGTACTCGTGTAAAAAAGGGTAGATTTAGGTGAAAAAGATGATAAAAGCAGTGGAATTGGGTCAATCAGGGGTTATTGCTTGTCGGCAACGGCCCCTATTGGAAGGAAACTAGGTAGTGTGAAGTATTGTTATTAGGTGATACATGTCACTTATTGCAATTACCAAATAGTTTATGGTATCCCTTTCCAAATAGTTTAGAAACATATGGACGATGTGTGGTTTTAACGTGTTTTTTTTAAATTATAACTGCTTCCGATTTTTAACATTATATATAATGTATGGTAACGTAAATGCTTTTCTTGTTTCGTTGGAATTTTGCGGTTAATTTTTACATTATATCTTCGAAATTGAGGCCACCGTGGTTTACTGCAGTTAAATTTAAACGAATCGGCTGTGGGTTGAATTTTCACTTATTAGAAAGAATTATTTTCATTTCTTCGCTCCAGCAACAAGAGGAAAAGCGGTGCTGAACTGCGGTGATGCTCCGCCATTCAACAAGAAATGTCAAAATGGTTGAGAAGTGCGTTGAAGACTCTCTTTCTGTACCAACATTCTAACTAAACAGAGAGATAATTAAAGTTAACTAATAATAGCAATAGATAAATATATATATTTTTTACAAAATATTCCAATCTTTGCTTATTTCGGTGTGCCGTATGAAGAAAAATTTTTATCTATAAAACCGACCTCTAAGTAATTATGACTAGAGCGGCCTGGTTTAGTTCATACAAAGAGTTGCATTTACAGTTGCATTCGAAACACATCGGCCTCAAAACGAAAGAAAGTGGACTCCACTAGGGACTTAATGTGACATTAAGTATCTATTGCATATTTTTCTCTAATTAAAGAAATATTTCATATATTATAATTTATAATGTGTCTATATGTTTATTCTATTAGGCCACTGTGGCGCAGCGGCAAAGAATCTGTTGTTGGTTGTGGGTTTGATGTAGTTTGTTCGTTCATTGCTTACATGTTGTCGACGACAATTTTTATAAAAATATAAGTTTATTTTAAATATTTACAAATTTCCTTTTCACACTGGGTAACTGGCATTTCCAAATTTGTATTTAAATTTTGTCACTATTTTGAAATCCATCTATCCATGTAAGTCAAACGTGTCTAGGTAATTTACACTATAAACAATTTTCTTAAGGAATTTTCTTGTTTGCCTACAATTTTTTTTAATTAAACGACTGCTGCTTGCGTGCCGTGTGATCCCGGCCTAGAATAGGATCATCCTGGTATTGGTGGTGTCGTAAGAGGCGACTAAAGTACGTGTGGTAGAGTCACGTCGCCAGCAATGGCAACACGCATGGGCAGACTCGACCGGATCATTACCACCCCCGACATTTAAAACCGGCGTGAAGTAGTGGCTTTATGCCACTGCGTTTCGCATCAGGTAATGCCGGGCCCCGGCGCCCAACCCATCTTAAAGGCCGGCAACGCACCTGTAGCTCCTCTGGGGTTGCACGGGGCCGTGGGCGGCGGTAATCACTTACGATCAGGTGACCCGCACGCTCGTTTGCCGTGTCTTTTCCATAAAAAAAAAAAAAAAAAAACACTGCGCTTCAAGGCGATGACCTTATTAAATATGTTTGCAAATATAAATAAATATTTCTAATAATTTATAAATATTAATTTGTCGTTTCAGCCTTACCATGTGCTAGACCATATTTAATATAGTCACGGCACTTATTCGAGGAAACTAACCAAACTGTTGAAAACGATTTATTTGATTTGTAATATCATTATATGAATAGGAAATTGGTATATCTAATTTTTGGGCCTTTATTCATTTAAATACTTAAATAAATCGTAATCGTAAATCTTGGTAGCTGTGTCCGAGCCAGTAGTAATCTACTGTAGGTTAAAGCAAAATTTGTATTTTAAAAAAATATATCAGTTTTAAGTTTAATAAAAATAATGGCATTTCATATACAATTATAACTACGGATTTCAAATTCAGAACCTTTTCATTTATACTTTAAAAGAGATTTGAAATAATATTAAAAATAAAACGATTATAACTTACTTCTGTTTATGGCTTCACTCTTTTTTCAGTGGCAGAGGAAGCCTAATTAAAAATACCACGTTCGTCACTTTTTGAAGAATTATTCTATTGAGTGGCGGAATTCAACGCCGCCTCACCAGAGCGCGCAAATGAAGATAAAATAATCATTCCCCTGAGTTGAAATCGTACCCACTACTATCGCATTTACATTCAAAACGCTGTCGCACACCTTTTTTTTGTTTGTGCCTATAGAGAAGGAGAGAAAAAAATACGTTTATTGCATAAGACTTCCATAAATTATTTATTTATTTTTTTGCTATTTATTGTTATAGCAGCAACAAAAATACATAATCTGTAAAAATTTCAACTGCCTAACTCCCACGGTTCATAAGACATGGACTGATAGTAATATGGTCTCGTCTTACCCTTTGGGTGTAGAACCCAAAAAATCATATTATAACTTATTATTATCATCACTTACTTATTTATGGTGTTAACGATTTAAAAAGTAATATTATATTCTAGGTCAATTGAGTAGTGTGCGCTTGTTTATAGCAGTTGGCCTTTTATTTGTGCTTTGTTCCGGTTACGTTACATCTTAAATGCCATTTAAATTTTAATACGTAATCTTAACTAAAAATTATATTGAGTCATTTTATTATGACGAATCAATTAGATATTCCATAAATTTATATATATATCGCGGAGTTTAATTTATTACTTAACTAGTCGATAGAGATACTCGGTAAGAGAGGAAGAGGGAGACCTTGTGGATCGGAAGTGGATCTTAAAGAATACAATAACAATGATACTGTAGGAAAATTACCTAAATAGTATGCGAACCCCCCGGAGGGCATGTATAAAAAGTTTGATGACATTGGACGATGTGAAACATCGTTTGTTGTTCCGATCTCTCCTCCATCGAATCGAGTAATTGTTAAATTTCAATCAGTTGGTATTAATATAAATTATTTTATTAACCTTTAAATATTTTTGTTACAGGAACACACAACGTGGCTGTCGATATTAATAGCTATTGTCACATTGGCAACACCAGGTAAGGAAAAAAATGACCTCTGATGTAAATTTTATAAATTTTGCCTTCATCATGCATGCTACTAGCTTCACGATTTATCCCTAGCGGGTAGTCAGAGAGAACGGAGCGCCAAACGCACGGTCTCTACATATCTCTTTCGCCTCGTCCAACTTCTTTAAACATATACGCCCTTAGGGGCTTCCTCATGCTTTTTACGTAACCTTCCTCCAGTATCTTTAATGCTGTGTTTTCGAAGGTCAATCGAGATCTCCGTCTACCTCTCTTACCACTCACTTTTCCATCATAAATCCCTTTTTGCCATTCTTTCATCACTCATTCGTTCGATGTGCCCAAACTTTTTTTAAAAAACATATTTTAGTTAATAAAAAAACTGTAATAATCGATGAAAAGTATTTTTCGCATTTATAAATACATTACTTTAGGATTTAAGCAATTCCCTTGAATAGTCGGTACTACTCAGTTTTCTGTACAAGTCATCATTATTTTAACATTGTATATATACCTATATTGTATTTTTTGAATATAGTAATAAATTTATTATTGTATTATTTTATTATTCCCATAATGTATTTGAATATTGATGTATAAATCAATAAACAATCGCCGATAAAAAAGTTACTAAATGATTTCCAGCCAATTATACTGTCATCATTATAACAGTGTGAAAAATGTCAGTGTATTTATTTAAATAATTATGTACTTTAATCACGCCACAATAGTATGTATTATTATTCTTATTATTACTAGAAGCCGTAGTGGCGTGGTGTCCGATTGACTGTGAGTTCGATTTCCACTCGTGGAAATAAGTTGTTATCATTTCCTTGCTGTGGTAACAAGACAAAACTTCTCGAAAATTGGATGGAAAGTGGGGAAACGAAGTGTCTTAACACTCTCAGGATACAGCGTGAATGTGATAACTTCAAATAATCAATGATCTAAATCAGCGAAATCCTAGTTATAATTTTTTTTCCATAAAATAATGACAATAAATTTGTGTATATGTACATATAGACAGATAGATATTATTGAATGTAGAATTCTTAAAATAGGTCAAAAACCCTTGCTTTAAGCTGAGACTAGTCTACCATTGTTCAGAATACAAAGGAACAAAACGTAATCGTGAATCACCCTATATGGAATCCAAGTATGTACAAATACGTATATGCATATGTGAAGTAAACTGCTTCTACGAGGGCATTGCCTTTGAATTGTTTATTTAAAATACATAATATGCTTCTATTGTAGATAAGATAAATATAAGTTTCATCTTTTTTATGGAAGTTGGTTAAATTTGCATTTAAATATAAATGTAGTTATGGGTTTTAGGTGTCTCGGAAAATGAATATTTTTTCTTAGGTCACTTTAGTAAGGTAGCGTTAAAAGGTGCGGCGTTAAGTTACACCACACGCTACGCATCTCCGGTAAGATGTGTACCGATAAATTATGTAAATATTTCGATCTTTAGTATAGTTTCTTCATGTATTTACTTCCCATGTAGCAGAGTAGGCAGAGAAAGTCTAGTGCTAAAATATTTCATTGACCGTTCCACATGCATATTGCTTATTGAGTGGCGGAACTCAAGCATGTCTTGTTATTAGAGGGAGAAAATGAAATTAATTATTCCTTCGAATAGAAATCGAACTCACAACCATCATGTTTACCGACAGACACTGCCGCTGCCGCCTCAAGTCTGTTTTTTTTTGTGCTTTACGCTGTATCCTGCTTAGAGCAGAGCAAGCAAAGTGACCCTGGGAGTTGCATAGTGTTACGATACTACGTTGAGCGTTGGAACTCAACGCTGCGCTTTGCCTCGTTACCAGAACGATTAAATAAAAATATTAAATATCCATATCTTTAATTTAGAATCAAACCTACAACCTACGTGCGAGCCAAGTGATCTAACTTAGTATACTTATTTAGAACGTGTAGAACAAGTATGCATACTTAGTCGTGTAAGGCCGCTACTAGTGGTAGTGGTAGTGGGTGGTACAATGGCTCATTGTGTTTAACAGAAAAACCTTACTTTTTACTAGAATTAGCCAAGAAAATGAAAGTTTATTGTGCTTGCACTTCAAAGGTACTTCCTACTTTTGTGTACATTGATGACTATGTCCGTATATAAGACAAAAGAAAGTGAATAGATGCGTTGCAGATTCGAATCTCATACCTAGAAAACATATACAATATTATTTTACATACCTTTATATGTATATGAAAATATTATCTATATATGTATATGAAAAATTAAAAAAATTCCACCGAATTAAATGTCGAATGAAATAATATGTTTTATTTATAATAAAATTTTATTTATTATGTAAATATTCTTCATATCTTATCTATCTACTCAGTTAATTTCAAAATAAAAAATAATCAGTTAAAAGTTAAATCCAAAGAAAATTAATCTTCACGGTGTTTTCTATGCAAATTGCTTAGGAAGTATTCAACTATTAAGTTAAAAAGGCATTGAGTAACAGAGTTGTATGCTTTTTAACCTTTTTTGTTATTTTTCACCGTTAATGGTTAAAATGGAGTTATCTATAGCGTTAAAAAATTCTGTATGCGTCAATAGAACAGTATTTTGTTTTGAGCGTATTCATGTACTTTTATTTCTTGTTCTGTTCTATTCTGTTCTTTCATTATGGTCCTTCGAGCGTGCTAGTGGAGCACAAAACACTTCGCCAATGTTTATTTTTTTCGTTTGCGACAGATCAAACGGCTGGACCGTTGTAGACATGTGAGGTATCGTTAATGGCCAAAACAAAAAAAAATAATTGGATTTGTATCATAGACTAAATAAATTTTCAACAAAGGGCCAGCGAATGGAGAAAAATGTGGATTGTTTTCTTTTATTACCTAACTTTCATATAATAGTTAGCCAATAATTGTTGACTGTTATTTAAGATTAAGGCTATGGGGCTGTCTTAACAACTTTTTCTTGATTTTAATATAATTAACATTATTTCAGTACTATCAAGTTCACCTCGCGTGGTCTGCTACTACACTAACTGGTCGGTGTACAGGCCGGGCACAGCCAAGTTCAACCCTCAGAACATCAATCCTTACCTCTGCACTCACCTCGTGTACGCCTTTGGAGGGTTCACAAAGGACAATACATTGAAACCGTTTGACAAATATCAGGATATTGAAAAAGGTATGGAAATTATTACACTTAATATAATAACTAAATTGATATTTACTTAACTTAGCATCACGCTTTATCCCACGGAGATTTAGTGGGGTAGTCTGAGAGAACGGAACGCCAAACGCTACGGTACGGTGATATTAACGACACTATGTATCTGTCTTTAGTAGGTTGTTCTTAATACGCTTTTATTACGATCGAGGTCAAAGTAAAAGTCAAGTTAGGTGATAATGCGATGATGATGGAAACAGAACCTAAATAGTGATATCCTGAGAGGTAAATAGTAAAACATATGAAAAATTAAATCTTATATAATTTACTTAGCAGCTTCGTTTATTTATTCACTTAAGAAATTGTTATTGAATAAATTTATTAATAAATATTAATTTATTAGAAAACAAAACATATTTAAAGCATTTTCGATATTGGATATTAGCATAAATTAAAAACAGTCAAATAGAAAAAAATATATTGTCGACCAACTACATATTATAACGCTCCAACTTAATATCTATAGTTGACAGCCAAAGTCACACCACTGAGCTAACGGGATGGTTACACAGGACAACGTAAACAGATTGCCGATGTCCTTGTGCAGATTACATACAATTCACTTCGTTCAATGAGGATTTGAATGTTGAATCGTTTGATAGTGTCTTACTATATCAAAGTAACTAACTAATTAGGTGCTGGTTAAATGCAATTGTTTATAGTGTAGTTTAATTCATTACTTTTAATATGAACTAATCTTTCGATATCTACATATTGCTTTAAAAGTCATCCATTACTAAGTAATAACAAATAACGAACAGAAAAACTATTGAAAATTTGGCATGTATAATTGTTAGGTAGGTGAGGGAGTGCATACGGGCATTCCCTAACACTAACCTACTAAGAGAGGATTTCTAGAAATGACTTCGGAAACGGGAAAAATTGGATATTTTATTCTACATCTTAAGTTTCACGCTAACACAGTCAGCCTAGTCACTAATTATTATTACATAAGTTAGTCTAGTATAGACTAGACTACTGTAAAGGTGCTTATTATTTAGAAAGATTGTATCACGTCGGTTATATCATACTTACCAAAGAAACTTTCGTTTCACGCGTTATCACTATCAACGTCTGATTGCGGTTAAAGCGAATGGCACAATTACTATGCACGCAGAGCTATTAGAAAATGAGAAAATCTAAATTAAATATAAAACATATTTTATTAAATAATAATGGATTTGATAGGTTGGGTACCGGAAGTGGCTTATCTTGTTATTTTGATTGCTTTGTTACTATGCCTATTACCTGTCCCGATTAAGACCAAGTTTGGCGTTGTGTTCCGCCACGCAACACGCAATATCTCTAAAGTGAACGGAAAACAGAAAACGTAAGGTCGCTATTATAGATATTTAAATAAAAGTTGATATCCCTTCCGATAACTAAATATAAAGACTAAAATTATAAAACATATATTTATACAGTATTTGCATTAAAAAAATATTATAATTGCCATTTTAAGAATATTACAAAGGAAACCATTTCCGTTTGTCTTTAAAAAATTAAAAACGTATCCTTCCATTGAATCTTATAATAAAACCCGCTTATAGAAATAATGATAACCGCTCCCATCCGATATCGATATCGTATTAAAAATAAAGTTTTTATAATAATTATCAAATCAAATATGAAATCAAAAGTATCGTTTTAATAATAGGTTATGTTAATGTTACTGATTTGAAAAGGTTAGCAGGACTATGAAACGTAAATTTTCCCTTTCTAGCAGGAATTTCGATAAACTCCGTCTTATAGTACATGTATAGTCCAACAAAAAGTTTTTGAAGCTTGTGAAGACAGGGGAGACTCTAATTCGAGTATGTATACTATGCAGTGGTGTGCATAATATTCAATATGCGTTATTATACCGCCTCACTTTGTGGCATAAACAAACTTGAGAGTAAACGGAATAGTATTGTGATCGGGCTCGCTGGTTAGTGAGTGCGGAAAAATTTGTGTGTACCCTCCAAAAATTTGTAAAATGCTTGTCGGGACACACTTGTTTAAATATTGAGACATCTATTACTGCATTGTTGTACATCGTTAGATCTATTGGTCATTGGTCCTATTTTTATCAATTTTATATATATATAAAAAAATATTCACTAGGTGGCTACGCCAAATTCACTGGACTGAAAACATACAATAAGAACTTGAAGACGTTACTCGCTATCGGTGGCTGGAATGAGGGTTCCTCAAGGTTCTCCCCAATGGTCGCGGCTAAGGACAGGAGGAAAGAATTTGTTAGGAATGCTATTAAGGTAAGATTTTTTTTTCATTGTAATTTTTCTTTCTATTAAATTTCCATTTATTTCAATTATTGTTAAATTTCACAATAATTGCAATTGTAGAGGCCGTCGTGGCGCAGCGGCATAGCGTCTGATTGTAAATATGACGGTTATAGGTTCAATTCTCGCTTGAGAAATGAATTATTTTCATTAAGTGGCTCAGATAATAAGAAAGAACGCAGGCTCAGTTTCACTATTTAACATGCAAGGTCCTGAAAATAGGGTGGTCTGTGGGTACAGTGTGAAACTAAAAAAAAACTAAAACTAGCTGTTTTGATTTAATAATTACTAGTTATGAAACTGGCGACACGCATTTATTGTAGGCTTAATTCCAAAATGTTTATTTTGCATTCAGCCATAGCCAGTTGCAAATAATGTTTGCAACTGGCTATGGCTAAAACAAAAACTAACACTAAAATTTAAGAACAAAGTAACTTAGCAAAAGGTTATTTTTGCAATATGTTAGATGCGATTCGAATCCACAACCGCCGCTCGGACGCTACGCCACTACGGTGTCATGAAAAGATTTTTCTTAGGATTTACAGCCTACAATATTTTACAGTTAATATTTATTTTAGTCTATTTGCAGATTTTGAAAGTTAGATACTGCAAGTTGTTAACACTTTCTCTTATCATTAGACGTTATTAAAGTGCAGGCGGATGTTTGGCCTCTAGCAATTTACTAGTGAACGTACTGACATTGCTAACATTCCTTCTAATATTATTTGTATAATAATATATAAAAGTTACTTGAAACATTTTCATTTTCCCACGTTTTTTATTTCAGTATAAAATATTCATGTTCACAAATATAATATTCCTCACTTTGACAGGACAGAAAATTTGAAACGTTCTTTCTTCCCAAATGACAATTCTAAGCAATCATCTATTGGTAGCGGAAAAATAAAGATCTCACTTTAGATACACTAACGTTATGAATAAGTTGTAGCTAGCGTGTAAGAATGTCGACGTAGCTTGATAAGAATGTATGGCTTACTGGCAGTAAACAAGAGTTGCGGATTCAAATTCCGCTACATTGAAATTTTTATACGTTTTATCTTTATAAATATACAAAATATGAATATTAAAAAATTTAATCATAACCAGAGCGGAGAATGGAAAATAATAAATAATTTATTTTCATTCATTCGAGTATATATCTAAATAAAAATAATAATAGCTAAATCCTTCCGCAGTTCCTCAGACAAAACCACTTCGACGGTCTGGACTTGGACTGGGAGTACCCAGCGTTCAGGGACGGTGGCAAACCTAAAGACAGAGAAAACTACGCCAGATTAGTAAAGGAGTTACGAGAAGAGTTCGAAAGAGAATCAGAAAAGACAGGCAAACCCCGACTCTTGCTCACCATGGCTGTGCCAGCTGGAATTGAATATATACAGAAGGGATTCGATGTTAAGACTTTGAATCGGTAAGCTTTCTTTCATTCAATTTTCTTATTTTTAATACGTATTTTTTTTTGCTTGATTGTTTTTTGAGATTTTTGTTCTAAAGAAAATATAATAAATTTGGTTTCGCTAAAGAGAAGTCGCTTTATATTAAATTCATCTATATATTAATTCATCACTTCGAGTAGGTTCATATTTCAATACGATACATACATACGAGTACATACGATATTTTTACGCTGAAATTAGGCTGGAGTTATATGGTTTACGAAATCCAAGCTGCCCGCAGTATTATGTGTTGTACAATAAGATACGAAACAGAAAAAACATTTATGGCAATGAATAATTTTTATTTATTATTATTATCTAAATATTAACCTTAATAGAAAAAAATCTAGCCGAAAGCTTATTAATAATTGATATTATTGGAGTGTAATTGACTGGGCAATTAAAACAATGCAATATGAATAATTCTGATACAAAATTTTATTATAAAATGAAGCAAAAAGTAAATTTAAGCAACGTCGTAACATTTTTAATTATTGTTATTAAATTTATATTATTATTTATTACTATTGTTATTTCTGCATACGTAAGCTGACTATAAAATTAAAAGCTAAAGGAATTAAATCAGTGTGTGACGACACCAATCTTAAGATTTAGAAAATTTCTTCATTATTCATTACATGAGTATTATTAAGCGACCTGGCTTTGTTTGGAAAAGTTCAGTAATTTGGAAATTGAATTTTAAATTTATTTGGATTATAAATTCTTTGAAAAGAAAAACATCACGGATATCTAAAAATATGAACTTAACTTAAAGCAATTAATTAACAGATTAATTAATTGCTTTTTTCCTATGCTTGGATAAAAAATTGAATATGATTTTGTCGTCTAGTGCAGTATTATTTTGAGCAAAAATATATATTTGAGCAATTTTTTTTCGGTAAAAATCATTGATATGAAAAACCCAGTGCATTATTCAAAGCTCTGAGTTTATTTTTTTTTAATATAAACATCCTTTCATACAGAGTTGCTACTTTTACAAAATACAAGTGTAACCTAAATGTTTCAAGAGTAAACAATCAAAAATGGTATTTTTTTCGATTTCTTCATTATATTCACATAAGCAAATATTCTAAGCAAATATAATTACTGGTACCCACGTACGTTCAAGATCGCTTTAAATAGGTGGTGGCCATTGATGCTAAATCGAGGTGTGAATATATACTAGTACCGTTGCGCCACCAGTGTCACATACTCACATACTTGTACTCGTACTGGTACACGTTACTTAATAATCTAATTCAATGTCAAGTTATTGCTTAATTTTAGATTGTGTGGTGCAAAGGAAAAGCTTAGTGGATAACAGTTGACTCTAGAATCTCTTATCCGTTATCTCGTTGCGTTGAGTTCCGCCAGTCAACGGGTAATGCTTCCAGAATTTCGCGGAAAGTTGCCCGTCTTGGCGAGTGGCGTCTTGGCGAGTGTTTTATATTGTACCGTCTGCCTTCCCTGCTGTGTGTGGGATACAGCGTGAAGCTGATTTTTTTTTTGTCTCAGCTAATTCTGGAAATTGAAGATACTGCGTGTTTATTTGGGGGAACCACTCCATACTTTGTCTTACCCAAGCAGGATAGTAAATACATTATGTTCTCACGGATACTGATTGAGCCTGCGACCACCGTATTTACGGTCAAACTCTACTACTCCTCTGCCACGAAGGCATTTATACAATAATTTTGCTACAAAATATTGATTTCCGAATTTTAAAACATTCAATATTAAAAAATTCTAAAGCGAAGTGTGAGTAAGTGTAAATGAAATAAAGGAATACACTAAACTAAACAAGTCGTTTTTTTTAGTTGGAGCGTTTTCTAGCAATTTTGTAATATTTTTGGGTTCTTTTATTGATATTTTACTTACAATATTGTCATATAGTAAAAATGTTCAGTAAAAATCTAAATTAAAATCTCATTAAGCTTCTTACTTGGGCTAATCAATAAACATGTCATAAAGTCATGCGTGTCGAAGTATGTCGCATTAAATCGGTAGTAGAATATCAAGCATATTAAGACATTAACGTAAGCAATGATTGAGATTGTCATATCACAGTTGACATCGTGGCATGGCGGACCTCAACGCTGTGCTTTGCGTCGTTAGCAGAGCAAATTAATAAAAATATTAACTATTTCATGTTTTCGAGTGCAAATCGAACCCAAAAACTCTCACGTTTACATATAAACATTAATAAATTTGTAAAATTTATAGTAATCGAGAACTAAGGCTTAGGAGGTTTGAGTAAAAATCAACAGATACATAAATAATATACTTAACTAAGAGAACCTAGAAGAGTAGTAATAATATTATTTTTGTTATTTTTCACTTTTGAGAGTCCGCAGTAGAATATTTATTTAAATTCAATGCTGCTGCTGCTGCAATGCTCAATTCATGCTTAAAATAATATAATTATTTATAGAATCTAAAACAGTTTTATGATTGACATTTTCGTGCTACTAGAATTCAGAACATTTCATAATGTAGCAAGAATTGTGTCAAAAGTCAAATATATTTTGTAATAAGTTTCATTTAAGGCCGTCGTGGCGCAGCAGTATAGCATCTATAAACGCGATGGTTTTAGGTTCAATTACCGTTAAAATAAGTTTCTTACTCGTATAAGAATACAAAATTGGGTGTTGAGTTCCGCTACATGTAATCTCTCGAATGTCTTTAGTGCAGTAAGTCAGAGTCAGATTATTAGGGAAACAACAAATTGTTTTTTTGTAATACCCAAACAGACATGAGATGGACTCATAATAATTTACGATTGCAAAGATACCATGTTGAGACAATGGTACTCTGTGAATATGTAATAAGAGGTACTTCAGTAGTGGGATAGCCGCGTGGCTTTAACCTTGAAAGTGTTGCAAGAGATAAAATACATCATACATACATACATCATCAGTCTGTATTCGCTTACGTATATATGTATGTCGAATCATAGACCAACGGCAAAGTGCAATGGCAAAGTTTTGATGGTAAACTTTATTTAGGGACTATTATATTCCTCTATGGGAAAAACGCGGCGTTAAAATCTACAATTCGACGACGCATAGCTAAAAACACTTTTTCTTCTTCTATTTCTCTCTGCCTAAAAGCTTACAATGACTTTCCAGAATAAGTCCGTTTCGTCATCGATAAACATGTTTCATGGGTAGTCAAAATTTAATGTCATGCTATATTAAAAAATTGTACTAATATGTTAAAATATTTCAAGTTCAAGCTTTCCATTGACTATAAGTTGAACCCATATCTATATCTATTATAAGTCCTGCAGTGACGATGATTTCACAAAAATAAACTTATTTAATATTTTATTTTAAAATTATACATTTTAAGCATTTTGTTTGTTTCTTCTATGTCATGATATATTGCATATATAATTCCTTTAAAAACACAAAAGCAAAATGACCCTAATGACTAACATAGTACCTATAATGACGTAAATGATTCAATTCGTCTCAACACGACGCTCTGTTTACTTTGCATTTCGGAACAGCGATGGTAACACTGACATTAAATTCGCACAATAGAAGTATTTTGTTTAAATTGTCATTCATATTTCATAATTTATAAGAGATTTCAAACCAATTTTTTGCATAATTAAAGTACCTACTAAACAATATTTTGTAAGGGTTTGATAATATGAATTTACCAATTACGTTATCAAGTTACTTCTTTTTTGTTTTGTCGTAACGTACTGGTAAATTTTTATTAAGACACTTCCGTAAGTCACTTTTCGCCGTATTCAACACTCCGATTAACTCCGCATTTTTGCCTCGTTACCAAAGCAAGGAAATGAAAATATTTCATATTTCATTCCCCCGAGTGGGAATCGAACCCACACCCGTCGCGTTACTAGTCCTACTTTCACCTTCTCTACGACGGTCTCAAAAGTAACATTACGTAAATAAAAACATACAAAACATATATATTAAATAGGACATTAATATTCATAAGTATGACAAAATTGTTTTCGGACCACTTTAAAAAAACTTGATGTTATCCTAAATAGTACATTACGATGACATCATGTCGATATTAGAACGAAATACTTAACTTGAAATATAATTATTATAAAAAACTATCAATATTTGTAATAAAAAAACAGGTATCGTTGCGTAGGGGAACAGTGTCTGACAGTGTGTTCAATTCCCATCCAGAGGTTTGAATGTTTTTTATTTTCCCGCTCTGGCTAGACAAAATGTGGTACCATACAACACAAAATGTCTCGAACTTGAAAAAATTTTTCGAATAGAATATCGTAACTTTAGGTTTCGTCTACCATCTATACTATGCGGGAAAGTAAGGACAATGGTCTTTTTTTATAATTAGTACGCAATATGTCGTAAATTTGTATATAGACAGCCAAAATGTTCTTATTTCTACAATAAATAAAAGTTTTATTTGACATGCTCCTTTTTCTACTTAAATAATAGCCAATTTCTACATATTTATGCAAATGTATAGGCATATCCGAATACCGAGCACTGCCCAGTGTCCATATTAGAATCACGTAGGTGGCACAATTAAACTTTAAAAACCTTGACCTTTGAAGAGCACGCAAATTCATGTAATATTCTTCGTTTGGCATACAAATAGTGTTATGATTGATTGTATATTTTATTTCTATATTAGGTACTTTGCTCTTCGCTTAACGTAGTAATATTATACTGAAAAACCCACTATATTTCCCACTTTTCGATATTTTTTTATATACCTGATTATATTCTTTTAACTGGCAAAAAATAAGTTATACGCTCTTACGCATGTTAAGAAAGTTTAACGCATCGCCCAATTTTTTAAATATTGACAATAATTGTATAAATTAAATATGTGCAATTATTTCATTTGTTCCTATATAAAAAATACCTCTTTTTTTCTTTAAAATTGAAAGCTATATATTAATTTAAAATAATAATCAATTTCAATGATAAGTCATAAATATATTTTAAGAGTTGAAATGCGGAAATTTCTCTTCGAGAAACGTTTTAAAATTTTCAAGTTAACTTTTTAATTATTCAAAAACAAAAAATATAATAATACCTACTGTATTTTTCTATACAATTAAACATTAAGGGCTATATATATGGTGTAACCTTAAGTATTTTGTTCATTTTATCCCATTTTAAATAACCTTAAAATATTAGGAAGTATTTAATATATTGTTTAAATACCTATTTTTATTTTGTTTCTCATTACGTATGCGGCTATAAAGATTTTAAAGTAATAAACGGATTTTAAATATATATGTAAAAGTCCAAAGGTCCTAATTGACACCAGTTGTAGCGCAGGGGCCCAAACGGTTCCCAGGTTTCCTCTACCAACCCTGCAATATTCGGGATAAATTATGAAACTAAATCTTTAAATAAATAAATAATATTTTTTTTTTTTACTAACTCCAATATTTAAAAATTCCTTAGAAAATATTTATAACGCCGTCTTATTGTATATTGTGATTGTATGTTTTAATTTTTATGATCAATAAAAAATATGTATTATTATTATCATAAGCTTTATATTTAATATAATTTTTAACCAATAAAATAAAATTTCTAGCTACCTAGACTGGATGAACCTGCTCACTTACGACTACCACTCCGCATTCGAGCCCGCCGTCAACCACCACGCGCCGCTATACCCGCTCGAAGAACCCAACGAGTACAGTGTGGACAATGAACTCAATATTGTAAGTGCTTTGTTTTATATTTTCTTTTTATAAAGGAGTGTCAATGACATGATGAAGCATAATATTATTAGCAATATTAGTATTGCCTTAGTTATTGGGTGTGGGATTTATTCCATTAGAGGACATCATTTATATTTAAATGTTATTTCGGGAAAATGACAAAAATTGGTTTGAAATTGGGTGGAAAAAAAAATGAAACCAAACTGTACATTCTCTACAATATAAGAAAAAAATACGTGAATCGAAACGCCTGGTCATACCAAATATGGAATTACAGGGTTTTTGCAATACAATACAATTTTACACTAAAATATCTGCATACCTACAGCATTTAAATTAATTCAATTATTGTCATTTTAAGACTAACATTGCTCTCGTTTACCCAAATATATACTTTTATACAACTTTTCATACATACAAATATGTAGCGACAATGATAATAATAATGATGATCAGGTGTTCGATTTCAGCTAACGAGAAACCAAAATCCATAAGTGATTGTAATTAAAAAAAAACACGACGTGACTATGATATGGTTTTTAACAAATTTGTATTCAAATTGTAGTTTAGAAGTCACATTAAGTTATTATTCAAACTAATTTCTAACAGGAACTTACACTTTGACAATAATCAGTTATTCAATTCCCTTTTTCAACAAATATCACGTTTAAGTAATACTTAATTATAATAGTTGATTTTCTCCGTCCTGTTTTTAAAATATTCTCACGAACGGTGACGTGTCGTGACTTTAATAGTAATACTATTCGTCCTTGACTTTATGAATTTGACATTTTGAACGTGCTCTACTGTTTTTGCCAAGCCACTGTCTAATGTACATACTAAGAAGTATTATATTGTAGGTAAATAAGATCGAATCTATTTATAGTATCTAAATCAAACAATATAAAGTGTATAAATACTAGGATAGAAAACGGTTTCATATTTAATTCCTCCTTCAGACGGTTTCATATAGAACTCATCGTCGCGCGTTGCCCAATAGGTCTATTGAATGAAAGTTATTTAAACATAATCATTCCCGAATGGAAATTGTCCTCGGAACCTCGTTTATAGTCAGATGCTGTCCCGCTGCGCAACGACGGCTTAAAAAATAATCTAAAAATTTTTAACATTAAAAATCAAATATTATGGATAAGCATTGAAATAAATCAATTTTTTATTTAACAGGATTACACCATAAAATTCTACTTAGAAAATGGTGCAGACCCTGATAAGCTAGTGCTTGGTATACCAACGTATGGAAGATCATACACACTCTTCAATTCTGATGCTGTAGAGATTGGTTCTCCTGCTGACGGTCCAGGTGAACAGGGGGATGCTACTAGAGAGAAAGGATATTTGGCGTATTATGAGGTTTGTGCATTTTTTTACTCTAATTGTAGTACTACTTTGGTCATTTTGCTATTATGAGCGCCACCGTAGCTTAAGATTTTAAAAAAGTTACTAGGTACTAAACAAACCATGTTTCTAAAGTTTTGAGAAATTAAGGAATATTTTTCCATTTATACTAATCGCTAGGACCGATTTAGAAATTATTTACATAAAATGAAATCTCATATTTTTTACTATTAGGAAAATATTTCGATGTACATACATAAAATAGAACATAATACAAGATAGGACATAAGTCGTATTTGATGCTTAATTTGGATATAATGGGAGTTGTTATTTAATGAAATGTTATTTACATAACCACTAAGAAACTTATAAAACAGTAGACCTTGCTTAGATTTAATTAGCTTTTTACAGAAATTTGCAAAGTTTTTCTATCGCCTTTTTATATTCTAGATTAATTGTCAATTTATATATCCTCAGCTTATTATTTTTAGTTATTCTGAATTTTTACGCTTTGAACATTTACGCTTAAAGTTTTTCTTTACCTATTAAAGTGTTATACTTAATACCAATTAGAACAATTTCGTTTTTAACGTTTAATTTTACTTTTCAGATCTGTGAGGCCCTCAAGCCTAAAAGTAGGAAAAGAGCGATCGCCTCAGAAGAGTATTCTGAAGAAGATTCAGAAGAAGAGGAAGAAATTGAAGAAGAATGGACTATAATGTATCCAAATAAGAAAGCCATGGGTCCTGTAGCTTATAAGGGCAACCAGTGGGTCGGATATGATGATGTGGAAATCGTTAAGAAGAAAGCTGAATATGTTGCTGAAAATGGTCTTGGAGGTAAGTTTTGTGCTAAATGATTTAATTTAATTCAAAATTAAATTGTGCATAATTTGCATATGATTGTATTCATTAGAGTAGTTATATTTAATTATAAAATTAATTACAAGAAATATTTCACAAAACATAAATTGATATTTGGAATGTTAATTGAAATACAAACTTAGCAGCAATAACATAATGTAGAGCAATATAAAAATTTATATGGTTATTATACATTTTAATATGCCGACAGAAAATATATCCACATATAGTTTATTTTTCAGTATATTAAAATTATTACTACTACATATATCACTACAATATATAAAAATAATTAAAACAACTTTTCGTTTTATAGGTATTATGTTCTGGTCTATCGACAACGATGATTTCCGAGGCACCTGCCACGGCAAGCCATACCCCCTCATAGAGGCTGCTAAGGAATCTTATATTATGAAACTTGGGTTAGTTGAATTATTAATAAAACTTTTTCTACAAATATTAATATTTTTTCAGTTGATCATCATTATCATCTATTTTTATTTTGTATAAACCTTCTTTCGAGTTAACAATTTTCTCCATTTTGAATTTGGTTAATGAAGTAATATTTTAAGTAGAAACTAACTAGTAATGGCTATATTTAAATTTAAACAGCATGGAAATGGATTGTACTTGAGAAAAAACTGTACTAAATATTTTGTATATTGAAGTAAATAAAACTAAATTTTTATCTTATTTTCAGATCAACCGAAATTACTGTAGAAAAGGAATCAGAACCGATAGCTAAAGCAAAGTCTAGCAGCAGCCGCAGAAAGAACCGCCCGCGGCCCAGCTCCACTACCACTACGACGACCACTACTACTACTGCTAAACCTAAGATCAAGTATGTATTGAAAGTTAGCCAATCAATATTCTTTATATAATAGTTACCAATATTTAAATTAATCATTTAGGAATATTGAAAGATAATCTCTTTGAAATTATTCTAGAAAAAAAATGTTGATTTAGGTCGACGTGCTACAGTGTCAGGCCGTAAATGCGGCTCTCACTCGGAGCTATAAATTATTTTTAATCCCTCGCTTAGCTACCAAGACAAAGGCGTAAAGCGAGAAGCGGAGTCTCTTAACACTAGGTTTCCCTAGTAGTAGTAATATAGCGTCAAGCCTATAAAATAATAAGCATTCCTTGTTTATAATTGTAGAAGTAACAAACGCAAGAGCAGTACAACTGTCAGCACAACTCCTGCATGGAATATCATCACACCGGAACCTCCCACCACTCCTGATCCAGGATCAGGTAAAATTTTTTAAATTATTATTAAAAATCTAATTGAACAATTTCAAAGATGTATATCTTAACGTATTGTTTGTGTGTTCAAGATAACACATAAAGGAATATTAATATAAAAATACATAAATATGTAAACAATCATATATTGATGCAGATTTCAAGTGTAAAGATGAAGGTTTCTTCCCCCATCCTCGTGACTGCAAGAAGTACTTTTGGTGTTTGGACTCCGGGCCATCAGATCTTGGTATTGTGGCTCATCAGTTCACTTGTCCTTCTGGTGAGTAATATAAACTTCTAGAATATTCTACTACAAGCGATTGATGATGATAAATGATACTTTAGAATAAAGCGAAATTCATTCTTTAGATACGTACATTTGTGAATCAAGTAGATCATTTACATCTGCTTCAATTTTCTACTTATCTGAGAAAAAAGCATAGTATTGCACAACGTGTTTTTTACTGTCTAACTGCACCGAGGAAAATATCATATGTATTATATGTAACCATATATATCATTATCATTTTCAAGTTAAATAAAAATCTGATGAAAAACTGATCTATAATGTGTACTTATATAATTCGTAAAGTCTATGTTATTGCCATTTAAAATAATTTAAAAATATAAAAAACATAAATTTATCAAATATCTTACGCCACTTACAGGTCTCTATTTCAACAAAGCGGCCGACTCCTGCGACTTCGCACGTAACGTTCTTTGCAAGAAAGCAACAGCGACCACAAAAGCGCCAACCAAACCGACCACAGCAAAAACAACAGTAACAACAACCACACCTACGACCACAACAACAACGACGACTAGACGACCGATCAGACTCACTTCTAGAAGTTCTTTGTTGTTCAGGACATCTACTACTACGACCACTACAACTACTACTACTCCTGAACCAGAGGTGAGCAAAATAAGTTTATTGTATTTCGTTTTATCTTTATACATTTAAATATATATATACAAATATATATATTGTTAGAAATCGGAAGCGGTTAACGTTTTTAAAAAAAACACGACAAAACACATCGTCCATATGTTTCTAAACTATTTGGAAAGGGATACTACGTAATTGCGATAAGTGACATGTATCACCTAATAATAATACATCACACTACTTTCCTTGGGCCGTTGCCGACAACCAATAGGCCCCGATTGACACAATCCCACTGCTTTTATCATCTTTTTCATCATATCATATATATATATATATATATATATATATATATATATATATATATATATATATATATATATATATATATATATATATATATATATATATATATATATATATATATATATATATATATATATATTAAAAATAAAATAGTTGAAATTAAATTGTTGAAGCATTTTAGAGGCCTCAGAAGAAATTTAGTTTAAGAATAATTTAAATATTAATTGATTTGTAAATTATAGTTAAGTGAAGAAGAAGAAGAGGAGGTAGCAGAAGAAGTAGCCGATGTTGAAGCAGAAGATCCTAAAGTTATTAAGGAACTAATCGATCTTATTAAGAAAGTTGGTTAGTTATTCGTAATTTTTTATTACTATTTTCAATTCAAAAATTAAGTTTTTTACACCACAAATAAGTATCCCTTTATATTTAAACTTTAAAACATATTACATAGTTTATTTTATTTTTATACAGTTTATAAAAGAGACTGATTTTCGTTAATTAAATATTCGTTTTGCGTAGTCAATCTTCCTTGAAATGATTTGTAAATAGCTTCTTACATACTAATGACAAAATCATCACCCATGTAATTTACTTAACTAAATGATTTCCGATAGTAACATCTAAAATCTTTCCTTCAGGTGGTGTGGAGCAATTAGAAAAACAATTGAAACTTTCCGAAACCTCCTCAAGTTCAGGAACAACAGGTGGCGCTTCAACGACACCTTCTTCTTTCAATAAGAAATTGTACCAAAAAGTGTTGGAAAGAACTAGAGGAAAGAACAGGTATGGTTACTAATGTATACTAATAAGTGGTTCTGATGATTATGATGTATATGATGGAGAATATGTATTCGATTTCCATATCGTATAATTATTTGATGAAAAATGCGATTTGCGACAAATATTTCATTTTATGCAGATTATCTTACATCAAGATTGTTATTTTGTATTAATTTAGAATAACGTATTAATTTGAATATATTAACGAAATATAAGAAGTCCTTTGCCGAAAGATTTTAAGATAAAAATTAATTTATCATATATAAATTATTTATTAAATATATACTCTTATAACTAACTATAGCTGTACCAAACGAATGCTTTTCTAGGTTTCGTTTAACATTTAATTGGCTTTTAAGTTATTTACAATGATACCTAATATTTATTTTTCCGTATTTTAATCAATAATTATATTAAAAAAAGTTTTTTTTCCACCATCACGCTGTATCCCGCACACACCAGGGTAGGTAGAGGGAACGTAGTATAAGATTATTAGTCATATTTAAAAATGTAATTTTTTAACCAATATCTCATATAATCGCGCAATCGATACACAATTGGAAAAAATGCATTGATAAGTTTTTTTGACAGATTTGGAACTAACAGTGGGACAGAAAGTAAATCTAGTAACAGTATCACGGAAGGTTCCGTTCAAAACAGTCGTCGTGGTCCACAAAACGAGGGACTCGAAGCCACACCTGATAAGAATAGGCTACTGAGGAAGGAAAGGCCACAGTAAGTTCTGTTTTAAATTATTTTCATGTTCTAGTTAAAAACTGTCAATGTCAAATTGAATAAAACCAATTAAATAAATTTAACATAAATAATATATTTATTCAAATAGTCCATTAGCACCAGAATTATTCACCATATTTTGTTGTGTTTTTATTATGTTATAAAAAAATCTTCAAAATTATGTTAGAACCAACTACTTCTCTCATCATGTAATTTTGTATTTTAAAACTAAATAATAATAATCATACAGATACGTAACAATCAATCGCTCAAGAACAACGTCATCAACCACACCACTGTCCGTAGACAGTGAGGAAGAAGAAGAAGAGGAATCATCTGAAGAAGATATACAAGTGCCAAGATCTAGAGAAATTCCAAGACAACAATCAACCAGCTTAGGAAGCACAGCAAAGCCATTACAATATGTGAATATTAGACGGTCTAGACCGACTACAGCTGGTACTGAAGCCCCTGATGTTTCTAGGTAACATTATAAATTTATTTTAGTAAATTAATTTCATAATTCTCATGCTGAGCTGGTTTGGGCACGTCGAACGAATGAGCGAGGAAAGAATGGCAAAAAAGATTTATGATGGAAAAGTGAGTGACCAGAGAGGTAGGGGGAGACCTCTGTTGACCTTCGAAAACACATATCAAAGATAAATACTTAATTAGAAAACGTATAAAAATTTGAACGTAGCGGGACTCGAACCCGCGCCTCCTGCTACGTTCCACGCTACGTTCAAATTTTTATACGTTTTCTAATTAAGTAATTATCTTTCTTAAGTGTGGATTAACACTTTAAAAATATTTAAAAAACATATCAAAGATACTGGAGGAAGGTCACGTAAAAAGCACGAGGACCCCTCGGAGGGCATGTATGAAGAGGTTGATGACAGTGGACGAGGCGAGTGCATACCCCTTATGCAGAGAACATAGCGTTTGGCGTTCCGTTCTCTCTAACTACCCCGATAGGGATAAAGCGTGAAGCTAGTTTAGTTTTTTTGTTTATAATTCTACAAAAAAAAAAAATTTTGTTTATAATTCTACAAAAAAAAAAACAGAAAATTCAGTATTACAAAAAAAAAAATAGGTGTTATAGTATATTCGAGAGCTCAAATATATATTACAACTCCAAGAGATTTATGTCGCAGTTAGCTCTTCTTTTAATAAAGAAAAAATAAAAATATATGTAGTAATATTAACTAAAATGTTCTTTGTTTCCAGGAACGCTTTATTTGAACGTGTAGAGCCGTACGTGGCGGTTGCAGAATCACCAAACTCTCTTGATATAGCGAGTGCACGACGAGAGAACATTCCAGAATACGTCACAATTAGGAGATCGAGACCCACAACTGAAGCAACTACTGTACAGTACGTATTTATATATGTTACGTTTAATAAACAAATTATTTAAATATGTGAAAAAAAATACTAATACTGATGTGGAATTTTTACAGATATCAATCGTCAGAAGAAGAAGATAAAGAATCTCAAGAATCCGTATTAGAAAGAGAAATAACTTCACAATCAAATGAACCACAGTACAATTCAATTTTAAGAGCTCGTGCCACTCTCCCCCCCGAACCAGAACTGAGTAGTCCGGAGCCCACTACGATTTTGTCAGTTCAAATTTCTTCATTATTAAACGAACCAAATTCAGGTAATGAAAGTCCTGAACCTGAACCCGCTATACAAACGACTGAAGCCGAAACGACGACCACTTCCACTACAGTAACGACCCTCTCATCGACTACACAAACAACATTAGCTTCATCAACTAGACGACCTCTAATAAGACGTCGAGGATCCACAATACAAACGACTAGTACTGAAGCACCAACAACAAGCACGCAGGTGAGTTCTAGGAATTATTCATTCATTCGCAGACGTAGACCTTTATCCCAACCCAACGAAATATCTGAATCAAACGAATCGGTCGAAAGTTCGCGAAAAATTAGATCAACTACACCCGACAGTCGCGAAATAGGCGGAGTCAGAGCTAGTGATAATAGTGGTGTTGTTAAACGATTTAGGAGTAAGTTCCGTATATCACGTGTTGAAGATTCGGTGCCGGCTGCTGCATCTCAAGTATCTAGAGGTCAATTGAGACCTCAATTTAATAGTGACGAAGTATCACTTACCCCTGTCGAGGCAGAAACATCAGAAATCATTAACTTTTACGATGAAGACGTTGAAAGTAACGAAAGATTTCTTGGAAGGGTATCTACGGTGGCCGATAAGGCAATAGACAGTGAAGTATCCGCTACTACAATTGATGAAAGACGACCGAATAACTTACCTAGAGGACGTGGCAGATTCTCAACTTTTACAACAGTTGCTATTAGTAAAACAACTAACTCACCTGTTGACAAACGTCGTCCATCACTCGCCAGATTTTCACCTCGTCCTTTTGCTAGAAGTACAATAACAGTTGCAAAAACAGAAAGTAATATAAATGGTGAAAATACATCAGCAATTCCAAGAGCACGCCCTCGTCTTACATTTGGAAGATCTAGAAACGTTGTTTCAACATCTTCACCAATATTACAAGCTCGAAAATTACCATTTACACAAAGTCAATCTACGACCCAGTCATCACTAGCTGTAGAAAATGATGACGACGAATTAGATGACAAAAATGACGATATTAATTTATCTGAAAGTGCTATAGCTGTTAAGGAACATAATGAAGAAGAAGCTGATGAGAAGAAACAAAATACATCTGACGAAATTATTGAAAGTATTCCCAGCAGTGAAGCAAGCCCAGAGAGAAATGGTAAAAAAAAATTTAGAGTTATTCGTAGACGACCCACCATATCTACAACTGAAGCTTTTATTCCTGAAATTATAGAAACGACTACTCCTTCTGTGACCAGAATACGTAAAATTATAAGAAAAAAAATAAAGACTCACGAAGAAGAAAGTGATATCACCACCAAACTAATTGGCTTAGTAAATGCAGGTTTTAAGGATGCTCCAAAAGATCTCATTAACTATGGTGAAAAAACTCGAACAACAACAACAGTTATACCTACAGAAGAGTATATAACATCAACTGAAAAAGAAAATGATAAGGAAATAATAATACCCGTAACTGAAATATTAAAAGAAACTACTGCTAACTTAATTATGCAAAAAGATATAATTGGAAATTCTAACATAAATGATAACGAAAATAAAGAAGAAGAAAACAAAAGCAATATTTCTACATTGAGTGAAAGTGAAGAAAAACTAGAAAATGTAGATGTTATAGTTAAGACAGATGGAATATTACTGTCAGGAACTGACATAGAACCAAAAAATGATCGTTCGAAAGAAGAAAAATATCCTGAAAACAATGAAAATGCAGATACTGACTTAAGAACAAATGTAAAAACTGTGCAGATTGGCGTAGAAGAAGGAAATTTACTCCCAGAAAACAATACATCAGGAATGAGCGTTGCATCTTTATCTGAGGAGCAAGGTGCTAATACAAGCAAGGAAGAATCTTCTACTGAAATTTCTGGTACAGAAACAGAAATAATGATTGAAACGACTACCACAAGTACAACTCAATTAACCTCGCCATCACCAAGGTCAAGGTCTCCATATAGACCACCTAAAAGACTGTTCACATCCACAACTGAGTCTGCACCGTCAAGTAGTAGAACCTTTAGTAGAAAATATAATCCCGGAGCATACACAAGCCCTGCTACGGTTGAAAGGCCTGGAATATTTAGCCGTGGAACTACAAAAAGACCTTTATTTTCTAGAACTTTTACAAGACGAACTTATCCTCCTGCACGAACGACTCCAAGGCAACCAGTAGACGAAGAAGAAGAATATTCTGATGAAGAAATTCTTGAAGAAGAACCTGAAAATCCATTTTCTTTCGTCCCGCCGAATAAATTATTCACCAGAAGACCAGATTCTGAAGAATATGAGGACTTAGATGTAGAGGAAGAAGTTGGTAATGAAGATGAAGAAGAAATACCCGAGGAAGAAATATATGAAGAAGAGGAACGTCCAGTGAGATTCAAGCCTACGTCTAAGAAACCGTCATTCAAACCACTTGTGGTTAATTCAAATACTTTAAGAACTTCTACATCCACAACTGAGATACCAAGGCAATCATTTGTAAATAGTCAAAATAAAACTATCACATATAACAGATTTTCTGGAAATAAAGTTGTTAATGATACAAAGAAACGTGTCCAAAATGTACCTATTGGATATAATATACTAAAATCGTCACTAAATGGGAGCTCTAAGAACTCAACAAAACAATTAAAAAATAATGAAACTAAAGAACTAGAAAGCAACACTACTGTTGTTCCCATTTCAAAAATAAACGATGAATCAACCACACAAGATGATGACTACCTTTCAATGTCCGAAGTAACTACAACTGTTTCTTCAGATATTTCCAACGATGCAATATCAACAGGTGCCGATGAGATACAAACGATAACTACAGAAATGGAAATAGATAATAGCACTGATGATTACCTAGAATACACAACGTACCCAAATACCCAAGATTTAACAGTTAATTTACAAACAGAAATAGACACAGCTACTGAAGCTATTACAGTTACAGCTAATACAAGTAAAATTGAAAATATTTCTGAAGATATAACGGACGTCTGGCAAGAAACAACAACTGCAAGTATTGCACCTGTATCGCCTATTGTAAAAACGCAATTTAATAAATTGTTTTCTATAAGTAGAGTCGTGGAAGTTTCATCAAAATCAGAAAAACATCGATTGAACAAAAACAATGAAACGACTTTAATAGAAGAAGGTAAAATTAAAGTAGAAAAGAAACCAACAGTAGATAAAATAGG
Source organism: Heliconius sara (assembly GCA_917862395.2). Taxonomy (NCBI): domain Eukaryota; kingdom Metazoa; phylum Arthropoda; class Insecta; order Lepidoptera; family Nymphalidae; genus Heliconius; species Heliconius sara. The sequence continues at coordinate 18,568,345 of OU860791.1, forward strand.
TGAAGTCAGTAGATTTAGCCTAATAAAAATAGTCGAAGATGAAATACCTATTTATTTGACAAAGTATGGACATATATACCCCGTAGAAAATCCTCCGCACAACCCTATTCGTATTGATGAAGCACGAAATGCAAGAGCTTTAGTCGATTATTCTGATATACCCAAAGAAAACTTAATTGCTTCAGAAAGCATGAATGAAGCTTATCGTCATATTAACAGACTTCCCAGCCCAACAAAACAAACTGATAAAGGACAAATAGAACACATACCAAATGATGATTTTTTGAGCTATATTAATGATGATAAGAAAAATAACAAATCTGGAGACGACGAATCATATCCACAGTGGCAATTTATTCCAGCAGCTTATGAAAATGAAAAATCTAATAAAAATGGAGCAATAAATAATTTTAACACAGCTGCGCCTCACGCTATATTAACGAATCCCTCAACTCTGCCTTTAGAGGCACTATTTAAAACAGAAAATCCTTTGCCTAGAAAAGTCAAAGAGATTAAAGATGATAAGCCATTTGTTGTATATTCTGCTCCTGTTCCTACGCAAGAAGAAGAGGCAAGTTTTGTGAAATTAAAAATATTGATACCTCAAACAGCTAGGAAAATTGTCACTTTTGCCAAAGGGAGAGAGTTTCAAGGACCTCCTGTCGATGAAACTACTGTAAGACAAGCAATTAGTGTATCAATATTGGAACAAACACCTAAATCTGTTAAAGAATCTTCAATACCTACTACGAAATCGGTTGTAGAAATAGCGTCTTCAACAACGGAACTGCCGAGTACAGTTACATCACCGACAGAAAACATCATGTCCATTAGTCCGATTGTGGATTTACTAACAATGATTCCAGTATCAACTTCCCAAAAACAATCTGAAATCGTCCAAACAACAGAACTGCCTGCCACACAAACAACAACTGAAATATCAACAACTGAAACTGCAACTGAAGAGACAACCACAGTTAAAATATCACCAGTAGATGCAAAAAGAGCAAAATATGGTTTAGGTAGAAGACCTATTATAAAGGCATCAAATCTTACTAGATTTGCATCACCACAACGAATAGTGCCAAAGATTACCATAACACCGCGGCCTATTCAAAAACTGAACAGAACATCTAGTTTTAGTCCAAATAAGTCGCGATTTTCAGCTAACAGAGCTCAAAATGTGCCAGTAGATGTCAGAAAGAAATCTACAACGAAATTATCGAGAACCTTTACTACAGAATCTCCCAAGACTACCACAGAAAGGCGAGTGTTCAGACCCGCAAGACCAGTGCGACCTTCATTCTTTCCCAAAAGACTAACTACCCTCCCGCCTACTGTTGCGGAAACGTAAAAAATTTCCATACGGCCAAAATTAACTTAGTATATTTAGTTGGGTTGGTTTATTCGGTTAAGGAATGAAATGCTGAAACTTCGATTTTTGATATATTTGCAATACTCACACTCTCTCAAAGCCTTTAAAATACCCAAATGTATTTTATTATTTTATATATAGATATTTTTAAAGGGTTGTATACAGCATTTGTCAAGTTAACAATATAATATGTAAGTAACTAAGTCTGTAAGTGTTCAGCAGTATGAACAATTTTTTTTTTATTTTGACATAGAAAAGGCTCAAACAAAAATAACCATTTCACGAATTGTTTTTGTAATGGTTTTTAACTTCTTTTTATTTAAATCGTAGTGATCCATGCATTTCATTCAACATGGGTGTGCTTGTATATATAGTTATAGTGTAGTCACTTTAGCAAGATAGCTTTAATATAGATATTTATGAACAGAAGGTTCTTACCAAAAATGTATGATATTTAATCTAAAAAGAAAAATAAGTTTTGGTTTGACTTTCACACAAAATTGTCATAGGTTAGGTTTAGTTTATCTATTTAAATATCATAGTACTAATATTTTTTTTACGTTACCATATCATGTATGAACAGACTTAATGTAAGTTATGTATTGTACTTACAAAGTGAATAATAAAAATTTGTAATAAAATGTCAATAAGCAATTTAGTTATTTTATATTAATTATATCTATTTATTACCAAAAAAAAAAGAAGAATATTTAAAAATCATAATGTAATATCGACCTCATCAAGCAATAAGTTAGTAATCCTGAGATATAAAATATATATCTTAATACTTCTAATCTATAGTACAAATTCAGAAGAACGTTTGCTTAGTGCCTTCGATATTTATATTAAAAGAATGCTTTGAATGCATGTGTATGAAAATAATAGTGACGTTGGAAGAAAACATCGAAAGGTAGGTAACATAAGTTTTAATCAACAATCAACATTATAATGTTATATACAAAACAATTTGTTATATAAACTCTTTAAATATATTCTTTTATTATATCTTTTATTTGAAAGATTGGCTAAAGGTATCTTGGAATGATGCGAAGCTCCTCTTTTAACACTATTATTGAAAATCTATCGTCTATCGTAATAATATTATAATATATTATTATTATTATATTATAAGATAATATTATTACTTTCAGTTGTAAAGATCTTTTTTTACATATAAAGCCTATTATTTTATAATCTTAATCAAATCTTAATGTCTGAAGTTATTTACTGAGTTATATTTTCAAGGTGTATTAAAATCATCTTTTAAATTTAAATTATATTATGAGACTTAAAAATATAAAATTTTATATTTTACGCTTTCTAAATATATATAATAAACAAATAACGAATAAATAATATAACGAATTTTAAAAACATTCATAATCAGGAATCTTTTATATAAAACTCTAAGTACATGTTTCAAATATGCATATAAGAACGTAATTTAAAATACCCATGTCTAAAAACAACAGCAGTCACTCTTCTAAGCATTGTGTTGTAATACAATGCATCCATACGATATTGTGTTTTAGCTAATTGATCTTTTGTTTGTTTTTATCTGTCCGTTTTCCCTGTTTATTGAACTTAGTATTCTTGACATTGTAGTTCTATTGTGATGATGGTATACCTTCATTTTTTTTAGTGGGAGAGAAAGTGAATGATGCAGTCGTAGAGAAGGCAATGTGCTTAACTGTACGACAGTTGTGAGTTTGGTACCTATTCGAGGGAGTGTAACTAATTGTTGACTCGCTCTGGTTGACAAAACGCGATTTAATTTTCAAAATTAATTAGGTATTCTCTCGAAAATTGGGTGGAACGTCGAGAACATAGTGTTTCAACGCTAGGTTTTCTCTTTTCTCCTCCCCTGCTAAAAAAATACATTATATTTGATAGTGGGTACATATTAATAGAGCTTAGTTTGATAAGTATGATTTTTGGTATTATTTCTATTTTCGAACATATAATATATTTACGTATAATTAATAATAATTTTTGAATGAGAAGATACAAAATAATGCACCATTCGTTATTTATAATATATTCGTTATTATAATTTTTTGTTATATCAAAACACACAATACACAAAACAAGCATAAATAAATAATGTTCCAAAATAATCTATTTATATACAGTAATATAGAGTAGCCATTACAAAGTGTTTATGTCCACCATAAATTACTGGAACATTTAACTATTTACGTCGTTTTTGGCTAGCAATGACCGACATTTTCTAACCTAATATGGTTGAATATTTACATTTTGCCCTTCTCTTAAGCTCAGCTGCAATATTATACATTTTTGTTCTTAAGAACACAGTATTTATGTAATACTAATGCTAATATTTATAATTTGTTTTAATAAACTCAGTACTAGTAGTTTTTCTACGTAGATTTATTTATTACTTTAGATTTTATTACGTTACTTCCTTTATACCTACATAGCAGCTGCCTGACTACGGCCTTAGACATACTAAATTCTAATATTCTATATTAATACTATAAAACTGAGCTTGATGGCTTGAACTCGCTAATATCATAAATGCTTAAATAGTTTTCTTTTTATGTGTTGGATAGTCGCTTTATCGAAGAAGGCTTCGCCAAGATAATATAATAGTGTAGCATGGCTTAGGTATTCCATTTGACTATGCGGACGAAGCTTCAGATTAAAGCTAGTTACTAACTTAACAATACATGAATATACCCATCTTTTCGGAATAGTTACCCATCTTTTCGGAAAATGGAGTGTGCTAACACTCGATTCACTGGCTTACTCCACCCTTTACCATACGTAATTAAGTTGTTAATCAATATTTACTACATTTGACAACTGGAAAGGAAAATATTTTTTTATATTACGCTCTCTCTAGAATTCTATGATATTATTGTTTCTTCATCATATCTTTTTAATTTGCAGAGGAAGCATAATATAGTTAGTAATTATACAAGTAGGAGAGAGATCTTTACATATTACTTCTTGCCATTATAATAAATAAAATATTACAATTTTGCCACCAATCATCTTCGCCAAAGTTAGATCAAACCAATAAATATGGTAAAACAAGGTGCAGATGTTAACATCGTGACTGGCCGGCGGCCGGCGATTGCAGCTATTGCGATATGTGACTCGAAACAACAAGAAGCGATATGCGTATTGTTGCGTAATAATTATATTTTAGAAACGGTATTTATGTGATATAAATATATTTTAAATTTTAAATTTTGTTCGAAATAATAATATTTATATTAAAAAGGACATATCGATAGTGTCGTAACCATGACTAATTTATTTTATGTCGTAAAGTAGAGGTATTTCAAGTGTCTATATCATAAATAGTTGTCCGTAACTTTGTTGGTGTGAACTTAAGGATATAGAATGGAAACTCTCGTTTTCTTCTATTTTTGTTTGAATCCCGAAAAATCTTCACTTTACTCTCTTCCCTTTAATATTAATTAAACCTAGATATTACTTATATTATAAGATGTCAGTTACAATGCATTTTGCGTTAGTGACACATTTTTAACTAATTCTACTACATTTATTAGTAAGGCAGGTTGTATTTCTAATTGTTCGTAAAAAATTGATCTTAATCTATCTTTTTTAAATATATTATAAAAACATAGATAGAATATATTATAAAGACATTTAATTACGTTACGTTACGACAATTTAGAAATTAAACAACAACGATTTATTGAAGCTTTTTAAAATTAAGTTTTTAATTCATACCTGAAGAAAAAAATACAGTAAAAAAAAGTCAAAATATAGCAATAAAAATGAGTCTCTACATACATATATTGCATATCCGGGTTGTAACATCTGTACCTAATTGTTTTACTGCGCCACTTCCGCGGTCATTAGAACTTTATGTCCCGTAAAATTCATGCTTACAAAATGTTTTCTGTATACAAGATCTGATAATTTTTTGCACTTTTATGCATATTTTTTGATATCATTATAAGCGTGGTAGCGAAACAGAACAGCATGTGACTGTAAATTCGATGGTTGCATGTTCGATTCCCACATGGAATTATTATATTTAAAATGTTATCATTACTCTATTCTGGTTAAATACAATACGGCGTTAAGTGTCTCTGAAACAGCTTTTTGTTCAAATTCATAAATTCAGAGTCTTTTATTTTTATTAATTTAGTCAATACATTGCACATTACTAAAGCAATACGTAGCAAATCTTAACATTTTACATAAACGCGTATTTTGACGAAATTAATTTTATTACATATTTTTATATATATATATATGTATGTATGACTTATATTGACTTTATAGTATCTTTAGAAAATCTTATAATATTATCATATTTAAAATGTAATTCTATATCTATCTTTATACATATGCGCCTGACTATAAACGTGAATGAATTATTTCCACTTTCCCGTTCTGATAGCCAAAGTATGGCGTGGATGAGTTCCACCACTCATGACACAATGTCCCGAAGACTGGGCGGAAACTGAGGAACAGAGAATTAATACGTTCTTCTGCCTATCCTATTACTAAGAGATGCTAAATAATAACCTATATTAGAGCATCATAGCTGCGTTGTTTAGTTTTAAAAATCATGAATATATAATTTTGCTATATATTCATTTCATAATATATAAAAATGTATACTTTTTTATTGTTACTTATTGACATTTCAATTCAAAGCTGCGTTAAAATTTAGTATTGCTTACAAATATATTATAATAAATCACTATCCTAATATAGCTACGGATCATTATAAAAGAATAATCAATGAAATTAGCCTTTCAAGTTTGAGGCCAGTCGTGGCGCAGTGGCACACAGTGTGACTGTAAAACCGACTGGTTGTGGGTTCGATCCCCACTCGAGTAGATGAAATATTTACTTAAATTTATATTACCATTTCTTCGCTCTGATCTCAGGCAAAGCGCGGCGTTGAGTTCTGCCACTCAACACGCAATGCCTCCAGAATTCGGCAGAAAGTGGACAACGGAGTGTCTTGACACTAGGTTCCCTCTGCCTACCCTGCTGTGTGCGGGATATAGCGTGAAGCTAATTTAATTTAAGTTAATGTTGTAATATAACGAAATATACTTTTTATAAGTAACCTTACCTTATACGTCTCCCGGATTTGTTTACATAACTACTATACATCACATCTTTGTAATATGAGGTTGGTAGAGAGAACTTTTTAAAATACTAGCTCTTAATAACGGTTTCGCCTACGTTTTAAAAATGAAAATAACTTAAGATGACTCTTAACAAAATTTAAATGCCTGAAGCTTCTTAGAGCACCAGGTACATGGGATTACATCGCAATAATTAACTTAATGTATTATAACGTTTTACATAACTCTAGAAACACGAAACTTTTCTAATTCGAACTAATAGTTCTTGAGATTATCGCGATCAAATTATTCAGCTTTGTAATATTAGTTTAGATTTACTCTACTTATCACTTTTCACTTACTCTAGGACGGTAATGAGAATAAAAAATCTTTGAATACTCTTGAGTTCTATGAGACCAGTCGTGGCGCAGAGGCACAAAGTGTGACTGTAAAACCGACTGGTTGTGGGTTCGATCCCCATTCGAGGAGATGAAATATTTACTTAAATTTATATTTCCATTTCTTCGCTCTGGTGTTCAGGCAAAGCGCGGTATTGAGTTCTGCCACTCAACACACAATGCCTCCAGAACTCGGCAGAAAGTGAGGAAAGGAGTGTCTTAACATTAGGTTCCCTCTGCCTATCCTGCTGTGTGCGGGATACAGCGTGAAACTGATTTTATTCTATTAAAATATATATGAGAAATATTTATATCTTTTTTTTCCTTTTTCAAATAAAATCAATTTTTAATATCTTAGAATTTATTCTTTAAAGCCTTATTACCTACAAATATCTCGTTTATCGCAGACCATAAGGTATTATGATGCAAGATAAAATTCCATGTTTCTTAGTCAAGAGCACTTCCAAGGCACCAACTAGCAATTAGTGATGAAATAAAACCAATCAGAGTTTACCTTGGGTGTTATAAGTTTATCTTTAACATTTTCTGATGTTATTAAATCAGGTATTCCCATAATATATTTTATATAATAATAAACTGATATTTTTATACTAGGTATTCTTATTATATATTTTTAAAAATTAAAAAAGCTATCAATTGATAAATACAGATAAATAATAATAAATATGGAATATTTAATTTTCCATACAGTTCATTTACTAAGCATTTTTCTATTTATATTAAAATTTTTAGTTACGCAACTCGGTACTACATAACATAACTTAAAAGTAATTAAATCATTTTCTAAATAGGATAGGGGTTATATTGAAAACACAAAACTTCCGTTGTTTTATTTTGCAATTCCAAAAATTAGTTAGTTTTTCTTTACATTTGATATATTACAAAACGGCTTTCCAATTGCTCATCTTGTTTTGTAAGTCCACGCCGCACTTTGTCTTATTATGTGTCCGATTGGGAATCGAACAGTTGAGTTTATAGTCACGCTGTGTCATAACGATTTCAACTAGTTCATCTGAAACAAAAAATATATTTATTATTTTTATTTAAGTAATATTGTCGTATAAGTAGTTAACAGCTATTTGTTATTTTTTTCCATATTCCGTAGAATAAAAATAATATAGTAAAATATAAAAGTATATATATTATATTTATATTAGTAGAATCCGGTTTTTCCCCTTTCCCTAAAAATTCCCAGAAATTCTCCCTCAGTGCTTACTTACACTCCCTAAGATGCGTAATAAATTTACTACATAGATTGAGCTGTACTTTTTCTGTCAGTCACTCAGTAACAAAAAATTTTTATACAATATCTTGGCGAATGCATAATTTTTTTATTATGTAGGTTGTAAGATGTTTAGATCTTTCCCTTAAATAAATTTTGGCCGCAAGCCTCATTTATCTTTCATAGGTTGAATGTAATATAAATTAAATTAATGATTCATCGTCATAGTCCATATTAAGACACTTTTATTTCTAACAATTTCTAGAGGCATTGCGTGTTAAGTGACGAAATTCAACGTCGCGCTTTATCTCGTCACCTGAGTGAAGAAATGTAAATATGAAAAATAACATTCTTCCGGGGGGGCATCGTACCTACAATATCGTGTTTTCCTCTCGCATCCTTATTTCCCTGCCCCATGAAAACCTCTTACCACCATGGTTATTCTATAAATTTTACATTTTGTCACGCATAGCGTAAAGAACCTACTGTCAAAACACCGTTCTCTCTGCTCTAATTTGAGATGTGATAGATTTTTAATGATAAAGATTTTTATTAAACTTTTTACTTGAATATTATATCACCAAACGACACTATGACCAAGCCTTGTATTGTAGATAGAGTATAAACAAAAACAAGCTAAATATTAATGAATTGTGACGTAACGGCCGCGGCAGGTTAGACACTGCAGAGATGAGAGAAAGCCGTTTTCACTCGGATGCTGCGACGTGATCTTTAGATTTTACTGTTTTATTGTTGGAAGGAAAAGTAAACAATTATTATATTATTCTGTTATATGATGTTCTTATTTATTCATATGAATACTTTTTGAGGCCGTCGTGGGGCAGGTGCAGGACGGTTGTGGATTCAATTCTCAATTTCGGGGTAAATAAATATTTCATATTTGAATTTACCCGCTCTGGAAGGCAAAGTGCGGCATCGAGTTCCTCCATTCAACACGTTATGTCTCAAAAGTAGGTTCCCTCTATCTATATGCGAAATACAGATTTTTATAATTAAAAAATACATTACATAATGTTTTTTTTTGTATTCTGCTTATCCTCATTTCTCCAGCGAAATAAGTTAGAAGTAAAATTAAAATAAAAAAATCAACTTGTCTCTTCGTTATTTTAACTAGTTTTGCAAATTTTATCACTTATTTATTTGAGTAAGATGCTTACATACTCTAAATATAAGTGTAATAATCAATTAATGGAATTTAACCGAGTCCAATAAAAATAATCTTTTTTTAAGTTAGCAAAGTAAGGAACTGGTTTTAATTTAAATAAAATGATAATTTAATGTTACGTATTAAAGTAGTGATCGCGTAATATCCCTTTTTTAAGTGGATATATATATCTTATAGGTAACAGCTTCATTTTAATAAAATAGCTTTTAGTGTTTTCGAAATGTAAGTATTAAAAAGTAAAGTCCTCTCAATTTATTTTATAATATAAGTAGTAACAAATCACTGTATTTTTTACTGTAAAAGTATCTATTGTATTTATAAATTCGTATATTATTAAATACGACATTCTCAATTTTCCTGCTCTGGTCAAACAAAACGCGGTATTGAGTTTCGCCACCCAAAACGCTGACTCCAAGTCACACGTCTCAGATTCAGGCCGAAAGTGGAGAGCAGAGTTTGTAGCACAGAAAAATAATCATTTTCTTCTTGAATTTAATCTAAACCCATGGCCCTTCTTTAGTTGAATGAAACAGACACCTTGACAAGTATTATATCACGTTTCCTTTATAAGAGGTTCTATGATTCTTAGTAGGGCGTAGGCCGTTTATATAACTCACTTATACATAAGTTAAGGAAATTCTTAGCGACATAGTAATAGCTAATATGTAATATATGCTTGTACGTGTTGTGGGTTTGTACCTTCATATAATATAACTGTTTTTATAATGATGATGACATTTTTCGCAATATCCTACATCTACGTATAAAATAAAATAGTAAAGACAAGAACAGATTTTATTTGTAATGTACTTAAACAAAACTAATGAATGGTATATTAAAGTCGTTTGACTCATCAAAAATCGAGAACGGAATTTCTTAACACTTGAGTCTTTATGTCTATCCTGTTGAGTGCTGAGGATGAGTGTGAGTGCGTGAGTGAGTGAGATGAGTATTTTTTTAGCTTCACGCTCTATCCCACACATAGCAGGACAGGCAGAGGGAACCTGGAAAACTAGCGTTAAGGTACTCCATTCCCTTTTAGACACATCTGTTCCCCTCTAGATTCTCTATATATTGTATTTACTTTATGTATTCACAATTTTCCGATATTAATTGCTAAATAGCGAATTAATTTATATAGCTATTTGGTAAAGATATATTTCGTTCAATGAAATTGATATATCTTCATAACATGTTGATTTGAATATATGATTCATTTATCCTTCATATGCAAAAGGTTGTTTTTATTATAGTTTTATTCTCGATTCTCAGTAAGAGTTTATTTAAACTTAAATTATTTCGACTTTTCAAGCTTAGATACTAAAAGCGCGGCGTTGAGTTACGTTACATATCACGAAATATCTCGAAAATTGTTAAGTTGGTAGTGGTAGCAAACGAAATTCCTTAACACTAGCCTTTCCCTGTCTATCCTGCTATAAAGGAAAATACATGAAGCTGGTTTTTTTTATTATATCTAAAAAAATATGTATCTAAATACCCTGAAATGTACATTCGTTAATATATGTAGCTAACAGTATGACCTCTACTATTGTTATATCATCCCAATACTACAGTACTTTCTTACAAGAACTTGCTTTGATCTTGAACAAACATACTTTACATAATGAGCAAACGCATACCTCAACGTTCCGCAATATCTCCGGAATAACGAGCTTTCTCTATATATTGGCAAATTAACTTTCTTTTGATTTATCGCTAATTACATAAAATAGTCACTTTGAACAAAATAGGCAAATCGAGAGAGTAGAGTATCCTAGGTTTCTTGTGTTCTGGTTGAATAATAAATGTGCTAGCAGAAATATATTTTGTAAACAAAAACTTTTATAATATTATGCAGGTTCATATAATTTTAGTAGTTGAAAGTGTTCTATTATTTACTTTAAGGTTTTATGATTTTTTTGTGAACAGTATTTCTTAACTGCTAACAGATTTTTAACTTACAATATTTTAGATGTTATATTTTGGTTTTTACTTTTTTAGTAAAAACCAATTTGAATATTTTTTTAGTATAGTATACGATTTAGTATAGTTTACGATTTTAGTATAGTATACGATTTTAGTATAGTATATTAGTATACGAATTTTTTTTAGTATAGTATACGATATTGAATAGAATATTGTTAAGTTTATTACAATTTAGGAGAATTTACAAAATGGAATTATCTTTAGGTTTTGAACATATAGAAAACAAGATATAAAAGATACATAAAATAGATATAGCATTTAAATTACTATTATTTCAACTACTATTTTGTTAATAAAGATAAAGAACTATTTTAACCTTTTTTACGATTTATAAATTCAGCAGCCAGTGTTAGTCAATTCCGAGTTAATAGAATTAGTAATTTAACTCATCGTATGTTACAAAAGCAAACGAAATGGAGCCTATAAATGCTAATTTTGTTCGAACTGAGCCAAGGCCGGCCACGTGCTTAGTTACAACATGCATCTTTGAATGTATTTATGTATATGTATAGCTTTATGCAAACTGTTTGTACTAAAACTTCATACACATACCTATATTTATATAATATCATACTGCATGCTATATTATTATATTTCTACCTACGTTTGTTTGTTTTAACGCCGTGATCTCAAGAATTAGGTTTGTCCGTTTTTCAATCATGAAAGTACTCTGTCTCCGCTCATTCAGTCAGTGTAATAAAGTTTTAAGAACTAAGTATTGACTTAAAAAATGAAATATTGCGTAGGCCGCTTGTTATAAGGAAAAAACGTGTATGTATTATGTTATTTAAACCTTTTATATTTTTACAACGTTAAAAGTATTATGTCATATATACATATAGAGCCATCGTAGCGCAACCGCGCAATGCTATGATTATGAGTTCTATGCCCACTCGGAGGAGTTATTTATTTTCATTCTCATACCTTAGTAACGAGACAATGCGCGACGTTGATTCCCGCCACTCAACACGCAACATCTCGATAATTCAGCGGAATGCGAGTAACGGAGTGGACACTAGGTTCCCTCAGGATCGCCTATCATACTTTGCGAAAATAGCATGAAGCTGAATAACGGATTTCGTATTTGAGTAAAATGAATAATAAAAAAAAGATGTCATAACTTAAATTACACTATAGATGTAAATTAATTTGCCAAATATTTTTTTAAGAAACAAATAGGGTTTTAATTAACAATTATATGAATAAACTATATTAAAGAAGATTTAAAACGTTTTCTTCGAAAAAAATATCTTTTTCAAGCATGAAATATACATACAAATCAGATTCTTACCGATTTTTATTTCATCAATGTATTGAGACAAATTGAAATGGAAGTTATAGATTAAGTGAAAAACCTTATGAATATCTATGTCAATTGATAAAATTACATATTTTATATTATGTTATTTTCTTTCACATCAGTAATCACATTTCTCAAAAAAAAAATACTTTAATAAAATATAAATACATTAATTCTATTATACTTCCTGACTGTTTAAGCAACCGGACAGAAATAAACAATAGCAATCATAAAAAAAAGATAAAAAAATACATAAATGTAGATAAATAGATTATATACATATATATGAATACAAAATTATTATTCGAATCACAAATGACCTTTAATATAGTTAGCAATTCTACACGCATAGTATGTACGAGAGTTTAGGTATACATTTATACACTTGAACTAAGTTGTTTGCGCTTTCATGTAAATAATCATGTTTATAAGACATTAAATAATAAAATCTTGTAAGTTATATCCAATTAATAATAACTCTTTTTTTCTATTTATTTATATTTTAAAAATATTGCGTGTTCTGTTATAACAGAACGTAACAATGTAATTTGTCCAATACTACAGCTTAATTTTTTTTGCTTTGTCTAACATAGAAGAGTCAATCGAAAAAAAACAATGGTCCTGCTTACCATTAAAATGAAACAACTTATATTTAAGAAGATTAATTACATTTAGGAAAAGTTATCTTTCTCTTCCTAAAATTATACATATCACTCAATTTAACCGACTTACTAGTAATTCTAGTTTATTAACGAAAGAAAGTCCTATAACTCCAATTACTTACAATTTAGGATTGATTATTAAGATAATATAATAAATAATTAAGATTTATAATTTATTTTTTTGAGCTTTCTTGCTTTCTTTATTTGACAATTTAATTTTAATATAATAAATATCCATAAAAGACAAATACGTGTAAAAACGAATTTTAATTTGAATTTCAATGATTTTTTAAAAAATAAATCTTTATAATGGAGAGCAAGAAAAAACACGACACCTGTGGTCATTTACTCACAAAAAAACCTCGCAAGTTCGTTCGAAGAGTCTCGTTTACCTTGAAACAGCATTCTTATATATTGTACCTACTTATGTATATAATATAGTATCCACTACCTACTACCTACTGTGTTATTATTGCCATTGTTTGTAATTTCAAGTAATAGTTTAATAAATTGTAACAAATAGTTAAAATAACTTGAGCTTTACATATTTTTTCATCTTCTTTAAAATATAAGTTTATAATAAAGAGATCGTGAAAAAGTATTAATTAATGTTATTATAAAATAATAGATTATATTTTTCATGTTCATAAAAACTAATAAAATATGTTAAGTGCGAGTCGTAATTGCCCGTACAGATTTCAGGATTGTAGGTTAACGAAAATTATACCATAAAAATTGACAAACTTAAATTTGCAGACATATATATTAATTTTGTATGAACTGAACTCCGTTCATAATTACAAATCCATAATTATGAACTTATTAGAGTATTAATCGGTCCATTACTTGTATTCTAGGTAATTACCAAGATTAGTATTAAGTATTAAAACCAGTTTGAATTATATTTATGTATATATGTTATTATTATTCGAGTTTGAGTGGAGAGAACGTGGGAACGTAGTGTTAAGACACCTCTGCTCCCTAGGTCTTGCGAAATTCTCGAGGCATAGAGTGTTGAATGGTGGAACTTAAGGCCGCACTTTACCTCGTTGCTAGAGAAAACAAATAACAATATTTAAAAAATCACTTCCTCGAGTGGGTATCGAACCCACAGCCTGTCGCCTATTGCAGTGACATGCTTGCCGTTAACCCACGAATTGCCTAAAGTTATTTTAAAAAAAAATTAATTACTAAAAATATATATAAAATAATAAATGTTCTATTATTATTCGGATGTAGGTAGTAAATGTGGGAGGATATTTGATTGTTTAGGCAATTTTTAAAGCCGCCTACACAGTTTTTTAACAGCGTAATCTATGTCTATTCAGTATGAGACATTATCAAATATGTACACACCAAGGTCAAAATGGTAAACAAGCATTCAAGCAAATGGTAGAGCAAATTTAACAATCAATCAATATAGTCAATCTTAAATAAATCTTCACAGATTTAAGATTAAAAAAAAAATAAGATTTCGCTTGTCTATTAACTCGTAGCGTACAAAATTGTCGAACAAGTTTTGATCGAGTTACGTGAATTTACGTAATATGTTGTTTTGGGTGTTAAAAACTGTACCGGCGATAGTTAAAATGAACAACTACATATGTGCTCGTACGGAACTCGTACTCTATCACATACGGAAAATTGTGTAATATTGATATGAAAGGCGAATTACATGATCGATCATGTCTTTTATATATTGAAAATTTTAAGTGAGTGACACTTTTGAAAATACCGATAGCTTATAAAATAATATTAAAATTCTATTCGATAAATACTACATACATGGCTTTGTTATATTATTACTTTTCTAATAAACTAATATTTAAGATGCACTATAAGAATGAAATGCGTTGAATCGCTTAAATTTTCCGTCGTATTTTTAAACAAATGAATTGAATCTCAAAACACTTACTTAAATAATCATAACAAGTTGACTCTATATTTTATTTATCTTTTTAAATTAAATCTAATTAAATCTATATCAATATTAGAAAGCTGAAGAGTTTGTAAGATAGACCATTTATTGAAAAAGGCCATACAAATCTTTTTTCTTTAAATTAACCGTTAAGTATATTAATGTGTCATATACACACGCAAAGCCGCAAGTTAAAGTAATATTTATTATATACTTGGCTCACCATTCATATTTCACCTCCTCCATTACTCAATTGTAACGTAAATAGAGAATGACATAACGAAAGATTAAACAAAGAGAGCTAAAGACAATCATTAGTTAAACGCACTTATGGCTATTATTTTATTTATTTATTTTATTTATTTCTTTATTTGTACACCACTTATAAAAAATACAGAAAAAAAAAACAGTAAAAAGAAAAACAAATGTACAAAAAGGTGGCCTTATGGCTAAGTAGCCATCTCTTCCAGACAACCTTAGGGTGAAAAGAAACTGTCATAATATTAAGAAGGTGGGTGGTGGACGTAGTTAAAAAGTATATTAATAAATAATTATTATGTAAATAAGCGAGCTTTATTCCGCTATAGATGACGTACAACGCAGTTTTACTGAGAAACTTATTTAATAAAACCGACGCGTGCATCTTTTTAGGTATTATTGTATAATATTTCTAGTATTATCTGTTTTTTTTATTCAAATTGTATCAAGCACGTAGCAGGGTAGGTGGGAGAAACTGGGAACCTAGTGTTAAGATGCTCCGTTCGCTCACGTATTTTGGGCATGGGTAGAAGGATTGCAGTAAAAATCTGTTGATTCTTTACTTTTTACCCTATCATATTCTGGCCTCGTATATAGTTACTTATATAATGGTTTTTGATCCAATTCCCACTAAAAAATATCAGTTAAATTTAAATGCAAAGTTAAACTCCGTTAACTAAAGTATAGAGACAGCTCTTATAAAGGCAGTAAATTGAGGAAGGCAGTAACCGTCGTAACAATGTGGCACAAGAGCGTGACTGTGACGGTAGTAGGTTCGATTTTCATTCGGGATTGAAATATTTAATATTTCTTAATTTTCATGTCTTTGCCTTGAGAACAAGTTCCACTATTGAGCACTCAACGTCTCAATTGGCGGAGAGTGGAGGGACGGAGTCTTTTAAAATTATTTTCCCTCTGACTACCTTGCTATTTGTGAATTATAGTGTAAGCTAAAAAATGGAATGGTAGATATTATAGAAGTCTATATTAAGTTTAGTCGAACTATATTTTCCGTATAACGAATCGTGAAAGTACATGTAAATTAAAAACTTCTGTATAATAAACTTCAGTGAAAGACCTGAATTTAATAGTCGTAAAGAAAAGAAAGAAATTAAATAATTATTCATTATTTAAATATAATATTTCACTCATAATTATTTATTAGTATTCGCATAGCTACATTCGAAAGTTATAAATATTTAGTTACGAATTAATTCAGAACATTAAAATAAGCGTTTCGTAAATAAAACGTATAATATGCCTATAAATAAATATAATAATTGCATTTGACTATTAGTTTGTTTTTTACTCGTGTGTAGTTCAAAACACATTTACATTTTTATGTGTATTTTCCGGTCAAACATGTTTGTAAAATTGTATGCCAATTTAGAAAAGTAGCTATATATTTTTCCCACATGTAGCAAAATAGACAGAGAAAGAGAGGTAACCTAGTGATGATACTCAACAGCACGCTTTGATGAAACTAAAAATGATGGGGAGATCTATGAAAACGAAATCACCTACCGCTAAACTCAAACCACACTATGGCGATTTTAAATATATAATTTATAAAATTTTTTTTTTTTTTTTTGGAAAATATAATAATGCTTTCAAATAATGCTGTCAAAATCACATTAGCAAAATATGGATAGTCCAGACATTATTGTAGAAACATGTTATTAGTATTATGTTACAATTTAATAATTAAGGAATAACCTTCGAAATGAAAAAATATATTATAAACTTTTTTGTGCTATTAGCGACAACGACACTTTCACACGGTTACATGGTTTTACTGTCATAATATATATTATAAACACAAGATGTATATGTTACGTAAAGTGAATTATTTACCCGGATAATCATTTCTACACAATAATTTTATAAGTACACAAAA
Source organism: Heliconius sara (assembly GCA_917862395.2). NCBI lineage: Eukaryota > Metazoa > Arthropoda > Insecta > Lepidoptera > Nymphalidae > Heliconius > Heliconius sara. The sequence goes on from OU860791.1 coordinate 18,585,655, forward strand.
ATGTTGTATCTATATGAAAAAAAAATCGCACTGTTGAATTCCGCCACTCGACACGCAATGTTTCGTAAATTAGGAAGGAAAACAGAGAATGAAGCGTTTTAGCACTAGGCTACCTCTCTAGCCTGCTATTCGAGAAAAAACTTGAAACCGATTGATTAATATTATAAAATTATATTTATAGATATACATATATTTGCTCTATGTGACCTAATAATTTCTGTTACTGACCGCAAATCTAACCGCAACCTCTATAGGGTACTTGTATCCTATAAAGGTTTGGTATCTTATATATTATTATATAGAGTACTGTCTGCATTTTGAAATAATCTAAAAAACCTAAGTGAATATTTTATGTTGTAAATTTAAGTTCTTTTATGTTTTACAGAAACAAAATTGCCTCTACTTTTTAATAATTGTTATTACTGTAAGAAAAATCTATATTATATTTTAATTTTAAGTTACTTTTAAGGTATAATATTAAGGTACTTATAAGTTAAAACAAGCTTACAAGTAAATAAGACACATACTAACCTAATGTTTGTCAACAGGTACGAGAGCGGCGTCCATTCCTTCGTCGTACCAAAGCCACTGCACCCCCTGACGTCACTGACTCCGACATCACCACTCCATCCCTCGAAACAACCACGAGCAAGTTCACAAGACGAGGCAACAACAGGTTCAAGTTACGGAAAAATGAAAATGATGTCGAGAAAGCGGAAAATAAGACATCTTCAACGGTCGCGCCGCAGCGTAGTGAGAGACCGCGCAACTTCGTACGCCGGCGGCTTGGAGGGGCGAGCTGTGAGTCCGGTTCTTGCATTCTATACAAATGACGCAATTTCCTATTATATACACACAAATAACGACTCTATTTACTATTTTTTACACTTATTTTTTTACTAAAATAGCTTGTAATATTTTTCAAATGAAGATCTCATGTAAAGTATACAGTGCATAGGTCTTTGATTCTCATAGAGTATATTGAAAGTTATTTAATTGGCGCTTCAGACTTTTCTTTCGATTTTTTTGTATATGTCGCCTTGACTAAAGACACGTCCCGCCAATCATTGATACTAGAAGGCTACTTGTTATGGTTTCGAAACATAAACTAGGTATTATGGAGGTGTGGCAAAGTTGTTAAATATGAAATATACCTTCTGGAATATGAAGTTAGAACGAAATAATATATTAGTAATTCATGAAAATAAGTACAGTAATTTCAACATTAAACTTATATGTAGGGTTACAAATCAAATTATTTTACTTTGATTGTAATTTGTAATTGATAATTTTGGTAATAAAAATGATGTAGATAAAGCGCCACGTTCAGTTCCACCATTCATCAAGCAATGTTCGATAATTAGGCGGAAAAAAGGAATGGATGACTTAATTCATATCTTCCTCTGCTTATCCTGCTATATGGAATAAAGCGTGGATATGCTTTTTCATTACCTGTAATATACAGCTTTACTAGCTTTATTTTATATCGATTTGATTATGTTCTGAAATAATAAATAATTTGTAAAAATCAAAAGAGCTCATTAAACTTGGCAGAGGAGACGAGCTACGCTTATTAATAGATAACTCTGTCACCAATTTTGACATTATTTTTTTTATTTTAAATTCAATTTTCTTTTTATATACTGTTATGCTGTTGCTTTAATTTTTTATACTACTGAATTGTGTGATTCCACTCTATTTTTTATATTATCAAAATATATATATCACACACTCACAATGTCATATAATTATATATTTCAAAACGGAAATACTTGTATACATTATAGCAAAATTAAGGCCAAAATAAAACCTTACTACAAACATACGCTATAGGTCAACACGTACTTAGTACGAGTACAAATGACCGTGACAGTGTTTACAATATCTTGACGTCCTTATCTTCTTGGCAAATATCATTCGGACTAGTTGGATAAATATATACACGCAAAATAAGCCTATATTTTATTTAAAGTAAAGACTATATATAATAGTACGTAGAGTTTCACAATTGAAATTGTGTAATTGTCACGTTATAATGAATCAGGCATAAGGTCGTCTAGAACATGTTTTATTAATGAAAACGCTTAAACTCGTTCTGGTGTTTGTGTGTCCATCATTTCCTATCGCATGTTTTCTCTTGAACATTGATGGAGGATGTGAGGTGTGGCGGCAGGGCCGGTGCGACGAGTTATAAAAAATTAATATTAAATATTTTCTAGTTTTATGTTAATCTGCTTTACGCTTCTTTCGCATATCAGGGTAGGTTGAGTGAATACTCCTATATTCAGTGAAGTAACACTCTTTTTTGCTTTTCACCAAAACTCAAGACATTGCATGTGGAGTGGTGGTGCTCAACACCGCAATATACTTTCTTCAGCTTCTGAATTTCATATATAACAGTGTAGTTAGGTCTTTTCTTTTTAGTTAAATGCACAAGGTACATGGCTATATAACGATATACATGATTCTATATGACTGAGTATATATTAGAAGATTATACGTTTTTTATTATATTATGAGTTACTTTATTTCCTTTGTTTATAACTTTTTTAAAACTTTGGAAACCGTCCAAGGTTCAAATCCCGCTCGCTACGTTCTAATTTTTATACGTTACGTTTCTTAATAAGTATTTTTTGTTTCCTAAGTGTAGAATGACACTTAAAAATGTTTAAAATGTTTATAAAGTTATATACTTACGCTTATAACTTAAATCCTCTTAAGCCGGCCAACTACGTTTAGTATTCATTAAGCACATACCGATATTGTAATGCAAGCTTATTGCGCGTTGAAGTCTTTTGTATACAGAATATATCTGTCATAGAATATTTAATATACATACCTATTACGTCCTATGACAATAATTATAATTAGTAACAAAATTATTTCAATTGTGGCCTCAGAGGTACAAGCATGTGACAGTTTGTGGGTTCGTTTCCCATTTGAATAAATTAAATATTAATTATTTTCGCTCTGGTGTCGAGGCAAAGTTAACATGCAATGCGAAATAATAACTAGATAAAGTGAGAATTAGAGATCGAAATTTAGGTTCCCTCTGTCTACCCTGCTATGTGCGAGATATAGCGAACCTAAAAAAAGTTACGAATACATAAAAAAATTCAGGGGCATGCAAATAAAATTTCGAAATAACTATACAATTAAACCAATGTAATATATATGTAGAGCATGACAATTACCTACTATTGTACCATTGAACCAAACGTCCATGGCAAAAAAGCGACAACAACCATTTTTGAAATATTACAAATTTCTAATGCAATAGGCACCTATGTATGTTTGGTATTTATGCATACTACACGTTACCAACGTTCTCACGCGAACGATTAATGTACAGTTGAGCAATTTTGTTTAAAACGCAGCGATTATTTGCTTAATCATGTTTAATAATATCCGCTGATAATCAAAAGCTGCGACATGATCTGCTTTGCTGTTTTGTTTTTAATGCTTTGGCATTGCCGTGGTGCTAAATAAATAATGATATATGTAAAATAATATATGGTACATTATAAATAAAATGTAAAAAAATAAAGTGGCGCAGGGGCACAAGCGTGTAGCTGTAATGGCGAAAGTTGTAGATTCCATCTCTACTCCAATTTGGCGAAAATTAGGGAGCGGAATGTCTTAGCTCTAGGCTCTCTCTGCCATCATTCCTTTAGAAAGGTGCTTACAGAACAGTACACTAGTTGCTTTCTTGAGTCTTTTCTTGAACATATTATTTTGTCATTAGATTCAAATAAAACTTTTTTCTTATTTCAAAGTTGGACGGTTTCCAAGAGATATTTGTTTCCTATGTCAAAATCAAAGCAAGATAATTTCTTATTAACACCTGTCATGGTCGATGTCTTTTACTCACTAATATTTGTGTACGAACAATCCAACCATATACGCTAATAAGTTCTGTCAACACGCTTTGAACTCTACCACTGATAAAATAAAGTTAAATTTACGAAATATTTGATAGATAATAAATTATCGTAATTTTTGCTTTCGAAATTCTTCACGGTGTCGGAATTGCAGAGTCAAGTTCTCAGCGAAACCTTGAAGATTCACTTGTGTAATAAACAAAATAAATTTATCAAGACATCTATTATTTCATTTAAAAGTAATACTGTCCCTATACATGTAATTCATCTCAAAGTACGATATTTTACTGTGAGTATAAGAACTTCTCTCTCCATTCCGAAAATGACTATATTAAAATTATTATCATCTCCCCGCTCTGGCAAGATAAGGCGCAGCATTAGGTTCTGCTACTTAATATGCAATGCTAGAATTTGGGCAAGAGCCTATTATGCGAGAAAATGCGTAAAGAAAACAGAATTACCATTGCAATTAGCACTGGCTGTAAATAGAAAGAAATATATATATATTAAATTGAAAATACTTAATTATTTCGTCTAAGTAAGATTAACCTAACGTAACGTATAATTACTTATAATTTAACTGCAAATGATTATCTACTTACTAATTATAATTATGCATTATCTAATTAATTATAATTATATCAATTGCTTTTTTAATCGTTAAAGTTTGTAGTTCTGTGAAAAGTGACTTTGAAGGCTGTATACTTAAATATTTATAATTATGCTAATATTATTAATTAATCCGTGCTGCGTCACTACGAACAACTTAGACTACGCACAACGACTACCTTTTTTACTCTGGTTACAAGAGAAAGCACAGCGTTGATCTCCACCACTCAACTCGCAATGTCTCAGAAATTGGACGTGACCTGAAGAACAGAACGTCATAAAACTAGGTTCCCTTTGCCTTTGCCTTTGCCTTGCATATTTTATGCAAGATACAACATAAAGCTAAATAAATATGAATTATTATTCTATTTATACAGAGTAAGGAGATTCAATTACATGGAATTCTATTCTCAGCATAAAACAAATCGACTCTAATACAAAAATGATGACGAAAATCGGCTGAATCTTGTAATTTTATTTTAAACGCAATATAACTAAATAGCTCAAATTACGGACAGTAATATTATCTCAATAAGAAATATAAACATGCCTGACTAACAGTTTACAAGTTGCCTTAAAAAGCGAGAGAAACCGTGCGCCGCGGCTATGGCTATGGTGAGGTGAAAGCAACCGGTCAAGTGTAACGGCTTTCTTGCATTACGCAATCTATCTATTAGATAATCATTAGTGACTAGAATGTTTGGCAAAATGACTTATATGTATAATTTGTAGAATGATCATAGATTCCATTCGTTTCTGTTCATAATTATATCATGTATTTGATGTTGTTTGAAATCCTCTGAGAGAATCTAGTATGGCAAACGGTAGTACCTTAATAGGAACAGAGTCCTGGTCTTAAGACCAGGTTCCCAAATTCCCTCTTCCTATCGTGCGCTTTAAAAAAAGAATCGAGCGTTACATTTCTGTTTTCTTTCGGTCTTTCTGTTCGACTGTTCCGGCACAGTAAGTCATGACGGTAGATTTTTAAACTGATCGGAGATACCATCATTCTTATGTTTATTGGCAATTCAAAATTGCTTGCCATAAATATATTATTATTTTGATAAATTTTTCTAAAATAAATAAATTTCATTTTATTTAAAAGAACAAACAACAAAGTACAACTTGCATTTCACTTAAACAGATAGAAGAAATATTATATATATTTTTACTAAAGTATATAAATCCAAAATTAAATTTGTATCCAAACTATCGTCGTGTCTGTGAGTTACGGTAAAATGTAATATTTGTTTTGTTTTTTTTGTGTGTAATTTGAAACCTTTTATTGCAAACCTTTTTTCAGTTCGAAGATGTCTACTAACTAACTAAGTAACCAATTACAATGGCGTTAATTCTTCTCAATAATCACTATGATCTAAACGTCTTATCGTTTATCTCAATCATACAATAGTTAACCTTTTTAACCGTTGAATCTGATTACATACAATTTGATAGACGTGTTAACATTTTGCAAATATTTGCTTACTTCAATTTGAAACTACCAGTTTTATCGCAGATTCTACTACGTTTGGGTGAAATTATGTTTATTTGAAAGAAATTCAAAATTATAGTTTAAAATTATATTTTTAAAGAGCCTAGGTCAGTCATGGCGTAGGGGCACAAAGTGTGACTGTAAAATGGATTGGTTGTGAGTTCGATCCCCACTTCATTTCTTCGCTGGTGTTGATCCAAAGCGCTGCGTTGGGTTCCGCCACTCAACACGCAATGCACGCAAACTTAGCGGTAAGTGGGTAACGGAGTGTCTTAACACTAGGTTCCCTCTGCCTACCCTACTGAGTGCGAGATACAGCTTGGTGCTGATTTGATTTATTTATATTATTAAATTTTATTTTTTAACATTACGCAACTAACACATTTTGATTGTGGTCAAAACTTCCTTAATTGTCAACTTTTCACAAGGATTCGATTTCGTCTGTCATTTCAAGCCTATATCCATAATTATTAATAAAACATGTAAAAATGTTACTTATATTTAGACTACAACAATGAATAAGCTTTAGGGTCTTTTAAATTTTATTTTTCATTTAAATAACTATATTTACATATTTATAATACAAAATGAGTGTCGTGGGATAACGACCTGTTTAGAAATCCTATCCATTCATCCAACAGTCCCACGCTCTTGTGACACACGCATTTTCTCCGCTCATTTTCTCTTGAGCAACTCGAGCGTTAAATCGACGTTTATATGAAGTTAATGTGGTGTAGTAGTTGGTGGTGGTGGTTTTGGGTTCAAATTTCACCTGGTGGCGTTTGCATTGTATTTAAGTAATTCTTAATTCTCTACTCTGGTAGACAAGCGCGGGATTAATATTCTTAGCACGTATTGTTTCGACAATTTAGAGGAAAATGGGAACGAAATGTACTTAATGTTATTTTTTTGGCCTATCCTGTTATATAGGAAAACGCGTGAAGTTGCTTTTTAAATTCCAAAAAGTATTTATCAATTTTATTTACGTAATCACCTTAAAATATGTAACAATTTTACTCATTCGCGGTGCTGTCAAGGATTAGGCTGTGTATAGGGAATGATTATAGGTTTCATTTCCACTCATAGGAACGTCTAAATTAATATTATTGTTATTTTTTGTTATCCATTATGGGTATCGTGTAATTTTACGTTTCATTAATCAAATTTATAAAATTCGTAACTTAAGGAAATAATAAAATCGACTTTTATAATATAATTATAGAATAAATTGATTTTAAGAAACATTCCGCATTTTCGAAATTTTAAGTCCGAGACAATCTATTGTTAAAATTAACATCAAAACCAAAAATTAATTTTAACGAATAAACTAGTATCTAATTATATTAATACTTTCGAAGACAATGGAACTTTTAACGCCGCGTAATTTCTCACAATGCTTTATATAATTTTATTATATTATATAATATATTAATAAGTGCTTCCCAAATACATTATTATAAAAGAATGTTGATAGAATAAAAAAATGTCACGAACTTTATGAATTTATAAGGTTTCTTTTTATAATTTTTAATTAAACCATATATTTCTATACAACAAAATGCAGGAAAAAAATACATTTGATTATTGCAATAAGTAATTATATAGTAAAATAAACGTTATATTTCTATGGATATACGCATATTTAAAGAAATAAAATGATTATAAATTTAATTTACTTTCCCCAAAAAAAGATTTATAAATAAATAACGCATATTTTTACTCAGTTTGAGATTTCACTTTAATTTCAACGACGTATTATAAAACTTGTTTCCTAGTATGTACGTATCCAGATCAAAAAATTATACTTACAAGTTACGCATAAGGAAAAGTTTTTATATAATTTTTAAAGTAAGGTCTTTTAAAAGTAGCATTTTACCGCATTTCGTTGTGAAATGTATGGATCGAAGAAATGGGAGCAGATTAATCAATGTTATTATTGAGGTTTGATGTAATGTTACCTATAGGTTCCTTTTACAGAAACATGTTACTTCAACTTTCCGTTATTATCCGTTTATTATATTCAATAATATTTATTATAACAAAATGCTAGTGGATATAATATAATATAATATGATATGATATAATATAATCCCTATTTGGGGAAAACAAAATTATTTTTTATTTTTACGCTATGGTAATATTTTTAAAATGCAATTTCTTTATCAATTAAATTGGGTGAAATATGACGAACTAAGTATTTTATTACTAGTCTCTCTCTTCTTCTTATGCTGCTAAATACAGGGTTAAGTCGAGAAAAAAAATATAAATAAAAAGATTGGCTACGCTATATACTTCCCACCCACACCACAATGCTTTTAAATTGACATAGCAATATTTAAAAAAAACAGACAACAATTGACATTGTATATAAAATCGATTTGACGACGAACAGTTAATATAATTTTATCCGTCGACAACTATTTAATGACCTATGCGGCATTGAGTTCCGTCAATCAACACGCAATGCCTTCAGAACTCGGTGGAAAGTGGGGAATGGAGTGTCTTAACACTAGGTTCCCTATATTAGATATTCTGCCTATCCTGCTGTGTGCGGGATACAGCGTGAAGCTGATTTATTTTATTTTGATTTAAATATCTGTAAAAATTATATAACAGTTTTGTTCAAGTAAAAATAAAAACAAAAAGTATACAATAGCACAAAAGTAATTTCGGTTATATTTATTCAGAAATTTTATAATAAAATAATTTTTACTAACTTTAAATCGATGGTTTTTATACTTTTCAATTGTTATACAAGAGTTTGGAAAGCGCTTACCACTTCATAAAACTAAATTTCATACTTTTTCAATATAAAAATATATATAGACATAATAATAATTAAATTGATACTGAGACCAGTTGTGGCGTGCGACTATCTACGTGACAGGTTGTGGGTTTGATTACCACTAGAGAAAATGAAATGAAAATGTTGAATGATGAAATTAATATGTTCAATTGCTCGCTCTAGTCACTAGGCAAACATTGATTCCGCCACTCCGCCACTCACGCAATGCGGAGGATTTTAACACTATTTTCCCAGGTTTCCTCTGCGTACTCTGCTATGTACGTGATACAGCGTAAAGCTAAACTATAATATTTTTTCTTCATACATTCAAGCACAGTTGTTGGTATGATTATCATTATTTTAAAAAAAATATTACTTTGCTCTGATTATGCCGTTAGATTTATTTCTACGAAACAGAAACGGAGTATATGATACTCCGTTTCTCAGAAACGGAGTATATGATACTCCGTTTCTCAGAAACGGAGTATATGATACTCCGTTTCTCTTTCTAGACTAGATTCTCTATTACCAAGCTGACACACAAAAACACTTGTTTAATATGCTAAAATAATAGAACTTAAAAGGTGTTTCTCACTCCATCTTACATCTACCTAAACAACCATTGTCTGAGATGCGATTGTTTGAAATGTAGTCTAACCTCTCCTTAACGAACGCATTTAACTAGCGCCGTTATATACGGACAGACGAGACACATTTCCGGCAATTTCTCGGTCTACGAGTCACAGTTACATTGATTATAATTTGTTATTGTTTTCATTAATACTTTTTTTTATTTTATTATAATATATATTTGTTTATACATAAATAAAATGGATATAGAAATAACTGGTTGTATAATTGAGAATTGAGGCCATCGTGGCACAATGGGTCTATCAATCGTAAAGCGTAACCTAACCGTAAAAGCTATGCTTGTAGGTTTGATTCCCAATCAGAGGATGCTTTTTATAAAGCACGGCACAGTTTCACTATTCAAGACGTATATCTCGAAAATTGGACGGATATTTGGGAACGGAGTATGTCTACCTTACCTTTACCCGTGGTAGAGTCACGTCGCCAGCAATGGCAACACGCAAGGGCAGACTCGACCGGATCATTACCACCCCCGGCATTTAAAACCGGCGTGAAGTAGTGGCTTTATGCCACTGCGTTTCGCATCAGGTAATGCTGGGCCCCGGCGCCCAACCCATCTTAAAGGCCAGCAACGCACCTGTAGCTCCTCTGGGATTGCACGGGATCGTGGGCGGCGGTAATCACTTACCATCAGGTGACCCGCACGCTCGTTTGCCGTGTCTTTTCCATAAAAAAAAAAAAAAAACCTTTACCCCTCGTCTTACTATGCGGAAAGAAATGCAGAGAGAGAGAGTGCAGAGGGAACTTGAAAACCTAAAGTTAAGAAACTCCGTTCGCATTAAGACTCTTCCGTCCCTCACTTTAATCCGAATGCTGGAGAATTATTAATCTTCTACTTAATACATTTCTTAAACAATATTTCCATTTTATTTTATGTAAATTTTCTTCAGCGAAACCAATATTGGGCTACAAATGACTACATAAATTAACGTTATAATTTTCTTCTTCTAATAGCCACTACTGCCAAGCCAACCGTAAGCTCAACTCAAGTTGTCCTACCATCACGTCGGCCGTTCAGAATAGCGAGTCGACGTCGTCCCCTTTCCACTACCACTACCACCACAGCCAAACCTACAACTGCACTAGTCGAGAGTGAAGAGGCTTTACAGGATATTGGAGATATTGGTAAGATAATATATGAAAAACCTTTTTTCTACATACTTTGAATAAATTTTGTATAGACAAAGACTATCAAATCAAACCAATTTAGTAGATAAAATAAAAACTCATAATATAGATAATTTTCTTTCTAAAAATGTAACCTTCAAAATATTTTCTTTAATCAAACTTCTGTTTTAATCCTTCTAGATGACATAGAAGATCCTTCTTTAACACCAAGTACACCTCGAGCATCTCTCAACGTCCAAAGACGGCGTCCTCTCGTCCAACTCAAGATAGATGACCAGAATCCATCAGCAACAAATGAAGAAGAAAAGAAAAGGCAAAGTAAGAAGTTTAGCGCCAGCTTCAAACAAAATCAATTGGACGAATTGTTAAAACTAAGAGCGAGTGCCGAAGAAATTGATATAACTACGGAAGGAAAAACTACTTCAGATGGTAAGTTATTCTATACCTATAGGGACAACACTTTCGATTTTCTTGGTTTGTGCCAATTTTATTGATATGTGTAAGGTAATTCTAGGTAATTCTAGTTAGTTATTTTTTTAGCTTCACACTATATTGTGCACATAGGCAGGAGGCATTGCGTGTTGCGTGGCCGAATTCAACGTTGCACTATGCCTTGTTATCAAAACGAGGAAAATTAAAATATTTCATTTCTTTGAGTGGGAATCGTATACAAAATATATCGCGTTTAAAATGAATTTCTATTGTTATATCCATCTTGTATATTATCATACTATTAAAGAATATTATCCATAATGTTTTGGTATTTAAATTTGATTTTGGTATTTAAATTTATTTTCGGTTAAATGCAATTAAAAAAATAAACAAGTTTTTTTCCTGGTATAATAGAATACTCTGTTTATAATATTTCGAGAGTAATTTAGCTTACATAATATAAAAACCCTTAACAGTGCCTACATGATACAGTATTAATTACTAACAGTAAATACAATAACAATGAAGTGAAATAAAGTTAACAGGTTTAAGAACAACTTATCAGATCATAACAAAAAGTAATATTATTGCATTTATTATATTTTTTTCAACAGATATAAGTGCTGAAACTGCAGTCGCATTAGCAGCACACCAGCTCTTAGCAGCTCCCATACCAATCATACCAGACTACGACGAAGAGTTCTTCACGACGAAGAAAACACCTAAAACTATAGTAGACTACAAATTCACGAATCCAGCTTACACTGAGGAATATTTCAAAACACAAAGTTATTCAGACGAAACTCAAACTTATAGCACAAGACAGAGACTAGTGGAAACTTCTACACCTAATTACCGTCCTACTGACACTAACACACCAAGGTTAGCTGAAGGCAGTTTTACTACATCTTCATTCACCAGTCGATTCTCCAAACCAGATTCAAATGTGAACCCAACACTTCCCGGAGTAACACTCAGTTTGGGTTCACAAAACGCGGAATCCACAGCTCGCTACAACCCTACAGAACCTACACCGTACACCACAGAAAGTTACGAATCCCGAGTTTCTCGACCGGGATCTTTAAACACTATATCATTAGATGAGTCCACTGTTAAACTAGCACCAACTTATTCTACGGGATTCACTAGCAGGTCCCGACCTTCAGGGTTTTCCCCGAACTTGGTTGATATAGATAGTGATATAAAATCGACGGTCAGGTCGGATTTGGGTCCATCTACAGCTAGATACGAGGGTTCTAGCGAGAAGATTCCGGTACCATTATTTGTGGAGTATTCGTCGGGTGGACAAGGCTTGCAAGAGCCTTCGTACTTCACCAGGGAATATTTGTTGGAGTCGCCAGTTACTAAAGCATATGATGGTGAGCTCACTTTTACTAATTATAAATTAGTTAAGATTTAACAAAAAACTAATTTTTTTTATGAAGTAACTATATTTTTTATGAAGCGTTACTTGAAAATCAACATTATGCCTTAAAGTGCAATCAATTTTTAATTTATATTAATTTAAATTTGATATATTAATATATATTTTTTTTTTATTGACTGTTTTAATTTGTTAACAAAATGAAACTGTTTTTGTATATTGCTTAATTTAATATCGATAATTTTATTTGAAAAACCCTTTATGCAATAACCATATCATAAAGATCCAAATAGTGATAATAAAGTGATGAAGAAATATATGACGCAAACGAACACATCGTTTGAATCTGCATTTTCTTGCTCTGATAACCACAGAATTATATAACTTGATTTTAAACTGTGCTTCTATTCGTTCAATTTTTATTTTAAATAATTGTTATTCTGAAAAGTTTTAAAAATTGTCGCTATCGATTTATTTTGAAATTAAAGTTTATATCTTTTATTTAAAGTAGCTAGAAATATTTACTTATATATTTTTATATATTTTTTACAAATGTTCCTAATATTTGATTAAACCTTCACTAAAAAAAAACGAAATATTTTAGATGAATATCAATTCCTGTCACCGGGAACGACGCCACAAACGTCTACAAGAAAACCACTTAGAAGGAAAACTATTTATCGAAGAATTTCCACCACACAATCACTCACATCTGTTATACCACAAACTACACAAAAACCTAGAAGAACTACTAGAAAACCATTCGAGAAAATTCGAAAAATCCCCGTACAGAAAGAAACTCCGAAAGAAATTGTTCAAGAAGACGTTAGTGAGAAAGAAGAAGTTAAAAAAATAACAGTTCAAAAGCGTCCAGTTCAAAAGATTAAGTTTCAGAAGCCCCCAGTTCAAAAAGTTCAAGAAGCGGTCGCGTCAATAAGACCGATCACTGATTATGATTATTATGACGATAGTGAAGAGAAAATAGCGGTGAACTATGAGGGAGAGAAGAAGGTTGTTTTACATGGGAAAGGTCAGTTTTATTATTTGGCTCTGTCTTTATTAGATATCTTTCCTCTTCATTTAACTAGATTTTCATACTATATTTTTGTATACTGTATCTTTTTGTTCATCTTTCGTTATTTTGTTATATACGATTATAATCGTAGCATATTAAAATTGGAAAAAGCTTCAAAATAAAATACAATTCCTTCTAGAATACGGTTTCTATGCTAACAGTTCCCAACCTTAACACTAGTTATATTATATATCTAATAATTATTCAAAACAAAGTACATGATTAAATTAAATACATTTTTTTTAATAAACAGGCAAAATCGAATGTCTCGACATTGGTAACTTCCCGCATCCGACCTCCTGTAAGAAGTTCATCTCGTGCGCTCGTATGGAGAGCGGCGCAGTACTGGGATGGGAGTACATCTGTCCCAAAGGACTATCGTTCGATCCCGTTGGAGGGATATGCAACTGGTCCGCGGGATTGGGGTGCAATGAGAAGGATGTGTGATAGAAGATGTGAGCCTTGCAAAGTCATTTTGTTGGATTTATACTAGTTGTATAGTGGATATTCCAAGTGATGTTTAAAAATTTTGATTAGTAATGCTTTTTCTTATTAAAAAGGATAGAGATGACATCACGTCATATGTTTTCATTAGTATTTCAACAAAATAACTTTGCGAGGTTGTAACTTTATATAATCGGTTGTTGAATTCGTTATATTTGACCCGCGAGTCATATCTTAGTACATGGGTTGTCAACTTTACTCAGGTTACTATAATTTTATAAAAATACTCTCATTGTAATTTATAATTTAAAATATTATAGAACTTTTTAATGGCAACACTTTCTGTCAAAGCACAGATCAAAGGCCTGTATTTATGCACCGGTACTTAAGATCGATCTTAAGATGCTTTTTTCATTCATAAATTACGTATCTCAAGATCTATCTCTGACTTAAGAATGATTTATAAATAAGGGCCTAAAAGCTAATACTCACTAGTTGAATGTGTAAAAGTAGAGCTTTTTTACAAATTGGCTATCGTATTTATAAATATAAAATATAATTAATGATATATTTATAACTATCAATTTGCTCTATTTTTGTACTTTAATTAAAAATAAAAATCACTGCCAATTGTATACCTTTTTGTATTTTTATACACAACTACTTTTAGGCGTTGTCACAAAATTTTTCTAAGTTAAAATGTAGATATTGTCTATGGTTTTACTATTTTATAGGAAGAAGTAGCTCCAAAATGTGCCTTAATTATTTTACAATTCTTAGAATAAGTTATATTACGTGAATAGGAAATATAAAAATAAAAAATATAAATATATATTGTTGTTTCATTTATTTCTAGGATGATTTGAATTTTCCAAGTCCCAAACTAGCATTAGAGTAGAGTTGGAGATTCAAATAATAAAAGATAATATTATTTTGAACATTTTTTAAGTTTGATTCCACACTTAGAAAAGAAAAATATGTTTTTAAACATTGTAAGCGCACGTATAAGATTTTCGACGTTACCTGATTCGAACATATAATGTAATAATCAGAGATTCAAATTTTTATGTTTTGTAAATAAAGTATCATATTACTTTTAGAGGCATTTAGAGAGCATATTAGAGGTAATAGATCTGAGATGATGATAGCTAACAAAAACAAATTTATCTTATAAGCTCAAAGAAACCAATTTAAAACTTTGGTTTTTTTTTATTTCGTTGCGTGGCGCAGAGGCACCCGACTGTTAACGTGAGGGTTGTAGATTTAACTTACATTCGGAGGAATGAGTTATTTTCATTCCCTTGTAATGGTACAAAAAGCACTTAGTAAAAGTCAAAGTCAACTAAACACATGTTTCGTTAGGAGTTACTCCGTGCTGCCGCCCTCTGCGTACCCCGGGTTGTGCGGCATTTTAAAAATCCCGCCACACGAAAGTTATCACTAATTATTCATTCATATTTACTTTATATACCCCTTTTAATTTTTTTTTACGAAAAATGCACTTTATTTTGATATATCATGTGAATTTTGAAATACTTTGACAATTTTATGTTTCGCCTTATTTCGGTCAGACAGGAATTTATATAGAATTTTAATTACATAAAAAGAAAATTGTATAAATTTAAAACACAATATTTATTTATAAAGTCCTCTTGCTAATATTAACATAACCAATGCCAACACATGTCATTTTGATCTTCTGAACAGTTCCCAGGGTGTCTTCATCATCAGATGCTTCATCATCATCATCATCATCATCAGTTCTCATCACTTCTAGTTTAAACATCACTCCAAAAAATTCTTTAAGATGTTGTAGAAATTTAATAGTGTAGTCAGAGAGTGGACCCACCTAAAACAATGGTTGACTTAATACTTTATTGATATGTGTTATAAGTCTGATAGTTTGTGAAGATGGATGAATGTTTGTTTGTCTTTCATGCAAAAACTACAAAATGGGATTTAGATAACATTTCACAGTAAAATAGCTAGCAAAGATTTTGTATAATTTGACTATAAGATACCATTAAGTTGCAGCAGCCGAAGCCATCGGTTAAAAAAAAACAACACTAAAGTAAAACAAATAATACATACAATGCACTCGCTAACATCCTTCTGTCCTAAAGCCATCCAAAGTGCTAAAATCCATTGAAATGCTGAATCTACTGCACCACCACGGTTAATCTCATCCAACAACTTAAGTGCACATTCTTTACCGAGGTCTTCAGGTAGGGTTGTCTCACCTGTACCTACTTCTGCTGATTTCTAGAAGAAATAGTACAATATAAAAATAAAAGTAGCTTCATGTGATATTCCACTTAAGGCAGAGTAGACAGAGGGCAGGGCAACTAAATAAAATATCAACAATACTCACTGCTTCAGCACAAAAGAAGGTCTTCTCATTAGTCTCTGCTATCAAACTGATTCCAAAACCGGGACTCTTCCCAGCATTGGAGCCTCGACATTGATCTGTATTTATATATACATCTGGCAGGAATTTCAACATTACCTAGAATAATGTAAATATAATATGATTTTAAAACATTATTACATTTTAGTAATAAATATGTTGTATTTGTAAATATTTTTGCAACTTTATTTATCAATAATAATTGTTGCTGTAGTAAAGTGGAACAGTATTGGGCTCTCAATACGAATGGAAATTTTGAATTTGATTTTCACTCAAAAAAGGAAAAGAAAGAATATATTTAAATTATTTTCATTTTCCCATTTATGTAGGTAAGACATGGGAGTGGGCTAAGCTATTAGGGTGAAAAGTGTCTTTGCTCATTAACTCTCCCCATGCAGCTGCAGAAAAATAAATTATAGAAATTATACTGTAAATTAATAAGAATTAAAATAAGAGTTCAATATTATTAAAAAAAAATCATATTCTCAAAATACATACCCCTTTAGCAGATTCAACAACTCTATTAGCCATAGTGGGTGACACTCGTAAAGCATATACTACTCCTCGTATTCTCTTGACGAGGCCCCATTGTCTCCATTGTAAGGGCCTTAGGTGTCTTCTTACCGGACATTTGAATACTATTTCACCTCCACCAAGTGGTGGAGCTCCTGGAAATAAAGCAATTATATGTTTATTTAAAAAATAAAGTGTATTTATAGCTAACTAGCTTCTATCTATGGCTTGCCTCCACTGTTCTGAGATTAGTATATTTAACCAGACAAATTCTTTAATGTTTATAATTTTACTATTGATACCATATAGATAGATGTCGCTTTACATAATAATAATAATATAATAATAATACTTTATTGCACATGAAAAAAAACAACACAATTTACATAAAATAGTTAAATTAACATGTGCAATGGCGGCCTTATCACTACAAGTGATCTCTTACAGGCAACCATTAAAAGTGGACTTTATGTAAGAAGACACAGTCAGGCTCAAAAAGTATTACGTAACATAGTAAAAAGCAAGAAAAAAAAAGTAATAATAATTATAATAATAAACAAACATAAAGTACATACATATATACATACATACAAATAAATACATATATACATACTAAAATAATACGGAAATGCATATATACGTACATATTATATGACCATATTATAAGTGTTGTTCTAGGTAGTAATTTTTAGGCCTGCGCTTAAAAATATTTACCGATGGAGATCGTCTAACTTCACCTGGCAGCGCATTCTAAAGTCTTACTGTTTGAACAGTGTGACATAATAGGACTTCTAGGAGATTGTTGTTGCGGGAACGAAGGTGTTGGGAGTGGAGGGTATTCGACCCCAAGAACTTAAATCGTTCTTTGAGGTACGAAGGAGTGACGAAGAGTGAGTGAAGACAAGTGCATGACGCCAAGCATCAGGAAATTCGCAAGAGGATAAGGAGCAGTTAAAAATGTGACATAATATAGGAAGAATTGAATTGAGGGTTAACAAAATCATGCATCGGCTTACATTGTCGCTACCTGTCACATCAGATTTGATTGCCATCACATGCCTTCGTACTTCTTCTGGAGTAATAGATGTGAATATGAAAGGGGTAGTTAAAGGATCAGGAAGTAGTGATAGTGATTGGAGGGTTTTGATTTTAATATTACTATCCATCCATTTAGATGTCATAATATATTATTATTTTAGTACAACAAGAAAGGCCAGGGGAATCTTGTGTGACACTTTATTCTTCACTTTTGGACTGATTTCAAATAACTAGGCCTTTCAAAACATGACATGAAAATAATTAATTATCACAACAATAATACATTACATACAATAAATATATTAATAGCAAATAGTAAGTAGTTACATATGAATCAATTTAAAAAATTATTAATACTTACCCCTTCTTACAACTTTCAATTCTAAACCATCATCAACCAGAATAAACTTTAACAGTATTGGCAGAGCTGTACTCTTTATTTTATCGACTGATACATCTAATTCATGATGTGTAACACCTTGAAGAACTACATTTAATGGTTCTTTACAAAATGGTCCTAATGCTAGGAGCACTTCTAAATAGTAACCTGGAATTATTATTTATTACTTTTGAAAATATTAATAGCCAGAAACACCACACAAAACACAATGATTGCAGAATCTGGAGGAAAGTGAGGAAGTAAGATAAGTTTAACTTATTATTAAGTAGAAAGTAAATAGAGCTCTACTTCACTTCACTTCAAAATATACTAACCTATTCCTCTCTGGGTGCAACATGAATGTGTGACTTGTCCCCCAATCAAAAGACCTGGTTGGTAATATATTGATGTGCCAGTTTCATTTAACTCTACTCTAGAACCATTTGTTATCTTATCTAATAAACGTACTAAGTTTATTTCGTACTCTCTGAGGCCAGGATCATCGTGTGTACTGCGAATCTCCTCTATTTTAATAGAACGACCACTTAACGTCGATAATAACAACCTCTGACGAAAAAAATTGCTGCCTTTATACACTAGAACGTCGTTATGTATTGTAGCTGGCATTTTAAAGAATAACTTATTTGGGTCTTAACATTAATAATAATAATAATATAGTTCTTTGATAATAATAAATATACCAATAAACACGTGTAGTTAGAGAAAAAAGCTGTCACAACAATACATTTCTAATTTGAATACTTCAAAATTCAAATGTCAATAGTGTGACAGGTACTCCATGTGGATGAATTTCCTAAAAGCACTGTAAATGCTCCAATTACATAAACATAATTTGTAATATCCAAGTTTTATATCTTAGTTGTATTATAATTTAAATAATATACTATTAGATAAATTGTCCCTTATATTGTTAAATTTAAAGCATTTGTCGGAAATCAAAATATTAAATAACATCTTTAATTTCTTAAATACATCATGATTCTATTACATTTATATCAAATATATATTGTATAAAATTTGTGTTAAGATATATATTTTTTGTAATGGAAATTCTGCTCTTCATATTGTTAAATGATGATGATAATCATACTTAAAATTAAAAATGAGCTATCTCCCACACAGCAGGGTAGGCAGACGGGACTTAGTGTTAAGACACTCCGTTACACACTACCCGCTGCGCTGAATTCTGAAGGCCATGCGTGTTAAGTGGCGGAACCCACGCCGACTCAATCTAGATACCAGAGCGAAAAATAAAAAATATACAATTTTAAATAAATATTTTTCGAGTGGGGTCAACCATGTGCGTCTGCGCCACGACTGGCCTTTATAATCATATTTTTTTAATAAAAATAATAAAAATTTTATTAAATTTTAATGTCATCTAAAATCGTATTACTAAATGCGGATTTGAGCAATTGTCACATTGGACCATTTGACATTTAATTTCAAACAATCGCATGTGTTGTAGCAAATAAATAACATTCTTCATTTGTCCTTAAATAAAACCATGCAAAGCAATTAAAAATGAAGGTATCAATCGGAGACGTTGTTCTACCTGGTGACTACTGCGAAGATATATCTGAGGCCGGTGAAAAATCTAAAGTGATTATTGGACCGGGCTTACGGAAAGAAGTCGACCGTGTTTACATTACTAAATCGGGTGTGTTGAAAAAAAGAAACCCTGGCACGTATTGGGTGGATAGTTACCAGAAGCGATATGTGCCCTCTAGAGGAGAAAATGTAATAGGTATAGTGGTACAAAAGTCAGGAGATATATTCCGCGTTGATGTCGGCGGGAGCTTAACTGCTGCTTTATCTTACTTATCATTTGAAGGAGCCACTAAGAAGAACAGACCAGAGGTGGAAGTCGGAGATGTCATTTACGCTAAAATGTTAGTAGCAAGCAAAGACATGGAGCCAGAACTGGTTTGTGTTGACTCACATGGGAAGAAAGGACGATTAGGTGTTTTGACTGATGGATTTGTATTTAAATGTTCATTGAACCTTATTAGGAAGATTTTAAATCCAAACTGTCCTTTACTTCCGTCATTAAAGAATGAATGGCCATTTGAGTTAGCTGCAGGCATGAACGGTAGAATATGGATAAAGGCTAAAACTATGAGAGAAACAATTGCTGTTGGTAATGCTATTCTGGGTGCTGAATATTTAAATGATAAGGAAATCAAAAGTATGTGTAACAATATAGCTGCTATTTTGGCTGGACATGTATCATAGTTATAAAATATTAAAGTAATTTGGAAAAGTTAGTTTAATTTTATTTAGCAGTTCATGGAATAAATACAACTGGCAACATGCAGATATTATTCTAAATTCATTAATTATAACCAGACCTACAACAAATGTTTGCCCTATTTGGCTGCTTTATGTCGGGTATGTAGGGTAGGCAGAGGGGATCTAGTGACACAGTGAGGGGACAAGTGTTAAGACACTCCATTCCCCACTTTTCCGCTGAATCCTGAAGACAATGAGTGTTGAGCTGCGCTTGGCATAGACACCAGAGCAAAGAAAATTATTTTCTTATTTTGTTAAGTATGAATATCTCTATCCATGATACTATCATACCAATTTTGTCATAATTAACTTTTAGAAGCAGATTATGACATAGTACAAAAAGATCCAAAACATAGCTTCCAAATAATTACAGTAGAATCCAGTTAAAATGACTCATAATCACCCTCACTCAGTTGTTATAAGTGAAGTTGTAGTGAACCGATGTACTTTCATAGCGGTCCAATATCAAACTTATCATATGCATAGTTATATAGCTAAAAACCATTTCTTCTAGTCTTTCTTATATAAACCTTGTTGCATGGCATTAGTACAAACTTGTATAAAATCGACCACATCAATACAAATTTTGTTGTACCATCCTAACCATTTTTTTTCGCTTCACACTACCCTGTACACAGCAGGGTGGGCAAAGATTCTGAAGGCATTGTGTATTAAGTGGCAGAACACTGCTCTGCCCCAATACCAGAGTGAATAAATATAAATATTAATTATTTCATTAGCTTGAGTGGTACTCCATCCCACTATTTGTCCAGTTTACAGTCACACGCTTGAGCGCCTGCGCCACAACACTGGCCACACAACAAATCAGACCCTTATGGCTAATATTCAGGAAATAATCTAAACATTTAGTTTTGTTGAAAGCCTAGTTATTAGTGATTTAAAAAAATAAAATAATATTAAAGAAGTATAATAATTTTCTTTTGGAAAACAAATGTGAATCAAGGGTGCAGTTTCAATTTTGTTTTCTAAAAAAAAGTGTTTCTGGGTGGAATGACTCTTTGAAAAGTTTAAAACAATAATAAATAGCATTCTCTCTTGCCAAATTGAATTCCATGCAATTATCTTTGGGTAGCATATAATTTGGAAATTTTTCTTCTTTCTATATTACATTTGAATAAGAGGTTCATAATCAGTTTATAAGAAAACAACTATAAACAGTGATGAAGGTTTATTTTGGCAAATGCGACTAACCTAATGGATAGAATCTCAATACATAATATGTAAAACTGTTTTGATCATTCTGTACAGATTAAACAACTCTTTGTATTGGCTTTAATTATTAAATTTTACTTGAACTTAAATTGGCACAGGTAAAAAATAATTTAAGACAAAAATTATCAAAGTGATTAAAAATTATATTTTATTATAAAATCTACTAGGGAATCCAATATAAACAGCTGTATTATTTTTATTTGAAATAAATTATTAATAGAAACGAACAAGCCACGCCACACTCTCTCTCTATATACAACATACTGTGGCAGTATCGCACAACGCTGTTTAAACAACAACTAACTATTAATAGGATTTCATTGACCAGAATAATTTCGCCTATTATATTATAATAATCAATATTATTAAGTAAAACAATAAAATAACAAAATGAGCTGTAACAACTTGTACACATTGAGATTTCTTTAAAATTTCACTGTTATTTAATTTTTTAAATAAATTTTTTATTATGCAGTTATTATGAAATGCGCTTTTAAATTTTAAATTTCAATGTATACAATCGTTATACAATAGTTTAAACTATCTTAGATTTTAAAGAACATTTCTCAGACCCTAATTGATGAATTGAAATTAATATTAAAATATAGTGTTTTTCATGTATATCTTTATAATATTGAAGTTTTGATGATTAGTATGTGGCACATCAGGTCATGTAGGACTACCCAGTTTAAAATCAGTCTAAACGGACCTAACGACAAGCCTCTTTAGTATACATGTTGGTAAAAACAATTGTACCTATAGGAATATAGTGCTAAGAGATGTATACTATTGATTCAATTAAATAAAATAAATATACAATTTTCTCAAATAAAATTATTATTTTTTTAGTTTTAATTATATTAGTTTCCATTATTTATATCATGAAATAATAAATACTATTTTTTTTTATTCTTATGGAAGTAAGAGACAACTGTTGTGAATTAAAAATCGTAATTTAAATTAAAACCTTTTTCTATCACTCTAGCAATTTAAATACCATTTTCAAATATATAAGTATGAAAAAAAATCAGATCAGCTTAACGCCGTATCCCGCACACAGCAGAGTAGGCAGAGGGAACCTAGTGTTAAGACACTCCGTTCCCCACTTTTCGCCGAGTTTTGGAGGCATTGTGTGTTGAGTGGCGGAACTCAGCGCCGACCTTTGCCTCGACACCATAGCGAAGAAATGAAAATATAAATGTTAATAAATATTTCATTTTCCCGAGTGGGATGGAACCCACAACCAGTCGATTTTAGAGTCGCACTTTGTGCCCCCGCGCTACGACCGGCGTCGACAACATAAATACACACACACACACACACACACACACACACACTTTTTTTTTTGAGTGATAAAATAAAGAAAAAATATATATAATCAAACTCTTAGTACTATATCCTTTAAATATATCACTTAAAGAAAGCTTCTCACAGGAATGTTCTTTTACAATGAATCAATCGACAGATACAGTACTTTAAACGAGTAGTAGCCGCTTCAGATTAAGTCAGCTGTAGTTGGACTTAAGATTTTTTTTAAATTTATATTATTTTCGTCTAGAGTGAAGAATACGCAAAAGTTCAGAAAGCCTAACTTTAAGGCGGTCACGACTCGTCGACCGTACTGTAAATATGACCAATATACTACATGAATTTGTATTCTGTGTTCAGTCGCAATTATAATCATAGTTACTTTATTTTTTATTTCTATTTTTTTGCTTATTTCAACTGTCATATAAGTTTCTGTTAAATTATTTCACCGATATCTGTAAGATATCATCCTATATGAAAATTAGCAGAAAGTTATAGGTAGTTATTAAATAACTTTAATCTAGTGCTAGTAGTTTAATTAAATAATAAAAAATATGATTTAAACTATAGTTAATATTTTAAGATTAAGCCTGATTTTATTATTATAACCAAACTACTAATACCAGACAAAATTCATTTAATCAATTATAATAATCTGCGTGATGATCATTAGCTATTTACATACAAAACGAATTAAGCTTAAAACAAATCGATTTTTAACATATTTTAATATTTACACAATCGATTTAGACTAAAAGTGTTTACAAACAAGTCTTTAAAACGCAATTCAAACAATAAATAAGACATGCCTATTGAAAATTTACAAAGTTTTTAAGAAAATACTGGTATGATATTTAAATATTATGGAGAATTAAATATACCTTCGTCTCGACTTCAGTCCCATAGTGATTTTTTTTTTATTTCATTATAATACAGTAAATTACTAATATTTACAAAATTGCATTTACATCACAGCAAAACCAGTAACACTATACAATATTTACAATTATATTGAAACAGTCAACTTTCATGTTTTTTTTTTAATACGAAAATATAATTTAATCTATCGTTAAAATCAAGAGATCAAGACTTAATGGCTACTTTCACACTTGACTCTTGACAATACAAATGTAGATAGATTAAAAAAATATAGGGCATACAAATCCAGCAGAATTGTTTTTATTAATAAAAATATATTCGAAAAAAGGTAAATTAAAGTCAGTCATGATTATATGATGTCCTCAATATATTATTTCGTCTAAATACTATTTATATTGCTTCATATTAGGCGTTAGTATTTTTTTTCAATTTAACGCATTATAATTGACTGTTAAAACTATTTAAAATTAAATCAGAATTGACAACAGACATTTAAAACAAACCTTTTTCTTATGTAAAAGCTGCCAAGTGTAAACGTAGAACATTATAGATTAAAATAATATTATTGTAGTGCTCAACACCAGTTGCACTAAGTATCGATACCCGTGTTTTGTTTTTTTTATTTATAACAAAATTTGGTCAACGGTAGAAATTGAAAGGCTGAATATGGTTTCAATGGGGGATTAAACTATAGGGATTTATAAGTAATTTTTAATTCATAATAATACTTAGGATATTTATATTGAAAAATAATAAAAAAAAATCCCAAATAATCTAAATACTTCTACAAATCGTACCGCAATTCAATTATGACAATATTGAAACTCATTTGAATTTATTGTTACATGGATAAAAAATGTCAAGATGGCATAATGTTACTTTTATAATCTATTATTTACTTTGTTTTTTAAAAAAAAATCCATGACACGTGTTTTAGCAATTTGAATAATGGAAATGTTCTAAACCATATATATTACAAATTGTACACTTAAATTTATTTTTAATTTTGACCTATGCCTCATGACAATATAAAAAAAAATGATTAAAAAAATGAAGTTTACAAACACAACTGTTATTAATAAATTGACAATTAAAAGAAAAATATGAATTGACTAATTATATAATTGCATTAATAAAATTGTTTAATTTAATTTTTTTAAAATCATAATTATACCACAAAATGAGTCATTACGAATATCAGAAGAAGCAATTGATATTTTTACAAAATGGCGGTAGATATTCATTGAATTACAAATAAATCTTATAAAGATTTTAATTAAGTAATGAATTTCTAAGTCATAAATGTCGTACATTGATTTGTCAATAAGCAAATTATTAAGTTTAGAGGTTCAACTTATTATATAATTCAAAAATTATATATCTTCAAAATGTCAAAAAAAATCATGTCATTTAAATATTAAGTAAAGTAATAAATAAAAAAATGCATTAAAATCAAAGACGAATTTTGATTTTTTTATTAATACTTTGAGCGTTAGATAATGGAAGCGAAGTCATTTTCGGTTTCAAATAGAAATGTTTAACAAAAAGAAAGAAAATATCATGTATTGTGAGTAGCACAAAACACAATCAACTTCTTATTCACAAGTATTCATATTTTTTTTAATAAACAAAAAACCTCTAAATTTTATAATTTGTATAATAATAATTATTATACATACATACTATAGTAGTTTCATCTGAATAGACAAATGAGGTATTTTATTATACACTTAAGGTCACATTGTAAGAAGTTTGTTGGCCCTAGTTTTACTTTTTAGTAACTATATAGGAAAATGGATAGGATTAGGATAATAAACGGCTTTGAAAACGCAGAGACGCCAATTTAAATTTAACTGACATTAAATTTGTTACTAGTTAACGCAAATTTACAGTTATAAGAGCATGATCAAAGAAAATTGAACTCATTCTGTTGATAAAGTTAATTCTAATGCAATAAATGAGGACAAATGGATTAGAGAATAAAAAAGTGACTTACAATATTAGGATTAGAAGGAAAGTTTATATATATAAATAGAATGTGAATGAGAATATCCCTAGATCTTGCTGCTGTAGATGATATACAGGAAGTGTCAGCACCACTTTAAATGAAACCGCCGCATACGCCTCATTCCGAAATCGAGTCGTAGGTATTGGCGGCAAAGTTCAAAGTTGATTAACCTTTAGCAGTATTTTTATAGTATGTGTTTACGGTATTGGTATCTATGCGTGACTGCGTTACACGAAATACAGGTTTGGATAAACATTGTGAAATGGAGAACTGTTGAAGTATCTTGATTAATTTCTTTAGGTATGGATTTAAAATATTTTATCCTATATGCTGTAAAAGGAGCGCTGACCATACACATCACATCCACCCTGTATATACATATTTTAGTAAAGAGAAAGCTGCATAAGTATTTACAACTGCATCCTGTAAATTATGGGAGGATGGGAGGTGGAGTGAAGACCTTTTAGACTTTTAAGAAATAGTCAAATATAAGATGAAGATTTAAAAAAGGTGGTGCACTAGGGCTCGATACATTATTTCGGTTTCTGCTCTCAGTAGACATAACCAGCAGAACAGGATCCTATCCCGGTTTCTAGGAATTGGAGGGTACAACAGTCGGTAATAGTGGAGTAGTTGGTAGACTACGGACTGACACCCTAAGCCATTCTCCTCTTTTAGAAGACGAAGAGAATAAGAAGAAAAAGAGAGTATATAGAATATATAGTATTGTATCTCACAGTGGGGGAAGTGGTAGACTAGGGCCTGACACACTCCCTCAGTCGCCTCTCTCAGAACACAGAGTCAGCGGAGCGGGAGAGATGCACGGGGTGTGATGGGGAGCGCGCAAGGCGCTTGCGGGGAAGTTTCTCCAGACGAGGCAAGAGGCGAGAAAAATCCGGCCTCTCTGGGGAGTGGTACGACCAGCACAGCATCAGGATGTCCTGGAATAGAAAAAATACTATCTATTTATGTTAATTCATTAAGATGATAAATTTAAATCAGCTTCACGCTGTATCCCGCACACCGCAGGGTAGGCAGATGGAACCTAGTGTTTTTTTAGACACTCCGTTCCCCACTTTCTGCCGAATTCTGGAGGCATTGCGTGTTGAGTGGCAGAACTCAACGCCGCGCTTTTTCTCGGCACCAGAACGAAGAAATGGAAATATAAATTTAAGTAAATATTTCATCTCTTCGAGTGGGGATCGAACCCACAACCAGTCGGTTTTGCAGTCACACTTCGTGCCGCTGCGCTACGACTGGCCTCAATTATAAATTTATTAGAACTAAATTATAATTACTAACTACTCAACATTTCGCGAATTCTGTGGAAAGTGTGGAACGGAAGTATTTATTGAAAACAGTCTCAAATCCTATACTACTTTGTGCGGCTAAAGAAATCTGAATCTGATAAAACACATTAAATTCCCAAAAATATATAAATAAATAACAGCATCTCACCTTAATGTCTCTAGATGCTTGCATATTAGCTAGTGACTGTTTCATGCCTTTGCCCACTTGCCAAATAATGGCTTCAGGCGGCTGACCCTTGAATGGATACTCTCCACACAACAACTCGTACCAAACCGTTCTGAAATAGTAATTTTAATTATTTTATTTGTTCACGTTTTAGTTTCACGTTGTATCTCACAAAATGCAGGCTTGAACCCGCATTCGGTCAAATCCCGCTACGTTCAAAATGTTATACATTTTCAAATAAAATATTAACATCTCGACTTACCCAAAAGCGTAAACATCAGTGGCTTTAGAGAAGGGCAGATGTAGCGAGGCGTGCGGTCGCAACGCTCGCACTAATTCTGGTGCCAAATAGCACAGCCATCCTGGTGGGATACCTAGGCTATCTCCGCGGGCACTGTGAACAAATATTAAAAGGTGTTCATTTTTTTTATATTTTTATGTTGTTAAGAATTACTTTTACTTGTAGTCTACATAAGATTTTATGAATATAATGTAATTAATTAAGATTATAAAGTAATAAAACAATATTAACTTGTTTCCAAAACACAATTTGGTGACACTGAAGAGTCCGAAATCGGTGATAACCACTTTTCCATTTTCGAGGAATATATTTTTCGTCTTCAGGTCTTTGTGGATAATACCTCTCGCGTGGAGATAGCCCATACCCTGGAAAAATATAAAAATATGTAAATATACAAATAGAATGGAATGGGATCTCACTTTGAGTATAAAAGTGATTTTAATGACTTATAAATATTTATATTTGAAACATCGAAACAAAGACTCCGTTCCTTTGACAACTACACCAAACTTGCCTCCACTAGTAATCGTACCTGCGATATCTGCTGAGCAACGATGACACTCTTATTCGCCGTGAATTTATCTTTGCGCAAGTGGATGTGCGTGTAAAGCGTCATCCCCTTGCACAGTGACGTCACGATGGCGAGGCGGGGCGGCTTCATGCAGGCGCCCATGAAGAGAACTAGGTTTTCGTGTCTTGTCTTTCTGAATGTTGCTACCTGAAACAATAATGAAACCCTATGTATAAATTTCAGATTAAACTCTGACCGTATTAATTGCGTATATTTCACTATAAAATATTCGGAACCCCAACGTCTCGAATGCTTTGTAGTCACGGTATGACTTACTTATCCGTCTACGGATTACTTTCATTTAAAATAATAAATCTCTATTTTCTTTTCTCTGAGGCCAGTCGTGGCGCAGCGGCACGAATTGTGGCTGTAAAACTGACTGGTTGTGGGTTCGATCCCCACTCGAGGAAATGAAATATTTAGTTAAATTTATATTTCCATTTTTTCGCTCTGGTGTGGAGGCTTACTTAGCGCGGCGTTGAGTTACACGCAATGCCTCCAGAATTCGGCAGAAAGTGGAGAACGGAGTGCATTAACACTGGGTTCTCTATCCTTCTGTGCGCGGGATACAGCGGGAAGCTGATTTTATTTGTTATTCACAAAGCTTGATTTTAATAAATAAATATTAAATGAAGAAATCGTTTAAATGTTTCTGTGTGGCTAAAAAAAGTAAATTGAATGTAATTTTGTATGATCTAACCAGTACAAAGAACGAATATACTATTACGCAATTTTTATATAATATTATAGTCTGACTGACTAGTAAGATTTTAGAGTGTACTTTAATTACAAATTGTTTTCGAAATTTTGAAATTCGATATAATCAAAGTAAATACAGACATACATATACAAATATAAATATAACATAACAAGTATGAGTCATAAAATATTATTTTAACAAATTTTCTTACACAGCACCAATAAAGTATAAATATAGCACCAATAAAGTCCTAGAACGATCCCCGAGGCTATTGAAATACAAAAACATCCTAACTTCAATAGAGAGTTGAGAAGTTTCAAGCACACTATACAAGATACAGTCATCTCATTCTATAGTGATCCAGGGTAGTAGTACGCGAGTTAATTAAAAAATAAATGATTATTGAAATAATCATTATGTAAACTTACAGATGAACGCCACCTCAGTCTACCCACCACTCAGTGAGCACGGACTACTACTGCTATACTGCAGTGTTCGAAACGTCAAGTTTCTAAAAATGTAAGGCACTAAATGTACACCATAATCCAGTTAAATAGTTTCCTTTTAAAAAGTTCATCTAACTAAAACTGTACGATCATTTTTTGCCCAAAATCCAAATGAGGTTCAGCTCTTCTTTACCGTCATATACCTATGTCTAAAATGAAACCACAAAATTCCACACAAACCTCATGTTTAAAGGTATCCAAAGGCACGGAGTGGTCGCTCAGCGCGTTCACGTGCAGCAGTTTGACGGCGACGGCGCCGTGCCAGCTGCCGCGGTACACGGTGCCGAAACGACCCGTGCCGATCATTTCGAACAGTTTCAGCTCATCATAGGGTATGTCCCATTCTTTCATGGATAGCTGTGATTGTGGAAAATTTATATGTTAATAACTATGTATAAGAAATGTAGAGATTATGCAAATTATACATTTTCAATGTTGGTTACATTGAAACTTTGTACATATGTTGTAAATTTGGGTAGTATTAACAATAACGGCCAGTCGTGGCGCAGAGGCACAAAGTGTGACTGTAAAATCGACCGGTTGTGGGTTCGATCCCCACTCGTGGAGATGAAATATTTATTTACATTTATATTTTCATTTCTTCGGTCCGGAGTCCGGAGCCGGAGCTCATAGCAGGGTAGGCAGAGGGAACTTAGAGACCTAGCGTTGAGGCACTCCGTTCCATTAATACACTTCAGTTCCCCACTTACTCCCCAATTGCATTGCGTGTTGAGTGGCGGAACTCAACGCCGAAACATGCGTTACCAAAATAATACATGTTATGTTTATAATTAACTATAATAATGTGAATAATTTATTGACTGCATTTCGCTGAAATTGGGATTTCGAAATGTATAGGATAATACTACAATTAATAACTTTATCCTTATATTAAGGTAAATTGTTTGTTTAACAATACCGTTTCTAATCATTAATTTACAATTATAATTTAGTTTCTGTCTTTGTTTTTAGGGAAAAATGTAGCTATAACTTAGTGGTTTGTCTTCTTGTAAAGATCACGCTAATCTCAGAAACAGCTCAAATGCAATTTTTATATCTTTGGCAATTTTCCCCTAATTTAGCGGTAGTTTTGTTTAGATCGGTTCATAAATATAAAAGTATGTTAATATAAAAAAAATAAAGGAAAAATAAATAATTTTGTAGTACAAACAGGCGAAGACACGAGCGAGTCAATTGTTAAATAACAACTGTTCAGTGTTATTTAAGCTCAAAGTACCAAAATAAAATACTATCAATTAAGTGGGGAACGGAGTGTCTTAACACTAGGTTCCCTCTGCCTGCTGTTTGCGGGATACAGCATGAAGCCGATTTGATTTGATTTTTATCAATTAAGATTCAATGCCAATATTTTATAATTAATTAAAAAAAATACCTCTTCAAATATCCTTCGATGATGTAGAAACGTACTCATATTTATAACTTTTACGAATCACACTTTGCACAACAAAATTACTCAACAATAATTATTCACATTAAAAATGAACCAAGTTCTTTTTTTAATTAAAAGAAAAAAAATCACTTTTTAATAGAGAAAATCTAATTATTTTAAGAGTAAAATTATTTCATGTACAGCTATGAACGTTCGCGGCCAAACTGACATGCAGAAGTGAATCACTTATCACAATGTGGACGGATGTTGACGATAAGCTTGCATCGACAACTTACTGTCGATGAAATGTAACTTAACGCTTTTTGACACTGGCTGTGGCTCGTGGTTTTGCTTGTTATTTTATTATAAGAAAAATACTTTATTGATAAAGATATGGCAGGAAATTATTACATTAGGTAGGGTTTATAGTTAAAACACCGTGGAGAAGAATTGTAAAACATAATGAAAGGTACTAATTTAATATTTAACTAGTAACTAAGGACATTAATTTAATAATTAACTTATCAGCTTATACATTTTTTAAATAAAACAGTTTACATATATTTTTCTAAATTACATCCACAGATTAAATATAACAAATAATGAATTACACTAAATCTTAAAGGACACAAAAGATTATCCAGGTAGCAGAAAGACAATACGTTTATAATGTGCTATGACAAATAAAAGATTAAGATAACATACAATTACCTACAACGTTACTTGAATGAGATATTTACGGAATGCAAATTTTAATACCTTTTAGGTTACTCTACACATATTAATCTTTACCCTTTATTACGCATATAGCAGATTAAGCAGAGCACACCTAGTGTTGTGACACTCTCCGCCAAGTTTGAGGAAATGATAATACTAAATAATGAATTTTCTCTTAGCTCGCTTAGTCACACATATTTAGATAAGATATTTCAAAGCTACACGATTTGGTTTAAAAGGTTAAAGGTCGAACAAAAATTAATCTGAAGCAATTACATATGAGATAATTACGTTTCACATTACAAATTTTTAAATGGAAGAAATACGAGACTAAGATAGAGCTACATCAAATGTCATGTTTGTTTAAAGAATATTCTATTCTATAAGACATTAACAACTTCTTTCTAATGAATTCTAGGTGTCAAAATAAATTATAAAAAAAAATGTAGTGGTTTGTTACTTGCGATATTTTATTTCATTGATCTTATTTCAACTTTCAGAAACTAAGTCAATCATTTAAAACTAAAGATTTTTTTATAATAGTACATTTTTTTACGAAAGAAGAAGAGAGAGAAGAGAAATATATATATATATATATATATATATATATATATATATATATATATATATATATATATATATATATATATATATATGTATATATATATTCAATATTTATATTAAAAAAATACATTCAAATAAAACAAGAAACATTAAAAAAACATCTCAATTAATAGCATGTTAAGAATGAAGGACCGACATAAAATCGTAATTACAAGTGGCAAGTGACGTCACACGCCTATAAATAAACTGTTATCTGATAAAAGCTCGGTTACTTCAATTTGTTGTTATTAAGAGCTTTAAAGTTCAACAAACATAAGTTTGAGTATCAGAGACGTCTTTATATTATAATTTTAGAATGAAACGAATCTTTGAGATCGAGTTTTTTACGTTTTTTACTATGACAGTTAAAATATTATTAGTTTTATTTTTAACTCCGACACCAATGAAGAAGGGAACTTAGTACGTTTAATACCAACGTTGAGACCAATCAAATTTTATAAGTTAAATAAAACTTCGGAAAGTATAAATTTCATATACTCTATTTTTTTGTTATTCAAATGAATACGGCTATTTTAAAATCTTATTTTAAGAGGAGATGTAACAAGAGATATAATAAATGTTTTGCAAAATATTTTAGATTTGAAATTTTAGGAACTATTAATATGATATAATGCGACGTTTATATTGAACATTTTATTGCAACAAAATAAAACATCATAGCTGTTTTTTCTTCGAAATCTAGTAAAAGTAGAGTTTGCCCCTCCATTATTAGCTTCACGTCTTGAGACCTCACGCGGGATTGAGCCGATATAGACGCCCGCGAGTAGTAAGCGGAGGTGCGTGTGTATAATCGGCGACCACTTTGACGCTTAAGTTACCACTTTATTTTTTTTTTAGCTTCACAGTGTATCCCGCACACAGCAGGATTCTAGTATTAAGACACTCCGTTCCCCACTTTCTGCCGAATTCTGGAGGCATTGCGTGTTGAGTTGCAAAACTCAACGCCGCGCTTATATAAATTTAAGTAAATATTTCATCTCCTCGAGTGGAGATCGAACCCACAACCAGTTGGTTTTACAGTCACACTTTGTGCCCCTGCGCCACGACTGGCCTTATTCTTATTGTAATTGATAGCCATTTATATATGTAGTATTATGTGTGATCCCGACCTAGAATAGGATCATCCTGGTACTGGTGGTGTCGTAAGAGGCGACTAAAGTACGTGTGGTAGAGTCACGTCGTTAGCAATGGCAACACGCATGGGCAGACTCGACCGGATCATTACCACCCCCGGCATTTAAAACCGGCGTGAAGTAGTGGCTTTATGCCACTGCGTTTCGCATCAGGTAATGCCGGGCCCCGGCGCCCAACCCGTCTTAAAGGCCGGCAACGTACCTGTAGCTCCTTTGGGGTTGCACGGGGCCGTGGGCGGCGGTAGTCACTTACCATCAGGTGACCCGCACGCTCGTTTGCCGTGTCTTTTCCATAAAAAAAAAAAAAAAATTATAGCTTCCTAGTAAATTTATCCTATTCCCCATATTTATATATTGTGATAAGAGGAACTCTGTGATCCTCGCACGGTGTTATTTTACATCTCTATCACGAGACACTTTTAGAGACTATCACAAAAACAATGTGACGGATTGGCAACACTCGTGACGAAGTGGCAATTGTTTGGAACTTTGCTTTGATTGTTTTTCACAAACGTGAATTAACATTTCTTATAAAAAAAATCTACATATAACATTACAAATTATTTTACACCCTTAAGGTTAACATCGTCACAATTAAAAAAATTGAGTTATTTCCGGCGGAAGGACAGCGACGTTGTCGTCTTAAAAGGAAACAAGACGGCGAAAAATTTGCAAAGTAAAACGCACACACACGTAACCGCAGTAAGACAAAAATGTTTCTTGTTGGCACAACGATATGTTTCAAATTTTAATAGAAATTCCAAGTGGAATTATTTCACTTTAAGTGAAATTTTAAAAGGCACTGTGAACTTCTTTCGCTCATTCGTTCGACGAACCCAGGGCACGCTCCTTTTTATGCTCACCAAGACATCCTTGCTAGTACCTGCCATTCTGTCCTAGAGATATATTTTAAAAAATGTAACAAATGAACTTACACTATTCTGTCTCGGCCACCTGTTGTCTAATGTAGGGTCGTGCCTCCCGCTGTCCGTCGAACCAGATCCGCTGAGGGACACGCGCCCTGAGCCCTCTGAAACAAAATCATATATGCTAACATAAATATAAGGCCTGAGGCCAGGCACAGGGTCATAAGCTTGCGACTGTTAAACGCAACAAGTTATGAGTTCGATTCCCACTCGAAGAAAATAAAATATTTAATATTTTTAAATTGTGCGCTCTGGTGTCAAGACAAAGCACAGTGTTGAATTCCGCTTCTCAACACGCAATACGCCATATTTAAACGAAGAGTTACCAGAGTACCACTAAGTTACCAGATTCCCTTCGCCTACACCCGCTATGTGTGGGATACAGCGCAAAGAAAAAAAAATGTTTTTTTATGAATGAATGAATAAGTCTCCCTGTATCATCCTGTGCTATTTGTAGGTGGCAATCAAACTCTCATTGTAATTGTACACAATAAATAAAGTTAATATCACTCTAATTAATCATTTCTATACAAACCACTTTTAATACTAGATGTGAGCTCCTCCTTAATTTCCACGTGGGACCTCGCCGGCGACTGCACCGTGGACGTGTGGTTTGGACTTGACACTGGTGTCTTTATTTCTATAATAATAAAAATAGGTATATTAAAATAATAAAACGGGAGAATTGCGAGTCGGACTCGCCCTCGCAGAGTTCCATACCAATTACCTACAAAAGTTGACGGACGACTCAAGTACACGAAATGAACTAAAATTAATATCTCAATTTACCTAAATGTTTTTGTCCAATTCTCGTTTTTTTTTTATTATTACTGTACATTTTCTTTCTATGCAAAATATTGTAATTCTATATCGACGGGAAGCAATAACATTAAGTTCTGATTTCGCGGCAAAGTATATGAATACAAGGTTTGGTGACAAAACGGTTATCAGTGATACTTTAAGGCTTCCATTCTTTTCTTTGAGGTAGGGTTTTCATTAAAATATCACGCTTAAAAAGATAGATTTCAAGCTATGAAAATATATATGTTTAAAGGATTAGTACACATATGCAAAATTTATAAAAAATTGTACGACAAAAAAAATATCCCAAAATGTATTAAGATATTTTACATTGATACAGAATATCTACAAATAATAATGGCAAGCAATTACTAATACTAGCAAGGCTTGAAAAAGATTTTGATTTACCTAAATGGTTATTACACTACTCTATACATACGTGCATTAGATAAAATGATTCTAAGTATATGTGAAATTATATAGTGTGATATATAAAATATCTATAATCGGTTAAGCAGAAGTGGCAAAATTTAATATTTTTAAAAATAAAGATTAATAACTAAAATGAGTCTATTATACAGAATGTTTTTGTCATCAACATTTTAAAGGAAACCATAGTTTTAACTACTCTATAAAAGCCTACTACAATTTAGTTTTTTTTTTCCCTCAAGATAAAAAAGTGATTTTTCAAACCAAATAAATAATAAACATTATCGTTGTAAAACAGAATGTTATTTGTCAAGAACGACGCTTGCAGGCATAAACCTATCAAAGGGAAACCGCCGCATACGCCTCATACTGAAATCGAGTCGTAGGTATTGGCGGCAAAGTTCAAAGTTGTTTAACCTTTAGTAGTATGTGTTTACTTACTTACTTTTTACAGACATTTTAAGATTGATATTTTCATTTTCCAATTATACAAGAAAAGGACGACACAAGAGAAGAAGAGAAATGATTTGATGGAAGCTTACCTCATAGTTAAATACACATTTTAATATTAAACATACATTAATTCAACACATATAAATAAGAATTTAAATATACACGTAGATTGTTTAAATAGTTATTGGACTCACCTCTGATGTGCATCGACAGTTTTAACGCCGTATTATATGAGCCGAATAGACAGACTTGAAAGTAATTTCAATGTAATTTAGAAAACCAATTTTAGCAATAATATAGTTTTTTTAAATTTTGAATTTCCCAAAGTTTATACAGCAATTATAAAAAAAAATTAAATAAATATTAGAATATCATAAGATTCATTTTTGCCTGCCTTCTGATAATATATATGTATAAAAAATAATACACTATATATTTTTAAATAATTTAATAAATATGCGCTTTTAAGCTTAAGCATGAATTCTAGTACAGAGCCCGAATATGTCTTGACGGTTAACTATCATTAAAAAACTTCCCGTTTTAATATATTTAACACTATTAATAGTAAAATGTGAGTGGTAAATGATTCATAATTATATCAAAAAAGGCAACTCGAATGTACTGAGATATACAGCTATACTATCAATGCTAAAAGACTAAACAAGCATTTTCATATAAATTGTTACTTAATAATGCTAATAGCTAATATTTTCTACGTGATTATGCGCATTAATGAAATATTTATTTATTTTTTTAATACAAAATATATAATTCTACATTTTAATATTAATTTTTGTGAAAATACTTACAATGTAATTTTTATGTTAAACATTTGTTACAGATGAAGTGTACGTATTTT
Source organism: Heliconius sara (assembly GCA_917862395.2). Classification (NCBI taxonomy): domain Eukaryota; kingdom Metazoa; phylum Arthropoda; class Insecta; order Lepidoptera; family Nymphalidae; genus Heliconius; species Heliconius sara. The sequence continues at coordinate 18,622,500 of OU860791.1, forward strand.
TGTGTGTAAATGTACATATTATGTATATGAAGTATCTATTTTCTGTGTCATTTCTATCTCTGTACTATATGTACATGTTACTCTGTATTATTAGTTCATGTTTGATTGTACAAGCGCCTCCGTGTGCACTTGTGCGTGTATGTGTGTGTAAGAGAGAGAGAGAGCGTACGTGTGTGCATGAGTGTGTGTACCTCATTTGCGTGTATGTGAGCACAAAAGCATATTTCTCTTTTCATAGAGTACTTCTATGTAAATAAGTGATAGATAAATGAGTATATCTATATATGTATATATACAGTTGTAATCATTAACATATTCATATATTTTTCCAAGTGTATGTGTACGTGTATAATCTCACCGGGAAAATGGAACTGTTGCTTGTTGTGGTGAGTGTGCGGGTGCGGCTGCGGCGTGGCGGGCGCGGCCAGCGCGGGCGACGACGGCGTGCTGCTGTTGCACGACGACGTGTTCGACGACGAGTCGGGGCACTGGGAATGCTGTTAATCATATTTTCATTGACTTATTGTTTGTTGTAAGTTATCTAAAATATTGTTAAACAAAACTTTATAGTGTTACTGACACGTAGGAAAGCAAAATACTAATTTTAAATTTTCTTTCTCAGCTTCACGCTGTATCCCGCACACAGCAAGGTAGCCAGAGGGAACCTAGTGTTAAGACACTCCGTTCCCCACTTTCTGCCGAATTCTGGAGGCATTGCGAGTTGACTGGCAGAACCTAACGTCGCGCTTAGCTTCTAACACCAGAGCGAAGAAATGGAAAATACAAAATCTAGTACATATTTCATCTCCTCGAGTGGGGATCAAACCCACAACCAGTCGGTTTTACAGTCACACTTCGTGCCACTGCGATGACCTAATTTTAAATTTTAAGATTTAAACGATACAGAAGTTGAAACTGCATCTTTTTTTATCAAGCTCCGACGAAATTCTATTGCATAGCATCTCTATATTATGCATATAAAAGCCTAGTACAGTAAGGTCGACGAGTCGTGGTCGCTCTGCAATTAGCCCAGTGCAGAAGTTCAGAAAGTCTAACCTCACGTGTCGATCATACTTGACGTAGGGCAGATAAATACCAGGGTGGCTTCAATAATGGAGAAAAAAGTGCCTCTAGAATAGCCTGGTACGCGATTCTAGAGGCACTTTTTGTTTCTCCATCCAGTCTTCTACCTCCCTCGGTTGCTCCCCACAAAGGGGTTTTGGAGCTTAGATAGCAGTCGCTCCATTTAAGAACCGCCTACCGCCGCTAGCTTATAACCAAACAACAAGAGACTGGGTACGGCTAGGAGATCGCCGCTAAACGACGCGCAGGCACATCGCCCTAAGCCTGCGGAAACATGTACTAGGGCTACCGTGCCGAGTACGGGCTCGCACTGAAGACGCTACGCTTTCTGGAAAACTTTCGAAAAGGCTCCTTGAAGTTGAGCGCAACGTTTAATGTTCGAGACATTTTGTGTTTAGCGGTGGAACTCAATGCTACAATTCATCTTGTCAATGGAGAGGAGACTGTAAAATATTATTAATCCATTTTCTGGAGTGAGTCACACTGTAGGTAAATGTAAATATACATACGGGGTGATGATGGGGCGCGGGAGGCGGCCGTCGTCGACTCGGCGTTAAACTCGGCGCTGCGCCACGCGCACCGGACGTTAGGTACAGACCACCTGAGAAATTGAATTAATTGTGTGTAAAATTTGCGTATTTCCACTAACTGGATATTTTAAATAGACTATTACTAATATAAGATATAAGAGATGTTTTTTAATGGTCTAATAATTTGTCATTTTATTTTTAAGAAAGAAAAATAGAATATAGACACTATTATTACCATCTTTCTGGAACTTTTCTCTAAAAGCAGTAACAAATTCGGGCGGTAACCCGCACGACGGAGGAACTTTACTTTCACAGTCTCTGCAATAAAAATAACAATAAATATACAACAAATTTTTAAAAAATAGTTATTTTTGTAATATTTGCAGAACCGGTCCATATTTGAACTATCGTATATTTTACTTATTTAGAAACCGTATAAAAATTTGAACGTAGCGGGATTCGATCCTGCGTCTCCTTAAAACCGACCAGGCGCTCTGATCACTAAGCCATACATTCTCATTAAGCTACGTCGAAATTTTTAAACGATATTTTAATTGTTTTGACAATTGGCCTGGATATTTGATATTAATTTAAGCTTGATACCTCCATAAAGTTATCAGAAAAAACAACCTGACAAGAAAATGATTTTAGAAGGGTTCCTTTATTTATTTTTGTGCATTTAAACTTCAGATTGAATACTTTTAACAAAAGTCAGACATATTTAAAGTTTCATTCCATCAGTAACCCGCTCTTGTAAAGGAGGATTACAAGACAATATTACAAGACACTCCATTCTCCATTTTCCACCCATTTGGGACATTCTCATTGAGCGGCGGAACACAGCGCCGCACTTAAACTATTTAACTTGTATGCACTCACCGATGACACTTGAACTTGCACTCCTTACACTTGAGGCCGGAACCGAACAGCATTTGCTTATCACAGTAGTCGCAGGTTGCTATCATGTTGAATGTCTTTGTGAACCGATGAGCTATGTCGTGCGCCATGCACCCGCTTATAGTGGGCGTGCGGGGCGACCGGGGCGCCGGAATCGGTGGAATAGGCTGGAAATTATTAAATTTATATTAATTAAAAATAAAAAGAAATGATTTTTATCACTTCCTTGCTCTTACAAAAGTTCTATCACTAATCACGCAATGTTAACAAAATTGGGTATAAAGAGGGAAATGGAGTGTCGTAACATGAGGTTTGCCCTGCCTATCCTGCATTTTTTAAAACAAAATTTAACTTTACACTGAAAACAAAGTGTAACTTCCAGTAGCGTCATAATATAATAGTAAGAAATATTAATTAAAACTTATTTCTCCATAACATCTAATTAACTTTATAATTTTAAATATCAAAATCTGTTCAGTAGTTGTAGCTCTTGCAAACAAATTAAAGTCAAACAAACATACATCCTCACACAGTTTCACATTTATAATATTATTAGGATTTGATCTATCTGTTGTTGCAAGAAAATATATTTCACATACATATATATATGCAATATTATAAAAATTTTACATAATTTATATTATGCCCTTTTATATAGAAGTAATGATATTATAAAGCTTACATTAGTATTATAATATCTAGGCGGCGGGTCGGGGTCGGGATCTCGGGGGGATGCTGGCGGACTACCCTCTGTAGTACACACGGCGGACGATTGGCTGTTATCACTGAAAAATAATTTTTATATACATCGTAATTACAGTATAGTCGATCGATAGTTGTGGCTGCTCTAAAGGTAGGTTGCACATTGTTCTTGCTTTTGATGAGCAAAAGTTCATAAAGTCTAACTTCAGGGCGGCTACGACTCGTTGACTGTATATGTATGTTATAGAAATATAACTAAACTTTTCATGAAATTTACATAATATTGTGATCTAATTTGATATGAAAAAAGTTTCAAAAATTGATATTAAAAAAATCCGTAAAATATAAACAATTGCATTATAATTACATTAATGGATAAAACACGTATTATTTTAATAGTGAAAAATTATATATTTTATTTCTTCAGCGAAAATACTGTAAAAACCGGGGGGCTGCACCTCATATGTTACATATGAGGAACGGTCCCAAAATGTATCTTTTTTTCGTGACTTTGAATGCGTCATTATTAATCTAGGTTAGAATTCACCTTAGATCAGATGCATCTGGTTTAAATCAAAACCATATCTTAAGCATAAATTTTACCTTAAAATTAAAATTTTATATTAAATCAAATATATTTACTTAAAAATCTAAAATTTTCCTCGCATTTAATAAATCTAGTTAAAATCTAAATGTTACTCTAAATCAGATGCATATAGTTTAAACTTAGATTTATTTTACCTTAAATCAGATGCATCAGGTTTGACTGACAACTGAGACTCGTGTGACCTGGACTTAGTCAGTGCAGCGGGCGCTGGCAGGTGGACGTTTTGTTTACGTTTATTTATCGGTGTGGTGGGAGATTTACCGCCGGCTAAAAAGGAAAATGCGATATATAAAAACTAATTTTTGTATATTTTGTGTAATAGTACTCCTTGATAAAAGAAAAAAAAAGTAGCTTTTATTTCACTTTCTGCCAAACTGAAAGCCACAATGTCTCTGTTCCAGAGCGGGTAATGGTTATCTTCACGCTTTATTTTGCATATAACCAAGTGAAGACACTCCACTACTCTTTCAAGCCCCACCGTCTCAAAATTTGTGTCGAATTTTGAAGACCTACGTCCAGCAGTGGACGAGGACAGTCTGATGATGATGAATAGGGATCGAAACCACAACCTGCCGCGTTTACAGTGACACACAAAAAATCGATGGTGTCTCTTAACATTTCTTCTGCTTGTCCTACTATGAGGGAAAAAGCTGCTTTTTTTATTACATTGAGAAAGTGAACTTGAACCAATTGTATTTATTCAAAACACTCACCATTAGGAAAGAAAAATATTTATTTAGAAACCGTATAAAAATTTGTACGTAGCGGGATTTGAACCCGCGCCTCTTGGAAACTGTCCAAGCGTTCTGGCCACTAAGCCATAAGTTCTCATCAATGGTCAGTCAAAATCTTACACACTTGTTATAACTTATATTGTTAGCATCTCTGTATGTATTTTATAAATTGTCCTGCTACATTCAAATTTCTATATGTATTCTAAATAAGTATTTTTCTTTCCAAAAACCCACCTTTCTTATGATTAGAGTTCCTATCATCTCTAGCTCTTGGCGACCCTCTCCCGTGTCTTTCCCACGAGTCCCAGTATAGAGGCAGTTCCACCGCACCATCACCTCGGGCTAGGGCTTCTGTAAGTATTTTTATATTCATTTTTAAATAGAAGATAACATTTTTTAGTTTAAGATAAATAATGCGACGTAAAACTAGTTTGATTTAATTAATATGCAAGTAAGGAGAATTTTATATACATAATTTTAATATTTATCATTTCATTTCAATTTAATTTCTATAAAATTTCCATAAAAGATATTTTGAATACACCTCCTTACTAAGATGATGCCACTTGTTAAGTCGCTGATCGCTGGTCCCTCAATTTTTTTATTAAAAACTTATTACCCCTCGTAACGTTGTTTGACTAAACTATAAAACTTAAAATCCCATTATTTCCGTTTCCGTAGGAATTATGAGAATGTATTTATCAGTGATCATGTCTACATACCTAATCTCAATATTCTACGCCTCCCAGTCACTACTGCGCATCATTTATCTAAGATTAATAGGTTTAACAGATTCAAAAGTAATAACATAAATGCTAATAACACAACTCTCTTTTTGGGCTTCGCCACAGTCGGATGAAAACACACAACACACTTACCAGTATAACTCCTCAACCGTTGCATCGCCCGACACAATCTTCTAACTTCCTCATCTCTCGCCCCACAGAGCATCGCCTTCAGTTCATGTTCGGATCGCTCGCGAAGGGTCTCCAGTGACGATACTCGGCATAATACTGCCTGGGAACGGTAGACTGGGATTTTAAAACTGTACGATATATCATTCTTTAAAAAAATATCACTAAATTTGTATTAATTAATTTGTATTTTTATATTTCAAAATAAGGAACAAATTGTATTACAGGTATATTATTATATATGAAGCAGCAGCAGCCATACGTTTTTTGCCGCATAGCAGGTTAAACGGAACATCGGGTTAAGGCATTCCGTTTCCCACCTACACCAGTTTTCGAGACATCGTGTCAGATAGCGGAACTCAACACCGTGATTTATCATATTACCAGAGCGAAGCAACGATTACAAGTCATTCCCCTAAATGGGATAGGACCCTAGGTCGTCGCGTTTAGAAACAGATGTTGTGCCGCTGCCCCAAACTGACGCATTAGCGCACATTCATTATCATTAAGCAATAGCTCAAAATAACCTATGTACTGTTAAATAAACATCATAATTTTTATAAAGGAATGAAAAACTGCAGATACACTACAAAATATAATAAAAAAACTAATCAGATCCCTACCTCTATAGCATCCACACTGAGCCCCACAACGCGCAGCCATTGCCGCAGGCTCGGCACGTGTCCCAGCTCGCGCTGGATCTCCTCCACGAATTGCGCTTTAATGTCCAACTGGTACGAGAAGTGTTTCACGAGTTTACCCTGGAGAAACCAAAAATATGATTAGAATTTTAGATTAATTTCTAATACTTCTTGTTGAGTTTGTCTACCAGCAAAGAGAAATCAAAATAATTTCTTTTGCCGAGTGATGATCATCGTCATCGTCAATTTAATGCAGGCAGACTTGCAGCACAGTGGCTTATTTTGTTTTAAAAAAATTTCATGTTTATATTAAATTAACTTTTATTCATTAGTTTAATCTCAATCTCAGCTACACATACTTAGACAAATACATCATCAGGGGCACTGCATCTCAAATTATTTGAACATAGAAAAGAAAATACTTTAGATATAATTTACTTATGTAATATATCCAAAATAAAAAATATGACAAAATCTTTCTTATACATTATAAAACAACAACAATATAGGCCATATTGTTGTTGTTATATCATGTTGCATGTACAACCCTGACACTGTACTCAGTTTTTCATACAAATTTAAGACAACACCACTCAATATACATGTTGAGTGGTGTAACTTTACTATGTCCACTGGTATCCCAAATTTTCTTATTTAAGTAATTACAATGGCACCACAGTCAATGCTAAATACTGGCCAAATATGATATGAATTTTCCAGACATTAACACAAAAAAGAAGAAGTAAATCATAAACCAGTACTTAAAAACCATAACAAAAATATTGACATTGTTTATGTTTATGTTTATAAAAATCTATCAATATTTACATATTCAATACACATGATTCATCTGCCTCACTATGTAGTATGGTTGTAGCAATTAATTTAATTAAAATAAACAAAAAACCTGTGTGCAAACTACTTCTTGAATTATATTTATTTTTAAGAGCAATATTGGATATTTTGATTGATGTAGCAGTAGACATTAACAGCATTTTTTTAAAGTTATTTAGTTCATTTAAAATGATTGATTTATATACAATGCTTTCAACTGCGGCTTTGTATGCATGATCAAATGGAGACAACTAAGAGTTGTGTATAGCAAATGACTCATTTTCAATGAGGGTGGTAAATCAGTGTAGGCACACTGTTACATAGCCCATAGTTTTCCTATCCAACACAAAAATAATCTTTCTATTCTTGCTTCCAATATTTCCACTTTCAAAGCAAGCATATATTTGATTGTTATATAATTTTAATATATTTTTGTAAATTAACATTATTGCTTTGGGGTAAATGATGGTTAAAATTACATTGAAGCAATAACATAGACTATATAATCTTCCCTAATAAATCAACAAATAACAAATGTATTTCATCAATATGAATAAGTAGTTCCTAATATTGTAATATCTTTTAATCGGGAGAAATTATTATTGCAATTTTTTTCATTTTCATGTAATTAAGGCAAATAACAGTATTGGTTTCTAATACACAAAAGTGGACAATAGGATGTCTGCATGTTAGGTTCTCTCTGTATACCCTAGTATACACAGGAAATGAAATACGAAAAGAAATCAATAATTGGCACTTACTATTAAATAATAGTTACTTGTATAAAAAGTGAAAATATATGTTAATGAGAAATGTTAAATTATATTGTGGGGAATGGAAGTCGTAATTGGGAATGGAGTGTCTTAACACTGAGTTTCAAAGTTTTCTCTGCCTACCTTACTATGTGAGGGATTCAGTATGAAATTAAATATAGATTATATTATCCAGTGTAAATAAAATCTACAAAGTTCAATACATGAAGAGACAAGATTTTTCTACAGAATATTATAAAAATTTAATGTATATATATAAATAAAATATTAATGCGCTCATAATTTTAAAATAGAATAATTTATATGTATTTATACAATATAATAAAATGTTGATTTCTCTATTAGGTTAGCAACTATTGTCGAGTCCGATAGAGTATTGTCATATAAATTATTTATACTATAGTTCATATTGACTTGCAAAATACCTATTGTTTATGAATTTCAACTAGTACAAGAAAATTAGTTTATTGAAAAGCCCACCCATTAGCCTACTAAGATATTTCTTGTATTTTTATATAATTAATATGTAATAAAAATTTTATAGCTTTATTTGTGATGGTGGTGAATGGATGTAAGTATTTTTTTTAATTTATAAATACTTGACTTATTCAATGTTACACATTTGCTTTAAAATATTTTTTAAATATATAAGTCAAAAATAAATAACAAAATGTCTATTTTTATTATTTTAAAGTGTATCTTAATTCATGTATTATGAAATAATTTATTTTGATTAAAGTTTCATTACGATATCTAGTACCACATGAGTTCGTAATATTGTTCTAGTTTACAATCGTTACAACACCGTAGTAGAAAATAGGCCAGTACAACTTCAAGGCGACTGGGTATGCGCGCGCTCACACTTTCTACAACGGCAATGAACTATTCACCGCGATCCTTGAGCCCGGAGGCCTTGAAGCGCAGCCCTGGTAAGCCGTTCAAGGGCACAACTTGTTTCCATAACACGTAACGTAGTGTGACCGTATCCTACCTCCAAGGTCCGGATCTCCTGCTGCGTCAACTCTGCACTGGTCGAGCATTGTGTCCTTAGACCCTCGAGCCTGTCCGCCGAGACGTCAATCATCGACTGTATGGTCTCCATCATCTGAATTGCATCACGGATTCTCTTTTTTTCGTTCTCGTTCTCCGCATCCATTACAAATATCACAGCACTTTACTCAAACCACTAATCACTACTTATAATTAAAAAACTCCTTATTCATTATAAAAAATGAATATGAATATACAAAACATTGCAGGTGTTGTATTGCCGATACAGCGGCCATGTCCGAAGAAAATCTATATTCTTGTCTATGACGTTCCGACGTCGCGCCATAGACAACTGTTTGACAGCTGTTATCGCACACTTCGCTACCTTCGATTTTTAAATGGCAACTACACGCGATTATGACACTTATCTAGTCTATGACTTTTATCAATGGAGTGAAGACGTTTGTTGTGAGATTTGTTTCATATTATTTCGCCTTCCGTCGTTTTTATTCCGTGTAATGTAATAAATTAGTTAGAAAAGAAATCTTTTATACTACACGTGATTAGATAGTGATTGTGGATTTTTTTCTTAGAATTTAGATGTAGATATTGTAGGATGTTTCTTAAACGTATATTGGTGCCTCTGTTCTGCCTTGGAATAGAAGGTAAATAAATTTAAATAAAAAATCTGTAAGTACGCGCTCCTAATTTTTTTATTTATGAGTTTTCTAATTTTTTTCGTTAGTTCCTTGGGCCCGGAGCGAAGAAGTTGAAATTCGGCAAGTTGCTGCAGACAAGGGAACGAATGTTACGATTCCTTGTGGCGGTTTGCTGCAATTGCAAAATTCTAACGTTCAGTGGGTATATAGAGGCAATAGAACACACCATCAAATACTGGTGAGATATTTAAAAATTATATAATCAATTAAAAAAATTACGTATAGTACATGAACATTATTAAAACAATATAAAATATTTCAAACACGTTACATTATATTATTTAATAACAAAAACAACATGAGTACTACAATTATTGTTAATGGATAAAATAGTTTTTTACGTTCACTATTAAGTTTCAAAATGAATGAACAAGTTTTTTTATCAATTTCAATTAACAATAAAGCGAAGTTACAAAGGTCACGCGGCTGTACGATATACCTATTTTGATTGTTGAAAAATATACTTTAAATTGCTAATATAATTCTTATTCGGTAATCACTTGCTATTTTTGTTTGTAAATAATAAAGATAATATAATGTTTGGTTCCGCCACTACTCTATTTCCGCGAAAAATACTACTATTAATTCACTATTAACTTTGCTTATTTTTTAAATGGTCGGAAGGTATAATAAAAAACAAAGTAAACTGATCTATACAATAATATTACTACAGAAATATAGAAGAAATATAGTATTATTTTTCTTATTGGAAAAACCCGTATAAATTTTTCACGTACATAATATTTATGTAGTTATAATTTATAAAGTAACGATATTGTTGTTATTTAAATAAATGAATTTTATACGTCAATTCAGTTCTAGATAGAGAACATTACTCTTACAACAAATGAAAAATTTTAAATTGTCGTTGTCATTTAACACCTGTTTAAACTCTTCACACTCTTAAATATCATCTTATAATATATATATATATATATATATATATATATATATATATATATATATATATATATATATATATATATATATATATATATATATATGTGTATGTATGTATATATATATATATATGTTTTATCTCATGATATAAAATAACTAAAAAATACAAAAAGTCATTCTCATTTCAGTTATAGAAACTCTATTTGAATATTATTTTTTTAATAAATTTAAGTGTATCAAGTGCGTTGACTTTCGTTTAGTTATTAAGTTATGTTGTACGTACCTAATTCTTAAATTTAAAAAAAGTTATTAAAGTCAAAATCGGCGTGTATTATTAAATTACATAATTAAATAGCAATATATGTTTATTCTTTTAAGTAACGTATGAATAGCGCGGCGTTCAGTTCTGCCACTCAGTTTTAAAAATTGCGCGGAATGTGGGAAATGAAGAATATAAATTGGATCGAACGTAAAGTTAAAAAAATTATTTAAAAATAAAAAAAAAACAAAGGTGCAAGTAATATTTTCAACATACATATTTTTTCAAATTCACAGAGAATACACATTCTTATTGAATACAATAATATTACTGGTAATTAAACATGTTAGTTATGATAATAAATAATTATTATACCTTAAATAATTGATTAATATGAAAATGTCTGTAATAACTTGTATAGTTCAAAGACAGCATTGATAGATTTACAAGTTTTCATTGTATGCGTGTCTTCATATAGCCTAGAACTCAGAGGGTACCTAGTGATAATTAAAAATAATACTTATTTTCATCCGTCAAACAAAAGAGCGAGGAAATGAAAATAATTATCCACTCGAGTGGAAATCGAAACCACGATCGTTGTGTTTATCGTCGCACTCTTTGCGGCTCCGCTACGATGGTGCATATTGAAATATTCTAAATATAATAATAAGTTTGCTCCTTTTAAAATATTTAATAAAAACTATTATTTTTATTGATAAAGTAACGTATAAAAATTCCATTTTGATAAAATAATATAAATAGAACAATAGATCTATATGGGTATGTATATAGTAGGTACTGTAACCAATCAATATCTAACGGGCAGACGTGTCGGCTACTCGGCAGAACATACGATTGCCAATAATAGTGACTTATGAATTAGTTCGAAACTCCTTTTTTTAACTGCTTTGTTAAACTTTTCTCTGCAACTTCACGCTTTCCCCGTATGCCAAGGTAGGCAGAGAGAATATACTGTCAAGATACTCTTTGCTCCATTTCCATCCAATTTTCGAGACTTGCGTGTCGCATGTTGAGTGGCGGATGATGAAACCGTATGTTCCAACTGTATAAAACCGTAGGTTCAATGTTTTTAGCTTCACACATGCACAAAGCACTGAAGGCAGGGGGACCCTGGGAAACGAATGTTAACAGACTTCGTTCACATTCAAGACGCTTCCATTCCCCACTTTCCGCCGAATTCTGGAGTTACCTGAGCGAGTAAAATTAAAATATGAAATCTTTCATATCCTCCAGTGGGAATCGAACCCACAACATGTCTCATTTACAGTCACACGCTTGTGCCGCTGCACCACGATAGGCCTCGAAGTAAATAATTGATGCTAAGTATCCTAGGATTCAATAAATTTACAAACTCGAACTGTTGGCAATCTGTGATGGCTCGTTAAAACTTCTATCTTGTTACAATATTCTTATCCTGGCAGGCTTATAACGACTAAACTGGTAATTTAGTTTGTGAGATTTTACGTTTATAACTGGCTGAAATACTTAAAGGTTTAATTATATAGCTATGTATTTATATTTTTAATTTATCTTAAAATGACAGATGAAACCTACATACTCTACCTGTTTTTGTTTGTAAAAAAAGACATAAATATTTTTCCTAATGGGATTCCAACCAATAACAATAGCGTTTAGTAGTATTTAACAATTTGCTGCATAAATAGATGTTCTTTAAATTATATAAAGTTTGACATATTACGTTGATAAATGTTTTTCACCTTGCTGGTGAATATAAAGTATAAACAAATGGCTTCGATATCAGCAAACGTATAAATTAAACACGAATGACACAGAATCTGCAAAATCTCCGACTGTAAAATTGCATTTTCATTGCCCACCCTGAAAAATAAATTTTAAATACTAAAAAAATATATAATTGAGGACGTTGTGGACAGCGGCACAGCGTCAGACTGTAAAAGCGACGGTTTTTATTTCGACCCCTACTCGTTTTAATTAATTATTTTTAATGCAGAAAGTGCGGAACCAGTGTCCTAACATTAGGTTCCCACTGTCTACTGTTCTATGTACGGTATGCAGCGTGAACCTTAAATAAAAACAATAATATGCTTGCAAGACTTCAACAAACTGTTCAAATATGTACAAGGAATTTATATTTACGTACAAATTCATTTTTTTTTTTTCATTTTAAATAATTAACACGTGTTCTTTGAAAGCAATATTTCTGCATTTTAAGTTTCTCAAGTATGATAGGTATTATTATTTCACCACCAAACAAGCATTTTGACATTGTTTACTTATGATTTAAATATGAATTCAAAAGTAGCTTCACTTTTCTTTAGATTTTCGCTCTCAAAATTCCAACAAAATTAATATACCTACCATATACCTAAAGTACAGTACATACATAAATACATACAATAAGTAATTCCTATACAGCTATTTTAAATCGTTTTTGGACATCTTTTTAAGAAAATTTCTCTATTGATTCTGGAATTTTTTGCTTTAAAATGGATTTTAATAAAATTTATATATTTTAATAAATATTTAATTAACTGCCTTGAGTATAGCACGTTCTAATTATATTTAGCAAATAAACAAAACTTATACTTGTAGGTGTAACAATCAAGATCATTGTTACCAAACGGACAGATGATCGTAAAATTCATTGTCGGATGTTTAATATTATTGAGCTTGCTCTCGTATACAGCGTTGTAGGCATAGTAGTAGTGGAAAGACACTCCGTCTACTATCCTCGTGGAAATCGAACCCATGACCGCCGGGTTTATATTTAAACACTTTGCCACTACGCCACGAGTCACATAGGCATAACAAACAGAATCATTGCGATCAGACGGACGGACGCCCGAAAAATGAATTGGTCGATGTCTTAATTCGGTGGAATTACTATTTATAGCGCATAGCGTCCACATGCGACGGTCTCGGTGCATTTACGGCGTCCACTTTGCGTCGGTTGTGCTTCAAGTATCTTTCCTGAAATCAACTTTCCCAGGAGAGTATTTTAGTACTGTAAAGCGAGTTTATTGATTACTTCTATTGCTATATATATAATTGGAGTTAGCAGCTGTTTTCTATTCTTGGACTTTTATGGCTTAAATAAATTTTATTATTTAACAAAAAACAATATGCTGGTATGTATATATATTTGGGTGTGTAATAATTTAATAAACGTAGATTTGATGAGAAAATATTAAAAATGAAATATTTAATATTTTAATTTCCTTGAGTGATAATGCTTGCTCTGATAACGAGTCAAAACTTGTTATCAGAGCGAAGTGAAATACGAAATGTCTCCAGAAATCGGTGGAAAAGTGGATAACGGAATATACTAACACTAGGTTCCCTTTATCTAGTCTGCTGTACAAGAATAAACTTGAAACTGCAATCTACATGTAATATCCCCATATTCCGCACAATTTTCAAACTGCGTGGTTTGTTTATTAGTATTAGTGGCGGTACTCAACGCCGCGCGTAGTCTTGGAGGAAATTGCTATAATTTATTATCCAATTCGGACGGTGACTTTTACAGTCAGACTATCTACATACAAAATACAAATATATAACATATATGAATAGACGATATAAATACCGCATCGAGCCATTACTGCGGCGGGCGTGCGTGCATGCATTGTAATGTAAATAGATTACCAGGACGTCATACGCGACCAGGAGGTTAACTCCCGGGCTGCAGATAATATATGATGATTGTCAACCGGCACGCGAGGTTTAACCCTTTACTGGAAAATTCTTTTAAAAGTTGTAAAAGCTTTTTGTATTGTCATTACTACTATTTACTAGGTCAATTAGAGTAAATTGTGTGTTATTGAGTTCTTCCTTTGATTACATATAATACCGTGGCATTTTAAGGGCAAGAACTAATAAAAAATAATAGAGAATGGAGTGTCCGATCCTGCTGTGTGCAGGATACAGCGTGAAGCCTAAAAAAACTATTACAAGCTGGAAACAGACCAGGCGCTCTGAGCACTAAGCCATACGTTCAGAGCTCGTTTGGTCAGAACGCCTGGTCGGCTTCCAAGAGGCGCTGGATCGAGTCCCGCTACGTTAAAATTTTTATACGTTTACTTAATAAGTATTTTTCTTTCCTAAGTGTGGAATAACAATTTTAAAATGTTAAAAATAGTACAAGTTAATGGCATAATCTCTCATTTGTCTAAGTCCTTTTCATAGATTTTCATTATTCAGTAGGCTATTGTGGCGTAGCGGCACAGCGTCTGTAGTTGTAAGCTCGATTCCCACTTGGGGTTATGAATGTAATAATTTTAATTCCTGTTATAGCAGAAGGCAAGACATGTCTTGTAAGCCACTTCTACACTAATAATGTAAAACCTAGTATTTTAACAAACAAAGCCAACTTTCAAACGCCCGCTCACATTTGTAAAGCTCAAAGTTTGTTACAGCGTACGCTTTTGTATAGGAGTTTCTATGATATTCATAGTGATTTTAAATTAAGTTTTGTAAGCATTTTAGTATAATGCATTTTTTTTTGCATATAGTTGTGTATAAAAGAGTGTTCACTGAAAATGAAATCCAATGCAATTATTTATTCTAACGAGTGGGAATCGAAGCCGCAATAATCGCAGACCTATTCAGATACTATTCTACTGGGCCATTATAATGATAATAAATTTGAAAATTAGTCCAACTATATAAACCCGATCAAAATATTACTACATCGTCTTGTCAAAGTGCTCTTAAATTGTTAATCCGATTTTCATAACACATATCTAAGAAGCACTGCGATAAACAAGGCTTTCAGCTTAAAGAATCCTCACTCAAATCGGTTCATTAATTTAGCAATTACGGTGCTACAGACAGTCACATCTTACTTATAAAACCCCTCTTTTTGCGTCAGAGGTTTACAAAAAAAGGAAAAGCGATAAGAGTTTAAAATAAATAAAATAAATTAAATTAAATTAGCTTTACGCTATATCCCGCGCACAGCAGGGTAGGCAGAAGGAACCCAGTGTTAAGACACTCCGTTCCCCACTTTCTGTCGAATTTTGAAGGCATTGCGTGTTGAGTGGCAGAACTCAACGCTGCGATTTGCCTCGACACCAGAGCGAAGAAATGGAAATATAAATTTAAATAAATATTTCATCTCCTCGAGTAGGGATCGAACCCACAACCAGTCGGTTTACAGTCACACTTTGTGCCACTGCGCCACGACTGAGTTTGAAATAAGTATCAATAAAAAAATTATAACTGACCGTCGGAAACCATGATTACATAGAATCGGAAATAATATCAAATTAGCGTTTATTATTATCAGATTATACGTATGTGATTTGAATGTTAATTATATTTATGCGTAATAGTTCTTAAAGAGTAATTTGGAGAAATTTTTGAACAATTTCTCCATCTGACTGAAAAACAGCGATGCTTGAGAGTCGGAACTCGAGCATCATTAGCTGAATACGTCTTTTGCCATAATGACTACTGTATAATAATTTGTTATTGCTGTAAAGTTGTATGTTTTTTATGGCAATAAATGTTTTATTATTATTTATTATAATTTTTTTTTACGTCAAAAGTGTGATAGTCGCAATAAAAAATATTTAGGCAAGTAATATTGAAATATATGAATTTCTCATCAGATATGATTAAAAAAACTGGGCCTAATGATTCTTGCCTCTTTAAAAAAAAAACAAAATTTAAATCAATTCTTTGCCTCTCTAAATTAAATAAATTGAAATTATGTAAATCTTTTTTCGCTCTTTAAAACTTTCATTATTTTTATAATTTACCATAAATCTGACTGACAGACTGGTCTCTTAATAATACTATATGAAACTAAAACAAAAAAAAACAATCAAAATATATATAAACACAAAATATGCGCGATTAATCCGGTTAAAACAGTTTTATTTAAAAAAAAGAGTTTTACAGGCCAACAAGTTAAAGAAAAATAATATCTATAGCAAACAAATACTAAATCGTTTTATACGAACGTTATACGTTTTCCCGTTTTTAGTAAATAAGTATATTATGAAAGGAAAGCCGCTTAGCTCGACACACGTCGACGCCCATTTGCATATGCTTCAGCCGGCTGTAGTAGAAACGGTTACTTGAAACTGTTTTAAGGGAATTTTTATTTAATATTAGCGTGTTTTGCATATTTTACGCTGTTTTTATAACTTTATATAGTTTTTTCGTAAGTTCTTTTATATGTATATTATGGTTGTAAGTTCATTATAGTAGGACGAAAGCTTCGTACAAATGAGTGAATTCTTGGGACTGATTATTTTCATTTGCCGCTCCTTTAGTCTCCTAAATATATTTAAATTAAAGTAAAGCTTGGACAAATATTATGTTATATCCAACATTTCATAGCGCAGGCGCACAAGCGTAAGACTGTAAACGGTTCGATGCCCACTCGAGGAAAATAAATATTAAATAGAGATAAATCGCGGTGTTGAGTTCCGCCACTCAACATGAAATGCCTTTAGAATTCGGCGGAAAAGGGAAACGAATGGGAGCGGAGTGTCTTAACACTACGTTCCCGGGTTCCCTCTGCTTACCATGCCGTGCAGGATACAGCGTCAAGCTAAAAAAAATCCTATAATACTTCGTCTCAGTTAGAACGTAAACAAGTTAATTGCAATTTTATTCTTATCATCAAAGCGATCACCCGAAGGATTTCCATCCGCATTTTATTGATACTGCCGGTGCTATCAAGATCAGCCGACGGTACGAAAGATGTTAGATACCGTGACTTGTACTTTATCTAAAAGTCAAGGAACGTTTTTTATATGTATTCTTATCTGTACCAAATTTTTTTTTATAAACGTATCAAAATTTGACCGTAACGGGATTTAAACCGCACCTCTTGGAATCTGTCTAAGTGCTCTGACCACTAAGCTATACGTTCTCATCGACCTACGTTAATTTTTTATACAATTTATTTAATATTGTTAGCATCTTTGTAGGTAGATTTTTACAAAGTTCCGATAAGGCAGTTGCTTAGAACTATTGTTCTACGCCAAGAGCTGCTTACCCTGCCGTGTGCAGGATCTAGTGTGAACCTTAAAAAATATAATATTATTTATATGATTGTCTAAGCTACATATATAAAAGTTTCAGTTCGTGTTCGTATGAATTATTCATTGTATTAAAAACCCAAGAAAATTATTTCTCGGCTCCCTTATGGATGCATTAAGAAGAGCTATTTGAAATTCAATAGGAGAATTTAAATATAATTCAGAAGTAGAACGTTATTTGACACAAGATTTTAAAGTGCACGTAGTTTTACCCTACTTGTATTTTAAAATCCTAAAGAAATTTCTAATTTATATACCTATATACAATATATTATATGACATACATTATAGCAAGTATTGAGGCCAGCATTGAGCATGCGATTGTAAGCGCAACAGGTTATGGGTTCAATTCGGATACGACGGGAAATTAAATATTTCATATTTTGAAAATCGCTCTGAAAAGGCAAAGTGCGGCGTTGAGTTCCGCCACTCAACACGCAATGAATCCATAATTCGACGGAAAGTAGTGAACGGAAGTGTCTTAATGGAAACGGAATACCTTAACATATTTCCGCTGTCTACCGAGCTATATGCGGGATAGAGCGTGAAGCAACAAGAAAATAAATAATATTACAAAAGTAAAGATAACTTAAAACAACACGCTATATGAAGTACGTAACCACTTATAAAATTCAATACAAGAGGATTACACTAATACAATTTGTTCAAATTGGAAAAGCTCATAAATAAATTCAGTACCAAATCTATTTATAGTACCTATAATAAATTTAGTAATTTCGTTTATCTGTCTGTCTCTTAAGGGGAGATCCTCCTTTATACAGCTGCTTCTCGTAATGAATAAATGGCCGTATTGACGAAAATCAATCAAGTCACAGTATTTTATTTTTGGAATTACATTGATTTAACGTGAGACAAGTCGCGTACATGGGCATAAGAGTGCAACTGTAAACGCGACAGGTTATGGGTTCGATTCACACTCTAGGAAAAGAAATAATTCATAGTTTTATTTCCTCGCTTTGTCTGTCGCGGCGTTTAGCTACGCCGGTCAACACACAATTCGGTGGAAAGTGGGAGCAAAAATGGATAATGAAAAGGAAACGGAGTGTCACAACATATAGAAAATTTTGTTATTTATTTCGTATGATTTACATACGTATTTTCACTAACCTTAAAATTGTTAAAATGCACTTTAAATTAGGGTACGGCTTTCTTTGCTTTACCAATTTTTTTTGAGTTGTTTTGTTTTTATCACATCATTCCCCCGGTGGGGATTGAACCCACATTAATTGAGTTTTCTAATTCGATATCTTTTTCATTTTAACATAAATTTAAACCACATCTATAAATATATGTATGCTTATATTCTTAATTTTTTTTTTAATTTTGAGTCGATTTTTGTAGGGAACAGTTTTAGATTTTTATGATTACATTAAAGTATAATCTCAATGCTTGTTAAATCAATGTCATGACGAATTTTCAAAGGAAATAATAAAAACAAGTAATGCAACAAAGTAAGTGGCACTTTATTCAATCTAGCTCCACTCAACATTTTTTAGTTATACCGCTACACAATAAATAATAATATTAAAATATCTATGTATATTTTTTTACGATACAGGAAAAAATGTAAGTTATTATTATTAAATATACTTTGAAGTAAAGTCAAATAACAAAAAATAAGCGACGGTCTAGAAAAAAATGTAAAAAAATACGTTTTTACAACAGGTGTTAAGGACATCTAAATATCTTAACGCTAAGTTCCCTTTGCCTACCCTGCTATGTTATGTACATTAAAAACATAGTTGCGGGCTGTGATTTCCCAGCCCGTAACTGTTGGCTTGGACTATAGAATGTAAAATCCTGTCAGCGTTCTGCGCCGCGTAGTTTGGCAGTCACTCAGTAACGAAAGAGTTTTATATGTGTTCATAAAATAATTGTATTTTTTACACTTACACACTTAAAACACTTTAATAATATATTTTTAGAAACGTATAAAAAAATAACGTTGCTGGATTTGAACCCGCGCTTCATGGAATTATTCCTCTTCCATTCTTCATGGTTACTTAACAAAACGAAGACCAACAAATGGCAAATATAAACGAATTTAGTATGTCCTTCCGTCCGTTCTAGACTTTGCTGATTCGTTCGTTTGCTCTTTCGCACTGCTTATATTATCTCCGTTGTAAAGTTGTAACTAGACCATAATTGTGTTTCTTTATATTAAAAGCTGTTCCTTTAGAACTCGACTATCGATTAATAATATCATTGTTATAATAGCTTTAGATGTGGTCTATGCGTCGTGGTTTTTATACCTCTAAATAATTGAAAATGCTTGGTGACTACTCTAGCCTGTAAATCCACTAAAGATTTATGTGAAGCTTGTGGTAAGCTAGCAAATATATATATACGTTAAGTGGAGCCTAAATTTTCTCCTAAAAAAGTAACATTTTATTAAAATAAAACAATTAGGTTGATTTTAAAGCGTATAAAAATAGCATTTATAATCCGACGCAACAGTTTTATTTTTTAATGGGTCTTATTAAAATGTGTAGAGCGTAACGAACCGTGCCAAGACATTTGAAGGACTAATACGTGATGTTGAGAGAATGAGTTTTTAACTTTTATCGAATTTTTTGCTTAATTTTTGTATAACATGGAAATGTAATAAGTTCTTTCGTTCTTGTGAATATTATGTACAGATAAAACAAAGTGGTTTCCCACCGATGAACGCTGTCTTTCAAACTGCGCTACAGTTGTTAATGCGATTTTCACTTATTAATAGAGTCAGTATCCTAAAATTATAAATCTTACCAATATTCAGAATATGAATGCATACATACATATTTGTTCCACTTTACGCAAAACTACGGAACTGATTTAGTTAAGACTTACAGTAATATAGTTTGTACCTGTTATAGCCCTCTTAAGGCTATTATGTTTTTGGGATTTAACTACAAAAGTATAGTTTTCCTGAACTAGTACTACTTGTAGATACTAGTTGCCAAATTTCCTAATTCTAGGTCAACCGGAAGTACCCTATTAATTTTGATTTCCTTTTTAGTGCCGAAATAAACCTTTTTTGCGATATAAACGGCCATATCTTTTTTTAAGTAAATATAGAAATACTATTTATTTAGGAAATCATGGTACCGTAAATCTGAATATATATGAAATTCAAAAATTTCAACTCGATATTTTCAAGCGTTCCCGAGATAAAGGCTCTTGACAAATAAATAAATAATAGGCGTGTGCACAAACGTCTTATTTTCGTTCTTTAATAATATAACCTGAGAATAACAGAAAAATAATTTTCTAAAACAAATGAAAAAAAATTGCTGTAATGGAATAATATGTCAAATAGGAAATTAAGCATCACATCGTAAAATATCATATCATGATAGAAATAATGGAACAATTTGTATCAGAGCAATCTGGATGGTGGCTAACGTATTTGTCCTTGCCTGACTTTTATATAAGACGGAAGACGTGGTAACAGGAAGTGTTTAGAGAATTGCCCTTTGGGGAATAGGTGCTGGTGTAAGCGATTGTTTTGTTCGAATCGAATCATATGAAAACAAATACAGAAATAGCTATTTATGTGTGTTGCTAATATATGATTCATTTTAATTTTGATATTGAATATAATATTGGGTGTCTATCGTTGTTGTTAATTTATTTGAGTAGTTTGCAAGCATTTACTTATTGTATTTATTTTTATGTATATTTAAAGATTGTTCCTGTATTTTTAGAAATTTCAGAAATAAAATATTTTCCAACCGTAAAACAATTGACTACAGTTTAAATGGCACCTCATATGACGAGGTAGGACAATATTTGACATAAACTGTGAGTTTCACCACTCGAGTGGAGGAGTGAGGAGAGTGAGGAGAGAAAATGATTAATTATATTTATTATTCATTTCCTCGGCCTGACAAGACTAAATAGAACAGGGAAAATCGTAGTGTCTTGACACTAGATTAATTTACACAAATGTTTTCTTAAAATACAACGTTATAAAAATATATTGGGACGCTGAAATATCCTCAGTTACACTTATTTGTGATTAGGTATCCGAACTATCAATCCGATAAATTGCAGTGGAAGAGATTGAGAAATATAGTAAAAAAGTGTTGAGCATGCATTGATATTTCCAAAATTTTTTTACAGTCGTTCATTTTTTTTATCTTTTTCCTGGATATTAATAACTGAGTTATGTCTATAGTGCCAGTACAATATTATTTTGTCGTATTTTAAAACACACAAATATGATACGTAATTGATGCAACACAGAACCTCAGCCCAATCTGAACTGAACTGGTGCACACTGTTTGCTAAATTGAAGATAATCAACGCTCCATTAGGCGTTCGTCTCTGTCGCGAATTATTGGAAGCTGCTAGAATATGTTGATCGTGAACGTGAATTGTTTTGCAGTTCTTGATATTTGGTGTATAAAATTGTAATAAATATTAAATTATGCTTGTTTTTTGAGAATTTTGAACTTAACTTGAAGTGTCCTTATACTGAATTTTCGACATATTGCGTAAATATAAAAATAAATTAAATGTAATCATTCCCCTGAGTAACAATTGTATCCACAACCCCCGCGGTTACAGTCAGACGATGTCCGTAAGTTACGTCTTGACGGAACTGCCATCTAAAAGGACTTAAGGTTTTTTGCTCTTAACACTGGTATGTACATATGTTACTGCCAGCCCTAAATAAGACAAAGTAGTCAATTTAGGTCCGCTATCTAAAACGAAAAATAAAGAGAATATAAGTTCTTTGTGTTTGCTAAGAGTCACTTAAATATAAGAAAATATATTTATGCTAAATCATTAAATGTACTATGTGCGTTTGGCGCCGCGTTCCTTGTGACTACCCCTAGGATAGCTTAGCAGAGAAAATCTAGTGTTCATCTGTTCGTTCTAAAGCGTAGACTCTTCAACATAGCGTGTTGAGTGGCGGAACTCACGTCACTATGTTTTGCCTTCTCAAAGATGGAACAGTAAAATATTGAAATTTCCTAGGAATCTATTATTAATTTCACTAAATCGACCAACTCGACCAACAATCCAAACACAGGCTTCAATTAGTAAAATGCCACAATTATATTTTTATCACTCCAATCAATCGCGTCAATCGAATGAACCGTCTACACAAACAAAAGAGCACTCCCAGACGTACTAGGGCGTAATGAGGCAAACACGGCTATCGATTTCGTCTGCCTAAATTGAAATTCGCACTCTAGGGAAATGAGTATGCGTAATTTTTTTAAATTTCCTTGCTCTAATAGATAAAGCGCGGCGTTGAGTTCCGCCACTCAACACGCAAAACGTCTTGCTTGGGTACTTTACTTTGCTTGGGTAATCTGCCTACAAGCGGGATATAGCGTCGAGCTGCAAAAAAAATTAAACATTGTGACATGGCACCCATAATAAATTATCGTTTGAAAACTTCTGCGCATCTTCAAATTATTGTTTACTTTGTTTTTACAAAAAATATAAATTTTGATTTAGAATTTGATTTAGAATACCTAAACAGTCGTTATAGCTATTACATTCCACTTCACACTTCATCCTGCCTGGTGACGAGAAACTTCATTTTCCACTTTTTTTCCAAAATAGAAATCCCCAATTTAGAAAATATTGTAAGAGAGGATCCAACCTAAAATATATATAGACGTTGTCCTGACGCACCACGACGTTCTCTATGTTTTTCATAGCAGGATATGCCGGGGCTACCTGGGGACCTAGTGTTAAGACAATCCGTTCTTACTAAGACATTTTCTTTCCCGGCTTACCGTCGAATTGTCGAGGGATTACTATTGCTCGGGGGCGGAACATAGCGCCGCACTTAACCTCGTCACTAGTGGGAAGAAATGAAAGTATTAAATATTTCCCCGAGTGGAAATCGAACCCACAACCGTCTCGTTTACAATCACACGCTGCCTGCTGCCTGTGCCACGACGGCCTGATATTATTTTTAAATAGATTTTCGAACATAATATTTAAAATAAAAGTGTTATCGTAAATTAACTTATACTTCATAACCTTATTTATATTTTTGTCGTATCTTGTTCTTGTATTCAATTATTCTGGTTCCATACTTGTGCAAAACAAAAAAAGTTCGTTACAAAACAGTTAATTTGTCTGAACAGGAAATTGGTAATTGCGTTCAAATTAATTGGTTTTTCTTTAGTCTCACATGGTTTATCTTTTGGATGTTATTTCAATATTTTATTTTTGAGTAAAAATTTTGTCGTTATTTATTAAGTATTTATTCGACTGTGTGTTTATATACTCTACTATGTGTATTTACTCGACTGTGTGTGCCCCCTTGGAGCATGTATGTATATGCGGGTTGATATAAGTAAGATAATAAGTGAACGAGGCGAAAGAGATATGCAGAGACCGTAGTGTTTGGTACCAGATTTTTTTAGTATATTTTTAGCTTTCAGAAGAAGTCATTATGGTAAAACTTATAGTTTATATATTAGTTTTAATATATCCCTGTTATAATTAGGAAATATTTATTAACGTGTTCTGAAATATTTTCTTTTAAATTTTACAAAGTGACAAGTAAAGTGAACATGGTCTACGACAAATCATACTATTATTTTTAAAATAACAAAAATTGTACTACTACCGAAGATTTTTCTGTCCGATGTGACTCAAATTAACGCTACCCGGTTTCAAAAACCCTCTTAATATAAATCAAAAGGACCCTTTTGGTTGTTAAGCAGTTTATAGTAGGTACCTACTACTGAAAGAAGCATTTCATTTGATATATTTTAGTTTTTTTATGCTGAGAATTACTGATACTTAAATAAAATTTCACTAACCATGATTAATTGAATACAAAAAAATATAATTAATGTGTGCACAACTGTTTGTCGTCCATGCCTTCCAATTTTGCCTAATTTTTTGCTCCAATTTTGCCATAGTTACTTGTCTTTTTCATGAGTTGCAACTGAAACACAATATCCTTTTTAGATACCAACAACAATCAAATTTGCTCCACCTGCTCCGCGTTGTCCGCCAACCTAACTCAGTGAATGACTAAACAGTTTAACCTATATTACATTTTCTTTCATCTTCAAGATGTATCTCACACATTAGGCTTAGGTAGAGGTAACCTGGGAACCTACTTAATACACTCCGTTCTCAATAAGACATTTTCGTTCCCCCATGTTCCGCCGAACTCTGGAATATTTAAATATAATGAGAATTAATACTGAATGTTCTAGTACAAAAAAATAAAATAAAAACAACATTACAACAAACCTCCACACCCGCAGTTCAAAACAAGTAAAATCTGAGAAGTCTAATTCATAAAAATGACCACTTAAACGACAATTCACAGACATTGGTGTAATTCCCTAAACTAGAACATTTAAAATCATTACCCACAACCGTGGGACTAGACAAAGGCATTGACCTCATTATTTCACCAGTATAGTCCAGTACAGTCCAGTATCAAGATATTGCGGCAATATTCGTAGGGACTTAATGAGAGCCGACGTATGGAGTATGTGGATCAGCATTAATTGCTCCTTGTGTTTTTGCGCTCACTTTGGTTTCTCTCTTTATTATTTTATTTCGTTCCTGTTCTAATTGAGTCTAATTAAATATAGTAATAGAATACTAAATATGATAGGTATAATATAATGTGTTTGTAACGATCAGGGTTTAATACAAAAAAGTCACTAAAACATACATGCTTAAATATTTCCGTCGTCGTCACTACACACATATTGGACTTCGTGGTACAGTGGTCCAAAATAACAATATAACAGTAAATGAGACGGTTTGCAGTTTCTATTCGAACTAGGGGGAATGAAGTATTTTATGTTTTCATTTTCTCGCTCTGATAACAATATTCTCGCTCTGATAACATTATTCTCTATATTCCACCTGCCATGTGTTTACCATATAGGTAGATAATATTTGGATATGTTTTAAAAGAGCAACTGTCAAGCATTTTGACCACTCTTCGCAACAGAGCTGACCTCCGATCCGGTTGCCCCTTTACTTTAGGGCTGACGCTACTGACGTTTTCTGGTTACTTGACGATTCGAAAATACTTGTACTAAATCTACTTTAATAAATAATAGTTCGATATTAAAAACCAAGATACCTAAGCCAACCTCAGAAAATGCAAACGGATATGTGCTCACATAAAACATATCGCGTATTCCCCTAGAGAATGAAGTGACCCGAATTCTTGAAATACGTTCCGTGATTTGAGGTTAACTTGGAATTTGAGGGACTTTATTATGAATACATGGCTAATACTTTTGGATAGGTATGTATGTACTCTAAATTTCTACCATGGCTTATTTAATTATATTGTGTTCACATTATTTTAGACTGTATTAAGTTTAGTAGAAACAAGATGGTTGTAGGATCATTCCTCCGAGGTAGTACTCGAGGTAGTACTCGAGGAAATTAATTATATTCTGATAATAAGACAAAGTGCGACGTAGATTTGCCATATTTGCCATTCAACACACAATGATTTTTGCCATTCAACACACAATGTCTTGAAATTGGCCGATGAATGGCAAAGTTCCTTAATGTATGCGGAATACAGCGTGAACGCTTAAAAAAAGAAAAATATAAACGTTTGGTGAGGCCTGTCGTGGCGCAGAGGCACAAGCGTGCGACTGGAAAATGCTGAAAAAGAAATGGAATCTTTAATATTTTTATTCTCGCTCTGGTAACGAAGCAAAGTACGACACACAATGCCTCCAGAATTTGACGGAAAATCGGGAACGGAGTATTTTAATGGAAAAGGATTGTCTTAATACTGGCCTGCTATGAAATGGATACAACAGCTGATAAAGAGAAAACTATTAACATTTAGTATTTTTTTCTGTAAATGAAAAATATTTTTTTATTAGTTTGTGAGCTTATTAAATAAAAAAAATGGCCTGAAATACAAAAAATGAGCTATCTGTTTATCCTGTTTTATTACGAACTTTAACGCTATTGTAGAAAGGGAAGTTGCTAATTTGACACCGAACTCGTGAACGAACGAACTGTATCCAAACTGGTTCCGAATTCTTAAACTTTTTACGCAGGACAAATTTTTAATTTTTACAAAGGATTTTTATAATATGTACACTATTGATGCCCTCGACACAATTACTTTGATTGGCGTTTAGATTCTGATTTGTAATGAACTGATATGTAGCAGCCGTATAACTTTTTAAAAGGGACAAAATTTCAACGTATACCTACCTACCTATATAAATATACCTACCAACATATACCTACCTACCTATATAACCTACCTACCTATAAAAATAATAATCTTACTTAAGTTTGTTCATAATTTTTTAATTATTTTTAAAATTATTGTAAATTAAGAGATTAAATAATATATAAATCATTGCACTTAGATAAAACCTAAACCTACATTAACTTTTCAAATTTCTTATCTATACATATATTCTTATCTTTCTTAAGTCTGTCGACCGAAAATTCTGGCATTTAGCAGTTAAAGGCTGCTAAACGTGCAAAACGAACCAGTGCGAAGCTGTATGTATCAATAAATAATTGCCCAATGAAACACCGCGATCAAGTGTCACTTATAATGCTGTGTACAATTGGATTTGTTTACAAGTACCTAATCAAAAAAAGAAGTCAATATAAACGGATACATAACTTTTTAGGTAACGTTTTAGTTATTTAATACTTTATAGTAAAGAATAATCTTAATTAAATTTGTAAATTTTACTTCAGGAAATGTTATGTTTAACCCTGAAATAATATGTTATTTTCTGAGGAAATGGAATTGTCATCGCTAATACAAATATATCACTTCTCGTATTCCATGTATGAAATTTTAGTCACTTTTAAATATAAAATATATTTCCTGATTTCTTCCTGTATCAGTTAAAACATAATGTCTCTTCTCAGTCAAAAAATCAGAGTAATTTTTACTGGATTCTCTTGCTTACTTAAATAAGAAAGGAATAGTAAAAAAAACAGCTAATTACACATAACAGATAATTTCTGACAAAAAATGTGAAAATATATACATAATAGATACCTATATATTGTCTCAATGGATTTAATTTGTTTAGTGTATCACACACTGATTAAACTAAATTGTATGAAATGTATAACTTGATAATGAGGTACAAAGTTATTTTCATCCATTTTTTTTTACTTTACGCCGTTTTAGTACATAAAGTGGAAACGAGATATAAACAAACCGTTCTCAGACTCTTGTAGAGGCGGCGTTGAAAGTCTCCACGGCCTTGACAGCATTCCTTTGTTCAGTTCCTCGACACGGTAAAAGGCAAGCTACGTCATAAGTTGGTGCTTTCCTGATTGCTAATCCACCTGCATAATCATATCTATCTATCTATGTATATAAAAAATAATTGCTGTTTTTTAGTCTCGCTAAAAGTGAAAAGCAGCTTGATCCATTTTGATGCAACTTTTTGGTTTAATTTTACGCTTTAGCTGTATCCTACAGAAGATTCCTAATGTTGTACTCCGTGCTACTGGTCGAACTTTCAAGACATTCTGCTTTCAAGTAACAGAAGTGAACGCCGTGCTTTGTCTCATTACTAGAGCGAGGAAATTAAAATAATGATCTACTTCATCTACCTGGACCGCTGGACTCGGTATGCATATTGACCAATTAAGATTTAATGTTTTATAGATAACAGGTTTATCTTTGTAATAAAATTAAAATATTAATATAAAATTAATACACGTGTTAGTATTATATGTTATTAAATCTTTTGCCGATCTTGTTACATTTAATCAAATTAACATGCGACACTTCCTATGTAAATATAACAAAGTATATTAAAAAATCAGTTTTTAACATGTACTTCGCTGTAAATGTAATTAGATTTTATTTCAATTGGGAAGTGTTCGTCTTTTCGAAGCTGTTCCTGCAGGGGTTTGGAGTTTGGAAAGAGTATTGTTACGAACAAAAATGTATAATAAATTTAAAATTCCAGAACTTTGAAAAGCCTATTATAAGAGTCCAAAATAGATTTTTTCTATTTATTCGTTGTTGCGCTATTTCTTCTTGCTTTTCTTTTAAAAAGATAAGGAAAATTCGTTTACCTGCATACCTAGTAGAGAGACCTTTGGCGTAATACATTTACTACACATGTAAGATCACTAAACCCATGCCTCAAAATAATGCGGGCGTAAAGATCCTCTGAAAGCGGTATTTAAATAGTGTAATTTGTATAATACAATAACTAATAGCCCTAGTGTTAAAACACTCCATTCTCAACACACAGCGCTATGCCGCTCAATTCAACGACGCAGTATGTCTTGTTACTAGAGCGCGAAATTGAAAATAATTCATCCCACAGTTAGACAAACTAAATTTGTGAACTAGTACAATACATTCTTACCAAGTGATCTCAAACTTTCTCGGGCCGAGACTCTTATTTGTTTTCCATTATTTTTCTTGCAAAGCGCTCAAGATGTTGGGTTAAATAGGCTCGAGACTGTTCACAAGTGGGGTCGGCTCCCAAGTCCCAACAAGCCCGCTTCGATTGCCTGTCGTGGCTGTTCGAGTGATTTGATATAATGCAATTTTCATTTTGATGTTGCATTTCATATTTTTTTTAATTTATTAAATCGAAGAGTTGCATAATCTTGTTAGTATAAATATATTTAAAATGTATTTTTATTAAGCGATTAGATAATGCTAACAAGCACATGTTCATTAGCATAATCATAAGTTTAATTTATTAATATTTTTGTTTAAAAAAATTCCGAAAATATAATAAGTCTTTTTTTTATTTAAATTAAATTTTTCCTTATCATTTCTTTTTTTGGAGCTAGTAACATGTCTCTTCCAGAAGTATATGAATACCCAAAGTATTCTTATATGTGTTTCTGGAAGATAATAATAGGTACTTAAAGACGGTTTAATTTCCTTAAATTATTATTATTATACAAATGCTTTCTCTACAAACTATTTGAATCTGTTAATATTGATATAAAACGCTTTGATATACCTTGCTACATTATTTTATATATGCAACTTCATTGGGGAATACTAATTGGTTTCGAATTGATAAACCCTCGAGAGGAAGTTCAATATTGACTTCGTTTCCTCTATTTGCCCGAATCTCCGTTTACTCCGTAAGGGAGGAATGTATAGGAATGCACGGCTTAAAGCGATGGTACTTAATGAGAAGTATGTCGGTTTGTTGATTGAACGTGATAGTTAAGAGTTAAAATCACACTCATTGTAAAAAATTTAAATACAAATAATATAGTATCATAATTTTTTGCTCGAAAACACTAATTAAAAGGTTTTGTTTCGTTAATCACTTAGAAAGCGTTGTTTGCTACCAACTATCAATCAGCTTAATCTGTTCGCGTCCACTGCTGCACGTAGGAGGCCTACGTCGGGATGAGGTTCCTCCGGGGTGAGTCAGAGCTGCTGGTCCTCTGCCTTCCGCATTCATTTCTTGTCAACGTTAAATTAAAATTAACGAACAGTTTAAATAAAATTTTCATTTTCCGCCTCGTATAATATAGGCACGTCAGGCACATCACGTAGGCATCTTATTTAAATATTAGAATCCAGGTAGTGTATCATTCACTTTCGTCTGGCCTCTTATTTTATAGCACGTTGAAATCCAACACAACTTTACTTTTTTGATATTACTTATTGTGACTTCTCGCTACACTTTTTCCCCCATTTCCCCTGGCTTGAAGAAATCTCTTATACAGTTATATGTACCATATTTCATTTAGACTGCAATAAAATATATATGTTGTCAAACGAAATGTTGTTGAATTTTTTGTATAAACCTACCTCTATTGGAAACTAATCCACAACAATCAGTGGTTTCAACCTGCGCTATAATGACGTAATACATTGCGTTTCAATTAGGCGTATGTGATTTTGTACCGTGATACTATGAACATATATATATAAATATATGTATGTATATATGTACAGGGTCGCGGATTGCCTATACAGTATAGATACGGTCCATTAGGCGATCGCTTTCAACTCTACCTGAATGCTGAGTAAACAGGGAGTTTTTTGAAGCGTTCATTTTGTTAATGGAATTGCTGAGGCCGTTGCATTTAATTACCTTCAGGCACTAAGCTGTGTCTATAAAAATTGTAAAGGGTTATGAAAATATATAGGTTAATAATTTATTCTATATTCGTGCATTTGATTCGTTTTGCAGACGTTACCCAAAGAGTTAGTTTTCCAAATATATTTTGGAACGGACGGAATAAAAATATAAATTTTATGCAGCGGGAATTGAACCCGCACCTCTTGGAAACCGTCTAGATCTCCGTTCGTTTCTAAGTACTATTTATTGTCCTTAGTATGGTAACAACATTTTACAAAATACAATCATGCTTAATAGCTTACTATTTTCCACCAGCTTTTATCTTTTTTTTATTGCAAAATGCAAGGTTTTCTTAAATATACCTAAACATTCATTAAAATTAAGATTTCACTAATAACTTTCAAGCAAGACAATTCCCATTGAGCCTTGAATATATGAATCGTATCAAAACTTTTGTATTATAACTTCAGGCTAATGTTTAAAAAAGCTTTTTTTACTTTATAAAGGGTGAATAATATTGACTGTATAATATTAGTATAGAAAAAAATCGGTCAAGTGCTAGTATGACTCGCCCACTGAGGGTTCCGTACCAATTTCATATAATTTTTGGACTTTTCACTTCTTGTGAAATTTCATAATTGTAGATCTGCTGAAAATAATACATCACAAGTTTTGATTACGCGGCTTATAAAACTCATGTGTTCACTCATTTTATGTCTCATTTCTTCATTTGTATGTCCACGGGAAGTATCCTATAAATTTAATTACGTGGCAAATTACATATAAAAGCAGCGAAATTGATGCATTGCTTACAAAGCTCGTATCTTTGATTGCGTTGACTTAGAAGTTGGATTTTTTCTGCGCTTCAATGGACCATAAACATATTAATTTCAGCTTGATAACTCCATGTGATATTATAACAAATGGTCTTGACAGACGGATAACAAAATGATCCTATAAGGGTTCCGATTTTATATATTGAGGTAGGGGACTCTAAAAGTGTATGGTATTATACATTTTGTGTTAATTTCTACATTGAATAACCTTTTCAACGTTTTGTAAGCGAGGTTAGATAACGAAAAAACTTCTTGTTGTATGTATACCAGTACATTATTAGATGGATGTTTATTGAAATAAAACAACTTTTGTTGTATTCACTTGTACGTTTATAAATGCGCTTTTAATAAAATACTTTTTATAGAATGAGTATATTAACGATATATAATATTAGTATAGCTCTAGTTATTGATATGAACAAGAGGTTGTTATAAGTTTGATGTCTTTGTATTTGTGTATATCTGTAAGTCTACTTATGGCATCGTAGCTCCAGAACGGATGAAATGTTTTAGTGTTTTTGTTTGAAAGGTCAGTTAATCAAGGGTGGTTTTAGCCATAATTCAAAAAATATATATTCAGTTATTTGAAGATAAACCCTTTTTTAGTTGATGAAAGGATATAAGCAACTGATAAGTACTGCTTTGATCGATTCCATATCCCGTATTTTGCTTACATTCTAAAATTATATGGTTTTTTAATACTTATTTTTAAAGTACAACTAGGTACCTGGTGCGTTTTTGTAAAGTAGCCAATGCTACCCTTAATATGGTTAAATAATTTATTATTAAACATGTAACTCCGAATAAAAATACAAAATACATAAATCAAAAATAATCAGTCCAACTACAATTATGTGGCAATATGTAAATTTTATGGCAGAAAGAATCTAACGTTAAGACACTCCGTCCCCAATTTTCCGGTGAATAATATTTAATTCCTTATAATTTTAAAAATACTTGAAATAAACTATTATAGTACAAACATTAAGACTCAATGGTCCATCCATGACGCAAACGCGTCTACAAAGGCACTGATGTGAAGCGACTAATGAATGGGCGACAGTCGATACACGCTCACTGCACAATGGAGATGCACAATGTTGATAGCTGGCTTGTAACTACCGTCTGTTAACTGAGGGAAGGGTAATTTGTGAAATTAGCGTGTTGTTTAGATTTTTTTTAAGTTCACGTTGTATCCCGATTTGAATATCTTTGGCATTTTAATAACTACAGTCCTTCAATTTAGGGCTTGGGCATGTTTTATATATCTTCAGGTGTGTTTTTAGTAGTATGTATAAGTCATTAAAAAATATTTTTATCGAATGTCTAAAAGCGATAGATGAGGGACACTCTTTTAAACTTTGATTTATTTTACTATTATTTGCGTTTCTACGGCGGTTAGATCCAATACTCAACTTGCAATGCCTCTGTAACTCGGCGGAAAATGTGAAACAGAATGTCTTAACACTAGTTTTAGCTAGCTACCCCATTGTGTGCGGGATAAAGGTAAAGCTGAGAAAAAAGCGTTTCTGTTACATGTCGTCGTACATTATATAGATAGATTAGAACATATTCAGTTATATACTACAAACAGTGCCGGACAAACGATACGGACGACGACGAGAAACAAAGACAATCTTGTAATACCTATTTATAGCCTCCAAAAAGTAAATAAATTGTTTATGGGTCGAAATATAAAAGTTCCTAAACTACCACTGCACAAATTTAAAGTAACTGAAAAAATAACGTAAAACACACTTATAATCCAAGAATATTTGAAGGATAAATTAAAATTTGAATTAATTAAAATCATTTGAATGTCATGCAGGATTGTATTATTTCATTAAACATTGACATTATAATGTCAAAATTAAAAAGAGGATTTTTTTCTACTATTGAGTTTTTTCCCGGCTCATCTCAACACTTTTAATTCGTCGATGTTTCATCGACGATTTAAAGTGCTTGCAAAAGTCTATTTGAATCAACACAATTTAAGTCTGTATGAACATTTGGAATTTGAATTAAATTGAAACGTAATATTGGTACATAAACATTTTTAAGTACCATTAACCATAAATAGAGTTTTTATAAGCTTTGATTCCTAACAAAGCTCTCGTCTACCGATGAACTGTTGAATGCAACAGCCAGACAAATCAAAGTGAAGTACGATACACAATGGCGGCCTTTACCTCCGCGGTGATTAGTGTCTAACATTCTTGCTTTTTCAATGGTTAAACGTACGATAGTGATTGCTTAGAGTGACTTTTGATGTCTGCAAGCTTGATAACTTAGCTGAATATGGTGTAATGCTACTTGAGAAAATATCTAGAGCTGTCTGTCTAGAGCGCGTCAGACAGGTAAGGTAAGGTAGTTACATGCTTAATCATGTATATTTCCACACAATCTGACAATTTGAGACTGACGTGAAGAAGGGAGACTACAAAGTTGTAAAAAAAAAAGTTATCTCGACATTCTCGAGCGTAGCTATTTTTTTATTTTGAATGGAATAATTCAATGACTTACGAAAAATATATAATCTGAATTCCGAATTCCACAAGCGAAAGTAATGAAAATTTATCAATCAATTTTAATGCAGCTACGGGTTGTCTATCTCTCCGTGTTTCTGTTCCTCTCTCACTCTTTCTCTATCTTTTACTCATCGATGAAGATATGAAGATTTAATGTATTTTTACGGAAATAAATATATATATTTTTAATTATTTTCTTATAAATACAAGTATCGTACTTCAAACATACTTTATATTTCTTGAGCTTATAATTGATTACGATCAATGATTTAAAAATTAAATAAAAAAATATATTCTCATATTACGCAAGTTCCTTCAGATAACCGTCAGATTATGATATAGCATATCTAGGACATGAAGGTGAACCATATACATATGTATACCTTAATCTGACGCTTGCATAAATTCTTATTGCTCAGATTATTATATAAGAGCTTCTTTTCAGGTTCACTTAACATCCTTCTAGAGAAACTGACGCATGCAATCAATTTTTTTTTTCAATTTTAACTCAATAGAATCTCAATCCAATAGATCTCTATGACGCTAGAGTAAAGTAAAATCCTATTTAGCTTCGTCGGCTCCCGTACGAATAGTTAAATAATTGTTATATATTTTTATCTATAATATCAGACATAAAAACATTGAAAATTCCAAGGTATATCACCGCTTTTTGTTTGAGGAAGATATTAAAACATACGAGCTAAAGTTATTCCATCATAAAGAAAATTTCAAGAAGATAAGCTTTTCAAGAAAATGTAAAATAATAATAATTTACCGTTCTGTTTACGGCCGCAAGCCTAGGCTCCAGCTCCGTAGGGGCGCACTTGCCGCCGATGACATTGTCTCAAGCCGTCACGTAGTGCACTTTCACAGAACTATGGAAAATGATTAAATAAATAAAATAAATTAAATTAAATTAAAATGATTAAATGTATAAATTATAATAGATGGTATGGTATATTATAATTAGTGGTATGCAGGCGAAGCCGCGAGTGGGCCGCTAGTTAATTTATAAAACACTAGCGACCCAAGCGATGTATAAGCTATATTACTGAAAAGTTTTATCTAAATCCGTCCAGTGACCACTTGTGAACAACATACAAATATCTGTCTTGGCTTGATA
The DNA here is from genome assembly GCA_917862395.2 of Heliconius sara. Taxonomy (NCBI): domain Eukaryota; kingdom Metazoa; phylum Arthropoda; class Insecta; order Lepidoptera; family Nymphalidae; genus Heliconius; species Heliconius sara. Next base: position 18,657,677 of record OU860791.1, read on the forward strand.
TTCGACTTTTTGTCGACCATTAAAATGGTTTTAAAATAATAATGAGAAAACTGCAAATATAAAGAAGACAATATACAAATTCAATATATATACCCACCCCTTTACATATGTACATAGATATTTGTTAATTACCTGTCGTGTGCTAGGTTCAGTGTTTACCGTTTAATTGGAAAATTAATTTAGTCTAAGAAATTTCTATCGAGTTCACGCTGAATAGCGGCAGCTGTATTACTTAATAGAATGCGTTGTTCAAACTAGATTACCTATGACAATAGTCTATTATAAATGTAAATGATGACAACTTCTTATCTCTATAAGGTACTTCAAGATTTATGTTACTTTTGTCTGGTTTGTACGTCTGATTGTCGATCGTTCGTCAACATGTTGAATATCTCATAAATTATATTATTAATTGACTAATAAAGCTCTGGCTGCCATTCTCGATTTGTAGAATAAATCGTTTTTATGTCCTCGCTCTGCGGGATATGCGAGATAGATCGTGAAAATGAAACAATATTTTAAATAAGATAACATTGAGGCCATCGTAACGCAGGGGCACACGGATGTGACTAAAACGCGACGCTTGATTCGATCCCTATTCGTGGGAATAAGTTATTATTTATTAATATTATCATTTCTTAACTCTGGCACCAAGGCAAAAGCTCGGCGTTGAGTTCCTGCACTCAACTTCGGCGAAAAGTGGGGAATGAAGTATATTAACACTAGGTTCCCTATACCTACCCTGCTATGTGAGAGATACAGCGTGAAGCTGATTTAAATTTTATATAAAAAAAAACAAAGACGTATACGAAATATGTTTAATATGCAAGTAATATTTACTTAGAATTTCCAGGTTTTTCTCTTCGCGTACTCCTACACAGTTACGTTAAATTACACCGTAACAAGCGAGTTTAACGCTTACGATCAAACACTTTTCCGTCTTGGAAGGAAATCTCGTAAATATGTCTGGAAACTCTTAAGTGAACTTGAGCTTATATAACATTATTTTGAGGGGCTGTAAGATTAAGGTTTATTTTTTTCCGCTGTATGCGCAGCCGTAGCACGTAGGGTAGGCAGAGAGAACACGAGAACCTAGTATTAAGGCACTCAGTCCCCATTAAGATACTTCCGTTCCTCAAAAAGAAGAAATAAGGCGTAATATATTTATTTTCAAAATAAAGTCGTAGAATATTGATGAGAACTGATTGCAGATTGAATATTTTTTAAACTTTACACTGTATAATGAGTGCTTTATATAACAGTATGCTGGGTAAAAAGAGAACCTAGTGTTAAAACACTCCGTTCTGCGCCCCATTACTTTACAGTAGGTTCACAAAATATAACATCTATTTTATTTATGATATCTAATAATAGTCTAATAATGTTAGTAAATTAGCATTATTACTAACTAACTGATATGAGAAGATCAATAAAACTAATAATAATTCATTCTAAATGGTAAAACGGCTTGCAATTTTAATAGCGGGTGTAAGCGGAAGCTTTATTAGGGGGAAAGGAAGTGGATCTCTGGGGATGGGGGATGGAAATTTTAAAATAATTTTCTTTTGAATAAGGAAAATGTTCGTTGTACCTAGTAATATTTTGATGATCGTCTCCTTTTTCTTTAATGGTTGTTATTTTTGGTTAGTCATGTTGGTGAAGCTATCTGTTATAGTAGTGGTTTGGTGTAGAGTAACGAAACTCAACGCCGCTAAAAGCGCCACCAGGGCCACCCAGCGCCTCGTCACCAGAGCGATGAAATGAAAATATGAAACATTTAATTTCACCGAGTGGAAATCGAACCCACAGCCGCAACGATTGTGCCCCTGCGCCACGACTGCCCTCATGTATGTTTATTATTATTATTGTTTTCATAAAATATTGTATTTTTGAGTTTAACCTCTAAAATTCTAGTGTAAAATGTCTAATATGAAGAGTATATTACATGTTCTTAACGTCCGCTCTATATCTGTTATTATATTAGCGTCGGGAACTTTTAGACATATTGTTATTAATTTTGGAGTAGCACCTGCAAACTATAACAGCGTACTACGCCGGATATCTTGAGTTAAGTGCATTGTATTTTGCGATGTAAACGTTTTCTGGCTTACATGTACATGTACTTTTCTATACTTTAATATTGTAGAGTTGAAGAGTTGATTTTGTTTAACGCGCTAATCACGGGATCTACCGGTTTAAAAATATATATATTCACGCTGTATCCATAAAGCAGGGTATTCATAGAGAATCTACTGTGAAGACACTCCGTTCTCCACTTTTCGCCGAATTTTTGAGGCATTGCGTGTTGAGTCGCGAAACTCAACTCAACTAAACTCAACGTGGAATAATAATGTCTTGAAATATCATTTGAATCAAACTTTTAAAAGTTTTTATTTCGTTTGTCATCTGAAAAATCGTGTAACGTTACCAATTTGTCACGGATGTTCCCCTTCAACGCAATCTGAGTCACCGCAAGCACCCCTCTCCTCTCCTCTGTTGTCGCTAAGAAATAAGATCTCGAAAATGTTAACTGAGTCGAAATGGGTTTCGTATATAGTGTTACGCTGTTACCCATGAAGTATTCTATTTTATAACAATCCATAATATGAAAATTTTAATTTTCATCTAAAATGTGCTCAAGGAATTTAGATGAAACGTTACAGTAATATAGCTTATTTAACAGAATAACATATAGGCTACAATTAATATAAATATTTTGCATTATGGCTATAATATAACAATTGGTTTAAGCGAGCGAAGCCGCGTTTGGAGTGCCAGCGTTGAGTTCCGTCACTGAACACACTGTCTCGAAAATTCGGCGGAAAGTGGGAAACTGAGTATCTTAACACTAGTTTGCCTGCGCCTGTGCTGGACGTGGAGTACAGCGTGATGCTGATTTAATTTAATTTATTAATTATATACTGTATTTTTTATCTTGTCTAGGGTAGAGTATTAACAGCTTCGTATCGAGGTAAATATTTAATATATCTCTTAATAAGCGTTTTATTCTTATAAAAAAAATTGTTATTTAAGAAACGAATAAACAATGCAATATTTAGTTGAAATTTAGTTTGCTCAAAATATTTTTGAAACTAATAAAAAATATTATATTCAATGATTAAAATTTTTATATGATTATATTTAATTTTATTTTATGAATAAATTAAATCATTAATCAAATCGTTCACTATAAATGAAAGGGTTTCCTCGCACGCATCCCCAAACATGATTAATGCTAGCGGGGGGTGGGAAATGCGCCCTTTGCCGGTTGAGTCACGCACGTCCAGACGTAAAGATTTAGGGCGTCGATTTTACAAAGACAAGACTTTGTTTTGTATTGTAGAAGTATACAACGATCAATGTCTTGCCCCAGGTGAACAACCTTTGGTTATCAAATTATTTTTGCTCTACACTTTGCCTACGGTTTCACCCGCGTATCCGAATTATCTTATTATCTTGTTAAATTTATCATTCCCTCGACCTTTAATTGAACTTACAACCTTTCGGGTTACACGCGTGCTTGTGCTCTTTTGCGCCATAACTGGCCTCGTGTTTTTTGAAACTATGAAAATTTATTTGCGATTTACTTATTTTATTATATACAATATTTTAAAATATACAACATTTTAAACTTATTTTATTATACAGTTACTTAATACTTTATTCTGAAATAGCCAACAGTCTACCATCCCATCTCCATTGGTTATCAAATTATTTTTATCATTAGATATACTTTACCTACGCCTTCCCATCGTATCCTAATCGAAATAACTAAGAGATGAGAGTGACACATGACATGTTCTTAGTGTCCGTAGTTCCGACGGCTGGTACAGTAGGTTATATTGGAACGATTACTTCCTCAGTAGATGGATTATCCGATACAATTTTTTTTTTTCAATTCGAACCCGTAATTATGATAAGCGCGTTTAACTACACAAAGTCTTCAGCCTAATATCAATAGTTATTGTTATCATTTTAACTTAATGAACACTCTGAATAGTGATTGTAGAAATTTATAGTATTTCCTATGTATGTGTTCTTTTTAATAATAATAATAATAATAATAATTTTAATAATAATAATAATTTTTATTAGCAAAAAACCGTGTACAGTTCACAAAAAGTACTTTTAAAAGAAACATAATACATACACAGCAATTTTAAATATTTTACAATGTTCTGTTGATATTGTTATTGTTAAGATTATAGTTCATTTTACACCTTGCTCTTTTAAAGAAATTTTAAATAGAGTGGGGAGGTATTAAACTTTTATAAAATCTATAAAAAATTTATATACTAAGCTTCATCAAGTGCGTCTTTAAGTTCCGCCACTCAACACATAATATCTCGAAAATCTGGTGGATAATATGCAACGGAATGTCTTAACATTATTTGCCCTATACGCGAAGCTAAAAAATACCTTGTAATTTTGCGTACAACGTGAACTTTATAAAATATGAACTCGATAAAATTAATAACCAAATAAATACAACGTCAAACTAAAAAACCCCTATAACTTTGCTTATCAATATATTCAAAACTTTCGTTATCTATTGATGATCTTGGTCCAAATGACTATTCAAATTTAGCCTTCAAGCGTTGTCATCTGAAAAGTGACGTCATCAGTGTAAAAGTGAAACCACTTCATTCAGGTCACCGACGTCATTAAGGAGAAGTGGCTTTCGTCGACGTTCAGCGATATCATAGATCTCGTTCGTCTAATATATGTATAACAAGAATTTAGACGAACATTGCTTGTTCTTAACGGAACTACTTTATAGTATAGCAGAAAAATGTTTGGGCTGTCCGTTGAGTGTCTGACCGGAAAACCAAATAAAAAGCACGCTTTAGTTGCTGTTTTTTCTAAATTATATAAATTATATAATTTACGATTTACTTATTTTTTTATACAATCTTTTATTTAATTAGCAAAGTTTTCCTCTCTTGCTATCGTCGCCGGGGAGCAATTTAAGTGGTATAATATTATTAAACATTTGTTCTGAAATAGCCAACAGTCCACGTCCGCGAGGTCGAGGGCGTCTCTTCAGTCGGCTCTCATTTTAGATATTTGCCTTTTTCATATATTGAATTTATATTTTGTTAATATATTATAACTTGTTGTTTAAGTGACATTAGTTCGTGAGTTGTTTTTAAGATATTTATGTAAGTTTTTAAGAGAGAATTGAACTTATTTTGAAGCAGTCGTGATTTATCTTCATTTCCTCAATCTGGTTTAAAGTATCCAAAAATTAGCGTATTGCCTGGGGAATAAAGTGCCTTACGTGACACTAGATTCCCCACACTACTGTATGGGACTTTGCGTAGAGAGTTAATTATTAATTTTAAATTTTGTACTAAATTTGTACTTTGTGTATATATCACATCGTTGCTGGTTTGAATCTTATATGGAGTAAAAACCCTATTTCTCATGTCTCTGTGTTTGGGAGGACAGTCATAAACAAAGTGATCTTCTCGATTCTCCCTTTTCACATCATATTCCACATAGCAGGGAGGCAAAGAGTACTTAATATTAAACTACTTTAACACTATTATAGGTCTATTTAAGCGGGGAGAGAATTATGAAAATACTTTATTACATTTATATAATATTTTCAAATCTTAATAGTGACTTACAAAATTTATAGCCAACATAAAACTTGTACATAATAAATTGTCTTGTAATAGTCGCTAAACCTTAGCACTAAAAGCTTACTAAGAATTCGCTCTATAAAAGACTGAAAACAGAGGAGTTTACTTTTTTATTACCTATTACCATAAAAGTACTATGAACTCGTTGATTTCTCTCCAGAATTTTGCGAAAAATAGGGAGTGTCTTAACATTAGCTGTCCTCCGTCTACCTGCTGTGTGCGGAATACAGCGTGAATGTGATAAAAAAAAATCTGGTATATTTTTTTTAAAAAACCATTTAGCTCTTTTCCTCACTTTACTACATATTTATGTATATTCATAAAAAGCTACTAAAACATTATTTCCTTAAGGAGAACCAGTATAGAGATATGGCGTTCTCAGAGAAAGAGTTCTTTCAGTATTATAATTAAATTGCATTTTTTAAATATAATCAAGAAGAGCCTTTTTTGTACATTTATTATTATATTTTTTTTTTATTATTTTACAAATTATGTAGTAAAGAATATTTGGGAAGTATGTTCAGTAGAGATTCAAAATATGATTTGGATGTGGAAAGGCGTATTGCCGGCGGTAACAGGTTTAACGGTGCCCTAGCTGCATTAATGAAGCGGCGAAACCTCAGCACAGCTGAGCGTTTGGCCGTACACAATGCAGTGTTGGTTAATGCACCGACGCTGTTATACGGCAGCGAAACGTGGGTATTACAGAAGACAAGAATGAAAGAAAGATGACTGCTGTGAAGATTTGATCTCTTCGTAGGATATGCGTAGTCAACTTAGTTGATCGAGTCCGCAATGAAGAGATACGCAGAATGGCAGGATTACCAGCAAGGATTTCATAGTGAGAATGAAGAAGAGAGTCAGCTGGTTTGGGTACATCGAACGAATGAGTGATGATAGATATTATTCACATGGTCCAATCTCTATCTTCTATATATTATTACTTATGTATATAATAATAATAAAGTTATAAAGGAATTTTGGGCAGCCCCATCGCATTTTCTGTATAAAAAAATGAACACGATTCAAAGTGCTTTCAATTTACATACACGACGCTTTTCAATTAGCGCCCTCACGCGACACGCCCTTACCACAATAAACATTTTACCCCTCGAACTAACCTCGGTTTTCACTACCACTATAGATGTATCTATATAATTTAAATCTGTTTTTAGATTTTTTTATTAGCGTTATGTAGCCGCGTGGGCATAAGATCCTAGTATAGTATTTAAGAAATTCCTTTCTCAATATTCTGCCCAATTGTCGATACATGCATGTTTAGCGGTGGAGCTCAACGCCGTGCCTTGTCTTGTTACCACAATGAGAAAACTAAAATATTATACAAAGAAAATGTTTTTTTGTCTAGTGGGAATTGAACCCACAACAACCGCGCTTATAATTTTATTCTATGTTTAGAGACATTAATAATCTAAATTGGAGATATTTTTTTTCTTATACTCTTTAGCAGATTGTACCTTTTCTATACTCTACCTTGTATTTGAGAGACTAAGTGAGTGTGGTGTGGTGTGGTGAGTGTCCTAGTGTTAGAACACTTTATTTCTCACTCGTCGTTCAATCTTTGCCAATCTTCGTCTGCAAGAGTGGGGAATTCCGTCGAATAGGAATCGAATCGGCATTTGCCGCGTTTCTAATCAAATGTCCCACTGTGCCACTACACCTAGGAGTATTAAGTGAAGTGAAAGATATAAGAACAGGGTTATATGTAGATAATTCACATGAAGCGGATATAGAAGAAATCATAGTGAAATAAATCAATCCTATTAGACCCTCGATTGAAATGCTGAGTGCATTTCCTGAGACATACTAAAACGTTTTTAATATTATCATTTCATTTTGATAATTCTTTCACACTAGCTTTATTATTATTGTAAAGAAATCAAACACCTCGAGGCTTTTACAGAACTTATATTTCTTTGAGAGTAAAATACTATTAAGCTTGTACAAAGTCTATCTTAAATTCTAACACAATGTGATATTCTAGAGGACCTCTTTCTTCTTCCGCTCCAAGTCTAAAAGTATATCTCGAATTTTCCGACAAAATTAAGCGTCATTTTATTAGTGTTCTCTGGTGACAGTTCTATAAACTTATTTTAAAAACATCTTTTTATTAAACAAAGAGGTTGATTTACATTTTTATAATAAATTATTGCGAATATTAAAACTTAAAAATATAAAATCATTACATTATGATGTACAGTAAAGTATAATTTCGATTTAGTTGAAATGCTAATGGTGACTATTATATTTATTTTCATATAGATGAATACCAAATAATAGAAAATACAGTAACAATAACCTGATAAATTTAAATTAAATATATTAAATAGTGATTATGGCTACCAGCTACATTATCAATATTATCAACGGCTAATATTGCTCATGTAGCTGGTTTTGTGTAGTTTATTCTAATTAAGAGTTTCCTTTAGTTGCTTTTACTTATTTTGTATTTCCTGTTCTATTACCCAGATATTTTTTTAATGTTAGGAATTTTATTTCTTTTACCTATGTCTACTTTTATTCTGTTTCAGCTCTATTAAAGCTTATATTTTCTTACTAATCCTATTGAAAACTGAAAATAATTTCATTAATATATTTAATACATATTCGTTCAAGCAGGCGAGGCCACGCGGCTCCGCCAGTATGAAAATATGTGGGCGAAGTTGTACGTGGGTTTCAATTAATAAAACATTTGTATGATGGCAAGATTTGATGGCAAGGTTTAATTAGAACCTCAACATCAACAACGCAACAAATAACAATGAAAATTCAGAAAATATAAAAAAATATCTATATCTAAATCATTTCAAAGTTGTTTTAATTTTATTGTACCAACCCTCTCGATTTGATCGAATGTTCCGTAATAGAATGATTTTTATATGCAAAAATTGGAATATTCCATTTCGCCCCTTTCCTGTGATGGCTTGTCGAATGCAGGTTGTTCTATCGTTTCTTATTTGATCGTCCGCTTGGATATACGGATTATGAGCGTATAGCAAGTATAACGGAAAACTTAAACTACTTTTAAGAAAACGTATAAAAATTTGAACGTAGCGGGACTCGAACCCGCGCCTCCTGGAAACCGACCAGGCGCTCTGACCACTGAGCCATACGTTTAGTATTTATCTTTCCTAAGTGTGGATTAACACTTTAAAAATGTTTAAAAATACTTTTAAGAAATATAAGAAAATATGGTTTTGGTTTTTCTAAAATACTGTTATTCTTACAATTAACTTCTCGCTGTATTCTGCACAAAGTAGGGTAGGCAGATAGAACCTAATATTGAGACACTCCGCACCTCACTGCCCACCGAATAATATAGGTATTGCGTGAGTGGGGGGACTCAATGGCGCCTTTTGCCTTTACACCAGATAAAGATATGAAAATATAAATTTGAATTATTACTTCATTTCCTCGAGTGGAAATGATTATATTAGTATACACGTATAATTAATTAATCACATTATATATAAGTAAAATATACCCGTAGATAATTCACTCGTGTCTTTTATAATGTGTGAAATTAAGATCATTTACATATATTTCAAGTAGAAAAGATACCTTGGTGTTATTGTATTAAATAATAAAATATTTATCTTCATATTTAAAAAAAACTATTTTTGGATACAAACTCAATCTACGACTGGATTTTTGATCATTCGATGGTTCAAAAGTTTGTTAAAAAAAAATACTTTGAATTTGAATAAATGTTGTATAGGTACAAAATAAAATGACTGTCCAACAACCATTTGATCACGTGAATTCTCATTTAAGCGATTGCCTGAAGGCTGAAAATTCAGCTTTTTCACCCGCACCTTCATTAATCATCCTTTGTACAACGAAACAGTTACTTATAAATAGATCAGATAACGTTGTTTTTACTTTATTTACATAGTATGCAGGACAACAGTGTTTAAGAGTAAAAGAGTAAAAAGGACAAAGTGCGGCGTTGTGTTCCGCCATAAAGCACTCAGTGCTCTTAAAAGCAAAAAATATTTACTTAAATGCACACGGAGTTCCCTCTGTTTATCTTCCTGTATGGAAGATACAGCGTGAAGCTTAAAATACACCATCAATCAATCGTTAGGCATGATGTATATCTATATATTAGAAATAGTAACTTTTGTGACAGAATTCTTTAGTCTAATTCTGTAGATAGATATAAAAGAAAGTTTTTTCACTTGAATCAGAATGTTTTAAAATAAAATTTTTACTAACATTATCGTTCAAAGCCCCCTAAGCTAGAACCGCTCTAAGTCGTGTGGCGTCCGACTTTAACGGCAACCTATAAATTGTTTACGACACGTAAACGCCCGACTTGTACCGCGCGGCTAATCTACGTAAAATATCGTTGTGGAGTAATAGTAGTAATAAAATGTATTTTGTTCTTCTATGTTGATGGCGTTTGGTAGTTTATAACATTTTATAACTTTTATTGTCTTATATTTCGTGCTGTTGCGTCGTAACGCGGCACAGTGTCTGATATGTAACCGCCGAGGTTGTGCGTTCGATTATTAAACGGTGTAATGAATATTTTTTTATTTTTTCGCTACCTAATGCCAGCCCTGCTATGTGTGGATTGAAGTGTGCAGCTATTTTTATTTTTAATTCGGATTTCACTGCCAGTCACTATTAGTTACAGGCACTATTTTTTAATAATAGTAACCATTGTACTTAAAAATATTTTAAATTATACTCATAAATGTTCCGAGTTGGGTATATCTTCAATGTTGTTAATTTTCTTCTAAAAGGAATTTCGTGCTTCACTGAGAGGAAAATGGGTAAATAATCCTAAACTGACTGACTCCTTCAAAAAAAGATTTAGGCAAGAGCCCTCCTGTCGTATACTTGAATAATCAGAGGCACTCCAATGTTATTGAAAATATAATGGACATACGAAAATCGTTTTTAAAAATTTCAATAAAACGACCAAATTTGAACATTTCGTTAAAGAGCTGATGTTCAATCACGTATGAGATTTTAGATTAATAATTGTATTAGGTAATTTTATCGACACATATATGTATGTAAGTTGTCTTTTTCATTTGATTCTTTAGCTGCACGCTGTATTTGAGGACGCATAGCAGGGTAGGCAGTAGAAACTTGGGAATTTAGTGTTAAGGCACTCCCTTCCCATTAAGAGACTTCCCACTTTCCCACACTTGAGTAAGAATTGCAACCACAACCTATCGTTTTTACAGTCGCACGCTAGTTCCCCTGCGCCATGACTGGTGTCAAGTCTAAATGATAACAGTCATATATCCTTAGAGAGGGTATCGTGTCATGAGGTAGGCTAGCATTAATACCTTCCTCACATACAGCAAGATATACGCACAAGTAAATATATAGTATAAAACGTTACGTACATTGTACGTATAATAATCACTATCACAATTTACTAGATTTCTCTACTTTTATTATTTCTAGTGCTTAATAGTTAATAGAAATTAAAAGAAAACTTTTATAAGTTACTGTGTCTTCGTCATATTATAAACATAAAAGGAATTCGCTTCAACAACCACTTAGTATGCAACAACTAAAGCCATTTTTAAACTTATTTACTTAACGAGTGTGTGATAAAGTTTTAATGGACTGAACGAAAATATTCTGAATTTTAATTTTTCGACAATACATTTGCATGTCGTAAAGCGATTCGGTCGTCACAAACCATTCTCTGTAATTCGTCACCCTCTTGAACAGAGAACTTGTTTGATTTGTGTCATCTTTCAATAATAGTACTAAAGAATTGTGAATTGTATTGTGTTACCATCATGGTGAGGCTTTCATAATTTTTCATCTTTTGTCCTTTAATATCCTTTGATATTTTATTATCAAATAGCTCATTTGGTGCAACATGGAATATTCGGTCTTCTTAAAATATTGCAGAGGCCAGTCGTGGCGCAGGGACACAAAGTGTGTCTGTAAACGCGAGTTCGATTCCCACTCCAGGAAGTGAATATATTTTTTTTTTAAATTTATATTTATAAAGCGCGGCGTTTAGTTCCACCACTCAACATGCAATGCCTTCAGAATTCGGAGGAAAGTGAGAAAAGGAGTTTCTTTTAGATTCCCTCTGCCTACATTGCTGTAGGTGAACGTGAAGGTGATTTATTTAAAATATTGCAAGAGACGCAGTAATTCATCATACAATGTGTCGAAATTGGACGAGATATATGGAGAACTCTGTTCTCCATTTCTCGTCCAATCTCGACACTGGGTCCTACTGCCTACGGAAATTGCTTTGCGAGCTAATCATGAAGTAGAGAAAATATATAAAAAAAATTAATAACAATGCATAAGGTATTTACTAATTGTTCGTCTTCATACATCTGTTGTCCTGAAAACTTTGAAGCGAGCTTATAAATATATGAATATAATATGCGAGTATTGTCTAGAACTTCGCTCTACTTCAAGTGATGACTTTCTTGTTGTTAGCTATCAAAGAGAAGTTAGAACATGTACACTAGAATGCGCGTAGATTGTGGGTTCGATTTCCGATCTGGCGAATGTTTATATTCAAAAAAATTTTACAGCGCGTCAGTCTATTTACGTGTAATGTTGAATTTCGAAATTATTTTATTAGGAAACAATAAAAAACACATGTCCTGTCTGTCTACCCCGCTTAATGCGGTATATTCATGAAATTAAGAAGTCTCGTTTTTCCATTCCTAGTCGTAGCCTTGCACTCCTTTGCCTATTGCATGTTCGTTGATTATTATTATTATTTATTAATTTGTTCTACTTTAAACAATATTTGTAATGTACTCAGCTTGTAAGGCGGGCGTTAATAACTGCCACACAGTTTATAACTAATGCGGTTGTTATCGTTATGAATTATGTATTGTAATTTTGATATGAATAAATTATTATTATTATTATATCTCCAAGTCAAATTCAGCTTTCTTAGTCTAATAGTTTCATATATGCGTTGTCAGTCACGCACTTAGTAACGGAAGAGATTTTTATTATAGTATATAGATTACAGCACAAGTGTATGATTGAAAAAGAATGGACTGTAAGTCTCTACGGTTGTGGGTTTGATTCCCACTCGGAAGAACGAATTATTGATATTTTCATTTCCTTGCTCAGATGACATGGCAAAACGCGAAGTCGAGTTCCATTACTCAACACGCAATGCCTCAAGAATTTTGCGGAAATTGGATACCGCACTGTTTTAACATTAGCTTGTCCTCTGCTTACCCTTCTAAACGCGGTATATGGCGTTAAGCTAATAAGATACATTACAGTTATAATTAAGGCATCAAGCCTTTGCTCTAATTGTGAATCGAAGAAAACATCCATTCCTTTTTATCGTAAAATCGATATGTAATTTGTCAAGTCGGTCTTGTGTATCAGACCGGTAGCTGTTAGTTCTTCTTTATTCTTTTGTTTTGTTTGGGTTCATTTCTATTTTATTTTGTGGTGCAGTTTCAGTAGAATAGCTTTTAATTACAATAGTTATTATTTATCTAGACAGAAGAAGCCTTTAAGTTTAAATAGTAGATAGAGTGTAATATTAATTAAAATTAAAGTTAAAAAAGGGATGGACCACGTGTCTGTGATGGTTAGTTAAAAGAAAGGTATAAATAAAAAAGATATTATTTACAATAATTATTTTCTGATTAGCTCGCAAGTAAATATATAAGTACCTGTTCTATATACCTATAAATGTATTGCAAAAACCTCTTCATTTTCCGGATATTTAAGAATTTTGCTTAGTGGGAGAAAATGCGCTGTATGCTGCATTATAGCAAATTAAGATATTCAGTTCCCATTAAAACACTTCCACCGAATTCTAAAGGCATAGCTTGTTGAGTGGCGCAACTCAACGCCGCGCTTCATTACCATAGCGACAAAATGAAAATATTTCATTCCCTCGAGTCGAGACCTGTCTACCTGTCGCATTTACAGTCGCACACTTGCTCTGGCCACATAAAAATATACGCAACAATAAAAATTTAATATGTTTCTTTATCCCATCAGCTTTTCATTGTACTAAAACATCGGGGCTTAAAGCAACTTATAAAAGACCTAAGCACCGGAAGCGGAACCAAGTAAACCATTTGCTAACCATAACAAAAAAAAATCCCTCGATAGAAATCCTTCGGGATCTGTGTTCCAGTACGGTTGAGCATTTCAAGCGTCCTCGCGACGAGAACCCTTTGTCCTGCACCTCGTAAATAGGCTGTTGCGTCCCTTTTTGACGTGACGCCGGCGTGCCGTCTGTGGTTGCGGAGAAATGGTTTGTCGAGGGCTTTGGTTTAAATGGCTTAATGTTGGAAAGGAAAAATTACAAAGTTAAAACTGCCAATTACTGTTAGCTAAATATTGTGTAAATGTAAATAGCGTCTAGAAAAAATATTATTTTAGCTTTAGATAAGGTAAGTTCCTCTATGATGTGACAATTTTTTTTCTACCCTTCTATCTTCTCCAATACGGAACATGCATTAGTATACAAAGTACATTTATATTAAGAAAACGTGTAAAAATTTTGAACGTAGCGGGATTTGAACCCGTACCTGTGTGGAAACCGTCCAATTCGTCCATATTTTTCTTTCCTAAGTGTGGAATAACACTTTAAAAATGTTAAACAGTACATTCGATTTCGAGGCATGAACACGCAGTTGATAGGCAGGACCCAACGCCGCAATTTGTTTTGCCAGAACAGGGGAATGATTCGAGCATGTACAAATCGAACCTACAACTACTGGTAACTTACAACTAGACACTTCCCGATTCCTACTGTACATGAGAAATGTCAGAAGGTGTAGTTTTGGAGCAGTTTCAGCTACTAGAGTCGACCATATTGATCGATATTCAAGGCAACGCCACCGCAAGGCCAATGCCTATACATGTCATTTTATATAGCAATGTCTGTAAAATATTTACTACGTAAATTAAATTTACTACTTTTGCCTTCCCAAAAGTATAACTTTGATTATAAAGATGATTGAAATTAAGGCAATGCAGGTTTTTATACCTGCATTTTGGACGGCTGATCGGTAGTTCTGGCAATATTTTTTTTAGGTATTCTGTTCATTGGTTTTCGTCTACTTATTGTTTGTATTTAAACGTAGCGGAATCCAACGTTGCACTTGCTCTCAAATTATCTATATTATGATTATTGTAACCACATTACAATTCGTAGCCACAAGCTAACTGTGATAGATTGTGGATTCGATTCCCGCTGCAGGAAATCAAATATTTAATATTTTCATTTCTTCGCTCTGCTGTCAAGGCAAAGCTCCTGTATTTTTTTATGTTCGTTGATGATGCTCTACATTAGCAGTGAATATAGCAAGCTTAGGTATTATTAAAATATGCTAATTTCACTATTATATATTTATTTATAGACGTTTTGTTGTTTTTTTCTTAAGTTTGTATGTAGTTAAGGTTAGTATAGGTTTTATACACCTAGATATAAAGTATGTAAAATACCTTTTTTTCGGTTTAAATAATAAAATTAATGAATTTACATTATCGTATTCGCCGCCTTACTAGAGCAATGAATTTAAACCTTTTTATTAGCTTCACGCTGTATCTCGCACTACACGCACGCTGCAGCATCGTAGGTGGAGGAAACCTGGGAACTTAGCGTGAAGACACTCCATTCCCATTAAGACACTTCCGTTCGCCACTTTCCGCCGTAATGTGGAGGCTTTGTGTGTTCAGCAGTCTATTTTCAAATAATTTTAAATTCTTATTTTAATAAAAGCATACTACACGTTTCCTACTCATTGGTTTTAGCCAAAAGAAATTAAAGCAGTCGTGGCGCAGCGGCAAAACATCTTTTGATCCTTACTCTGGAAAATATTTTTTATTTCCTTTCTCTGGGAACAAGAAAAAGTACAGCATTAAGTGTGCCAATCAAGTGTGCCCGTGAAGATCAACACATTGACTCGAAAATTCGATGGAAATGGGGAATCGGTGTATCATATCATCAGGAACTAGGTTCCTTTTGACTACTAAAGAACTACTACTAGAATACTATTAAAAGAATATTTTTTAAATTCAAAACATTATTTTCAGTCCGACGGCGGCCTGCTACTCAAACAAGTAGGAGTAGACGACGAGGGCCTGTACGAGTGTAGCGTCGAGAACGAAACAGCGTACGTTGATAGAGTCAATTTCACAGTGAGAAGTGAGTGGTTTTTTATATTATTATAGTTTTATTTAACGGAATAATATGATAAATGCAATGGCGCATGGGCACTGGTGTGCAGTTTTAAATGCGTTGTGGTTGGCCATTTCCACTCGAAGGAATGAAATGTTTGATATTTTCATGTGTCCCTCTAGTGATGAGGCAAAGCGCGGCGTTAAGTTCCTCCAATCAACACGCTATGCCTCACTAATTCTGAACAATATAAAATAGTTAAGATAAATTTAATCAAACATGAGAGACCCAACCTAACCATTTCTATTTTTCGTCCGTTTAATTTTTTTGTGGGCCAGACAGTAACTGGTAACTTTTCTAGAAATGGAATTGAACTTCGAGGGTATAGAAGTTATCTCGACTCGCTAAAATAATTAAACGCAGTAAAATAGTCAGAAGCATAGAGCTGTTTTTTCTTTTGCTTTTTGGGTTTTGAACCTGTATCCACCATATGTTCAGTCCGAATTTGGATGACTATCAATAATAATATTAATAAAAAAGACAATACAAAAATAACGAAAGAAACAAAATAATTATTTTAATAACGTTTCATAACGAAAGTTATGTTGTTTTCATATCATATGAAACGAAACTGCTTGCACCAAAAATTTCAACTTGAATTTTTAACACGCGAAAGTACTATTCGACTCGGTTTATAAATCTGAAATATGTACGTATGTAGTACGTACATTACATAGGTGTTGTTGAAAAATTTGCGCTATTTTCGCTACATGAATAAAATAGTTAAATGGTCTGGTTTTATTCATTTCATTACTTAAAAATACATTTCATTCTGAAAGTAATACGATAGTTGTGGGTTCTATTATCACGTGGATAAAAGAATTATATTAATTTCTTCACACATTACAAGAAGAAATCTTAACGCATGGTTCATACCGCATATGCAAGAAACATCGTGGAGCCAAAAATCCTTTAGGTACAGATAATTCCACTAATTTTACTGCATTAAATGGTTATCAGCTCAAGTCCCACTTGCATTCCTCTACATGATGGAGATCGGAGTGTTCATTCACTTTCCCTACCCTACTTTTGCATGACGAATAGTGTAAGTACAAAACTTGTACAAATCAGACTCCTTAAAAGATAAGTCAAAAACAACGTCACTAATTCCTCTTTGACTATAAATGTAAAAAATTATGGAGATTAAAATATTTACCTTATCTAGACGATACACATTTCTACACTTGCGAAAATAGGTGATACCTATTGTGTTTATTATATACCTAGTCGTATTGTCGGCGTTGTCCTTCACCTACATGGTTCTAAAAGCTATGACCAGATATAACGCGAAGTAACAGTGTTTAGCGTATAATATTATATTGTGAAGCCGTCGTAACGTAGCCGCGCAAGGTTGGATGTAAATGTGACTTTTGGGGTTCGATTCCCACTCGGAAAAATTAATAATTGTCATTTCCTCACTTCGTAATCTAATCTCAATATATATAAAATGTCACATTATTTTGATAAGATATTTGGTTTTTGCGATTTTAATAAAACTATTTTAATCGAATATTTTTTTATTACAAATGTGTTTTTGAGTATTAATATAAACTATTACAAGGTCCGTTTGAGGTCGTCGTGGCACATTGGCACATGTGTCAATTCGATTGCCACTTGTGGATATGAATTACTTTTCCTCGTTCTGATAACGGAACAAAGCACGGCATTGATTTGCACAATACCTCCAAAATTTCATAGCAAGTTAGGAACAGGAGTGTTTTTACACTGGGCTCTCCTTGTTTACTCTGCTGCTTGAGCTAATATAATCCAGTAGAAATAATTTTATTTAGTACCCCAACTACTTGTCTATCTATAGAAAATCAAAACAATGACGATTTCTTAAAAGCGCGTTATTCTCATTACATGTAATACGGCACGTGAAATCAACTCCAACAAACGATTTAATGACATTCAACACAATAATCCCGACACGACTCTGGAAGCAATCTGTTAAATTGGCTTCATTATGGCAACTCTACACTGTTGTGTAACGAGGCTAGATTTATTATTTATTGCTTGCATTTGAACAGCACGCGGTGTTGGGTTCCGCCAGGATGATATGTTATGTTTATAAGATAATAAGTGGAGAACGGAGAGTTCTTATTATGCTAGTTGCCGAAAAAAAATGTTATTATACTGTCTATCTACTTAATGACATTTCATGTTAGCAAAATTCAATACAACAAATCATGGATAAGGGTATGTAATGTGCTTAATTTACAAAACATGACGTTGTGATTCGCGACTTAATAGTCAGTGTTGTTTTGAGAGGCTGAAGAAAATATTAACAAATACTTAAATATATATATTTCAAACTTTTGTTTTTTTTTTCAATTTCACTCTGTATGTATACATAGCAGAACTCATAGCAGGGTAGATAGACTAAACTTAGTGATAAGACACTCCGTTCCCATTACGATACAGACACAAATTCTGAAGACATTACGTGTTGAGTTGCAGTCCACAATACGCCTTACAAAAAAAAGAATTGAAAATAATAAATATTTCATTTCTTCGAGTCCAACCCAGGGAACCGAACCCACGAACTGTCGCGTTTACAGTCACAGTCGTGCCCCTGCACCACGACTGACCTCAAACTATATATATTGCCAAGAACATTTAAAATTTAATAATTTTAAAGAATTTCAGTAATTTAGGTAGCATTTCTGAGAGGTCATAAACATGGTAACGTACTATGCCTACACTGTACGAGTACATAGTGTAGTGCGCACGTACAGTAGTGGAGTCGAGTCGCACGGCATGAAGGTCGCTTAATAACTGTCATTATTCACGTCCACTGCGTCCTCCGCGTACCTATACGGTACATCACAATGTGGCTTCAAATAGATAGCCTACGGTATATACCTATTGAAATATTTTAAATAAGTTATATATGTATTTCTAGAATATTTTAGAAAACGTGTAGATCAAATCCTCCGACGTTCAAATACTTATATATTTTCAAAATAAAGTATTTTTTCCCAAAAAAGTTTAAGAAAAGTGAGTTAGCTTACGATGCACACCATCTAATATGTTTCAATTGAATGATCCGTTACTTGTATTTCTGCTACGCAAAATGCAAAACATATTTTTTATTATTTTAATACATAAATTTGGATATAAGTTAAATGCTTCGGCTTCTATTAGGAAAAACAACATTATATTATCTAATTATAATATAATATATTTAATTACTTACTTCCATTTCATAAAATTCTGGGTGGATTAGAACTAGATTTTTGATTTGATTTTGATGAAACAGTGCACAGTGACCTTGTCACACCGCATGGCTCTGCTTACCATGCGGTGTGCAGGAACGAAGTGTTAAGACACTACCATCGCCATTTTCCGCTGAATTATGTAGGCGTTGCGTAGTGAGTGGCGGAGCTCAATGCCGCGCTTTTTGCATCGACATCAGAGCGAAAAAAGAAATTAATATTTCTTTCATCGACTGAAGCTGGAACCCACAGCCTATCGCGTTTATAGTCATACTCTGTTGACCCCTGCGCCACGACCGCTCTCATAATAACATAATTTAAGCTTTTTAATTACACAACGTCTAGATCTATCTAGTTATTGTTTACGATGGGGTAGGTAGTTGCAGTATTTTAAAATCTTCTTATAAAGTATTTCGAATTTGGTTAGATAATGTGTTTCAAACGTTGCGGAAAACAAAGCAATAAAGCTTAACGACATACTTTTAATATGAGCCCCTTGAGAAACGACTAGTTCTAAAGTAAAGTAGAATATCTTCTTTACATATAGTAGTCGTAGTAGTCAATATATTACAAAAAAAACAGTCAAATCAAGGGACTGCAGACCCGAAATAATAAAATAATGCATTTTGATTAAAATATCGAATTCCGTTATTTCTTTTATTTTTTTTCTATAAAGAAAAAGTTTATAGGGTTCCCTATAAACGGAACCCTAAAACATTATATTTTTAATATGTAACATGGTTATTGACTTTGGTATTTATTTTCATACAAATTTCTGATGACATGAAAGGCTTAAACAAAACCTACAAAATTTGAAGCTGTAAAGCTGAATCTTCAAACTCGCTTGTCACAAGATTGACAAAATGAGATACAATTTGCGCCCCATTTTCAAAATAATGAGATGCCCTGATTTCTTAAATTTACAAAGAGAGGCTATGACGCAGTTAAACTGTGGAGTCAACACCATAAGGAAATATTTGTACTTCATATAATAGTTTCACTTTTCATTTCTTTCTAATAGGGAACGGAGTGTCTTAACACTGGGCTCGCACTATCAGGCAAAAGAAAGTACGAGTGGTGCGCCATTTTAAAGAAAATTATAAAAACTTTTCTATTAATATTTTATCTTTCCAATTGCGTTCACAATATCCAAGTTTTATATCAAAAACAGTTTTCAAGCTGCATTGTAAAGTTTGTTATATATTAGATCCCTCTACGCTCTAGGATTACAATGTTTTTATATTAGTAGTACATAGAAAGTTTTCGCTGAACTTCCAATAGTCTGGCTGTCTGTCCGTCGCCGACATTTATTTAAACAAAGAAAATTGTATCAAATTATAAATTATGTTGTATTTGAAAAAAACTTACAATGGGCAATTTGAAAACAGGAGGAGAGGCAATCAAAATTTGAAAAGCAAATGACATAAATTTCTCAAACATGTCGATTAAAATCACAATACAAAATTTTAATTTAATTTAATTTTTTTATTTTATTAATTTTATTTTCTTTCAAAATAATGGTTAATGTTTGAAATATTAAATGTACGTTCATATGATTAACAAATAATATAAAATAAAATTTATTTTTTTCTATCGTGTCCATAAAATTTGGCGTGGTGCAATATTATACACACATACTTATTATTTAAATATTAAGACTTAAAATATTAAAATGAATACAGAACCCGCTACGGTCGCCACATACTACTATACAGCCCGGGATATTATTTAAATTCAAATAAAATGTTAAAAATTGCTACGAGAGATACGCTCATTCGCTTCAAAATTTATGTGCGCTCCGCACAATGTAATATATTTTTAAATGCTAAACTATTGTACGTAACTTAAGTGTAGCAGAAACATACGGAGTAAATTTTTAATTTGCACTTAAAAGTTACTAGGGATGGTACAGAGGTAATATCTAATCCGGATAAGGATAAGGATATAATAAAAGTATCATATCGGTTTCGGATTTTTAACGAATTAGATATTGACCATTTGTAATATTTGTGGTTTATATTTTTTTTAGTAAAAAAAGGTCTTTGAGCTCATTGTGCGCAAATTCTTACTAAGCGCTTGTGTGCAGTCTCGGCCAGATAAAATTAAAACACTATCATTACAAATTTAATTTAGACTCCATTTATATCCAATTTCGAATGTTTTTTGTTTATTTCGGATATCTAAGGAAGTATACGCACTATCGTTTCGTTTAAGTTTCAGTCCAATCACGCATATAAGATTATTTCTCATACAAGAATACAAGGAAGGATCAAGAAAGAACCGTGACTATAGTAACCGTCACTATAGTGTCAATCCTTCATAATACGTTACGTTTTTAAACGGTGACAGAGCTTCGCATCATTCCTCAGAAATACTTAGAGAAATGAATTACTTTATTGTTCTCTATTAAACACGACTACTCTATATGACTTTGCACGGTTGATAAGACGATAATAACATAATAAAAACGGACAAAACTTTATCGAGTTGTCGAGTGTAATAGTACTAAGCTATTATCGCAACGATTGTGGGTTTGGTCCACACTCGGGGCAATTAATTATTTTTATTTTTTAACAAAGTGTGACTTAAGAGTTCCGTCACTCAACACGCAAGTTATTGAATTCCAACGAAAATTTGATAACACTGATTTGACACTAGGTTCTTTTTGATTACGCTATTGCATTAATTAAGAAGAAAGGATATTTTTATAGTATTTTTGAACAATAGGATTTTTAAATCTAAGATTAAATAAAGGTATAGTATGGTCTTAAAAACAAACTTTTAAATTTTTACAGAAAATAAAAAAAATTCTCCTTTCGTTTCCAGCTACTGTTATATTTTCGTTCCTTAGTCTATTCCCATTAATACCACTGGGACGCAAGTGATGCAGATTATGTACCATTTCTATATTGAAAGTAATTTTATTTCTTGAACCAACTATAATATATTTTAGATAACTTAGTTTATAGTTTTCACCTGAAATCCAATTTCAAGTGAAAACAGCTATTTTTGCGTGTTTATTTTTCATCAAGCGTATAATAAAGGTCCAATGGTGTTAGATAAAAACCTTACACATTTTCCTTATAAAAAAAAATATAAAAAAAATACCGAAAATGTTTTTTAACATGCTTAAAGTGTTAATTCACACTTAGGAAAGAAAAGTACTCATTTAGAAAACGTATAAAATTTTAACGTAGCGGGATTCGAACCCGCGCCTCCTGGAAACAACCTGGAAATACATTCAAATTTTTATACGTTTTATAAATAAGTATTTCCGAAAATGCTTCACACTGTATGGTAAGTATATAAAGGATAAATGAAGGTAAATAAAGGAAACCTAGCGTCTAGTCTACCTGTCTAGATAAGACACTCTGTTCCTCTTGTGCAATTTTCGGGAGAATACGTTTTAAGAAATGAAGACACAACCGCCACAACCGCCGTGTTTACATACACTTTGGCCGTTGCACCATGGCGGTCTCCTTGATATTTTTATTATATTTTAATAATCCGATATTTGCGTTTTTATTTTTCACATATAAAAACTCCCTCGGCAAGAAAATGCCACGCTTGACCCTAACAACATACTCTCGACTTAATACGAGTCTATTTATGGCGGTTCAACAGTTTTAAGGCACTTTAGCTTTATTTTCTTTTTCCTGGGAAAACATAATAGTTCTTCTATATATTTTTTAGTTTTCAACAAGGAACTTTTATTTATTATTTTTACACTAATGTTTATATAAAATATATATTTATCTATATACATATATTATATATAGGAAATTGAAATTTGGCAACACACTATTACGTGAGAGAATTTCTTGGGATTTCCATCTGAATCGAGATTACCATTTGACCTCTTAAAGGATATGCAAACAAAATTGCAGGCGATTACTACTATTGTACAAATCCATATCAACCTATTCTAAATACTCGTGTTTTTTTTCGTTCAATATATTATTGCATTTAGTTATTTTACACGAGACAAAATTCGCTAATCTCCGAACTGCTGGACCGATTTTTATCGAATTTTCACTTAAAACGCGTCAGCCAAGCGCACGTACCTGCTGCTTACCTAGATAGATATGAAATAAATAAAAAAGTCTTTCAAAAACGATAATTTTTGAGAGCAGTATCAAATCAAATCCCAAAATATTTAAACTAAGATTTATTAAGTAGGTGTACTTTCCCTAAATAAACTTCAATTAATATTCGTATAGTTCAAGCGGGCGAAGCCGCGAAGGGAACGAAAAATACTTAAGGCTCAAATTTCAAAATCGTGTAAAAAAAATAACTTTTTCAGTTTATATAACAATAGGTAATATGTAGTAAGTAGGAACTATCCTTCATAATTAACTTAAGTTAAACAAATAGTTATATATATTATAGTGTTCCGGTTACCGAAAGCAAAGGCAAAGGCGTTAGATGCGGGTAGACTTCGTTATTGTCAGCCAATGTCAATTATAAATTGTAAAAAGTTTCTTAATTATCTAACTCGGTGGTTGCGGGTTCATTTAATAATATTACCATATGAGGAATATACACTTTATTAAACGACTTCAATATAAGGAGGAGGTGCTTTATATTTTTTTATTCTTTGTATTTTTTTAAGTAGTACTTCATTGTAGGTATTTAAGTTTCTTATTTAAAAACTCCCTCGGTATATATATATATATATATATATATATATATATATATACATGTGTGTGTGTGTATGTTACTTAGTCTTTTTATAGCCTTTTTTCCATACATAGGGTGGTAGGCAGAGGGAACATGAACCTAGTGTAAAGACACTCCTTTTCTCGATAAGACTTCCGTTTCCCACTTTTCGCCGAATTCCAGGGACATTTAGTGTTGAGTAGGGACCAACCATCGCATTTACAGTCGCACGGTTGCGCCCATGTGCCTCGACAGCCTCAACCATAATAATTACGACAATATTCGCCGTGTGATCCCGGCCTAGAATAGGATCATCCTGGTACTGGTGGTGTCGTAAGAGGCGACTAAAGTACGTGTGGTAGAGTCACGTCGCCAGCAATGGCAACACGCATGGGCAGACTCGACCGGATCATTACCACCCCCGGCATTTAAAACCGGCGTGAAGTAGTGGTTTTATGCCACTGCGTTTCGCATCAGGTAATGCCGGGCCCGGCGCCCAACCCGCCTTAAAGGCCGGCAACGCACCTGTAACTCCTCTGGGGTTGCACGGGGTCGTGGGCGGCGGTAATCACTTACTATCAGGTGACCCGCCCGCTCGTTTGCCGTGTCTGTTCCATAAAAAATATATATATATAAAAACAAAAAAAAAACAAAGTTACTAGAAACTAGTGAAAGTTTACTCTAACTTTACACCTTCTGTAAAATAAACTTTGTACGAAATGATTAGGAAGCTAAAATATTTTAGTTATATATTCATTGGAGCGGCATTAATTAAGACATTCCGTTTTAATTCAACGTATTGCGTGATGAGAGAGGAAACAGCTCTTGTCTTACCGAAGTGGGAAAGGGGAAATAATAGAAACATTTTGGAAGAGTCAATCCTTCCGTGTCGGAATCAAACCCATAAACATCTCTTTTATAGTCAGAAATGCAATACAATAGCCATTGCACCACGATGGCCTTAAAAGGACTTAAGTACTTTAACAATTTATTACAAATATTACAGTAAAAGACTTAATTAGAAACATTTAAAATAAAATAATTACAAACAATTATCTAAGCTTGTTGTGATATCAACAGGAAAACAATGGTACTGCTAGTAATAGCTGTTTGAATTATAGTCATTAAAATCTCCATCTTGATATGTTCTAAAGATACATGTTTTGATATGTTTTGCCGGATGTGATTGCTAGAGATACATTCACATGAAAGAATTACATGATGTCACGGCCGTGTGGATTCGATTCTCACTCGAAACAATACATTATTTTTATTTACTTACACTGATAAGACAAATAGGAACGAAACGTGTTGCCACTTAACATTTTATAGGAACGAACTACTGAAAAAAAAAATATTTTTTTGTTTCTACAATTAAAATCAGATTACTTTCTTAGTTAACTCCGACTTTCTAACTTAGCTCCAATTTTCCAGTCTCTTTGCAAAATGTGATTGAAACAGGATAGCAATACTCTTCAATTGCTTTCCTCACTGTCTTAAGACGACGTACAAGTCCTTCATTCCGGTCCCGCAAATCCCGCGGATCCCTCGCTCGTAAACCCGCAACACACAGAACTGGAAAATTATGCGGGTTCTCGAAGTACGAAAGTCTCGGTACTAAAAGATTGGAAAGCTTATTCGTATCTCTCGACAAATGAAAAACTTCCGTACAATACTATTAAATAATATAATTTTACGTAACAATTCCCAAAGAGCTTACGAATACGAATTAAATCATGTTACAAATGTTAATTGCACTAATCCCAACAGCCAATTAGTGGTTTTAATGAGGTATTCATAATTCCCACAGAGGCCATCCCTAGCTTTACGGATGAATAATACATGTCTCGTGGCCGAATAATTTACAGCTGCGGTGCCTTGCTGTCTACTTGTATATATAATATAATATTTTTTAGGGTTCCATACCTTTTAAGGAAAAAAAGAACCCTTATAAGATCACTTTGTTGTCCGTCCGTCTGCCTGTCTGTCAAGATCCTTTATCTCAGGAACGCTTGTAGATATCGAGTTGAAATTCAAACTATATATATACCTAGATCTACGGCTCCATGATTTCCTAAAAAAATATTTCTACATTTACTTAAAAAGAGATATTGCCTTTTATATGGCAAAAAACATGTATTTCGAAATTATAAGGGGAATCAAAATTAATAAAATACTACTAGTTAACCTAAAATTTGGCAGCTGGCATCTACAGGTAGTACTTGTTCAGGAAAAAATGTGAAAACTATACATTTGTGGTTAAGGCCTAAAAAATAATAGATTTAAAAGACGGGCGAAATTTAGTATTAAAGCCGCTAGTTGAAAGGGCTCTGGCTAAGCCCGAATTTCACAAAACACTCGAGACCTCCAGTTTTTGTATGGAACAACCGGTGGGCGAGTCCGGCTCACACTGGCATTTTTTTATTTTTAAGCTTGTTTATTAAGAATCTTACGTCATGTTAAAATCTAGTGCGTTTTATACTTATAGGAGCTTATTGTTGAAAATAAATGAATTTAAATATAGTACAGTCTTTTTAATTTTGTCTGCATCGTCTACTTTGTAATTATTATGTATAACATGACGCAGTCGGTGGTGTATTTCGCATATTATAATCCCGTAGTATAAAAAACCGAATGGTAAGACATACCCTTATCTGCCCACTACCCACATATCTTTATCTTATTTAAGTAAATCACTCATCCGAGTGGCATTCGCCACCACAAATATGGCAATATAAGACACGAAATAATATACAGTTATATTTTTTTTACAAGTAGTCTTTACTCTCGTGCAATGTTGAGAAATGAACAATATGAACCAATGTATGTACTCGTACGTGCAATAACATTTTGTTTACGGCACGACTAATATAGAGATGCCACAGTGCACACTTCGTTGTATACAAATGCAATATGTATTCATATAAACAATCGCGTCGCCATTCTACGAAATTAAATTATCTTGGCCTCTGGTGTTCTGCCTATTCTATGAAATGCAAATTTAGCTGTAAAAAAATCCTTCTAATAGATTATATACTATACTAGTAATAGCCCTCAACTCAATTTGCGTTTCTCCCGGTCCCGTAAGAATTTGCCACCCCTTCACAAAAACACTTCACGTTTACATATTCCGCCTAATTTTCCAGAAAATTTGTAACAAAACGCCGCCCAAATTCACCCACGAGTGGCAACCGTACCCATCGCGCTTACAATCACATACTGGGCCACTTAGCTAAGACTGCCTCTAGAAGCTTTATAAGTAAAACAGAAATGCCCAAAAAATATTCTAAAAATATAGATATAAGTAAAAAATAAGCGTAATCCGGAGAATGGGCAAAAACTTCTCGCTTCAAAATCGCTGTTAATATAGACGTCTTATCTCCAGCCCCTACAACCCCTTGGCAATCATGGAGCCTTTAAGGAAGGGTTTCAGTGTGTCACACGACAAGAAAGATAAATGAGTTCCATTGAATACAAGACACGCTTGTGTAGAAAACCACGGCAAAAAAATCTTCTTCATGGTGTATTATGTACTTGAATGAAACTTGAGAGTGATAGATTTATAGTTTATTCTTATTAGTTTTATGTAATTTCTTACTTCTGATAGATATAAATCTATATTAATATCAAAAAGCTGAAAAGTTTCTATATCGAGGGAGGCTGCTAGTTAATTTACATCACTTTATTATACTTCAGGCTACAGGGGACCTGGGAGCCTAGTATTAAGACTCCACTATCAGAGTGTTAGAAAAGTGGAGGATTGAGTGTCTTGATACAAGGCTCTCTCTGCTTTTCGTGCTATGCGGGACACAACGCAGACCATTCTTATATTTATACTGAAGTCTAGGCATAAATATTTGCAAGTGAAATATTTTAAAATGCAAATAGCACTAGTATTAAATAAAATCCCACTTTAAAGGATTTAGATCGCGTTAGTTTCATTAAATATTTAATACTGCAGCTTTATAATGGCATTGCTCGTCGGCATTGCTCGTCGGTTACGGAGATAGAACTGACATTTATTTACATGTAATTAGAAATTTAAAAAACTACCACCTGTTCTAGGAGGAACTATTATTTATAAGTGTTTGGTAAGAAAAAAGTGCGACGGTTAACCCGCATTTCACTTTAAAAAATCTTATAATTAATTCCTCTGAGTGGGAATTGAATCCAGAACTGATACGTTTATAGTCAGATGAAATTTTAGTTGATTAAGGTTACATAAACTACTAACTTTGGCATTCTTCATCTAGTCCCTTTTTTATACTCTTCGCCTGATACGCAAAATATATACAAATAAAAGTTGAACATCTAAATATGTATAAACATCCAATACGAGTCGTAGTTAATCTATTTCCTTCACAATTTCCGTACGTCGTTAGCTTCGTATTAGATGCAAATGTCACAGTTAACCGTCCCCAGTTCCATAATGAATTAGCTACTACTGTTGCGGTATGTGATACGTATATTTTGGTAATTATAGTTCCAGTAAGTAATAAGTGTGATTTTAATAATGTTGTGACAGTCTTATTTTTGATGTAAACAATTTGAATCAAAAGTATAATGTTGAAGAATCTAACATTTCTTTGGAAAGCGGATTGTTAGATATACTCTGCAATGTGCTGGATATAGTGCGTAGCTGTAGAAAATCGAATAAGTCTAAAACTGTGAGAGAAAAAAAATCACTCATGAATGCAACAATTGATGCCAGCTAACATAGGCAGCTTCACGCTGTATCCCGCATATAGCAAAATGGGCAGACGGAATCTAAAGCTAACTCTGTTCTCAATGCACAATCAAATTTTGGAGACATTGCATGTTGAGTGAAGAAACTCAACGCTGAGCGGTCTTGTAGCTATAGGGAGAAAATTTTAACAATTTTTTCCCCGAGTGGGAATCAAACCCACAATCGTTGCACTTACAGTCACAAGCGATGATACTATGCAATCTTAATAATATATTTACTAAAAATAACCTATATTTTACAATATTTGATCCATTTTAAATTATGAAATTTTTGTACTGCATACTATACAGTGTTATTATACAGTGCCTAAACACGAGTATTTACGTTAATAGAAATTGTTTCTAAATAAAGAGATTTTGTGGCAATTAATGCGTAATTATCGTCATTGCTTTTTGTAGGCAGATTCCGGCTCTGATTGTAATTTAACGAGACAAGGTCTTTGAGCAGTGCTAACAACAGTCAAATGTACTTGCAATAGATTATTTGATTAAATAATATAATAAATAAATGTACATTTAATATAATTTACAGTAGTAGAAGGTTCGTCACTGGAGGCTGAGGTGGCATTCGTCTTTCAGTTGACATAGTCATTACATCAAACTACCGCCAACGATTTCTTAATTTCCTCGCATACTGCCCTGGATTCAAGCAAAATGAGCTAACTGTATCTTTCTTTCTGGTGTGATGGACTTCTGACTTGAAAGTTATGAGTGGATCCTAGGTGGTTGAAAGTTTCCAGTCTAGCCGTGGTCACGGATTATTTCATAATGTTCGAAAAGTCGGTTTTTAAAAATGTATTTTACTAAATATAACCGATTAATCTGGTTAAAGGATTTCCTGTAAACTAGTAACATATGATAGGTACGATCTAACTTTATGTATTAATTAATAATATTAATAATACAAAGATACAATTGTTTATACGTCATATAATTCATTACAAGAGATTAAAAATTTAGACAGTTGTGCGTCGTCGGCGCAGCCACACAGCGCCTCAATGGCCAATGCGACGGTGGCGAGCTCTATTCCTATTCCGAGAAATGCATTTTTATTTCCTCATTCTAAGAAGAAAAAAAACGGCGTTTAGTTCCGCCATTCAATACGAATTATCGAGGAATTTAGATAAAAAGTGGGAAACACAGTGTCTTAACTAGGTTCTCACTTGTTTAGTAGACATAAGCATATTTATCTACACGAAAACTAAAGAGGCTCACGTACAAGAGTCTGACAACTTTTGATGACTGCCACATTGTCATCGTTAATTATTTTGTCACTCTTCGCTTTGTGTGCAGATTTTGCGGTCGTTCTTGTTAGCCTTAATTACTGCTTGCCTCAAAACATCTGCTGGCACAATTGAATTACTCTAAAAAATAAATTCGCCATCGGTTGAAATGTATAAGTTTAGGAGTTACGAAGGTTCAATATTAATATCATAATCCATATTCTATTTATTTAGGGTTCCGTATTTTTAAACGAAAAAAGGAACCCTTATAAGATCACTTTGTTATTCGTCTGTCCGTCTATCTGTCTGTCAAGAGCACTTATCTCAGGAACACTTGGAGATAACGAGTTGAAATTGAAACCATATACTTAGATCTACGGTCCCATAATTTCCTTAAAAAATTGTAAATTTACCTAAATCTATCGTATCATTTACTTTAAAATAGATATGGCAATTTATGTAGCAAAAAAGGCGTGTTTCGCACTATAAACAGAGTCAAAATTAATAAGACATTTCCAGTTGACCCAGAATTATGAAATTTTGCAGCCAGCATTTACAGAAGTTTAGAAAAAAGAACCGAAAACTATACTCTTATGCATCTGATGAAAAGACTCTGGCTAAGCTGAGCTTAAATTTCAGAAAAGACTGAGGAAAAAAGGAAGACTGGCGGTTGTCCTGTTTTTTTTTAATTATAGAAGTTGTCGTGGCAGCGATACAATATCGGACTGTACACGCGACGCTTGTAGGTTCGACTCCTATATTTTATATTGCATATTGAGTCATGAGTGTCACTCAACGCCGCGCTTCTTCCATAGCAGTGAAATGAAAATAAATGAATATAATAAATGAATGAATGTTATCATTCCCCTGAGTGGGAACCAACAATAATCGTGTTTACGGACAGACGCTACCTAATCACTAAGCTGAGAATCATGTAAAAAGACTTAAAATATTTTTTGTACCGCGCTGAACGGTCATTCATATAAAATACATGCCATGTTATCTAATGAGTTTTACCAGTTTTACCCAAACCGCTCATTTGTAAAGCTACCATCATTTGAATATGTCTAAATTGAGGCTAATTTTCGTTCTTTCATATACATACGAAATTTTGACCTAGTTTTGGTGGTGTATTGCCGCAGTTAGAACTTATTAGTGTACTTGTACACTAAAGCACAATGTTGACTTCCGCCACTCAACACGCAATGTCTCGAAAATTCTGCAAAACGTGGATCACAGAGAGATTCCCTCTGCTTACCTTGCTAATTGCGAGATACAGCGTGAAGCTAAAAAAAATTGTATCGTTTGTTTTATTAAGGCATAACACCGCGCTTTGTCTTGTTACCAGAGTGACGAATTCATTCCCCAAATGAGAATCGATCCCACAACCTTTACGCTTACCATCAGTCGCTGTGGTTCTAATATTAAATAACATTACAATTAATTTTTCAAATGATCCTACATTATATATAACTTTAATTTCTCCAAAAGAAACAAACTTATAAAATGAAAATGAATTTTAAGCATTATTGTTACTTAGGCAGTAAAGACGCGACCTCGTTTCGCTAAGGTTTCAGCGACCCAATATTTTGTTGTACACAAACGCCAGTTTGTCATCTTTTCATAGTAATTTCTTAAGGTTTAATTTTTCAGTAAATCTTTAAAAAAAATCTTGTACAATTTTTTATATGCTTATTAAGATTATTATTTATAATGAAATAGAAAGACCTCGTCGCGTAGCAAAATCTCACTGCTAAAATGATAGTTGTGAATTGTATTCTAAGTGGGAATTGATTTAACTTTAATGGAATAAAATATTAGCATTTTCTTCCTCTAGTAACAAGACGAAGCGCCGCGTAGAGTTGTGCCACCCAACTTGGAATGTCTTAAAATTGGGTGGAAACTAGGGTAATGTAATTTTGCGTGGACTTAAAGACTGACAGTATATCCTCCATGCTTCAATTTTCTTAGTCCAATAGTTTCGTGAGTGCGTTGGCTGTCACTCAGTAACGGTTTTATATGATTTGGTATATAGGTGTAAATACCTATAGACATATGAACATTTCCTTGTCCACAGCGGAACCTCCTCCATTGGTAAACGTGACGGTCCACGCGTCCACAATCCTGGCCATCATACTGTGGAACGTGGCTGGGGACGGCGGGCACCCCATAATGGACTTCACGGCGCAGTACCGCTCCGCTGCGCCCGTCAACGACACCCTGGAGGCGTGGAAGCCCATCAGTCCCAACCATATTAGTCCTAATTCGGTAAAGTTGTGTAAATATATACATACTAAATTTAATATTATTTGTACACATTATTATTTTATTTTCAGATTCTGTTTTCCAGATCAAAGATTCGATTTATAGATCGAAAAAGATCTTTCTCTCATCGGAGAAAATCGAAAAGAATTTTTATCGAAAAAAAAAGAAAGAAATTTGCTATTTGTAGCTTTATAAAGCTTCAAGTAGAAAAATTTAAATAAATAGAAATATGTTCACTAGTGGGATTTGTATCCACAATCTCTGCGCACAACAATACGAACATAATAATATATTAATAATATTAATAAAAACAACTACAACAGCAGGCAGAAGGAACCTAGTATTAAAATACTCCATTCCCTAATTTCCCCTAATTTTTTTTTAAATCATTCCCCCGAGTGGCAATCGAACTTACAACCATTGCATTTTCAGTCAGATGCTCTCACATTGCTTGGTAATGGACTCAATATACATACAATATGTACATGTAATGCTATTTATATAAACATTTCTAATGAGAACGGCCGTGGCGTAGGCGCAGGTCACAAGCGTGCGATTGTAAATGCGACGGCCGGTACTTGGGAAGATGAAATATTTAATATCGCTATTGTCGAACGAATATAGGGAACGAAATGTCTTAATGGAAAACCACTAGGTCCTAACACAAGTTCTCAGGTTCCCTCTGCCTACTTCTGCTATTTGAGGTTAGTTATTAAGATTATTATTTATAATTGAATAGAAAGAGCTCGTCGCGTAGCAAAATCTCACTGCTAAAACGATAGTTGTGAATTGTATTCTAAGTGGGAATTGACTTAACTTTCATGGAATAAAATATTAGCATTTTCTTCGTCTAGTAACAAGACGAAGCGCCGCGTAGAGTTATGCTACCCAACTTGGAATGTCTTAAAAATTGTGTGGAAACTAGAGTATTGTAATTTTGCGTGACTTAAAGACTGACAGTATATCCTCCATGCTTCAATTTTCTTAGTCCAATAGTTTCGTGAGTGCGTTGGCTGTCACTCAGTAACGGTTTTATATGATTTGGTATATAGGTGTAAATACCTATAGATATATGAACATTTCCTTGTCCACAGCGGAACCTCCTCCATTGGTAAACGTGACGGTCCACGCGTCCACAATCCTGGCCATCATACTGTGGAACGTGGCTGGGGACGGCGGGCACCCCATAATGGACTTCACGGCGCAGTACCGCTCCGCTGCGCCCGTCAACGACACCCTGGAGGCGTGGAAGCCCATCAGTCCCAACCATATTAGTCCTAATTCGGTAAAGTTGTGTAAATATATACATACTAAATTTAATATTATTTGTACACATTATTATTTTATTTTCAGATTCTGTTTTCCAGATCAAAGATTCGATTTATAGATCGAAAAAGATCTTTCTCTCCGATAAAAAGAAGAAAGAAATTTGCTATTTGTAGCTTTATAAAGCTTCAAGTAGAAAAATTTAAATAAATAGAAATATGTTCACTAGTGGGATTTGTATCCACAATCTCTGCGCACAACAATACGAACATAATAATATATTAATAATATTAATAAAAACAACTACAACAGCAGGCAGAAGGAACCTAGTATTAAAATACTCCATTCCCTAATTTCCCCTAATTTTTTTTTAAATCATTCCCCCGAGTGGCAATCGAACTTACAACCATTGCATTTTCAGTCAGATGCTCTCACATTGCTTGGTAATGGACTCAATATACAATACAATAATGTACATGTAATGCTATTTATATAAACATTTCTAATGAGAACGCCGTGGCGTAGGCGCAGGGTCACAAGCGTGCGACTGTAAATGCGACGGCCGGTACTTGGGAAGATGAAATATTTAATATCGCTATTGTCGAACGAATATAGGGAACGAAATGTCTTAATGGAAAATACTAGGTCCTAACACTAGTTTCTCAGGTTCCCTCTGCCTACTCTGCTATTTGAGGTGTTATAGCGTGAAACTAAAAAAAAATATTAAATAATAAAAAAATACTGATCGTGGCTCATAGAGTTAATGACATTTAAAATGTTAGAACTAGTAGCATTTAAATAATTTTACGGACACATAAACTCATAAAACTTACGTGATACTTTGCAATATGTGTTGTAGATGTCACGCAACGTCTAGGTTTTGTAGGTTGCCTTATTTTTTCTACATATGCATCGTTTGTGGAACAACCGTAAATAACCACATAATATTCAATTTACGCGATTAATCCCTATTAAAGTATATCATTGTTAAGAATACTGACTACATATTGATTTATTATACTGAAAAAAATTGAGGCCGTCGTGACGCAGCTACACTGTCTCATCAGATTTCACTTGTGATTTCAAATCAATTATAATAGAGAATACATTCGAAATATTGAACCTAGAACATAAATATCGATCCTTGACTTTTTCCTTATTTACTTAATACCTATGATACCTAATGAGATATACCCAACATACCTAATGAATTGCCTAAACCAAAAAAAGTACAAAAGGTAAGAAAGAAATTCTTGCTTACTTTAGTTAAAATTAAACTAAAAAAATAAAAAAAAGGTTACTTTTTTCACGTTCTATCACTGTAGAATGAAATACAGTTTTTACTTAACCAAAGCGGCGGCGTAGTTCCGGCGTACGTGAGTCGTTAGTGTAACTAACGTTCGTTAGTTAGCAAGAGGTTGGCATTGTCTTATTTTTCAATTATAACTCGGTTTTGCGTGTATTTAATTAATTTTATGGCTGAGTTTAAGTTAAGCAAATAAAATCTGTTCTTTATATTATAAACCTGAAACGTTTGTTTGTTTGAACGCGTTAATCTAGAAAATTGCTAATTGGAAATGAAATTTTAATTTTGTATAAAATTGCTCTTCGATTACGGAAGTTAATATAGATACAGGCTAGTTATATGAGATAAAGTTAATCGTTTCAATATTACCTGTAACCTACTGTACCTGGGGTCAGAGTTTCCCTGGACAATCATCTTATGGAAAATGTGCAAAAAAAACCTTTGAGTTGATTAGCGAAATTATACGAAGACTTCAGTTACTTCATGGATATAAATTGAACATTTTTACTTATAAGTTCCACTTGGTTATAGGTATATACTAAAAAAGAAACTTTTCGCATTTACAACACGCGGTTGGGAATTCGACTTGGGGCATTATTTTCATTATTTTTATTCTCTATATTCTATGTATTTATATTTAGTTAATACAAATTCTACATGCAACAACTATCGTCCATTACAGAGGCAAATAGACGTGTACCACCTGGAGCCGAACGCGTCGTACTGGTTCAGAGTGTGGGCCAACAATGTCCTCGGGCCCGGACCGCCCGTGGAAGTGCTTGCCACCACACTGTACAGCGATCAGGAAGCAGGTACGTTTGAAAAAAAAAACAATTAAAAATAAACAAGAGCGAGTCGGATTCAGCCATTTATGGTTTTCTATGATAAATTCAGTGATATATATTTTTTTATTCTTATCTGTACTTCAAGAGACTATATATCTGAATATTTGGTATAAATTGCAGCAAGGAAGCAAGCTACGCCATCTTAAGACAATTGTTTTGACAGACGGCCAATTAAATAAACGGACAAACAGACAGAAGGAAAAAGTGATCCTATGAGGGTTCCAATTTTTACGAGTATCATGTCTGTGTTAATTGATACCCACTTTCCGTAGTTTTACTTTCCGTACCCACTTTCCGTACTTTCCGTTAGTGGCGAAACTCAAAGCCTCACTATCTACCAACACGACTAAACGAAAATAATGTTAAATATAATCGCCATTAATAAATAATTAAAGACTGAACGTGCCAATTAAACATTATAGACACGTAACACACTGCACTGAATAGGTACAGTAACTGATCTTCTTAACAAACAATAGCGGATCGCAAATCACTAAGCGTATTAAGTTAGCCGGCTTCGTGTAGCAGTTGAACTCGATTACCTTCGTTTGTTTGCATTGTCCAATCATTTCTATTGAACGCGTCTATAGAATAGAATCTGGAATGGATTCTTTTGTTGGTTTACTTTCATGTTTTTTTTTCTTGTTGTAGTGGGAGAAAACAGGATATTTTCGTTAAAATATCTGTTTAGTAAGTGCAATCGACCTTCGAGGATCGATCTATCTTCAAGACCAGTCGTGGCGCAGGGGAACAAGCGTGCGACTGTAAACGCGACAGATTATGGGTTCGATTCCCATTCGAGGATATGAAATATTTAACATTTTTATTACTTCTCTTTGGTATCGAGGCAAAACACGACGATCCGGCACTCAACACTAAATACTTCCAGAATTTGGCAGAAAGTGTGGAGCGGAGTGTCTTAGCCCTATGCTCCTTCTGCCTACTGCTACTGCCGCTACACGCGGGATACAACGTGAAGCTGATAAAAACATATCGATCTTCACTATGAGGAATTAGTTGTTTCCATTTTCCCGGCGGGGGTGGGAGATGAGGTGCAGTGTTGAGTTCCGCCATTAACATGCAGTTCTTATGGTTAAGTTTCCTCAGGTTTAAGGTGGAAAGCGCGAAATCTTAACATTAGGTTCTCTCAGTCAATCCTGCAATATGCAGTTCTATAGTATAAAGCGTGATCATAAAAAATCTTTGTTTTACGACACAAAACGAGGAAAATATGTGAATAATAAAATAAGTAAGTATGCTTACAACTTCACACACAGTAAATATTACCTTATTTTCAATGCCCCATACGGATATAATTCATTTTATTTTTAGACCGAAGCAACAATTTGTCGTTATCCCCCACTTTTTAACGTAAAAATTTAAAGCTTAAAATGGAAATTTATTTTTATCAATTTTTATCTTATCATTTCTTATATAAACACTTCGATCAACTATATACTAGATATGTATAGTTGATCGAAGTATAAACAAGATGGTTGTTAGTTGGATACCCCATCGCGTGGATGAATTGATTTTGCCGCCCTGTAAAAGGAACTGTGGTGTTAAATTTCGCACTCAGTGTCTCGAATTAAGGTGGAAAGTGAATAATGATCTGTTTTCTCTCTGTCTTTTTTCTTGAATATTAACCAAAGCGAATTTTTTTAAAAAAAAGTATTTTTTTATAAATTTTCTTTCACGAAACGAAGCAAATGTGTGAACATAAAAAACGTAGTATGTTACGATGTCTATAATTTCACACGTAATACATATTACTTTGAATTTTTAATATCAAAGCCTAAGTAAGTGTTGGAGCGACCGAAGCGAAAGCGAAGTCAAATCCACAACCATCACATTTACATTCACACGCTTTTAACTGCACACACTTAAAAATACAAAATATACTTACATACTATTATTAAATATACTATCCACAGAGCTGTACAAGCACTTCCTAGAAGGCGCGGAGACTTTTGACACTCGCACGTGGGTGGCAGCAGTTTGCGTAGTGATGGGCACTCTAGCCGTCCTAGCCGCGGGTACGTGCGCTGTCCTGTGCCGGGAGTGGCGGAGATCAGGTGAGCCCTAGCTACCGACCTCGCGGCCTAATTTGCCCCGTCTGTATTTTCTGTTTCACTGACGGGTTTTGGGACCGCGAAAATGATGGAAATGTGCTATTGAAACATGTTTATGGGACTATGTTACTGATATATTGTAATGACAATGTACCCTTGATATTTTTCACTTGTACCCGTATTGTAAAATTAGTCACTGGTTGCAGGTGTTAACGCTGTAAGTATATTTTTGTGTAGAGTAACATTGACATTATGTAGGTACAGTATTGATCGTCATTATACCATTGATGAAAATGGGGGTAATTATGATCACGTCGCAATTTTAATTGGCGATTTTATTATTATATTTTATATTTCTGTAACTAAATGCTTAACACCTGCAATCAACAATAAATTAGTAGTAATGCATTATAAGACGGTGATATGGAAGTTAAATTCCCTATGAATATTTACTCAAACAGATATGAGATGTCGATATGAATAAACATTGCCTTTTATTAGTATTATTTCAAAGTAGACTAGGTTTAAATAGGGGTCTTTTAAACTAAAGATATTAATAACTATATTGATATTAGTTTTAAGATCATTAAAGCAAAATGGCCTAACCAAAGCTTTTGTATTTAAAATAAACATTTAAATTTAAAAATATCTTACTTCGTATTTTTCAGAAGATCACATTTTAATTTAGAAGTGAATACTTAAAATTAAATAGATAGAAAAAAACTTCATAGTTTGCTAACGAATAACTAGAATCTTGGGGCTAAAAAATAATAGAGGTTCTATTTACCTCGTCAAAATTATGAATGCAATTCGGGCTATTACTATTAAAATTTATTATACTAATCAAATTAAAACTTTCTTATAAATTCCATAGTTTAGTGAAGCTATAGCGCAAAAAAATAGACTTTTCCTTGTTATTTGAAAGCAATATTTTATTAGATATTTAGAGCCTTAATAAATATTTTAATGTAGTTTACTGATATAGTAACTTTTAAACACGTAATTGACACTCTGCTTTAATAACGACTATAATTACAATAAATATAATAATAATAGTAATAATAGAAAATACTTATCAATTTACAAATATTTATCTTCTACTTTATATTATAATAAAAAAAACTAATTAAAGTGCCAATAATAAAAACACACAAAAAGACAATTTTACGTAGTACTAAGTAGAGTTTATATAAAAATAAAAAATATAAAAAGAGGTTTACGTAGTTTTGATGCGGTATTATGAAAGAGGTGCTACGCGTTTTTATATAATATAAGAAAATACCAAAAAAGCAATACAGAATGTAATTTTATCAGGTAATTAAATATGCAACATATTTATGATAAAGTCTAAAGAATTCTATATATTTTTTGTTATTTAATATTTTGTTTACTTATACCTTAATTACGTTACTTATACCCTATTCATATTGGCATGACACAAAAAGTACACAAAGAAATATTGTTTCTAAAACATTTACTCCATTTTTTAATTTCTATTTAATTTGGTCCATGTTTACTTATATTCTAAAATATTAAAAATCAATATAACAAAAACAAAATAGTCAGAAAACAACTTTACACTCAACAAAACAAGAAACTTAAAAAAAACAACAAAAGGAATCACAACACTAATGTTTTATGAATCAGTAAAAATACGGATATAATCTGGCCGATGAGAAAACATCACATTTTAATGTACAAATGTCTGCGGTGATTCCTGTCCTGTGTATTTTTTACAGTTTAAACCTGCATCTTAAGCTTGAGAACAAGTTATTTTGGATGTTTTTACATGTCAAATATTTAAGAATTAAGAAAATATTTCAGGATGCTTATGATAAAATTAAATGAGGTGAATAGAAACATTTTTAGATGTGAAACTTGATTTTTACAATGTTTGTAACTTTAAATACATTTAAATACAGAAACAATCTTTGTATAAAATTTTAAAATATAATTACAATAATCATTTCATAATCGATAAATTTAAATCATAATTATTATTAACTAATAAGTTCTTCATAAACATCGTTTTTATTAAGCTCCATCAATCGTGATCAATAAAATAACCTTTTTATGATTTGTTTACTTTTTATCTCATGCCTTCGTAAATAGGGTATAGTTTTCAATTCTATTCCATTGTTTTGTTTTGTCTAAAATAATTTTATATTTGTATATATTTTACTTTAAAATTAACTTTCTTTAGACTTTACTATTGATGTTAACGGACCAAAGGATCAAACTTGGCGTCAATTATAACATTTGAGTTTGAAAGTAATTAGTAGAAAAATGTAGTTGGAGGATTTATCTCATTAGTTACCACAAGGGATATATTCTTATAGATATTAGTTTTGGTAGACGCTTAAAGCTAGGCAATGTGATAGTGTAGATTTTTAAAAAACATTAAATAAAATAGCTTTTAGAAATATTAAGTAGCTTAGAGGGTATGACTGTGACGCGACTGTTGTGGGTTCGACTCCCATTCGAGGGAATGAATTTCACGCGAAACGCTCTGAAAACAAGGCAAAAGCCCAGAGTTGATATCCGCCTCTGAACACGCAATGCTTTGAAAAAATTTTTCGGAAAGTGGGGAATGGAGCGTTTTAAAACTAGATTGCCTCTGCGTACCCTGACATATGCGGAATACGACGTGAATCTGATTTGATTTTAAATAGCTTTTATATTTTTCCTATCTAATTAAAGCTGTAAATTCAGATTTTTAGTAGAACTAGTGATAGTAAAGCTTTCCCTATGATGTATACGATGAATTCTTGCCAAATCGCTTATATTTATTTATCATCCACGTGTATGACAGTTTGATTGAATTGTTTTGATTCCCTAAAAAAACATTCCGAACTGTTGACTTTATAGTGTATAAATATTATCATATATTGTTCTAAGTAACTCTTAAATTTATAAGGCCTTATAAGATATAAAGTTTTTTTCTCTTAATTCATATTCACTATTTTTATATTAAATACATACGAGTAGGGTACATATATATTCTTATGACTAGGACCACTTAATATTCTTGGACCACTTATAACGCTAGACTTTTCTACTTTCGCACCACAAGTAATCTTTTAGTGGTTAAACCAAAGAAGCAAATAATGCAAATATTATGATATTTCGATAAAATAATGTTTAAATAAATGTAGTACTAATAAAACACATTGAGACAGGATAACGTGAGAATTAAATTGTACCTTTTAAGTTTCAGTTGTGTAACGTGAATGACGTATTTCATATATAATAGCTTAACTTTGTTTTATTATTTGACAAATAATTTTATTCAAACATTCGTTGAAATATAAGTAACCTACCTATGGCTTTATTTTAGCTGATTGACCTTTGCATCGGGTATAGTGAGAGGAAAAGTACCATGCATGAATAACTCTGTGTGATAAAACCCTAGGGTAGGGTTCACTTGTTCTAGAAATATAGAATGTATAAAGTTATTAAATAACATTAAAATGCTTTGCCTATTACTAATCTATTAGTATGCGTATATATCACACACATGATTAACATTTTAATTTAAAATACAACATAATATTATTACAAATAACATAAGAAATAAAAGTTTTCATTGAAAAAATTGGTATTAAAAAGTATTAAATAGTTATCCTATAATTTTTAAATATTTATTATTGACTGACATGTAATTGAAACTTGCTCTTAGAAAATTTTGCTTCATCGCCTTAGTTGTAACATTTTTAGTCCATACCTTCATTAGACCAACTTCAAATTGGAAGTTCACGAAACGACTAAGAGTGAGTTGTCAAAAATATTTTATCTACTCGCATGTTTTGCATAATCTCTAATGATAATTATTAAGCTACATTTATTCATTTTATTCATTCGAAAATTTTTCTTCTTTCCCTTCTATCGCACTCGCTTGGAACGCACGCTTGGACTGCGGGGCTGCACACTAACAAACAAACACACTTACACATGGTGATGGTATGTATTAACCCGACAACGTTTTATTAACCACTTTTACCCCCTTTGGAGCAATCAATTTATCCATTTGTCTTTGTTACCAATATTATTTCATACCAATAACAGAATATTCAGAGGAGCAAGATGTAATAGAATTAGTGCCTAATATAATTTTAAATCCGGGATTCATGGAATCGGATCCTGTAAGGCCAAGGGAAACTTATGCCGCGTCCATCATCAAGTCAACGGAGTGTCCAGGTCCTGGAAAACCTCGGCGTGTCTGATTCTCGTCTATACTGAACCTTAGAATATTCTATCTCACCGATTCAGGGCTATTATCATGATCGTAAATGTACCGTAAGAGGTTTGAGAGCTAAGCTTTGCAAGGCCATGACGCTTAAATTTTTAAAAATTGTGCTCAAATCCAAATACGTATCAGTAATAGATTTTAGTGGCTTGGGTCGTTTTGAAACTCGATTCCATCTTAAATGTTACATGCAATTTACCAATATATACGCAGTTTTTAGAAGTTTTAAATTGAAGG
Source organism: Heliconius sara (assembly GCA_917862395.2). NCBI lineage: Eukaryota > Metazoa > Arthropoda > Insecta > Lepidoptera > Nymphalidae > Heliconius > Heliconius sara. The sequence goes on from OU860791.1 coordinate 18,699,600, forward strand.
AAAGCAATATCATATGTCCTAATAAATAATGTGACAGGCCATTGGCCCAAGGGTAACCGCGGACATATCAAGTGCTACGTAAAGATTATTTTGTAATATAGAATGGGAACGATAGAATATTCTATAGTTTGTAATAATCAGCTATTGCGCTCGACGTTTGATCGAATTAAGAATAAAAAACATTTTTTTAAAGTTCACTGTTTTGCAAATTATTAGTGAAAGGGAACTTTAAAGAAATAAACTATTAAGAGTAGATAGCTCTAACTACAGAGAGAGATCACATTTAGTGTATAAGAAATTCGAGTTTTAAGTATTGGTATTGCCACTGCGAAATATTAAATTGGCAGTTTCAGCACGGTTGAGTTATATACAGTTTCTTTACAAGAAATAATGCTTACGTTTACTTTTGATAAAGACTTTTACACCTTTACGGCGTCCAAGGCTGACACTGGCTTTATCGATTTTGATAGTGGCACCGCCAATACCTATGTAGTTTTGAATAATATTGCTTACCGTTCAAAATGAATTGTTAATGTTACTAGCTATAATAAATCGTAATTTAACTATTTATTTTTGCAATAATATATTGTATATGTATCATATTTTTGTAAATAGATCTCAGATAATTGTTAAAAGAAGCGAAAAGACACATTATTATTTTGTTTTCAATTGTGATTTTTATACTGTGATTATTTTCTTCCAAATATACGGACGTTCACGCTTTGTCTTCGGATAAATGATAGATCTTTCTGAAATAAGCTTAGATTTTTTTAATATAGGTCTGTTGAGACTGTTACACGATGCTTAGGGTAATATAGACATAGATTTTTAATCCTGCTCTATAAGGGCGCTTAGGACGAGCTTCCTCTGCCCAGTGTGTATTAGCCCTAAGGAACACAGCTTACGAAAAGCAAAAGCGATATTACCAAATGACAATATGGTAGTAAATAGATAAATGTTGCAAGTAGATTCATAAAGACACCTGAAGGCAATGAAGCGTATAATATAAATTTGGTATTGATATATTGATTTGTCATATAAAATTTGAAAATAATAAATAACAGTTATATAAAATTATTTTTCACAGATAGTTTTATTTGGTAATATATTTGACACAGATTAAAATATAATAACAATATTGTGTTAAATATGAAAAAGAAAGCCAAACTTATACAGTATTTGTAATAAAATCACTTGCGACATCCATTCACATATCAAAACATACTTACGAGATCAATTACAATTTATATGACAAATCAATATGTTTATGAATTTTATTAAAATTAATATAAGTAGAGCAAATGGATTATAATGTTGTTATCGATTTGAAGAGCAGTTTATTTTTGTATACACGGTGTATGCATATCAGGAAAGCCTTAGAATGGAAGAGTATATATAAATATGTGTTTTACCTTTGCACTTTCAATTTGCGCCATTGGAACGTTTTCTATCTAGTCAGTTAAATTAATATTATGTATATCACGATATTAATCTTAAACATAAAATTATTGTTATCAGTCCCGATATGGCGTAAATTTCTCATTTCTTCCTTGTCCTTGCTCATTGCCTTTTGTGTGCTCACCTACTTCTTACCTTTGAAATCCTTTCCAAATATGATATTACGATTGCTGCCATCAGTTCTATATATATCTAATTATTTGACATTTTATACTAAATTAAATATTTTCTTATTAGTAATATCCTTGTAAATATTGGTATCATGAGTTAAATTATGCATAATAGGACATCAATCGTAACCAATAAGTCAGTTCTAGAGTTGCTTAACTATCCCGTACTCGCCGCTAGGCTTGCTCTTGGCCGTATAGACTAATGCAATTATCTGTCCGTCTCGCGTGATTTATATCGTGCTATGTCAATTATGTGTATTATATTATGTGTTTGATTCTTGTCGTGTGTGTGCACAGCTTACTGAGTCTCACGTGTTTTATAGTTATCATAAAGTATAAGTATTTCACGATCTTCCTGAAACTGATAAAAGTTTTGACGAATCTTAAATATTCAAATTGACAACGCGCTTTTTATGGATTATACAAATTCTTATGATAAAATAAGACAGTTCTATGTAGTAATTTTCGTGTATTTGGGTAGTTCCTTCGATATTTAATTGTATCTGTTTATTAAATCTCGCCAATCTGTATTTGCTTCCAATTAAACTGTACTGTACTTATTGTTTCTTTATTTATTTAATAAAAAAAATATTGATATTAAATATGCTGTGACTTTGTAAAAGAATTTTTTTGCTAACTAACCCATAATATATGAAACGTTATGAATTAGTACTGTTTGCTACGAAATAGCGTTCCGCAGTTTATTTTTACAATGTTTATAGCGAGTTATAATAACTAGTGATAGTAGGGTTGTATTAGGTTAGAAGATGTACGCTAGCTGTAGACGGCACGTAGGCTAGACAGATCGAGAATCAAGACTGGGGTAAGCGTGGGTATCGATTGACTTTACGGGGGTAAAGGTGGAATCAATGGATGGTAGCTTTGCTTTCTATTTATTTTGTTTATTTAACTTTTGATTTTTATGTATATATAATTGTTTATTTATGGATACAAAAAAAATCAAGTGCAATAATTTAAATTATTACGTGTTTTTAGATATAATCTGTCATTTAACTTTACGGGCACTTTTGATTTTTCTGTAACTACCCGTATGGGTGTGAAAATAAAATACATATGTATATGTATGTGCATAAATAAGTTTTTTATTTTCATTTCCAATTGTCAATGTTTTAATTTAAACACAGGTAAGTGCAGCTTGAATGTGTAGTGTAGATGTCGCACAGATTTATCGCATGGTTTTGACTTTTTTTTTAAATAATAAAGCCATTTATTTTTTATATTTATAGATATATGTATGTTATTAATAAAACATATTTTTGTTTACAATACAATTATTGTTATATTCCACGTTATTCTGTGTCAATTAATTTTCAATGTTGTTTTTTTATCTGTTGTATATGCACGTCAAAATGTGATTATTTTAGCTGTGTGTTTTTCCTCTATGTTTTTGCTTATAATTTTTTTTTATTCCAATTATTTGGGTTGATGGGTGTAAAAATTATAATTGTAATTACATATTTTTAAAAGCAATAACTTAAATTTCATTATAATATAATATTAGTTCAACCTATATTTATATTTGTATAAGACGCAGCTATGTTATATGTGGACATAATATATATAGATATAAACGTCACATTTTAAAAAAAGTTTTACTTCTTTAAAACAAAATGAATGATTAAAAGAAAAAAATAAACAATTATTGTTTTCCATATTGTTTTCAACTTCTTTATTCTAAAAATATTATGTTCACAATAATTTCACCAAACCCATGTTTAAATATAAACCATTTACTTTATATTAAAGTAATTTTATAGGTTAAGGTCGCCTTTGAAAGCACGTCCATGGTGTAGGGCAGCGAATCTAATTAATTTGCCAATGTATCTCTACATTTAAGATGTGTTACCAATATATTTTATTGATTGGCAATATTTTTCTATAATAAGTAGTTTTAAGGTTAACTTTAAGTTGGTCTAAGAAGAAAGACAGAATACTTTCGGCTTTCTTGAAGTGAAATTAAAAAAAAAGAAAACAACGCCATTTAGTGATTTGTATGAATGTATATATTTTTTTATATGTTTGTTTTTGTCAAATTAATATATAAAACTTCAGTTTCGAGTAATTCATACTATTTTTGTTACTTTATTTACATATTTTTTTTCTAACAACGTTTGCCTTATTACGTTATTTAAAGTAAAAAAAAAAAATGTTGTTATTGTTATAGCTGTCTTTCTTCATCTGATCGTCCTATCCTAAGTTAAGTGAAACAGTAACCGACAGTATGCGAGTGTAGTTTAAACAAAAACGCTTTACATGTTAATAAAATAAGAATAAAATTATATTATCACGATTTTCATACAATGTTATAACATTCACAATAATGTTCATTGCAAATATTATAATTCTATTACTTTTATGAAACATTGTGTTGCTGTAAAGACGACGATTGTGGGTTCGATTCCTTCTAAAAACAAGACAAAGAGCGGCGTTGATTTCCGCTACTTGAAAACATTGTCGTGAAAATCGGGCGAAAAGTGGGAAATGCAGTGAAATGTCTTGCTGCTGCTTATGAACCAACTGAAAAAAACTTCATTGAATTTAAAACAAAGTCATGAAAGCTATGTGCTCTTATATCTTTCAAAGTAAGTTGTAGAGTTATTGAATAAGTAGTCATGTATAATGCAAGGGTTGTTGAATTTGCTATATGTTAAATAAACACATATTTTTGTGCGATAACTCACAGAAACGTGAAATCGACAATGCGTGCATTGTGTCTCCGTCACAGAAATGATGAATACGGGACACAGTGTGAAACTATTATTAATTTATCTGAAACGTTATTAATATTTGCAATGAATATTATGTAAAAATTCCAACAGATAAATAATATTTTTTTAATATCTGAAGATTATTAAGTGTCATATCAATGACAGACTGAAAATGTGATTCAAAGAGAAACGAATAATTAATTCATGTGTTTGTTTGATTTGTATGAATAAAATGAAAACTCATTCCAAATTTGTATGTGCAATAAATTGTTTATTTTATTTGTGTTGTTCGTTGTTTTTTACCAGTAAAATTATATTTTTCAAATAAAAGTATAGGTATTAATTTTAATCCAAAAATATTTTTTTGGAAACATGTTTTTTTTGTTATTATAAATAAATTATGAGATTGGCTTAACTATATTTTGCATTGTATATTGTAGTTCTAAGCATCAGAAATAAAATAACTTTCATTTTTAAAATGCTTATTTTATTTATCTAAAGAGATTAGTAACATTCACACATTGTCTTTTAAAATTAGGATAGCGGTATAAGAACATTAAAATTTATAATGATTTTTTTTGGCGCTCGTTATAAAAGATTGTATTATATTCCATTGAATAATAAAATTTTGCTGGTATTATATTATTATTGTAAACTACTTTGTGGACGATATAATAGTTTTTACCTGTTATTGTGATGTTGGAAATCATTCCCATTAAAAATACATTTTACACAAATATATTGTTTTATTCAAACCCACTACTAAAATAAAGTGAACTATTTTTTTCTTTGTTTTATTTTACATGCAGTAAGTAGGAAAAAATATTGCTACTTTTCATAACGATAACAAGTTTTTTTTATAAGAAAATGTGCAGGTAAACTTCTATTTATATGTACTACCTAATATTATAAACCATTACTAAAACTGGTATAACATGAGTAAATTTTTTTTTAGTACAAATAAAAAAAAAAAGGTTGCTATCTCGATGTTGGATTAAGATAAAATTTTAATGCAAAATTTTAAAAACTTTGATTTGTTCAAAAATTTCAAAATAAATATATTTTTCATCTAAGTAGAATTTCTTATAAAAAAAAATAATAACATAAAAATCTTGTTTATGAAGCAACGTCCGAGTCCGAATCCTGCGAACGAAATATTCTGACATTAAATTTTAATTACACGAGGTGATCAGTATTTAACTGACATTTGTAAGACCAATTGTTTACATTTTCCTGCCCTGATAAATCAAAATACGGCGTTAAGTTTCACCTGAATGACGCAACTCTTAACGCAAAGTTGTCTCTGTCTATCCTGCTATATACAGCCTAAAAATTCCCCACAAAATAAATAATCAGTTATTAAATATTTTCTTTATAATTTTTTTATATTATTTCCGTCTTAGAATATTGTAACATTACACCTATGCACATTTTATACCTTTTAAAATATTATATTAAATTAGTTATGTTTTTATGGAGCTATTTTCATGCAAATACAGACACTAGATCTAAATATAGATGTTTCACTATGAATTCATTCTATTACGCATTAAGTTTACAATTTTATATTTCAAAATCCCATCTTCCACCGAATTCTGGCGGCATTTCGTGTTGAGTGGCGAAACTTAACGCCGCGCTCCGCCTCGTTACCAGGGCGAGGAAATAAATATTTCATTCCCCGAGTGAATATAGAACACACAATCGTCGCTTTTACAGTCGTGCGCTGTAAATCCACGACGGTTATCCAAAATAATACCTTTAAATCAGCATTGTTTAAAGCATCTTCCAGAAGTATCAAGCCCGGGTCATCAGGAGAGAAAACACGACATTCTTCTTCGAAGAACCTCTCCATCTTCAGCTTCAGTTCTTCATTGTATTTATGCTTCGCTAAGTAGATGTCTTCAGTACTCTCGGATGGCGTATCTTTAAAACTAATAGTAAATATATCATTTATAATTGATTTCATTAAAATAACTCGATACTCATTCAGTCACTTATTACGCATCTAGGCACTTATTTTTGTTTAATATTTTAATAAAGAGAGTCGGCAGTCGGCGGCAATACCTCGAGTAGGAATGGAACCCGCAACCATCGTCTATATTAGTAGAAGTGCCCCTATTTCCACTCAATCACTACATCACATTTTCGTTAGCTCTGATGTATTTCTACGTTTAGGTTTATAAACTTAATGAATAGACATATTGAATACGTTCATGTTCAATTCCACTAGGTTTTAACTAGGATATAGCTTTTAAAAGACAGCGGATGTTGTGGACACTGCGCCTGACATTTGCACGTGGGCATTGGTCGACGGTCGACGACGGAGCGACCGGGCACACGTTCTCACTTCCTTTTCAACCTTTCTAACTTCAAGTCCCATTTTAGCGAAATTTTACTTACTATTGTCGGGGTTCTTTTGTTATGTGACGTCAATATATTATTATACAGTGCATTCTTTTATTTCTACAACAATTCAGGAAAGGCAGTATACCCAAGTAGGCACAGGGCACTGTCCCCAACAGTGAAACTTAAAATAATTTAATTATAAATTATGTTGGTATATTAAGGTCAGTCATGGCGCAGGGACGCAAGCGTGTGGTTGAAAATGCGACAGTTTCTGAGTTCGATTCCCACTCGAGGAAATGCAACATTTTCATTTTTGTCGCTATAATAACGATGTGAATCAACCCGCAATGCCTCTAGAATTTGGGATAGAGTAGGAAACGGAAGTGACTTAACAATAGGCTCCCAGACTCCTTTCTATCCTGCTATGTACGGAATAAACAGATACAGAGTGAAGTTTTTTATGAGAAAAAAAATATATTAAGTTCTCAGTACACATACATAGGTTTATTATTATAAGTACCTATTCAAAGAGTCCAGGTAGCCAGGAGGAAACGCTGCAATGGCAGATCTCATCTGCACCCACGGGTCGCTAAAGCTTCGGCTTTTTAACTTGAATATTAATAAAATGCATTAAGATATGTATAATATATAAGACTATTGTAGTTTTAAACTGAAAATATTATTTTTCAGTAATACCTGTACTATAACTAGTTGTATTTTTGCACAGAATTATCTTAAAAGTAGTATAAAATAAAATATTTTTATTAATGACTAAAAGATTCATGTAATTATTGTATGATTTTTTAAAAATACAATACAAGACAACAAATTTACTGTAACAATATTATTTCCATTACAAACTCCTTACAAAAATCTGCGAGCAAATACGAATATCCCTAGCAAAAATGTCTTTTCACAGTATTTTGTTAATTAAAAACAGAAAATACTTACACGCCTATATCTTTCATAGTCAATTTCTGAATCAGTCAGGGCTCTAGACAAAGCCAAGCTGGACTCTGAACTGGTGGTCTTCACTTCCAACTCCTCGCTGGCTGAGGGTATACTATCTTCCAAGTCTTCACACCACACACAATGATTGAGGGGAACTTCAGGTATATCTAAGTCGTTTACCACTTGAGATCTCATTTTGGGAACATTTTCGAGAACAGAACGGAACATGTTCATTTTAAATTCACTACACGATAAATGATTGTCGTAACTCTGATCCTATGCTAAATATAAAACGTGAAGATTCTCTCGAATGCAGATAAAAGAACACAACACTGAAATTTATTATAGAGCACATAAAAATTCAAATAAAAAATTTGGATGACTAGATGGATGGCCGACTGGACTTAAATCTACGCCGGTTTGTTGTTTGTAAAATCATATATCCATACAATGCTATGAGACACGAAAATTAGAGAACCTTAAATATATAGTACCATATTCTCGACGTGACATTTAAAGATATTTCATGATGAGTAGCGCCTATTAAGAAATATAAAGACATTTCTACTTCACTAGAGGCCATCCCTGGCATAGTACTACATAGCACTGTAAGCGCGACAGGTCTGAGGTTTGATTCCCACTCGAGGTAATGAAATATTTAATATTTTAATTTCTTCGTTCTGATATCAAGGCAAAGTGCGGCGTTTAGTTCCGCCTCTCAACACACAATGCCTCCTCAATGATAATGGAGAAGGAAGTGTCTTAACGTTAGGTTCCCTTTGCGTAGCCTGCTGTGTGCGGGATACAGCGTGATGATAAAAAAAGACAAAAATGGCACTGCTAAGTGTAACATGAAACCGTAGCGGTATAATCAATGAAAATTAAACTTTTCGAAGTCCTCAAAATATCTGCAAAATCTAGATCAATTTGATAGCACGACTGAATATTTCTAATTTAAATCCAGTTTCTATTAAAGTCGACCTACGCGAATTTGAACATGGCCTATATGTAAAATATTTGATGGAAGTATTTTCTTAAATTTTTTGAATAATACTTTATATAAATAAAAAGAATGACACTAAAAAGAATTGAAAATAGAAATATGGCCTGAGATCGGGGCCGTAGTGGCACAGCAGAACAGCATATGCGACGGCTGTGGATTCTATTCCCACTCAGGGGAATAAATTATTTAATAGTTTTAATCTGTTTTATATGGATTGCTGCGTGAAAATAAAGGTATGGCTGATTGGCGTGGCTATTTCAATAATTAGTTTGTTAGCCTTATTAGCCTACTCTACTATTCGCAGGAACCTACGTCGGGTTTTGTCACCCAACACACAATGGATGAAAACTTTTATATTCAAAACAAAAATTGTATTTTTTTTACCATCTGTTCTAACCAGAAGCTGATTGTGGCTTTATGTTCCGTGAATACTTGTTAAACTCTATTTGAATAGAACCTATTTGACTTCGACACCAATTAGGAATATACCGCCGAAATCTATCCTCTCTCTCTCTCTCTCTATCTCTAATAATAAAATTGGAAAATGCTATATACCATAACGTCGTTAATAGACACAAAAATATTACCCAGTATTCACGTGGTCGTGGCAAATCTGATTCTTGGTAAGAAGCGGCCAGAGGTCACGATATCTACACGTTATAACCACTCCGCTCCAGATGTTAAAAGCTGTAATCATTACGTACAATGGAATAAAGAAACTAGTTGGCGACAGTTGACTCCGTCCGAGCGTGTCCTAGAAAAGACAGGTTCTTTAAATCATGTGATCTATTACGTAATTATACATAAGTACTTATAGTTATTTACTATTATAATATACTATTATGTGTTTTAATTATAGTATTTATTTATGACAACAGAAAAGAATGGTTGATTACATTGGGACTCTACGAGAGTTAGGAAAAAATAAGAAAAAAATGCAATTAAACTCCGTCATCGTGAATTAATTAAAAAAATAAATAAAAACTGCTATAATTGCAACGTGTCTGATAAAATAAGAGCGGTATTAAACCCTTACACTCACGACTGTAGGGTATTTCGGTATTAGAATAGACAAAATTAATATCAATAATATATAGATATTGAAAGTCCTTTTTTTTATTTTTTTTATGGGGGGAAATCCTCATGGACTACCTCCGTCTAGTGAAAGACGGATGGGCGTGCCGGACTCCTACCGACTAAAACTACCCCAGTGTCTCCTCGCACGTGAGCGCGAGGCTGCGGGAGTCAAAATTCTTTCGCAGAGATATTGAAAGTCCTGAGGTTAGTATATTAATTATTTGTAGGACGTATGGTTTTAGTCCTTATTTGGACTGTAGCGGTGATTTAAAACGACACACAAAAAAAAATACGGACGCTAAAAAGGAATCGTGTAATTATTTAATTATAAATTTACGTATATATTAATCATGTAGATTATAATTTTTTTTATATTTTAAATCAGGCACCGGGTAGTTCAGATCAATTTTGATTTGAGTTGGGTAGAGAGAAAGATGATGTTAAAAAATGGTTCCTAAAAAAATTTGTAGAAAATACTTTTTTTAACATTACACTCTATCCCGCACATAGCAGTGTAGGTAGAGGGAATCTAGGAGCTTTGTGTTAAGATACTTTGTTCTTATGCAGGTATTGCCGTTCCAAACTGGTCGGTAAATTCTGTATTCTTTGATCTGGTTGGAAGACCGCAACCATAGCGAGGAAAATGAAAATATTATTTATATGTCATTCACTCGATTGGGAATCGAACCCACAACCTGCTGTATTTACAGTCGTTAATTAGTGCCCCTGCGCCAAGACTGGTCTCAAAAAGCTCGCCGCGCTCGCACTCTTCACGTTTTGTCCCGCACACAGCAGGGTAGGCAGAGGGAACCTAATGTTAAGACACTCTTCACTTTCCGCCGAATGCTGGAGACATTGCTCGACACCAGAGAGGTAATTAAAATATAAATTTAAATAAACTATTTCAGCTCCTCGAGTGATATATATATATATATATATATATATATATATATATATATATATATATATATATATATATATATATATATATATATATATATATATATATATATATATATATATATATATATATATATATATATATATATATATATATATATATATATATATATATATATTTTAATTAAGCAATAGATAGTTTTTTTTTTTATATTGATAATTCAAATTCTTTTGACATTAGTATATTTTTTAGTTTACGTTTCACAACATTTAACTGTTTTGCAGTATCTTTTATGTCTGATGGCAAAGAGTTAAGTATCTTTGGAACTGTCCATTCTTTTGTACGTTTGCCATAAAAAATATTTACTTTAGGTATTTTATATAGAGGATTGTTGTTTATATTTCTACGTGTCATGTGCTCATTATTAATTTTATCTTTAAATTCTGTGCTCCAAAATTCTGATAGGGCTATGCCTAAAATCAATTTCTTTTCTATTGGAAGAAGTTTACATTTTTCAAACAAAAAATCATTATCTATTTCCTCTTTGACACAGTTTTTACTAATAAGAATTTTTAGAAATCTTTTTTGTAGATCTTTGATTTTGTTTACATAAGTGTAAAATGTAAGACCGTAACATTCAAGTCCATATGACACCACAGATTCCACCAGACTATTATATAATATATAAAGAACGTATTTAGGAGTAGAATAACGTAACTTCTTAAAGTTACTCAATATAATTCTTAGCTTATTACAAACACTAAATACTTGACTTTTCCAATTAAAAGAATCATCTAAAAATATAAGTATTATATTATCAATTCATATATTTCTAATAAAAATTACCTTTTTGTTATTACAACACTTTCTTTACACTTTTGCTCTTGGTTAGTTTAGAAGATACGAGTTAAAGGTCACGTAGTCACTGTCAAAATGAATACTGCCAGCTCAGTGCCAACGGTACACTTTGCTTGGTCGATACTTACGTGAGAGCAAACACGCGATATCTCTCTAATAAAGTTAGAACTATTTTTAAATATTTTTTTCAGTTTCACGTTGTATCCCGCGTTGTATACTGCGTTGTAGGGAACGGAAGAGATATTTTTTGGGGTCATCCCATATTTAAACAATAATTTCACATTTTTCTTTATTTCTAGCTTCACGCTGTACCCTGTATAGAGTAGGATAAGCAGAAGTCAAGCTGGCAAGACACTCCGATCCCCTATATTTTCTAGATATTGCGTTCTGATTCGTGGAACTTAATGCTGCGCTTTGTCTTGTAACCAGAACGGGCAAATTAAAATTATATTTTCCCCGAAATTAGAATCGAACCTACAACTGCCGTTGTTTCGGGAAAAAGAGAGAAACATACATTCACACATAAATTCACGCTGTATATAGAGGGGTAGTACGAAAGAAAGGATCGCCAACTGTACGGTCTCTGCATACCTCTGCCGCCTCGTCAACTCATATATGCCCTTCGGAGGTCCTCATGCTTTTGACGTGACCTTTCTGCAATATCTTTGATACTGTATTTTCGAAGATCAACCGAGATTTCCATCTACTCTATTACCAGTCATTTTTCCTCCATTCATTCTCCTCCATTTTTTGCTATTCTTTCGTCACTCATTCATCCGACGACAACGTGCCCAAGTCAGATGAGTACGTTGTTCCTCATTCTCACCGTGAGATCATGCGTGACACCATTCTGAGTATCTCTTTAGTTCGGATTCGATCAGCTGTGCAACGGAAGTGTGTAAAACGTGTATTTATAAATGATTTATACAGAAAAACATAGTGATGTACAGTTGCGCTACTCAGCACCCAATTTCTTTGTAATGTAAAGAAAAAAATGTTCAATTCGCTAAAAGTATTCCCACGTTTGTATGTAGAGCCGTAATTATCATAATCTCTGCATATTGTAAATTAAAGCCGCTCTCATTAGCTGTTTGTTTGAGGTAATCTCTGAAACTACTATGCAAATTTCTCATTTATGATGTCATCCGAGTACATTTGTTACGTGACTAACATCACGGTTTTAATAGGTTCAAAACCTACCTACCCAACCTACTAAATAATACAGAGCCTACGTTAAAAAAAAACATTTAATATATTTAATTAGTCAGTAGACTACAAGTTACTCATCTATTACCCAATGTAAAATATCCGTATTAAATACATTTAAAATTACTTGAAAATTGTGTAGGAAATAGTTTCCTTAAAACAAGTCTAAAACCACTTTCAGAAGTCTAACATCTATAAAGTAGCAGTCGACAAAGGGTCTGACTGTAAAGACTATGAGATGTAAAGAGTATAAGATTTTGGACACTAGGTTTATCTGCCTTCTCTGCTACATGCTTGATACAATGAAAGTTGAAAAAATACTAAAATATATATATTAAAAATTATTTCAACTTTAATATAGACCCCAATAAAAACTTCAATTAATAGTCATCGTCGAATACACCATAGTTTTACGCTTTCATTTACACCTCACAAGGATGAGGGACCTACTGTCAAGACACCCCGTTTTTCACTCTGGTTTTCCTCCCAATACACTGACATTCTTTTGTGACTTGACGGCTTAGTACTACTTGTAACAGCGTTGCTAGATTTTGTCTCAAGGAAAAATAGGGTTATTATGTCTGGAATTGATAGTAACTTGTTAAAAATAAAATTATTTAAAAACGAATTCTGAATGTGCGTAGAAAAGTCACGGGACCATATCTGTATGTTTGTCTAAAATTCGAGACATCCCGCCAAAATTTGCACAACTGGTGACACTGACTTGTTATTACCTAATTAAGTAAATATTTTTTCATTACGTATGTCGCGGAGCTCAACGCCGCACTTAATCCGATCAGAGCGTGGAAATGAAAATAATTTATTCCCTAGAGTAGGGACCAAAACGACCATTACGACTACCAGACATTATTCTACACCACAACGGCAAAAAAAAATCATAAATAAGCAAAATCACATTCATAAATATAGAAAGAGGTGCATATTAAATCTTATGACGTAAAACAAATGTAGGTAGACGTGACGCTTTATGGCAACATGCCCAAAATTCCTGCCGCTAGACAGTTTAATTTCAACATCGGACAAAAACTGACGTATTTTTAAATGATTTATAAAAAATATAATTTTTAATAGTTTTTTTTTAAATATATTAAAAAATATTATAAAACAGTAAAAAATCGTTCTTAAATAAAAAAAAACAAACCATTGACATTAATAGTGGCTTATTTGTTATGTTGTTATATAAATAAAATGTTCTACGCGTTTGTTTCAAGTGCACTTTGAAGCTATCTAGACAATAACAACTAAAATCAATATAAAATCCGAGAAATCCAAAAAAATTTAAGCTCTACATCGACTCTATGTTATTTAAAATAGCCTTAAAAATAGAAATAAATTATTTGTAACATAATTCTTACTTTTAATAAAAAAAAGGTGTAATTTTGTACTACTCAGTGGTAAAAACTAGTCAATTACTCGAAAACAACAGATCATCAGTTCCTCTGACAGTTCTATACAGTCCTCAGTCATGTCGCGATAGTGCGACAAGATGGACGTGTTAAACGGACCTTCGCTCCGCCTCCGAGGCGCGGGCAGTTGTGACCCTAAATCGGTATTGAACCAGTGTACCAGCGCCATGTCGCCGGAGACCCAACGGCTTTTGCCGCCGACATCTGAAACTATTATGACGAAGCCTTTCCCTATACGAGGTAAATGTGATGATAGAGTGTTTGTGAGTTGAATTTTCTTAAGTTTTTTTTTGTGTGACCACTGAGGTCGTTTAAGGTAAGTTTTCTTTTAATTTTATCTATAAATTATCTATATACTGATATTATACAGCTGAAGAGTGGTTTTTGTTTGGCTTATCTCCGGAACCGCAAGGTCGAATTGAAAAATTTCTTTTGCGTTTGATACGCTATTTATCGAGGAAGGTTATAGGTTATGTCAGCTATACATATAACTATTTTGATGTAACCCACTGTACCTCAAACAAATAGTATACCGTCGGCTTAGTGTGTAAACCTGCTAAAAGCCTATTAAGCAAATTACCAAGAGGCACGAAAAAGGTTTATAAAGTTTCATTTATAAAAAGTTTCATTTGCAATATTATAAGTTAAGAACGATAGTACCAAAAACCGAGTAAATTCATATAACTTTATATTACTTATAAAAATAAATAAATATATTATTAACGAGGCTAGCAGAACGTTTTTTCGGCTTTGTAAATAAAATGAAATATTTTATCTATACACAGTCATATCTTTGAAATTAAATAAATATCTATCTACAAATATGTATATCTCATTGCATTTAGTATCTAAATTAAAAATTATAATATGAATATTGAATATAATTTAAAAATATACGGCTACTTTTATTATCCTAATACTTATATATTCTCGTAACAAAAGGAATGGCTCTACAATGGCTATTATATAAAACAATGATGCCTTTTAGTATTAATTTTAATGAATACTTAACTTTTTGTGTACAAATAAAAAAAAGGGACGAGTTTAAATAAAAGGAGATTATTACAAGAGTAATTCCGCTTAATTTTTACAACAAAGCGAACTCACTTCTTTTGTTTGAAATAACCGAGTACTTACAATAGAGATTCTTATTTTTGACTTATTGAGGATAAAGTTACCTTTGTTGTAATAATCTCTATACATAATAAGACAATAAAAATATTTTGTCTGTACGTTTAGTAAAGTTAACTGAAATGGATAGAGGGGCACTTAAAAAGAATAATAGAAAGAATTTTTTTTTCGAATTTCTTGTCTGTCTGTCTGTCGATATGTATGCTCACATTTTTTACTGTAAGTACAAATACGATTTACTTGAAAATTTCGCCAATACATATAATAAATAATTGCGGCGTTGAGTTCTGCCACTCAACACGCAATACCTCCAGAATTCGGCAGAAAGTGGGGAACGGAGTGTCTTAACACTAGGTTCCCTCTGCCTACCCTGCTGTTGCAGGATACAGCGTGAAGCTAATTTAATTTTTTATTTTAATAAATAGTTAGCTTTATGTATATTTTATAAATATCAAATATCAACATTGGTCGTATTTTTTAATTCAAAACAATCAAAAATTCTTTTAGAAATTACGATAGTGTACTGAAAAATTATATTAGAAGTCATTAAAGTCAATCAATTCTATTTATTAAATCAATAGTCATGGAGTTAAAGCGGGCGAAGCCGCTGGCAGAACGCTATTTATCAAATATAATAAAAAATAACTCAACCAATCACACGTGGCGCAAGGACACACGAACAAATGTGACTGGTTATGGGTTCAATTGCCACTCTAGGAAATAAAATATTAAATATTCTCATTTCTTCGCTCTGGTGTCGAAACGAAGCGCGGCGTTGTGCCCCCGTGTTCCGCCACTCAAAACGCAATGCCTCCAGAAATCGACGAAAAGTGGTGAGCGGAGTGTTTTAACACTAGGGAACCTCCTTCTATCTACCCTGCAGATGCAAGAAAAACAGCTGCAATACGTATTTTTAGAATTATTTTTCAAAAAAAATTAAAATTGCAATTCTTTTTTAATATTTTAAAGTTGTCTTGAAGAATCATATTATTTATTATCTGTTATTAACTTCGGTTGATTATAGGGGAAATTCTTTTTTTATTATTATGTAGGACGGAAATGACACAGATTTTATATCTAATATATAATACGTATTATTGCTCAAAGCAGGAAATTTCAAATTAAATAAACACAGCCTCTGCCTGCAACGTGTAGTAGGTTCAATTCTCACTCGGGGGAATAAATTATTTTTGTTTCCTTTCTCTGGTAAGGAGAGTTTTTAATACTCAACATGCAATGTCTTAATAAACAGAGCGGTGGGTGCGGAGCGGTGGGTCTTAACACTAGATTCCCTCGGTTTGGCCTTCGGTTACTCTGCTACATACATACGGTATATTAAGTGAAACTAAAGAACTGGTGGAATACTGTCGTGAGTGTAAGTTTACATTGAACGAAGAAATAATATTTAAAGAAAATATATGTAGAAATATTCGGAAGAATTATATATATATACTCAATTAGAACGATTCACAATAAAAACTTCAAATAATTATTTATAAGCAAAAAAATTTAAATATATCTTAAAATCTTAGTTATGATGGAAGAAAAACATTTAGTTGTTTAGAATACCTAAATAAATTTTAAAAAAAAAGAAACTATTCATCACTAAATTACACATACATATTTATGTTTAGTGTAAAAATTGTAAAATTCTGTAAAATATATAAAATTAAATAAATCGGCTTCACGCTGTATCCCGCACACAGCAGAGTAGGCAGAGGTGTAAAAATATGCTTTATTAAAAATAAACTAGTTTGGCGCAGTGGATCAGTGCTTGACGGTACGTGATGGCTGAGTTATATTTTCACATTCTTATTGACAAAGCGCGGCGTAGAGTTCCGCCACTTAATATTCAACCTCATGATGTAACTAAACTGTAATAAGTAGTGATTAATTATAATTATTTCAGCTTTCTCTATTTATATTGAAGTAATTGGTATTCCCCAGGATGCAATATTGATGAATTTATTGCATTATTTTTACATTATACTTAGACATTGCGTGTTCATTTTTCACACTTTATACATAAAAAATGTTAAATTTATTATTAGTTTTCTGTTTACAACGTACTGAGACGTAATAGCATTGCAATCTCGATACTTGCGTACTTCAATAAGCGACGCGACCTTGGCGTACGGCTTCTTGACCTACACAGTACAGCACTTATATAACGTTACACCTGACTTGGTTCATTTTTTTAATAATAATTTATCTACTTAATAAAATAAAGCTACGAGGCCTTCTTGTCTTCTTGGCTCAGTGGAATAATGTCTGACTGTAAACGCAACGGTTGTGGGTTGGATTTCCACTTATTGGGATAAATATATTTACCTTATTTTTATACCCCCGCTTTGGTAAAAGAGATATGGCACTCCGCCACTTAACATACAATGTTTAACAAATATTAAAAGCCGTTGTGGCTTATTGGGACAGCACCTGCTGTGGATACGTTTTCCACTTAGAGAATTATTACAATTAACTATTTGTATTCTTCAGCGCTGAGAATATGCGTCATTGAGTTCAGCTATTCAAGACGCATAATTAAGCGAGTAAGTGACTCCAATGAGCGAAATGCGTGGCGGAATTTAACGCCGCGCTTAGTCTTAAACATTAGCTAAGGTAAGAAAAGAAAATAACTCATCCTTCGTCCCATTCTTCGACAAAAATATATCAAATTTTGATTATAATACTTCCCTACAAAAACTTTTTTATTCTCTGGATGTATCACAATATTTAGTGTATTATAAGTTCGCTAGTGTATTATAAGTTCGTTCGCAAATTTTAGCAATATATCTGCTCAAGCGCCAAAGCTTTTAATTTAAGAAAGAAAATTAAAATTTATACTTAAGCCATAAAAAATAAAGTGTTTTAAAGAGTAGTTGTGTAATAAAGTGTATCCATATACCTATTCAAGTATCAGTCACATTATTATTTAAATATTGACCTTTCCTCAATATAAAATTATTTTGTTATAGAAAACATACAATTAAATTCAAGCATATTAAAACACGTGATTCGTCTAATTTCTGTTGTAAGCATATAATATTGCACACAAAAGCAGTACCAAAAGCCAGTCGTGGCGCAGTGGCAACAAATGTAGTAAACGCGACAGGTTGTGGGTTTTTATTCCCACAACAGGAAATGAAATATTTAATATTTAATTTCTTCACTCTGTAGTTGAGGCAAAAGCGTGGCGTTCAGTTCCGCCACTACACACGCGAATAGTGGAATGACTGGAAAAAAAGAAACTTTATAAGTTACTACACTGTACTTCATAAAATGGCAGTCATGCAATTTTAAATACAATTTTTCTATATAATTGATAACTAAATGACTAACCCTCGATAATTCGAACAAAGAGCTCTCAAATAGTAATGTGTAATAAACATTATTTGCATTTTGTCTTTTCAAATTGATACCTAACTATTATAACATAATTTAACGTTTAAGCATAGTTTTAATAAACCATCGTGGCACAATGAGAGCGTCTAATCGTAAATGCTACAGTTGTGAGTGCGACTACCACCTCGAGGGAAAGATAATATAAATGTTTCACTCCATATTCATGATTTTCCACATCAAATTCGTTGTTTTGAGCCACAAATTCTTTCATTAAAAAAAAACACGAATTGGTCTAACTTGTAAAAAAATATATACTTATAATTCAAATATTTGCAATGAAAAACCTACATAAAAATTATTAAATCCACTCTGCCTCAGATTGACAAATTGGATGGTAAGACAGGAACGGAGTGTCTTAGCGGTAGATTCCAAGTCTACCCTGCTATACACGGGATACAGCGTAAAGCTAGAAAAATACAGTATAGTTCAGACGTGGTAGTGAAATTTCCTAAATTAAAATGTCATAAAATAAAAGAGAAAATGTTATTCGATTCAAACACAGGTTCATATGATTATATTTGAGAAAGAAAGTACGTAATGTCATAATAACCTTTGATAAAATTAAAAATAAATATTTTTTTAAAAATAGTCGCATTAATAATAAGCACATAATATAATTAATTATGTTTACTTCTAAAAGTCACTGACACAACGATGGAGTTTGAAATTGAAATAAATATTTACTCACTAGTATGAGATAGCCCCTATAGTTCTATGGGAATTACGACAATAGACCGATGATAGCCAGTTCAGTGGTTTTTTTTACACATAAATAATAATTATTATTTTTTAATAACTTCGTTATTTCGATATTGAAGCCGATATTTTGTTTTATAAAAGTCATTGTAAATCGCAGCTGGAATGTATTTGCATAAACACTATAATATTCGGTTCAATTTTTATTAAATAATAAATACACCCTAAGGACCGGTTCTGTTAACTAAATTCACTGTGCAAACGAAAGATACGCTGAATGCTGATATATAAAGATAAGAATTTGAAACCAATCTATATAAGTAGATACGTAAATAAAAATTTTCCGTTACTGAATGACTGACAGACAATGAATACAATTTTAAGACCATATACCGATATTATATACGTACGATAATATAAATCGGTTAAACAACAATACAACTAATCAAAAATGTATAAACCGTAAGAGATATTTTGTTAAGCCTTTCGCTGGATTTATTTATTTTTTGTTTAATCGTTATTCTCTGGAGAATGACTTATTTTCATGTGAAATGGAGCGTCTTACCTCTACGTTCTAAACTCTAACTCAGTTTAGAGTTCCGTATCTCTTAAGGAAAAAAGGAACCCTTATAAGATCAGATTGTTGTCCGTCCGTCTGTCTGCCTGTCAAGAACACCTATCTCAGGAGCGCCTAGAGATATCGAATTGAAATTCAAAACATATACCTAGATTTACGGTCCTTTGATTTTCTAAAAAAAATGTATTGCTACATTTACTTAAAAAGAGATATGTCCGTTTATATCGCGAAAAACGCGTTTTCGACACTATAAAGTGAATCAAAATAGGATACTTCTGGTTGACTTAGAATTATGAAATATGGCAGATCGAAACTTTTAAATCTAATCATTACCTACCATTGTTGTGTTGAAAACTGGATACTTTCGATAATCGACAGCGCTTATCGCGATGGCTGGACCATGGCAAGTTAACCAAAAGCCTGCTCCAAGCGAAAATTGACTCAAAAAAAAAGATTCATTGATTCCCGTACGGATCGTTTTTTTAGGAGTTAATCAATGAATTACCTATGAAATGGCAAAAGTGCATAAATAACAATGGTTAATGCTTTGATCAAATAAATATATTATATTAAGAAATATTCGAGATTTTGTTCCTCCCATACCTAACGCCAATTTTATGTGTAAGAACCTAATATATAGACTGTCCACCACCAAAATGACGATATGCGTTATTATAAACCATAGTCGCACGGAAACATCATGAGCACTAAACGTGATATGACGAGTTGAATAAAATCTATTATTTACGAAGTAACGACCGCTCACTGCCACCGCCGCCGCCGCGGGATTAGGGCTCCGGGTTCCGGCAGAGGTTAAAATATTATACTACAGGTTGATCATTTTAACTGAATAAAATAAGTCAATAAATTGAATTAATTATAATGTAATTATTAGATAATTATTTCTATATTTCATACTAGTAGCTTTACGTTCTTCGGTTTAAAAGTGTTTGTCTATTTAAATAAAGAATAGTTTGAATTTGGCCTTGATTCGCCTGCGTTTAATTCTATTTTGATTGACAAATTTTATTCGAATAGGCACACACAGAAACTATTTTGTTTAAAAAAGTATAATAATTTTATCGTGTGTTCGGTTCCCACACGGGAGAATGATTATTTTTATCTCCCTCGCTCTGGTATCAAGAAAAACCCGACGCAGAATTCCACCACTCAAACACGCAATGTCTTTAAAATTGGGCGGTACGTGGAGAACGGAGTGTCTTAACACTAGATTCCTTCTGCTTATTGTGCTATATGCGGGCTTATAAAAAAAACTTCTTAATTCAAAATCGATGGCTAAAACTCCTAGATTCTAATGTTTTATTTATAAAAGAAGCTGCGGTCGCGGTACAAACTACACTCTGCAGTATCACATTATACTTTGTGTGTATAAATAAAATGTCATGTGCGATAAACGTGATATGGCTACAATTTATATTAAAACTGTTATTGTTTACTAGCATCGACAAAGATTCTTTTATATAGTATAATTTTTAGGGTTCCGTACTTTTTAAGTAAAAAGGGAACCCTTATAAGATCACTTTGTCTGTCTGTCTATTTGTCAAGAGAATTTATCTCAGGGACGCTTGTAGTCTCTATAATCTAGTTAAATGTAAACTATATACTCAAAACTACGGCCTCAGAATTTAAAAAAAAAAGTATTTCTTCATTTACTTAAAAAATATATGGCCGTTTATATCGCAAAAGAACGCGTATCTTTTCGACACTATAAAGGGAATCAAAATTAATAGAGTATTTCCAGTTGTCCTACAATTATGAAATTTGGCAGCTAGTATCTACAGGTAATACTAATTCAGGACGGAAATAACCTGAAATCTATACATGTGTGGTTAAATTCTATAAAATAATAGCCTTAAAAGGGGACAAAATTTGGTGTTAAAGCTGCTAGTTCAAGTGAAGTATCGGATGAAAAGGCTCTGGCTAAGGTCGAATTTCAGAAAAAGCTCGAGACCTTCAATTTTTGTACAGAACTCCTGTACAAAAATTGAAGGTCTCGAGCGACCTTCAATTTTTCTTATCGCGAAAGGTGATTCTTATCGCGATAGTTATGGGTTCGATCCTTGCTCGAGGGAATTATTTTCGTTTCTCTGCTCCCGTAAACGAGTGGCATTGAGTTCCCGAAGCGTACTTTTACTGTTATATTTTGTCATTTCTTTAGTTTATATAAATAAAGTGCAACGTCATGTATGTATATCTATTATGAAAATATAGAACAAGAAATAAAAAAAAGTATTCAATAGAGAATCCTTCCCTTTGTTATTATCGACCGTACCGTAATGCCGACCGTTTCCGGCAAACACGCTCACGCTGCCGGTGACTAAACTTTATGTTCACAATGGTACCTTAATACTTCACAATATTATAATTTTGTTATTTTTAGAGCTCAAAAAGAAAAAGCCTCAAAAGAGAGAGAAGAAGAACTCAAAAAGAATCCTTATAGGATCAATGTGTTGTCCGTCTGTCAAGACCATTTAGATCCTGTCGAGATAGCGACCTCAATTTAATGTCAAATATTCTAGACCTTGTTATTTGTGTCATAGTCCCTTGAAGCACAAGCAAAATCTATCTTCTATATCAACGCAATCAAAAGATACGAGCGTTTATATATCGTTTTTACTGCATTTTATATGAAAGTTGCCGCGTAATCAAAACCCATTACCCTAGTATTTCCCGTAGATTTACAATTCTGAAATTTGATATACAATTATAAAAAAAAAAAAAAAAAATTAGCTTCACGCTATATCCCGCACACAGCAGGGTAGGCAGAGGGAACCTAGTGTTAAGACACTCCGTTCCCCACTTTCTGCCGAATTTTGGAGGCATTGCGTGTTGGGTGGCAGAACTCAACGCCGCGCTTTGCCTTGACACCAGAGCGAAGAAATGGAAATATAAATTTAAGTAAATATTTCATCTCCTCGAGTGGGGATCGAACCCACAACCAGTCGGTTTTACAGTCACACTTCGTGCCACTGCGCCACGGCCGGCCTCATATACAATTATACACACTTATAATTGTATTTCATTTTATATAAAATGAATGTTTGTAATATTTTATGTACTTTTCGATGGCATATAATCCTGAAATTGGTACTGAACCCTCGGTCTGCGAGTCCGACTCGCATTTGACCTAGTTTTCTTTAATATAATATAGCATTATAACGCAGTTGCAATACAGTCACTGCTATATGTCTGAGTAAAATTTAAGATGCTCCCCGCCTTATCAATACGCATAAATGATAAGAAAAAAAAATTTATTATGATAATATTTCGGTATAGTAACAACAAAAAAAATTATGTTATATACTTAGGTAGTACCCATTAATTAATTTGATACATCGACAATCGGTATCGGTAGCACAAAAAGGCAAGAAATTATCCTTATTGTAAAAGTGTACCTTGTATAGAAATAACAAGTTCCAGTTTAGAGGTTATAGCAAAAAGTCTACACTGATACACACGTACACACATTTATATACACTCAATATCACGTGGCACTCGAGTGCTGAGATCGAGAGACTCGATCAGAGCACGTGGAAATTACGATTCGCTATAAATTATAGCTTGCTTGTTGCTAAGCCAAAAGAAATGTTATCTTGTTCAAGCAAAAAGATGAATATATTTCTTAAATTATCTTTTAGTAATTTATATTTTATTGTAATTTTACTTAAATGTTGTTATTTATGATGTTATATATATTTTCTATATTTCACTTTCACGCTGTATCCCGCACATAGCAGGGTAGGCTGTGCAATCTGGGAACCTGTATATATTCCGTTCCCATTAAGAGACGTTCTCCACTTTCCCCCAAAATTCTCGAGGCATCGCGTGTTGAGTGGAAGTCAACACCGCGTTTTGCCTCATTACGCGAGCGAAGAAATTAATATATTAAATTAAAATTACATAAACTATCCTTCATAAATGTGGTTCCATCTTTAAGGCTGAAATAATTAACTTTCCTTAAATAAAATTAATATTTACAAATTGTGAATTCATAAACATTAGATTTATTCAATTGCAAAGTACCTAAAATTAGACACACAGGAACTTACACTTGTATATAAGAATTATAGAATCACATCGCACAACTCTCTCGCACTAACTTACTTACTTAACTTCACGCTTTATCTCTAGCGGGGCACTCCGAGAGAACGGAGCGCCAAATGCTTACCTTTCTTTCGCCTCGTCCAGTGTCATCAACCTCTTCATACATGCCCTCCGGAGAGTCCGCATGCTTTTTACGTGACCTTCCTCCAGTATCATACTCGCTTTCAGGCTTAGACCATTATTTTCGCACAGCATACACACAAAATCACACAGCAGGCTGGGCAAATGGAAATTCTCCACTTTCTGCCGAATTCTAGAAGCATTGCGTGTTCCGTGGTAGAACTCAACACCGTGCTTTAGCTTTTTACCAGAGCGGGGAAATGAAAATACTATTATTAATATTTATTCCCACGAGTGGAAATGGAACCCACATCCGTCGCTGTTACTGACGAACGCTGGTTCCGATTTGATACTGATATTTATTTGTCAATTCCACTTTTAATTATTACAATTTGAATGTACTACCTTTGTGTATCATCATCAGGTATCTCAAATACATCTTAAATCAATAACAACAATTATCTACCAAAGTAATAATAGAAATAAGGAACATGATATTATTACAACGATACGACAGTAGTTATATTAATTAATATATATGTAATAATATATCGTTTTTTTGTCATACAATATACTGACACATAATTAACTATGTTTGCAGCACACGCACTTATAGCAATTCGATGGCGTTCCTTATTATTGTTATGTCATTATTTAAGGCTAACTCAGACGTACACCGTAATTTAATATCAACACTCTCATACAAAACAAAAATAAAGTAAATCGAACGAGAAGGTCCAGAGATCTTAGCGTTTAAACAAACAAACAAATTCTTCCGCTTTATTATATTAAAGCATAGACTACAAAGCGAAACAATGCTTTATAATAAAGGACAATCTATTATATGCAAATTATTTGTTAATCTCATTCTTATTGATCAACCTTGTTAAAAAGATAAAAATCAGCTTTACGCTGTTTCCCGTATTCAGCAGTGTACTTAGAGAGAACCTAGCGTTACGACACTCCGTTTCACGCTATTAATAATTTAAATATTTCATTGTCTCGAGTGGGGATCGAACCCACAACCAATTGTAATGTTTTCACACAAAAAGTACTGGACCGATTTCAATGTAACACAAAGTGTGGAAAAACTTGTTATAAAATCAGTTATGGCGTGCGCTGCGGAAACTATAGTGATGGAAAATACGAGATGGATGTGGAAAGGCACATTGTTGCCGGTAACGGCCGGATTAACGGAGAATTAGCTGCACTAATGAAACGGCGAAACGTCAGCACAGCTGAGCGTTTGGCCGTACACAATGCAGTGTTGGTACCGACGCTGTTATACGGCAGCCAGACGTAGGTATTACAGAAGAAGAATGAAAGAAAGATAAATGCCGTGGAGATGCGATCTCTTCGTAGGAGATGCGTAGTTAACTTAGTTGATCGAATCCGCAATGAAGAGATACACTGAATGGCAGGTACTAGCGAGGATTTCACGGTGGGAATGAAGAAGAACGTGCGTATCTGATTTGGGCACGTCGAACGAATAAGTGATGAAAGAATGACCTTCAAAATACAGTATCAAAGATACTAGACGAGGGTCACGTAGAAAGTATGAGAGCCCCTGGATTTTCACCACAGAAATCTTAAGTGCGCTGCAAACACATATTATATATAATTAAATAAGAACATAATTTCGTGGACTTATTAACTAAATAATTCAGTAATTTAAGCGGCAACTAGCAACCGGCGTTCATCAATATAAGAAGTTACCACATCAAACACGAAACAACAATTAATATCTAAATTATAATATAATGTACGGCAGGTCCTTTTAAGCTGCTATTCACCTTGACCCACAGAACAGTGAACTAGCGTATCTTAACTGTTAAACGAATATGAAACATGCTTAACTTGTTCCGCAGCGATAATGGCCACGAGTGGCGCGCGTGATGATAACCGCATACATTTTATATTATTATATGTATGTACATTTATATAGGTACTAATATATACTGAATATTATAAAGTTAAAGAGTTTATTTGTTTGGACGCGCTAATCTCAGGAACTACTGGTTCAGATTGAAAAATTGGTCTCGTATTGAATAGTCAATTTATGAACGAACGCCATAATAAAATTTAACTGGCCAACTTGTAGGTTATATATTATATTGTATTATTTATTTCCACATAAATACTTCTGTATGCGATTCAGTCCGTGCTTTTGTCGCTTGAGTGAAAAAAAAACAATGCCTTTGTTTAAGTTATGGACATTAACTTTTTGTTTTATCAATATTAGATTTACAATACTACAATGTATTTTATGACACTATTATAGTATATTTTTTCAGCTTCACGCTGTGTCCCGCATGTAGAAGGGTAGTCAGAGGAACCCTAGTGTTAAGGCACGCCGTTCTCCAACTTCCGTCGAATTTTGGAGACGTTGTGTTCCGTCATTCCTACTCAAGAAACTATCCCTGCTATGTAAACAAAATTCTGTAGACACCTAATAGTTCACGGTCGCGTCTGTAAGAATCTTATCGCTCAGTTCTAATGTGTAACTCCAACAGGTTTATATCCATTAATTTTCTAGTATATTCTGATTTATTATATTATAAAAGTTTTTTTTAAGAAACGGGTACATCTGTTAAAAAGATACAACGTGTATGACACACGTGCAACTCTTAGTTATTTCCATTTCAGCGGAGTACCCCAGTGCCAGTACCAGTAATCTTAATATCAGTTTCTCGAGATCCCTCTACCTACTCTGCTAAGTGTGGGTTATAGCGTGAAGTTAA
The DNA here is from genome assembly GCA_917862395.2 of Heliconius sara. NCBI lineage: Eukaryota > Metazoa > Arthropoda > Insecta > Lepidoptera > Nymphalidae > Heliconius > Heliconius sara. The sequence continues at coordinate 18,726,458 of OU860791.1, forward strand.
TAAAAAAAACAATAAAATAAAAAAATATATATATTTGTACTAAATCATATATTATTTTTTTATCTACTGCAAGACTAATAAACAAATTGGAATGCAGCCAATGTAATATAAATTTTATTTATGATAATAATTTAGTAGATAGACCTGAACAGTAAACGCTATATGTGCCTGAGAGACCTTGAAATTTATATATTTTAACAGACGATAGCGGTGAAAAGGGTTATGTGTGATTAATTTAAAGAAGTGGCCAAGTGAGAATAGGAATCGTCCACGAAGGGTTCCGTAGCTTTGTCTTTTTTAAGACTACTCTACTTTGCGCCAAAATCTCGAGGTATTGCGTCTTGACTCGACGCTGCGCTTTGCCTTGTTACCAGAGCAAGGAAATGTAACTATTATGA